>CM066045.1:7656926-8281926 GCA_033557465.1 Ichthyophis bannanicus | reverse complement strand
ACTGAGTAGGAGCAAGATGGGATTTTGGGAGGTTTATGACCAATCCCAAATATTGAAGGACGCGCATTGTGCGAGACAGAACAGAGCTGGCTTCTGCAGTTGTGGGCCAGTCATCTAAGTAAGGGAAGACGAATATCCCTTGAGTTCGCAGGAATGCAGCTACTACCGCAATGCATTTCGTGAATACTCTTGGTGCCGAAGCCAGACCAAAGGGAAGAACCTTGTATTGGAAGTGTTTTCCCTGGAAAAGGAAACGTAACAATTTCCTGTGATTTGGATGGATGAGAATATGAGTATTTGTACCCTTTAGATCTAGAGAATAAAGCCAATCCTGACTTTGAAGGTATGGCAGAAGAGTTCCTAGAGAGATCATTTTGAATTTCTCTCGGAACATATATTTGTTCAATTCTCTGAGGTCTAAAAATGGGTCTGTGTCCTCCTGTTTTCTTTGGGATAAGAAAATAGGGGGAGTAGAACCCTGTACCCTGTTGGAGAATGGGTACTTCTTCTATTGCTCCCTGAGCAAGGAGTGTTGTGACCTCCTGACAAGAGGATGTCGACAGGGGTCTGAGAATTGAACTGTCTTAGGATTGTAGGAGGGGGCATGCTGTGAAAATGAAGCTTGTACCCCTCTCGTACAATGGAGAGAGTCCAATTTTCTGCTGTTATATGGTGCCATCTGTTGGCAAAATGACAAAATCTGCCAGGGATGGCTAAGGGTTCTGGACCCTTCAGGGGCAGGAAGGCTAAGTTCTCTAGGTAGGAGTCAAAGCCCCTGAGGAGGCTGAGCCTGTTGAGCTGGCTGAGCTCTCGGGCCTTTTGGCTTCTTTTGTTGCCTAGTCTGTTGCTGTTGCCCCTTTTGGGCAGCCTGAACTGGACCGTGCCTCTGCTGGGCATAAGGAGGATAAAACTTCCTCTTTTTGTTGAAAAAGGGTTTTTTATAGGATTTCTTTTTGGCTGGGTTGGCTGTAGAGTTTGACAATCTATCCAAGGTGATATTGTCAGCATCTATTTCATTAGCCTTTTCTTGCCAAAGAGATTTTCTCCTGTGCAAGGAATATTTCCCAATTTATCTTGTACCCAAAGTTCCAAGTCTGATGCCTGAAGCCAGGCAATCCGACGTGCACCAGTGGCAATAGCAGAGGTTCTGCTGATGCATTCAAAGCAGTCAAAGGCAGCACGGTTTATAAACTTGGAAACATCCTGAGCATGTCTAACAAGAGTAAGAAAGTCTTGTCGTTTATCATCAGGAAGAAGGGGGCTCATAAGCTCCAAGTCTCCTGTGACCTCTTTAAGGAACATTCCCATATATAGGATATAGGAGCTGATCCTGGCTGAGAGCATGGAAGCTTGGAAGCATCAACGCCCAAAGGCATCGAGAGTCCTGCACTCACGGCCTGGAGGATTGGAAGCATGCCTCTTTGCACTCTTCATCCTATGCATAGCAGATTCCACTACCATTGAATGGTGTGGTAACTGAATTTTTTGGAAGCCAGGACAAGGTGGAACTCGATACATTGTATCGAGCCTCCGAGAGTGAGGAGATGTGGTTAAAAGTGTTCCCCCACATCCTCAGCATGAGATCATGTAGGATCTGATGAATAGGCAGAGTAGCTGCTTCCTTGGGAGCCTTAGGGTATTGAAGAATTTCTAATTCTTGTTCCCTAGGTTCCTTTTCAGGAGTTACCGTGATTGCAAGGCCTCGAGCCACATCACAAATAAAATCCTGAAAAGATGTGTCTTCTGGAGGAGACATCCTGCGTTGAGGAGAAGAAGATGGATCCTCTGGAAGAAGTACTCCTGTATCGGCAGAGTCATCCGAATCGTAAGATTCAAAATGTCTCCGATCCTCATGTTCATGCAGAGCACAGTACCGGTATTGATCGAAGTCAGTATCGAGATGTCCCGGTACCAATCTGTCGATGCCGGAGATAGACTCAAGACTCGGCATGGGGGGTATACCCACCAAGGCCGGTGCTGTCGGTACCGGTACCAGTGCCAGTACTGGTGCCTGTTGAACTGTCTGCAGCGGTCTCAATGTTACTGAAGCCATGAGAAGCGCTGCCAGACTGCGTTCGATAGCGAGAAACCTCTGACCTATCGAAACTGCCGATGCTTGGATGTCGGTAGAAGCGGCCAGAACCCCAGAGCATGGCACCAGTAGTTCTGCCGAGGTGGATGCCTTGAGAACATCCTGGAGCCCCGTTAGTGTTTTGGAAGCCGAAGCCTCCCTGCCGGGTTTTTTTTGCCAATGACGTTTCCTCAAGGGCAACGCCAATGGCATCTCGATGCTTAGAAGGAGATCTACCCCTTGAGGACCGGCTAGTCTTTGAAGACTTATGTTTAGTTACCTGAGATCCATGGGAGGAAGATGAGGCTCTGGAAGACATCAATACAAGGGACATCGCATCTGAGGTAAAAAGGGTACCGAGATTTGCAGCTCTATTCTGCAGGCCCCTTTTAGTTATCTTCCTACAGGAAAGGCACTCTGATGGAGAATGGTCAGGACCTAAACATTTAAGACACCAGTCATGGGTGTCGGTGACGGATATGGTACTGCCACACTTAGAACATTTTTTAAAACCACTAGCTGGTTTTTCCATCTTTAAGGAAAATGGGCCTAGCACCGAGGAAAAAAGGTTTCTGAAGAAAAATACCTCAGAAACTATATACATATTTTTTTTAAAGAAAGGAAGAAAGAAGAACCGGCGGTACCGGTAGGCATTGAACGAAAGCAGATGCGACCACAAAAAATAAAGAATAAAGAAGGAATTTTCTGCGGTGATGGGTTATACGACCTGTCGGTTCCGCGGAAAACGAAGAACTGAAGAGGGACAGTTGGAAAGGCGGGAAGGCAGCACGCAGGCGCTGTGGGATGCTCCCAAAAGCGTTCCTATTGGACGCTGGGGAGCGTTCCTGCGCAGGCTCCGTCGGTATCGACAATACCCATATGTGAAGACTACATTCCTGCTTGTTCCTGGAAATAGACTGAAGCAAAGAATTCATTCAGTCTCTCTGCTATGGCTTTGTCACCTCTTAGTGCTCCTTTTACCCCTCTATCATCTAATGGTCCAACTGACTCTCTCACAGGTTTTTTGCTACGAATGTACTTCAAAAAGTCTTTATTACATGTTTTTGCTTCCACAGCAAGCTTCTTCTCAAATCCTCTCTTTGTCTGCCTTATCAATGCCTTGCATTTAACTTGCCAGTGATTGTGCCATTTCCAGTTTGTCATTTGGCTCTTTTTCCATTTCCTGAAAGATGCTTTTTTGGCAACAACTGCCTCTCTGACTTCACCTTTAAACCATGCTGGCATGTTTTTGGACTTCCTTCCACTTTTCTTAAAACTTTGAATACAGCTGGTCTGGGCATCCAAGATAGTATTTTTAAACAACACCCAAGCTTGATGTAAGTCTTTAACCTTTGCAACTGCTACTTTTAGTTTTTTTTAAAACTATTTTCCTCATTTTGTCATAGTCTCCCTTTCAAAAGTTAAAAGGTAATACTGTGGATTTCCTTACCATCCCTCCTCCATTAATTAAATCAAACGTGATCATGCTATGATCACTATTGCCAAGTGGCCCCAACACCCTTATCTCTTGCACTAGATCTGGTGTACAAAAAGGGACTGCTACTGTACTTCTGGAGAGAGATCTGCAATAGTGCGTAAATACTTCTGGGAATTTTTCTGAAGGAAATTCTTTGGATTAAAGCTGAATAATCTGTGAACTCAGTGTATTTGTTAAATCAGTCAGGGCCTAGTAACAGCAGTTTAAGTTTAAATTTAAAATACAGAAGAGAGCTTTCTGGTTAAATTTAGAACCCAGCTGAGAGCTCTCTCACCACATTCAAAAAATTGTCAAAGATTCACTCCAACAAGGATACATGCCGCAACCCCTAAAGAATGCAATGATACGACCAATACTTAAAAGTAGCAATCTGAGCCCATCCGAACCAGTTATACCATCCCATCTCCAGCCTGCCATTCCTTGCTAAAATTGTGGAAAAGGCAACTTCAGGACCATATAGATATCAATGCCCCACTGGACATACATCAGCATGGATTTAAGCCCCAACACAGCATGGAAACACTACTCACCTCCCTCTTTGACAATCTCCTAAGAGGCATGGACAACATAAAAAACGGCTACCTGCTAGTGTTCATGGACATCTCGGCGGTCTTCGACACTGTGTCACATGCTAAGCTATTGCAACGCTTACAACAGATAGGACTAAGCAAGACTACCCTGAAGTGGTTTACATCATACTTGGAAGGGCAAACGCAACAGAGAAATTAGACCTTACCTGCTAATTGTCTTTCCTTGAGTTCTCTCCGGGACAGTCCAGGAACCTTAGGGTAGTCAACCTCCTCCAGCAGCTGAGGACTGAATACTGAAAGTCTTGCTGACAGCATATCCAGCTCCCCCTGGTGTCACAGACTCAGTCTATTGTCAAAGCAGCCACACCTTACGTAGACTCCAACAACTTCACAACCAAACAACCAACAAAAACAACAAAACTAAGACTTGCTTCTATTATCTTTTTTTTTTTTTTTTAAACTGGAGCCCCCCCTTAACCTAAAGGAGCCCCAAAATCCACACTGCCTTGAATCAAGTCCCCGACGCCCTCTGTCGTTTAGCCAGATAATGCTTTCTCCATTTCCGACCAACAGCACCGCTAGATCTCTCTCCTTACTAAACAAAATGGCCGAGCCCTAAGCCCGCCAAGCTACTCGCAGACGAACTGGGTGGGTCCTGGACTGGCCCGGAGAGAACTCAAGGAAAGACAATTAGCAGGTAAGGTCTAATTTCTCCTTCCTCTTCGTCTCTCCAGGCCAGTCCAGGAACCTTAGGGAAGTACCAAAGCAGTTCCTAAACTTGGGAGGGTTCTGCGAGTCCCGCTACAACTGCTGAGGCTCTGATCCTTGAGTCTCCTCTCGCCTGAAAATCCAACCTATAATGCCTCGTGAAAGTATGAAGAGATAACCACGCAGCCGCTCGATAGATCTCCACTGGTGGAACCAACGCGAACTCCGCCCAAGAAGCCGCCTGGCCCCTAGTCGAATGAGCTCTGAGCTCTTCCGGAGGCAACCTACCCTGTGCCTCATACACTGCTCTTATAGCCTGCTTCACCCAATGGGCAATCGAAGCCTTGGAAGCAGCCTTGCCCTTACGTGGTCCACTAAAAAGCACAAACAACCTGTCTGACCTCCAAAACGGCTCTGTTTTCCTGAGGTACCTCCATAAAACGCATCCGAGATCCAACTTCCGAAGCTTCCGATCCATCTCTCTCCCTTTCAGACCCCGAAAAGTCGGAAGCGAAACGGACTGATTCAAGTGAAAACTGGAAATTACTTTAGGGAGAAAGGACGGTACCGGCCTCAACATTACTTTTTCCGCCGAAAACTGAATGTATGGCTCCCGGCATGAGAGCGCCTGCAAATCTGAGATCCTCCTCGCGGAACATAACGCCACCAGGAAAGCAGTCTTCTACGAAAACTCTCTCAAGCTTCCGAGTCTTCCGGCTCAAAATGCATCAGCGTCAAGGCCTCCAGCACTAAATTCAAATCCCACGCGGGCACTACCTGTCTAACCGGTGGCCTGATATTTCTAGTTGCCCTAAGGAAGCGTTGAACATCCGGAATTGACGACAAAACGCTCCCCTTCACTTTTCCTCTATAGCAAGCCAGAGCCGCCAGGTGAACCTTGAGCGTGTTGAGGGCCAAACCCTTCTCCAGTCCCCCCTGTAGGGATGACAAGATATCCGGCAAATCCGCTGACAACAGCTTCACGTCACGCTCCCTACACCAAGCTTCGAAAATGCGCCACACGTGCACATATGCCAGAGAAGTCGACCTCCTCTTAGACCGCAACATGGTTGCTACTACTGCCACCGAGTACCCTCATCGCCTCAGCCTTTCCCTCTCAATAGCCAAGCCGTAAGCAAGAACCGATCCACCTTCGGCATCAACACCGGTCCCTGACACAATCGATTGACCCAACTGGGCAGCCTCCAAGGCCGATCCACTAAGATCCGCATACCAGGGTCTCCTGGGCCAATCCGGAGCAATGAGAATCACTGTGCCTTTGTGCTCTGCTATCCTCCAAACGACCCGTCCGATCATTGGCCATGGCGGAAACACATACAGTAGCTGGTCCACCGGCCACGGCTGAGCCAAGATGTCGAGCCTTCTGACATGCGCTCTCTGCCCCTGCTGTAAAACCTGGCTGTCTTGGTATTGCTGAGAGTAACCATGAGATCCAGAACCGGCTGCCCCCATCGCACCGTAATATCATGAAACACCGCCGCGTTCAGTTCCCACTCTCCTGGGTCCAGCGCGTACCGACTTAGATAATCGGCCTGCACATTGTCCTTCCTTGCCACATGTGCCACTGATAGTGCTACGAGATGGACTTCTGCCCACTGCAACAACTGTAGACTTTCCTCTAACAAGGCCGCACTGCCCGTGCCTCCCTGCCTGTTGATATAAGACACTGTCACCGCATTGTCGGAGAAAACTCGAACCGCTCTCCCTTCTAGCAGAGCTGAACTCCAGCAGCGCGAACCGTACCGCTGTCAACTCCAAGCGATTGATTGACCAACCGCTCTCCTCTGCGGACCAGCCACCTTGTGTCACGTGAGCCAGACAATGTGCTCCCCAGCCCAAAAGGCTGGTGTCCGTGGTGACTATCACCCAATCCGGATGATCCAGCGGAACCCTGGCTCGCAGATGCCCCGGGTCTAACCACCACTGCAGACTGACGCCTACGCCCTCCGGACACACCAGCCACTGAGATAGAGGATGCTCCTGCGGCGACCATCGGGATAGCAATGCTCTCTGCAGAGGCCGCATATGAGCCCTGGCGCACGGGACCAGGTCCAAAGCCACCGCCATGGACCCCAGCAGCTGTAAATACCTCCAAGCCGTAGGCGCCTTCAGCCGCAAGAACGCCGTACCTGCCTTAACAACTTTTGCACCCTATCCTCGGGAAGAAACACTGATCCTACCTCTGTGTCGAACAAGGCCCCAAGGTACATCAGACGCCTCACTGGTTGGAGCTGACTTTTCATCCGGTTGATAACCCAACCGAGCTGTGCCAGGTAGCTGGATCGACTCCTCCAGAGACGCCACCCAGATCAGCCAATCGTCCAGGTAGGGATGCACTTGAATACCTTCCTTTTGCAAGGCCGCCATCACTACTACCATCACCTTGGTGAACGTCCGGGACGCTGTAGCCAGCCCGAACGGCAATGCTCGGAACTGAAAGTGCCCCATGGGAACGGCAAACCGCAAAAACTTCTGATGCTGCTCTCTTATCAGAATGTGTAGATATGCTTCCGTAAGGTCTATGGACGAAAGCACTTCCCCCGGCCTCACGGCTCGTATAACCGACTTTAGGGTCTCCATCTGAAAATGTGGCACCCTCAAGCAGCGATTCACCTGCTTGAGATGCAGAATTGGCTGAAAAGATCCTTCTTTTTTGGGAACCATGAAGTAAATTGAGTATCGACCTAACCCGCACTGGTCTGGCGGCACCAGAACCACCGCTTGAAGATCCAACAAGCGCTGAAGCGTATCGTTTATCACTACCCTTTTGGCCTGTGGCCCATACAGAGACATCCACTGGCGTGCAGAGATGGGGAGAGCAGCAGCCAGCCAGCATCGGAGGTGTGTGAGCAGGAGCTCCACCTCTTTCCTTTCAGCCTGCCCATACCAGCAGCCTTTAACGGCTTTAAAACCGTCACTTCCACTGGCGGGCCCGCACCTGAGGGCCTCGCTAGAGGGCTCTTTGGTGTGTCCCTTAGGCTTAGGACCGTGCGGGGCAGTTTAAAATGCTGCTACATTGGTTCTGCTTGCTGTGGAGATCGGAGCGGTGGAGGGGTGATGTCGACAGCGGAGGTTGTGAGTGGGAGCTTAAACACTTGGTGGTATGATATCTACCTCTTCAGATGCTATGTGGAGCATTTCTTCTTGTCTCCTCTATTCCTTTAACTATCACTGTATCTCTTATTCTGTCCTATCTAATTAATGGCGTTCTTTTCATATTTTCTGTAACTTTTATGTAATATTGTAAACCGCTCTGATGCTTTGGCCTGAGCGGTATATCAAATGTAATAAACATAAACATCACAAAGGCTGTCACCAATGGCTGGGCGAACTCCAGTGCATATCCTTTGCGGATGATTTCCAGCATCCACCGATCCATAGTTATGGTGGTCCAGACGGAGAGAAATCCCTGCAACCGGCCTCCTACTGGACTCTCCATCTGGACCAGCCCCTCTTCATTGCGGTTTCTTTGAAGGGTTCTGCTGGGAGGTGAAATACCCCCTGCCGAAGCCTCTAGCTCCACGAAAGGACTGACCTGTGGCTCCAAAGCGACCTCTCTGATAAGGCACAAATCGAGGCCTTCGAAACCAACGGGGGTCTCTACTCTGACCCCTCTGGAGGGTCCCCGGTCTCGCCACTTTCGGCCGGTCCTCTGGAAGCTGACCTCCCTTGAAATCTCCCAAATCCTTTACAATTTTCTCCAAGGCTTTCCCAAAGAGCAGCTTGCCCTTGTAGAGGAGTTTACTGAGACGTGTCTTAGATGACGCGTCTGCCGCCCAATTCCTCAGCCAGAGAAACCTCCTAGCGGCAATAACTGACGCCATGGATTTTGCTGAGATTCAAATCAAATCATAAAAGGCGTCCGCCAAATACACCGCTGCCGACTCCAGCTTCGCTCCCTCCGAGGAAGCACTCTCTTATCTGACTGAACCTGACTCTCCTTGTAGCCAACGGATAGAGGCTCATGCCACATACGCCCCACAAATAGAGGCCTGCGGTGACAGAGCATTTGAATCAAAAGCCTGTTTTAGGAGCGCCTCCAACTTACGATCCTGAAGATCCTTAAGAGCTGCACTCCCTTCCACCGGAATGGTAGTCTTCTTTGTCACCGCTGACACAAAGGCATCCACTTTAGGCATTCGCAACAACTCTTTTTCCTCTTGTGGAACCGGATAAAGTCACCCCATGGCACGGCCACCCTTCTATCATCTGCTTAATAACTCTATGCACCGGAAAACAATGCTGCTCTGTTCTAAAAGCTTGAAGCAAGGGGTCTTCTAGCGGTTCCTGTGGCACCGCAGGAAGGACAAGATTTAAAGCCGCTAGGGACTGCACTATAAGAGCCCCTAGTTCCTCTTGCGGAACATCGTAAACACATTAGGGTCATCGGTTGGACCAATCTCGCCTTCCTCCAACTCGCCTGCCCAGGAGTCCACCCCTGCCTCTGAGAGGATCTCCCCCTCCTCCATCAATTGAGGCGCTGAGAGTTGCGGCCCGGAACCTGTCTCTGGAACCTTGTCTTCCTTAGAGGTTCCCTCTCCAGGGTCTGACAAACTGAGCTCCCCCTTCTGTGAGACCCCCAGACCGGGAGGACGATGTCAGCTAAGGCCTGATCTCTCTTCAAACAATACGCCTGATACATTGCTAACATAAATTCTGGCGAAAAAAAGAGTGTCTAAGCTCCCCTAAACTCCAGGCAACTGATCGTGGCCTTGGACATCCCCCGGAGAAGGCTTCTTTCTCCCACGCAGCAGAGTGCAGCAAAGAAGAAAAGAGCATTTTCTTCTTTGCTGCACTCTGCTGCGTGGGAGAAACGGCTTCCCCTGACAACGTGGCCGTTGATCCCGCCTTTTCTAAAGCGCTCTGAGGCCTGTCTGCCGAATCCCCCGACGCCGAACACTGTTCCATTTCCCCGCCAAAAAGTCTCTCGACACAGCTGCTCTTTCGAACGCATGTACGGCAGAAATCGAAGCCCGACTACCCGCGGCGATTCCCACACTGCACACACGCCGTTAAAGCCGGGAACATGGGTCAACGCCTTCCTATACGGATGATTTCCGATGGAGAGGAAACCCCAACGGCGACTGAAACCTGCAGCAGCCTGACCACACTCGCAGCACTACCCCCTTCACCTACCTCAGTGAAGTGCGCTGAGCCGCCGGATCCCCTTACACCGCTGCCAGCAGGAACAGAGATTGGGCATCAAAGGCAGAGGGATGGGTTCTGGGGCTCCCAGCTCCTCCCTCACACCCCGGAGCAACAGATCCTCCACAAACAGGCACGCTCTGCCCCTGCTGCCGGGTAACTCGATTCCAGCAGTCGCGGATCGTTGCACAGCGTTCGCTTTTTTTTTTTTTTAACTGAATGCCCTTTAAAGTTGCTGCTCTGCTAGGGCAACCAACATTCACTTATTCCAACTGTAGACTTTGCCAAACTATCCTATTCCTCTTTGTCTCTCCAGGGAGCCTGACAGCCCCACGTCCTGGTCAGCTGCTGAGGACTGAAAGACTGAGTCTGTGACACCAGGGGGAGCTGGATATGCTGTCAGCAAGACTTTCAGTATTCAGTCCTCAGCTGCTGGAGGAGGTTGACTACCTTAAGGTTCCTGGACTGGCCCGGAGAGACGAAGAGGAAAAGTCAAATGCAACCAAAAGAAATCATTACAGTTCCCCGTCACGCAGGGAATACCTCAAGGCTCAGCCCTATCATCAATGCTCTTCAAAATCTACATACAGCCCATATGCAATACCATCAAGCACCACAAACTACACTATCACATTTATGCTGATGACATCATGGTGTACGCTCCAATCAACCTACTAGCACTAAACACCACAACAATAACAAAATGCCTCAAAGACATGAATGACTGGCTCATAGCCAACAACTTAACAGTCAACTACGATAAAACTGAGGCAATGTTTGTCACCAGGAACCCCACCTTCACACCTGCCAGTTGAAGGACCGGTTCCATGTGCAGGGTGCATGCATGCTGAAGCTCTGAGGAAACAAGTGGAGTAGCCTAGTGGTTGGGGCAAGGTACTTCAGGCCGGAAGGTCGGAGGTTCAAATCCCACCAGAGGACAGTAACCTTGGGCCGGAAGGACTGGGGTTTCTAGTCCCACAGATGCTCCTTGTGGTCTTGGGCAAGCCACTGTACCCTCCATAGCCCATGTTCCCTGTAAGTATTAGTGTATGTGTCTCATATCCCTGCGTGTTAAATGTATCCCCCAATTGTGTTGTGACCGCTTTGATTGAAGGATAAGGCGGTATACAAAACTGTCTAAATAAAAAATAAATAAAAAAGTGGAGGAACTCAGAGAGGAGGTGGCGAGGTTGAGGAGCATTCAAGACAGTGAGAAGTATGTTGATGATGCTTCTTGCAGCAACCAAGCTCTCCAGCAGAGGAGAAGATGGGTGCCAACAGAATGTCGATGGTTGGACACAAGTCACCAGGGCCTGCAGAATCACCAATTCAACTTCTCCAGCCCTTGAATTGAAGAACCATTATGCAGCCCTGGAAGTGGAGGAGGTGAAAGCATCCCTGGAAAGGGAAGAACCAGAGCTCTAGTACCCCAAAGTTGCAGAATCAGTGACCATAAGGAAGCGAAGGGTAGTGGTGGTTGGAGTCTCTTCTGAGGGGTACTGAGGCATCCATCTGCCAACCAGATTTTATGTCCAGAGAGGTATGCTGTCTGCCTGGTGCCAAAATCCAAGATGTTACGGAGAGTTTGCCAAGACTCATCAAGCCCACTGACTATTACCCAATGTTGCTAATCCATGATGGAACAAATGATACTGCCAGGTATCCCTCGGAATGCATCAAAAGTGACTTCATGGCTCTGGGACAGAGGGTGAAGCAGTTAAGTGCACAGGTGGTGTTCTCTTCAATCCTCCCTGTTGAGGATAAAGGCCAAGGCAGAGAGGCTCGCATACTGGAGAGGAATGCATGGCTGCGTGGATGGTGTCATCGAGAGCGTTTTGGTTTCCTAGACAATGGGATGCTGTTCTAAGGGTTGCAGAGCAGAGATGGCATCCATCTGTCCAAGAAAGGTCAACGCATCTTCAGTAGTAGACTGGCTAATCTATTGAAGAGGGCTTTAAACTAGATTCGTTGGGGATGGGTGAAGAAAGCCTCCAGGTAAGTAATACATTAAATACCTTTATGGAAATGGGTAACAGGGATAACATATGGAAAGCAGTGTGTATAAATGCCCGTAGCATGGGAAATAAGATCCCTGATGTTGAAGCTTTGGTGGGAGTGGCCAACTTGGATTTAGTGGCAGTTACAGAAACATGGTTCACAGAAAACCATGATTGAGATTTAACTATACCTGACTATTCTTTATTCAGAAAGGACAGGATAGGAAGAAGGGGAGGAGGAGTGGCACTATATGTAAAAACTACAATTAAAACTTTATTTATTTATCTATTTCTTCTATACCGCCCCTTCCAGAGATCATGGAACAGTTAACATTTTTGTATACTTTACATAGAACAGTATTTGTAACTATGTACAGGTAACATTGCATGGAACAGTTTCAGAACTATTTACATGGAACTATTTACAAAGAACAATAAACAGTATGTTACCGAAGACAATAGACATTAAACATATATTTTAGTTGAGCTTGTGTGAGTTTTGGATTTTTTCCTTTTCCATTGTAAGACGTTTGTATAAATAGCAGAGGGTCTGTCTGAGTTAGTCATGTGTGATTTCATGAATTTTGCGGGAATGTTTCTGTGATTGCTGGGGGTGGCTCTCTGGAGGTAGGGGATTTCAAAATGTTCAGAGAAGAGGTAGGTTTTGAGTTCTTTCCTAAATTGATGAAGGTCTTTCATCAGGCGAAGAGTTATTGGGAGTTCATTCCAGAGAGTGGGGGCAGCAAATGAGAAAGCTCTACAGCTTGTGGTTTTCTTTGTTTTCCTGATGGTTTTTTGTATGTTAAGGGTGTGAGTTGCGTTTTGTCTGCGTATTCTTGTTTCTGATGGGGCGTGTATTAGAGTGGACAGATGTGAGGAGGAAATGTCGTTAAGGAGTTTGAAGGTTGTTAGTATAATTTTATATTTTATTCGGCTGTTTATAGGGAGCCAATGTAATTCCAACAGTATTGGGGTCACATGGTCAGTTAGACGAGCTTTTGAAATTACCCTGGCACAGATGTTCTGGGCTCTTTGTAACAGATATGTGTTTTTTAGTGGGAGGCTGATTAGGAGACTATTACAATAGTCGAAGTGGGGGGTGTTGAGTGTACTGACTATTGATCTAAAATCATTTGTGTCAAGGAGGGGTCTTAGGTGTAGTATAGTCTTGAGTTTATAGAATATTGTTCTTACAGTCTGTTTTATGTGAGGAAGCATAGTGAGCGTGAGGTCTATTATTACTCCAAGGTACTTTACTTCTTTTTTAACAGGTATGGTTGTTTTGTTTATTGTGATTGTTGTTGGGTAAGTGTCATCAGCAACAGATTTTCTTGATACAAACATTGATAAGGGGTTTTTTCTTTAGTTTCTCGGCAAAACGTGTTGCTAATGTTTGTACACTTATTGTGGATTGTTTAGGCTCTGAGTTCTGTGTTTATGTCAATGTTTTTACAATCGCAAATACTTCTCTAGGTCGGTTGATGGCTATATTTATTACTTTGGAATGGTAGTCTCTTTTTGATTTATTAATTGCATTTTTATATTCATTGAGTACGCTTGTGTATTGGGATTTGTTTTCATTTGATTTTGTTTTTCTCCATCTTTTTTCTAGTTTCCTCAGTTGTTTTTTTAACTTGGCAAGGTCTTTCGTGAACCATTTTTCTGAATTTTTCATTTGCTTATGTGTGAGTTTTGTGGGGGTGGCTGCTTCCTGGATTGTTAGGTTCCAATGATTTATAGTTGAGTTGATGTCTGGTAGATTTGTAGTAAGTATGGGTAATACCTTGTCGAGGAATGTATTTTTATCAGTGAGTGAAATGTGAGTAATGTGGTCATATGTTAGTAGATTTTGAAGTTGTTTGTACCAGGAGGTGGAATGTTATCAAGTGATGGTCAGACCATGGTACTTCCGTTACAACTGGAGGGTGTATAGTTGGTGGTTGTTAAAGGGGGTTGGGAGGAAGATGAGATCTAATGAGTTGCCCTTTGTGTGTGTGGGGGCATGGATTATCTGAATATATCCCATTTGCGTTATAGAGTCCATGAAGTTTTCTGTTTGGGAATGGTTTAGAGAAGGGAGGTTCAAGTCACCTAGGATTATGAGTGGTTTACTTTCAGATGCTGTGCATGTGAGTTCAAGGATGGGGGTGAGTTTTTTTTGATCAGTTGATGAGGGTCTGTAGATGAGGGTGAATGCAGGAGTTTTATTTTCTATATTGATGATGTCCATGCCATCTATATTATTTGAGTTTGTTAAGGTGTATTGTAGGTCTTTTTTAGTGAGTATGAGTGCACCACCTCCTCTTTTTACATCACAGTGGCAGTGGAATACACCGTATTGTTGTGTAGTTAGCTGGTTTAATAGGATTGTGTCCGTGGGTGCAAGCCATGTCTCAGTGATGAAGATGTCAGGTTTTTCATCTTTTATCATGTCATTGATAATTGGTATCTTGTTTCGTATGGATCAAATGTTTATTAGGATGAGTTTTAATTTAGTATTTGTGTTGGGGGTGGAATTTGTGTTGGGGGTGGAATTTGTGTTGGGGGTGGAATTTAAGTTTTGGAATTACAGAGCTTAAAAGGGAGAGAGGAGACATTGTGGGATAAACTAGAAAGAGGGAAAGAGAATCTATTTGCATTGGTGTGATATACAGACCTCCCTCACAAGAGGAAGAGGTGGACAGAGAGTTAATTGAAGACATTGCTAGGAAAGGGGAAGTGCTACTGATAGGGGATTTCAATATGCCAGATGTTGATTGGCATATTCCTGCTGCAGTATCATCTAGAAGTAAGGAGATCCTGGATTCTCTACAGGGAGAACTATTCAGGCAATTGGTAACAAACCCCACACGTGAAGGGGCCATACTGGACTTGGTGCTTACCAATGGTGAAAGTGTTTCTGATGTTGTAGTGGGAGATCATTTCGCATCCAGTGATCACCAGATGGTGTAGTTCAGTATTAGAACTAGGGCTGTTTAAGATCCTCACCTTTGAATGGATTCTGACTTTAGGAAGACTAACTTTACCAAGATGGGCCAATACCTCAGGGAGTCGTTAGTGGGATGGGAACAGCTGGGGGATGTAGAAAAACAGTCGGCAAAACTAAAAGGGGATATTTTAAGGGCAACCAACCTTTTTGTTAAAATGGTAGATAAAGGTAAAAGGAAAAGGAGACCTCTATGGCTTTTGAAAGAAGTAGCTGAAAAAGTAAAGAAAAAGAGGGAGGCCTTCATGAAATACAAGAGATCTCAGAGAGAGGAAGACAGGCATCTATATTTGGAAAAACTTAGAGAAGCTAGCAAAGTAGTCAGGAAGGCAAAGATTCCAAAAGAGGAGGAAATAGCCAATGCAATAAAATGGGGGGATAAGACATTTTTCAGATATGTTAGTGAGAAGAGGAAGAGCAAAAGTGGTACTGTCAGACTCAAGAGTGCAGGGGAGGAATATGTAAAAGCTGATAAGGATGAATTGGAATTGCTTAACAAATAATTCTGTTCTGTTTTCACAGATGAAGAACCAGGAGCAGGACTTCAGAAAACACCCACAAACAGGAACAGAAGCAAGGGACATCTTGAACAATTTTCAGAAGACTGTGTTCGTGAGAAACTAGCTAAACTTAAAGTAGACAAAGCGATGGGACAGGATGGGATACACCCTAGAATACTGAGGGAACTTGGGGACGTTCTAGCAGCTCCACTGACTGACCTTTTCAATGCCTCGTTGGAGTCGGGAGTGGTGCCAAATTACTGGACAGAGGCTCATGTGGTGCCTTTACACAAAAACGAAAGGATGGATTCTCTCCCTCCCTCCCTTCGGCTTGAACCCCATCATCCCACCTTTAAATGTAATCTGAAAACCCACCTCTTCTCCCTTGACTTGGACCTTCCCTCCCCTTTTGTGTGACCTCTCTCTTTTAGCTCCTGTGTTGTGTCCTTTACCTCCCCCTCTTTTCTTTTTAAGATTGTAACTTCCTTTCCTTTTTTTTCTGGCTATTGTCTTTTAATTGTTTTATATGGTTTTTATATATGATTTTATATTGTAAACCGCTCTGGTCTTATTGAATGGGCGGTATATCAAATTTTAATAAACATCAAACCTCAGGCCAGTTAGTTTAACTTCAGTGGTGAGTAAATTATTGGAAATGCTGCTGAAAGAGAAAATAGTGAGGTTTCTGGAGTCCAGCGGATTACAGAATCCGAGGCAGCAAGGATTCACCAGAGGCAGGTCTTGTCAGACAAATCTGATTGATTTCTTTGACTGGGTGACCAGGCAGTTGGACCGAGGGAGAGCCTTAGATGTGGTGTATTACGATTTCAGTAAAGCCTTTGACACTGCTCCTCACAGGCAACTTATAAATAAACTGAGCACCCTAGGGATGGACCCTAAAGTTACTGCTTGGGTTAGAAATTGGTTGGGTGAGAGGCGACAAGGAGTACAAGTAAATGGAGCTCACTCTGAGGAGAAGGATGTTACTAGTAGTGTGCCCCAGGGATTTGTCCTTGGTCCGATTCTTTTTAATATCTTTGTTAGTGATATAGCGGAAGGGTTATCGGGTAAGGTTTGCCTCTTTGCCGATGATACCAAAATCTGCAATAGAGTAGACACCCAGGAAGGTGTAGATAACATGAGGAGGGATCTAGCTAAGCTTGAAGAATGGTCTAGAATTTGGCAGCTGGGATTTAATGTTAAAAAATGTATGGTCATGCATTTGGGCTGCAGCAATCCAAGGGAACAATATAGTATAGGGGGTGAAGTACTTTTGTCCACTAAAGAAGAGCGGGACCTAGGCGTGGTTGTGTCTGATGGATCTTAAAGTAGCTAAACAGTTAGAAAAGGCGACGGCAAAAGCTAGGAGGATGCTTGGGTGCATATGGAGAGAAATGGCTAGCAGAAAAAAAGGAAGTGATAGTGCCTCTGTATAAGTCTTTGGTGCGACCTCATTTAGAGTATAGTGTGCAATTCCAGAGACCGCAACTTCAAAAGGATGTGAACAGGATGGACTCTGTGCAGAGGGTGGCTACTAAAATGGTTAGTGATCTTCATCATAAAGCATATGAGGACAGACTTAAGGATCTTAATATGTACACTTTAGAGGAAAGGCGGGATAGAGGTGATATGATTGAGATGTTTAAATACCTCCGAGGTATAAATGTTCAGGGAGAGAGCCTCTTTCAACTGAAAGCAAGTTCTGCTACGAGGGGACATGGGATGAGGGTGAAGGGAGATAGATTCAGAAGTGATATGCGGAAATATTTCTTTACGGAAAGAGTAGTGGATCCATGGAATAGTCTCCCAGTGGAGGTGGTAGAGATGAGGACAGTAACTGAATTCAAAAAAGCATGGGACAAACACAGAGGATCTCTAAAGGAAAAAAGGGGACTGTTGCAGTTGTTGATATGGAAGGACAGACTAGGCCATGTGGTCTTTTTCTGTCATCATATTTCTATGTTTCTAAGTAAAGAATTCAAAGATCTAAACACAAGCTTTAAACTAATATGCAGACAGCAGTCCAGCAGCGAGATGGGGAGCTTTCCAGTCTTTAGCATTGAGTGTCACATGTATGATTTTCTCCCAGTTGGTGAGAGGTCTTACGCATGCACTTGGTGCAAGAATCTCTTTGCTCTCAGGGAACGAATCTGTTCTCTAGAGGCTAGAGTAGCAGACTTGGAAGACATAAGACAGACAGAGAGGTTCATAGACAAGACCTACAGGGATATAGTCCTGAAGTCCCACCTCCAGTCTGGCAGCATCCCTGTTGCCATGGAGAAGAGAGGTCACGTGACAGGAGAGCCTTACCCAGGTGTGGCAGGAACTGATCCTGTAACTAGGACCTGTCTTCCAAGTGCTGTAAAACCCTCTCGCACCGAGGAAGTTTCTCCACGGCCTTGTGCCCATGAGGGAAGGGTTAGGACAGCCGTTATAGTTGGTGATTCGATCACTAGGCATGTGGATAGCTGGGTGGCTGGTGGACGTGAAGATCGCCTGGTAACATGCCTGCCTGGTGCGAAGATAGCGGACCTCACGCGCCACCTAGATAAGGTCTTAGATAGTGCTGGTGAGGAGTCTGCTGTTTTGGTACATGTTGGTACCAATGACATAGGAAAATGTGGTAGGGAGGTTCTGGAGGCTAAATTTAGGCTTTTAGGTAGGAAGTTGCAATCCAGAACTTCCAGGGTAACGTTCTCTGAAATGCTTACCGTTCCACGTGCAGGACCCAAAAGGCAGGCAGAGCTCTGGAGTCTCAATGCGTGGATGAGACAATGGTGCAGAGATGAGGGTTTTGGATTTGTTAGGAACTGGGGAACATTCTGCGGAAGGGAGGGGCTCTTCCGAAGGGATGGGCTTCACCTTAACAGGGATGGAACCAGGCTGCTGGCATTAACCTTTAAAAAGGAGATAGAGCAGCTTTTAAACTAGATAATAGGGGAAAGCCGACATTCGACCAAGAGCAGATGGTTCGGAAGAATGTATCCTTGAAGGATACTACCAAAAGAAGAGGTTTCAAAAAAAAGTAAAGTAGCCCAAATGCCCTCAAGTATGGATGAGACAGAGCTTAAAGATCCCAAATTACCCATGCCTACCAATAGCCAGATTAATATGAATAAAATACAGTCTCTAAAATGCTTGTATGCAAATGCTAGAAGTCTAAAAAATAAGATGGGAGAGTTAGAATATATAGCACTAAATGAGAGGTTAGATATGATTGGAATCTCAGAGACATGGTGGAAGCAGGACAACCAGTGGGACACTGTGATACCTGGGTACAAACTATATCGTAATGATAGAGCTGATAAAATTGCTGGAGGGGTTGCGCTCTATATTAGAGAGGGCATTGAGTCAGAAAGGATTAAAGTTTTGCAGGAAACAAAATTTCCTGTAGAATCTCTATGGATTGAAATTCCATGTAAAAAGGGGAAGGTGATGGCAGTGGGGGTGTACTATCGACCGCCTGGCCAGAATGATCAAATGGATGATGAAATGCTCAAATAAATCAAGGAAGCTAACAAAAGTTACAGCGCAGTAATAATAATGGGTGATTTCAATTACCCCGGTATCGACTGGGTCAGTGTCACGTCAGGACATGCTAGGGAGATAAAGTTCCTAGATGAAATAAATGACTGCTTCTTGGAGCAGCTTGTTCATCAACCGACCAGAGGGGAAGCCATATTAGACCTAGTCCTTAGTGGAACACCAGATCTAGTGCAAGAGATAAGGGTGTTGGGGCCACTTGGTAATAGTGATCATAGCATGAAGGACTAGAAAGGGGGAATGTTACTTCTGGAGAGAAATCTGCAACTGTGAGTATATACTTGTGAGTAATTTTCTAAAAAGAATTATTTGTATTAAAGCTACTTAATCTGTGAACCCACTGTTTTTTGTTGGATCAGTTAGGGCCTAGTAGCAGCAATTAAAGTTTGAATTTAAAACACAGAGGAGAGCTTTCTGGTTACATTTCATACCCAGCAGAGAGCTTGTAGTTTAAGTTTAATAGTCACTCAGGGCCAAGTAACAGCAAAGTAATTTTAGTTTAAATTTAACACACAGAAGAGAGCTTTCTGGTTAAATTTAGTACCCAGCAGAGAGCTTGTAGTTTAAATTTCATAAGAAGTTAGAGCCTAGCAGCAGCTAAGAGCTATAATTTAAATCAAATCAGAATTTAGCTTACCTCAGTAGCACAAGACAGGGTACTGTGTAGCAGCCCTTTTTTAATAAGTGTTATTTCCCTCCCCACACCCACCCACCCCTGGGATAATCATAGCTTTATAGGTACTTACACATCTTAAAAGACAGGAGGTGCTTTCAGGTGAAGCTCATTACCCAAATCAGTCATACACTAAGGACCTGAGATTAATTAAGCTTCAGGTGAACAAGGTATATTAAACGTATTAGGTACAGTTTTATTGGTATAAATACCCATAGCAACCCCTAGTAAGTAAGAACTTCAAGATCTAGACACAAACTTAAAACTAAGATGCAGACAGCAGTCCAGCAGCGGGATGGGGGCTTTCCTGTCTTTTGTATTGAGTGTCACATGTATGATTTTCTCCCAGTTGGTGAGAGGTCTTACGTGTGCACGATGTGCAAGGAGCTCTTTTCTCTCAGGGAACAAGTCCGTTCTCTAGAGGCTAAAGTAGCAGACTTGGAAAACATTAGACAGACAGAGAGGTACATAGAAGAGACCTACAGGGATATAGTCCTGAAGTCCCACCTCCAGTCTGGCAGCACTCCTGTTGCCATGGAGGAGAGAGGTCACGCGACAGGAGAGCATCACCCTGGTGTGGGAGGAAGTGATCCTGTAACTAGGACCTGTCCTCCAGGTGATGTAAAACCCTCTCGCACCGAGGAAGTTTCTCCAGGGCCATGTGCCCATGAGAGAAGGGTTAGGACAGCCGTTATAGTTGGTGATTCGATCATTAGGCATGTAGATAGCTGGGTGGCTGGTGGACGTGAGGATCGCCTGGTAACATGCCTGCCTGGTGCGAAGGTAGCGGACCTCACGCGTCACCTAGATAAGGTCTTAGATAGTGCTGGGGAGGAGTCTGCTGTCTTGGTACATGTCAGTACCAATGACATAGGAAAATGTGGTAGGGAGGTTCTGTAGGCAAAATTTAGGCTTTTAGGTAGGAAGCTGAAATCCAGAACTTCCAGGGAAGCATTCTCCGAAATGCTTCCTGTTCCACGCGCAGAACCCAAAAGGCAGGCAGAGCTCCAGAGTCTCAATGCGTGGATGAGACAATGGTGCAGAGATGAGGGTTTTGGATTTGTTAGGAACTGGGGAACATTCTGGGGAAAGGAGGGGCTCTTCCGAAGGGATGTGCTTCACCTTAACCGGGATGGAACCAGGCTGCTGGCATTAACCTTTAAAAAGGAGATAGAGCAGCTTTTAAACTAGATTTATTTATTTATTTATTTATTTATTTAAAGTCTCTTTTATACCGCGCTATTCAGCATCAGCGCGGTTTACAATAAACAGTGAACATACACATTTCCAATAGTACTTTGTGTTTACATATGAACAGGATAATCAACTTGGCTAACAGGGTAACTATGTACAACCATAAAATATACAATATATACAATTTGTAGGCTGATCATGTGTTTGTGTGGTTTTAGACAGTAGTGATTTGGGTGGATTCGGCAAATGGTGCTGAGTTTCTATTAGGTTCAGGGTAATGTATGAGGAAGAGGTAGTGTTTCACGGCCTTCCTGAATTGGAATATGTCTGGGATTGATCTAATGTTGTGAGGGAGGTTATTCCAGATCACCGGTGCATAAAGATTGAAAGTCCTGCTGGATGTTGACTTGGAGCATTTAGTTATAGATCTTGGGACTATCAAGGTGTTTTGAGCTACTGACCTTCTGTCTCTGTTGTGGGGTGTCATCTGGATTAGCTCAGTTAGTGAAGTTGACGAGAGACCTTTGGTGGCTTTAAAGGTGAGCAGCAAGGTCTTGAATGTAATTCTACCTTGAATCGGGAGCCAGTGGAGTTGTTTCATTATAGGTGTGACATGGTCTTTCCTGGATGCTCCGTGCAGTACTCTTGCTGCGGTGTTCATTGCCATTTGCAGTGGGTTTAGGGTGGTTTGGGGGAGACCTTGAAGTATTGCATTTGCATAATCGAAATGCGGGATAATTAGTGCTTGATAGATAGTCCTGAAATCATCTGGCTCCAGCAGAGATCTTAGGTATCTAAGGGATCTAATTTTATGATATACTGCCCTTACAGTGTTACTTATATGAGCTTGCATATAAGTTTCTGGTCTTGCATATAAGTTTCAGGTTCTGGTCTAGTGTGATGCCGAGGTATCTGATCGCGGATTTGGTCTGGAGGTCTGCTTCCTTCACTTTCAGTACTGTTGGGGCATTGAAGTTACGGTTTCTTGTAATGAACATCACCTCCGTCTTCTTGTGTTGAATCCGGAGGTTTTGGGATTGTAGCCAATTGGATATTTCGTTTATGCAGCATGTTATTGGTTCGAGGTCTGGGTTATCTGTTGCAAAAGGCGTGTATAATAGCACATCATCTGCGTATATCATGCAGTTAATGTTGAAAGACCGGATCAGGTTGCAGAGAGGTTGCATGTATATATTGAATAGTAAGGCGGAGAGGGAGGATCCTTGTGGGACACCTTGGCTTTGGTGGAATGGTTCTGATGATGTGTTTCTGGATCTCACCTGCTGCCATCTGTCCGAGAGGTAGGACCTGCACCACTCGAGTGCTTTACCGGAGATTCCTTTTTCTTTGAGGCGTTCTAGGAGGCACTCATGGCTAACGGAATCAAATGCTGCCGCGATGTCAAGGAAGACAAGGACAAAGCCTTGGCGGGTATTGTCGATGCCTGATATTATGTTGCTGAAGAGTGTGGTGAGAAGGGTCTCGACCCCGTGAGATTCTCTAAATCCATGCTGGCATGGATCCAGTGGTGCATTGGAATCAATGTGATCTTGTATTTGTCTCTGAACTATCTTTTCCATTATTTTTGCAAGCAATGGTATGCTTGCTATGGGTCTGTAGGATTCTGGTTTCTGTTGGTCGAGTTTGTTGTTTTTTAGTAGAGGTCTTATTGAAGTTTGTTTGAGGGTGCGTGGGAAATCACCTGTTGTGAACGATTGTTGAATAAGTCTGGATATGATTGGACTGAGGTCAGTCCGGAGTTCCTTGACCCAGAAAGCTGGGCATGGATCAGATTGCGCTGTGGACGTATTGATGGCTGCTATGGTGTCTTCGATGCATCGTTTGGATGGAGTTGAGAAGGTAGTGAGTGGTGTTTGATTGTAGGGCTGAAGAATGATGCTGGACGCTGGGTTGTTGTTTATCTGACAAAGTTTCGTTTGTAGATAATCCGCATATGTTTGAGGATGGATTCCATTTGTTTGTTCTGATGCAGGTTCTGTTGTAAGTTGCTTAACGAGGGCAAACAGGTCACGAGGTTTGTTGAGGGATCTTTTTAAAGTGTCGGCGTGGTAACGTCTCATGGTTTCAGTCACTGCGGTACGGTGCGCTGTGAGTTGTAAATTGTATGCCTTTTGGTCTGCTTCTGAGCGTGAGCGGCGCCAGCGTCTCTCAAGTTTTCTTAGTGTCGCAAGTGAGGCTTTCAACTCAGTAGAGTACCATGCTGCTGTGTGTCGTTTCGCTTGAGGTTTGTTTTTTGCTGGGCGAACAGCTAATGAACTGAATATTTCGTTCCAGTTGGAGACTAGTTCATCAGGGTTGTGTGCTGGTGAGTTCATTAGTGGGAATGCTGATTTCAGGATTAGGTCTTTGTTGAATGGTTGGAATCTTCTCGGCGGATTGTTGGACTGACCGATTGCTGTGCTTTCATCTTTTTGGACATGGCTTGGCTGAGGAATTTGGAATAGGATTAATGAGTGATCTGACCATGGGACAGCGGTGATTGATATATCAGGGATGGTTGTTTCTCTGGAGGTTGGGTCTGTTGTGAATATTAGATCTAGCATGCCTCCTTTTATATGGGTAGGTTCCTTGATTAATTGGCTATATCCTAGATCTTTCATGGCTTCGAGGAACGCCTTTGAGTGAGAGTCTTGCAGGGAGGGGAGGTTGAAGTCTCCTAGTACCCAGCTTGTTGTATGTGGGCTCTGGGAGTTTGCGGCTGCATCTATTATTGTTGTTAGTGCATCTGCATCAGATGATGGTGCTCTGTAGAGTAGATAGATGGAGGAACACTTGTTCTCTATCGAGATTGTGTCTAGGAGCGGTGAGCTGGTTGCATCTTTTATGTTGAATTGAAGATCAGATCTGGTGATGGCGAGGACGCCGCCTCCTCCTCTTTTGGCTGCTCTATGACATGTATGGATAGAGAAGTTAGCAGGCAGGAGCTGATTGAGTATCACGTTGTCATCACAGGAAAGCCATGTCTCGGTGATCAGTAGTAGGTCAAGGTTATGTAGTGATATCATATCTGAGATTACCGGCCATTTTTTACGTACAGATCTTGCATTTACAAGGGCACATTTCATGATTCGAGGGAGGGGGTTCTCTTCTTGTTTCTTCTTCTTGTTGTGCTGTAATGATACCTGCAGGAGGTGGTGGTGGTGAATTTGGGAGGTTTCCTGTGATTGATAGAATGGGGTATCTGGCCATCTCTTTCTATAACTGTGGATAGTTGGTATGTGATGTTGTTGTTAGTGTATAGGCAAGTGACATTGCTTAAGCCTGTAGCAAGGAGGTAGAGGGCAATCGAGATGATGCAGGGTAGGGCCATTTTGTGTGCTTTGTTGCGGTGTAGATCTGGGCTGGGAGGTTGGTTGGTGGTGGTGGGTAGGTATGTTGTCTGGTTGTGATAGATTGCTCTATCTTTGGTTCAGTCGTAGGAGGGCTGCAGTTTGTGGTGGGCTCTCGATCTATCGGGAAATACTGGAGCTTACATATTACATTTTAAATCATAGGATAAAGATACGTCCGGATTTTAAGTTGCTTGTACACAGTCTGTTAGTGATGGTTACCGTGGTTGCTGATGGCAGATAAAGGCTGGTAAACTTAGATAACTGCAAATTACACAGGTATATTGAGCTAAAGTTAACTGGGACTGGCTGGTTACATAGATTAAACAACCTACCTTAGAGGTAATTGTAAATAGGAGGTTAAACTGGTAAAATCTGTAAGAATAAGACTAGTAGCAGGTTACACAAGTATCAATTATCTGAGCTAACTAGGTCTAGTAGGTTATATAGATATGCTACATACATCATAGGACAAGTATAGATGATATGTTAATCTGGCAGTATCAGGATATATGTATGAGCAATATATTCTTGGGGTTTACAGTAAATGGTACTTCTGTTTGGGTTGTCCAGTCCGCTGTTTCTAAGACAGCTACAGTGTAGGGTAGGTACTATGCTCAGAGTGCATTGATTTTACTTGCGTTTTCGCTGTCTGGTGTTCTGGGTTCATTCCTTGCTGGTCTTCGGGTCTGGTGGTTGGAGAATGGCCTCCGTCACTGGCCTCCGCCTAAGGGCCACGCCAAAGGGCCCTCTGGCGAGGCCCTCAGGCGCGAAGATTTAAACGTGTTGCACAACCCCGACTGGGCTGTGTGCAGCGGTTGGCCCCTCCTGCCGCTGGTGGCTCGATCCCCGGGAAGGGGAGAGTTGCTGGTGGTGGTGGGGGCCGAAGAGGAGCAGCGCCCGATGGCGCGAAGATTTAAACTGTTGCACAGCCCCGACTGGGCTGTGTGCAGCGGTTGGCCCCTCCTGCCGCTGGTGGCTCGATCCCCGGGAAGGGGAGAGTTGCTGGTGGTGGTGGGGGCCGAAGAGGAGCAGCGCCCGATGGCGCGAAGATTTAAACTGTTGCACAGCCCCGACTGGGCTGTGTGCAGCGGTTGGCCCCTCCTGCCGCTGGTGGCTCGATCCCCGGGAAGGGGAGAGTTGCTGGTGGTGGTGGGGGCCGAAGAGGAGCAGCGCCCGATGGCGCGAAGATTTAAACTGTTGCACAGCCCCGACTGGGCTGTGTGCAGCGGTTGGCCCCTCCTGCCGCTGGTGGCTCGATCCCCGGGAAGGGGAGAGTTGCTGGTGGTGGTGGGGGCCGAAGAGGAGCAGCGCCCGATGGCGCGAAGATTTAAACTGTTGCACAGCCCCGACTGGGCTGTGTGCAGCGGTTGGCCCCTCCTGCCGCTGGTGGCTCGATCCCCGGGAAGGGGAGAGTTGCTGGTGGTGGTGGGGCCGAAGAGGAGCAGCGCCCGATGGCGCGAAGATTTAAACTGTTGCACAGCCCCGACTGGGCTGTGTGCAGCGGTTGGCCCCTCCTGCCGCTGGTGGCTCGATCCCCGGGAAGGGGAGAGTTGCTGGTGGTGGTGGGGGCCGAAGAGGAGCAGCGCCCGATGTAAGGGGAAAGCCGACAGTCGCCCAAGAGCAGATGGTTCGGAAGAATGTATCCTTGAAGGATACTACCAAAAGCAGAGAGGTTCCACAAAAGAGTAAAGTAGCCCAAATGCCCTCAAGTATGGAGCAGACAGAGCTTAAAGATCCCAATTTACCCATGTCTAACAATAGCCAAATTAACATGAATAAAATACATTCTCTAAAATGCTTGTATGCAAATGCTAGAAGTCTAAAGAATAAGATGGGAGAGTTAGAATATATAGCACTAATTGAAAGGTTAGATATGATTGGAATATCAGAGACATGGTGGAAGGAGGACGACCAGTGGGACACTGTGATACCTGGGTACAAACTATATCGTAATGATAGAGCTGATCAAATTGGTGGAGGGGTTGCGCTCTATGTTAGAGAGGGCATTGACTCAGAAAGGATTAAAGTTTTGCAGGAAACAAAATCTGCTGTAGAATCTATATGGATTGAAATTCCATATAAAAGGGGGAAGGCGATGGCAGTGGGGGTGTACTATGGAGCACCTGGCCAGAATGACCAAATGGATGATGAAATGCTCAAAGAAATCAAGGAAGCTAATAAAAGTTACAGCACAGTAATAATAATGGGTGATTTCAATTACCCCGGTATCGACTGGGTCAGTGTCACGTCAGGACATGCTAGGGAGATAAAGTTCCTAGATGAAATAAATGACTGCTTCTTGGAGCAGCTGGTTCATGAACTGACCAGAGGGGAAGCCATATTAGACCTAGTCCTTAGTGGAACACCAGATCTAGTGCAAGAGATAAGATTGTTGGGGCCACTTGGCAATAGTGATCATAGCATGATCGCCTTTGATTTAATTAGTGGAGGAGGGATAGTAAGGAAATCCACAGTACTACCTTTTAACTTTCAAAAGGGAGACTATGATAAAATGAGGAAAACAGTTAAGAAAAAACTAAAAGGAGCAGTTGCGAAGGTTAAAGACATACATCAAGCTTGGGTGGTGTTGAAAAATACTATCTTGGAAGCCCAGACCAGCTGTATTCCACGCTTTAAGAAAAGTGGAAGGAAGTCCAAAAAACTGCCAGCATGGTTTAAAGGTGAGGTCAGAGAGGCTGTTGTTGCCAAAAAAGCATCTTTCAGGAAATGTTAAAAAAGAGCCAAACGACGAAACCTGGAAACAGCACAAGCACTGGCAAGTCAAATGCAAGGCATTGATAAGGCAGGCAAAGAGAGAATTTGAGAAGAAGCTTGCTGCGGAAGCAAAAACGCGAAATAAAGACATGCAATGAAGCTACAGGGTAAAGCACAGTTACTTACCTGTAACAGGTGATCTCTGGGAACAGCAGGAATTAGTCTTCACATGTGGGTACGTCGGTACAGACGGAGCCTGCACAGGAACGCTGCCCAGCTTCCAATCAGAAAGCTTTTGGCAGCATCACTCGCGCCTGTGCGCTGACTTCCCGCCTTCTCCAGAGCCTCTCTTCAGTTGAGTTTCAAAGCTGAGACAAAGGCGAGGAGAGGAAAGGAAGAAGATAAGAAATGCAACTCCTAGGGGAGGTGGGAGGGTTGTGAAGACTAATTCCTGCTGTTCCCAGAGATCACCTGTTACAGGTAAGTAACTGTGCTATCTCCAGGAACAAGCAGGAATGAGTCTTCACATGTGGGGACTCCCTAGCTGGAGATGCCAGGGGGAGATCCCATAAAAATGCAGGAGCCTGGACCAGGGGTGCATTTTGTCTCCAGGAATCCCCGGCATCCAAAGTGGGATGGAGGGTAGGAGTTGACAATAAGGGAGCTGTGAGGAAAGAAACAGCATAGCCAAGGACTACAGGGCCCTACAGACTACAGGAGTCCTTGGTATATATGATAAGTAGCATTAAAACACCTTTAATGTACACTTAAAATATGCAGCTTACCTACTGTATTGTAGGAAGTGGAGTCTACTGGATAAGCAGTGGCGGAATCTTCAAGGTGACCTCTCAGCAGTGAGGATGAAGGTCCAGACCTGGAGGTAGCAGACGATCCAGGTGTCAACTGGGTAGGATTAGACGTCAGGTCTTCAATGGAAGCTTTATGGGAAAAAGCTGAAAACTCCTTTAGGCATAAAGTCATTAACATTGAGGACTAAAGGAAGAAGACAGACGTAGTTGGAGAACTAGCCCAGTCCTGGCGGGAAGAGGGGGACTGGAAAAAACCCCTATTCCCAAGGAGAACCGCTGTGTACTCAAAGAGAAAGATGTACACTATTTTTCCTAGCTGGCGAGAGGTAGGAAAAATATTGAAGCTTGATGCTTCAAGGACTTAAAGAAAAAATGGAAGATGTTAGCACCACAGTGGTTATAGGTGCATGACAGTTTCTGCATCGTAATATGATATGCGAAGTAGGGCGATAGACTGTCTAAAACCTCTAGAAGGTATAACATTTAGTATAGACAGTAAGGGTGATAGTGTGAAAGACATATCAACCCTTAAGAAGCCCCCCAACAGACACATATATAGACAGATATATATATGTGGATGGAATATATATATATATACACATATGTCCATATGTGTATATTAGGATCTGGGTGGAGAAATGTATCAAAATATATATATATATATATATGATATACCGAAATATATATACATTTGTGGGGCATGGTTTTGCACCACCAGAGTAATGATATAGATATGTAGACATATATGGAGATGCCACATACAAGATAACAAGTTGAAGATACATGTCTACCACCCAGCCCCATAATTGTACATGGGGAATATAAAAGAAAAAGATTCTTCGCTCTACAAGAGGGTGAACCCACTTGGGATATGTATAGAGAATCTATTTCCGTGGATTGAGGGATGCAAGAAGGCAATCCAACAGGATAACCGTGATGTTTGCATGAGAACAGATGATCATATGAATCTGTAAGGAACAAGGCGGGAGTTCCACAGAACACTGACATGGCAGATGTGCAGAAACGCAGAAGATACCAGAGGGACCTACTGGAGGGACCCAGAGGTAGCATGCGTAAACATCAGCGTTGGATTTTCACGCAGAAGAACTTATATTTCATGTTAACATCCCAGGCCTGAGGGTGTGGAGAACCCTCACAGGCATGGGAAGGGATTATAAGCTTTTCCCTACTAATAGAGAAGCTTTAGAGACAAGGTCAATGCTCTATAGCAAGGCCCTCATAGTAGAAAGCTTCTCTGAAGACTGCAGAGAGCATTGTGCAGGAGAGATATGAGATAAACTGACTGAAGTCAGATGTGTTGCCATATCCTAGGAGAGGAGATGGATAGAATAATGTGAGAGGGGGCGGAGCTTGCCGCGAAGCGTGATGGCCGCCTAAAGTACTCTCTCCAGCATTACATAGCAGAATCCGCCCTTTCCTTCCGCCTAGAGAGGTGATATACCATCAGTTTCTTGGTGCCCGTGTTTGAGCAGATGGCGACACTAAAACCGGCAAAGCTGGAGTTCCCGCCGGCCTCGGGCCAAGCTGTAAAACGCCTAAAGCAGGATGCGGCCTCCCCGCAAAAGCAAAAGCCAGAGAAGGAGACTGCTGAAGGTGTTCAGGAAATCCTTATGGAGCTGAGAGCAATGAAAGAGATGATGGCGAATAATGGGGAAACGCTAGCTCAAGTGCAGGAGGAGCTGCATGCTGTTCGCGAAAAGTTGAGCGGCATGGACGGTCGACTGATTAAAGTGGAGGCCTTGGCGCAAAAGCACGAGGGCATGGTCTCACAAATAGGCCCACTGGCAAAGAGAGTGACCCTACTAGAAGCGCAACTGGAAGAGTAAGGTAACAGATCCCGCAGGAGCAATATACGGGTTCTTGGTCTACCGGAGGGAATCGAGGGAAACGACCCACTTGGATATATGGAACAGATGATCCCGGAACTCCTCCAACTTAAATTCTCAGCCCCCTTTGAAATTGAGAGGGCACATCGGGTCCCCATTCTAAGCTCTACGCAAGCGAAACGTCCACGACCGATGCTTATTAAGATCCTGCGGTATCCCCAAGTGCTACAAATTATGCAAGTTGCAAAGCAGAGGAACTCTATATTGTTAAATGGCAATAAGATTGCCTTTTTTCCAGACCTGTCCAAGAAAACAGTAGACCGGCGTCGTGAACTGCTTGAGTGTCGGCCTATGTTACAAAAGATCCAAGCCCGTTATGGGCTTTTTTATCCAGCGAAAATGCGGGTCACTGTTGACAATGTCACCAGGAACTTTGAAAGTGCAGCGATGCTACGAACCTTTTTGCAGGATTATTCCCAGATGGAAGTGGGCCGCTGATTCTGGACACCTGGTGAATTCACTCACGGCGGATATTTAGATCGCGCCTCAGGAGCCTGGCGGAGCTGGTATGCCCGGTAGGGCACTGATCGGTGCTGATGGATGCCGCTGGGCTGGAAAGACCTTTGGGAGAGTATAGTAGCAAATCCCTTGTTAATCAAGCCCGTTCATGTCTTTAATGATGTGAACCACGATGGAAATTGAGTATAAGAAGATATAGGCCTACTGTATTTGATCGGTATGGTAATGTTCTTAAATAAACTGGGGATGTAAGAAATCAAAGGGAAGAAAGGGATGTAGATATGCCATGTTGCGGGATAATTGCAGGGGAGGGAGGGTGGGTGGTTTGATTGCAGAGGGGGGGTACTCCACCACACAAATGGTATGGTTGTTAAAAGTTTTGTGTGTTCACTGCCTATGTGTATATTTTATGATTGATGGACAGGGAAGGCTTGCAAACGCTTGGCGATGGACATGGATTCCGGGGATCCGACTGAAGTATGACAAAAGGGGGAGTTAAACTTCTAACATTGAATGTCCAGGGCATTAACAACCCCATCAAACGATCAAAAATATTGTTGTATTGTCAGAATCAGGGTGCTGATATTGTATACCTGCAGGAAACGCACCTGACTCTAGCTGAGTCCTGTAAGGTTAGCAGTGGTGTGTATCAGAATGTTTTGGCATCTCCTGCACCAAACAAGAAGGGTGGCGTAATTATCCTAATCCGGAGAGCTCTGCAACCAGTCATCCAGGAGACCAGGATAGATCCAGGTGGCAGATGGGCCAGGGCCAGAGTACAGATCGGTACTGAGGAATATCTTCTGTTAGCGGTTTACGGCCCTAATATTGAAGATCCGACTTTCTTCCAGCAGTTAGCGAATGAAATGAAGGCACCGGCCTCTGTACACCTGGTGCTTGGAGGGGACTTTAACATGATCCAGGATCCCTTGCTAGATCGCACCCCTATAGGCCTCAGAACAAACCCAAGGCAATTGGAGTGTTGCAAGGTCTGATGGAGACCTTTGAACTTATTGACCCATGGCGACTTCTGCATCCCAACGCACGGGAATACACATATTATTCCCTGCCACACCAAACGCAAACTAGAATTGATTACTGTCTGATATCTAAGACATTGGTACCACGAATCCTCAGGGCAGAGATCTTGCCGAAAACCATATCGGATCACGCTGCTATTATCTTGATGTTGGGAGCTACAACTAATGGGCAATCGTTCATGAAATTCAGAATGGATAAAGCTTGGCTAGCGGATGCGGAGTTTATGAGATACATGCGAACAGGTATAGAAACATATCTGGAGTGTAATAAGGTTGGTGACACGGCTACCTGGGCTTGGTGGGAAGCTCTTAAAGCGACTCTCAGAGGCCATATGACAACATACAACATTCAGCAGAGGAAAGTACGTAAGGAAAAGCTGGCGGAACTGCAAACCTCCATAGGGGTCGGGGAGAGGCTCCTCGCCAGAAATTCTGATCCAATGGTATTGCTTCGGCTGCAGCGTCTTCGGTACCAATATAATGCCATCCTGAGTGAAGAAGCCCAGCGCCTGCAACAAGCACAACAGAGTGTATACTACCATGAAAGTAATCGTGCTGGCCCACTTTTGGCCAGATCACTGAGGGGGCGTCCGTCGTCCACGCGTATAGCTGGATTGGAAGATATGCAAGGCCATGTATTAGTGAAAGATGAGGACATCCTGGAGAAATGTAGGGTATTCTATCAGGATCTGTACAAGTCAGAAGTCACCTGGAAGGAAGAAACTTTCCAGCGCCTGATCGCCAACGCGCAGGGACCCAACTTATCTCAACAGCAGATATCGATGCTGGAAGCTGAGATCACCTGCTCGGAGATTGATAAAGCGATGAATCAGTTGGCCAACGGGAAGGCGTGTGGCCCCGATGGCATTCCGTTGGAATTTTACCGCGCCTTCTCTACTCTCTTGACTCCTGAATTGCAAACTTATTACAGTCGCCTTTATGAGGAACATCCTGACACAGGAGCACTTGCCGAGGCTACGATTGTTATACATCCGAAACCGGGTAGAGACCCCCAACGGATTCAGAACTACCAACCCATATCTCTTCTCAACTCGGACTATAAAATCTATGCTAAAGTCCTGGCCAATAGATTAAATAACGTATTGAGTACACTTATACACCCGGATCAATCCGGCTTTATGTCTGGGAGATCGACAGTGGATAATGGAAGATTATTGGCTCACGTACTATTGGAATCTCACAAAGTCGAGTACCTGATTGTGGGGTTGGCATTGGACGCAGAAAAGGCCTTTGACAGGATAGAATGGGCTTTTCTCTTTCGATCTCTGCAATGGTTTGGCTTTCAAGATCGGTTCATGAAGCAGATACAGATGCTATACACCCAGCCCAGTGCACGGATATTCGCAAATGGGACCCTATCTTCTTCCTTCCGTTTGTTCAGGGGCACGCGACAAGGCTGTCCCTTGTCGCCGCTGCTCTTTAATCTAGCCCTAGAACCATTAGCTATCAGTATCCGACAACAAGTAGCCATTAGAGGTATTGAAATACATGAACGCCACTACAAATTGTCGGCGTATGCCGATGACTTACTCATATTTGTGGAGCCACAGTCGCTTGAAGCATTGCTGTGTACTATTGCAATCTACTCGGACGTTTCTGGCTACAAATTGAATCTCACTAAAACAGTGGCAATCCCATTAAACAACATGGTAGCGAGAGGCCTGTTGGATAACTACCCATTCAAGGTGGCGACAACTCATTTTAAGTACCTGGGTGTCGAATATTATACTACCCTATCAGAAACAGTGACGCGAAATGAGATCTATTGCGAGAAGCTCGTGCGAGAATGCATCCATAAATGGAATCCCCTCCACCTAACGTGGTGGGGCAGACTTGAGACCATAAAGATGGTGATTGTTCCCAAGATCAACTATATATTAAGTATGATACCAGTTTTATTCTCCCCACGCTTTTATAAAACTTTGAACAAGGTGCTGCTAGCCTTCCTCTGGCGTAATAAAACTCCTCGAATCGCACATTGGAAACTCAAGCTGGCCAAGGAGAATGGAGGAGTGCAATTCCCAGATTTCTACTGGTATCATACGGCAGCTATATTGCGGCATGGATGCCTTTGGAATGACGAAGACCTGGGCCCAGATGCGCCACACTGGTTACAAATAGAAGCCGCAATCTGCAAGCCGCTCTCATCGACTGCCTGTATTGGGGCTGTCAGTGTTAAAGGGGTGAAATCTAATGAAGTAATTCAAGCGACGCAACAAGCCTTTCAAGTGCTTCAGAGTTCAGACACAGGATGGATGGGACATACAGCAGATACTCCGATCTGGCTAAATCCCAGATTTAAGATAGCAGGGGAATGTTTTATTTGGCCTACATGGCTCCACCATGGGATATACACCCTCGGCCACCTGATTGTTGGAGATCGGTTTAAAACTTACCCAGAATTGCAGCACGAATTTGGCCTCCCTAGTAGTGGGATGTTCCAGTGGTGCCAGCTACGTCATGGTCTGGGGAAGGCCGAAGTGACGCCAGTTTGTATACCTGCGACTAGCGCGTGGAAGATCAAAGTTAAAGAGTTGCGGGAGGGATCACGGATTACTTCGAAAGTGGTCTCCATTTTGCGAGATGGACAGATTAGGAAGTGAACAAGCGTGCAGTCCAGTTGGGAAGAGGAAGATGGATGCATGGAGAGGATGGAAGACTGGACGCATTTTTGGCAATCTCAGATTAGGATAGCGTGTTCAGCCTCCTTAACGCAAACGTTGTTTTTCCTGGCACATCGGGCATATCTGACCCCTGTTAAGATGGCAAAATGGCAGACTCAAGCGGATAACCTATGTTGGTCGTGCAAAGCAGACCCCGGCACGCTAGAACACATGCCCTATACCTGCCCAATGTTGAGAAGATACTGGCGACAAGTATGGGATAGAATCGCCCACTTACTGGATCTACATGTCCCTCTGACATTCCGCATACTTATTTTCCGCTCGCGAGCGGGAATTCCAGGCTTGTCGAGAGGGGATCGCCCTAGCCTGGATTTGCTGATTGGGCTGGCATTAAAAGCTCTGATGAGTCATTGGAAAAATTTTACTGCTTTAACCTTCGAACAGTGGTGGAATTCGCTGTGTGCGCATCGCCTGTACGAGCGACTTTATGTTCAGCAAAATCCCTATCTCTCCTCTAAGCTGTTAAAGTGGGCTGTCCTGGACTCCAAGATTATTCCTAATTAATTGAGGTTGGTGTCGGGGGTCGGTGTCCATCGCCGGGTGCTATGTTGCAAGTCAAAGTGTATCTTTCTAGTATGTTTGATTGATGTACTTTACCATGATGCCTCTATATGTATATTCATAGATTTATAATAATTCTACGTGATGTATTCCATAGCCAGGGGTTAATTGTTAGGTTGTTTTGATTGTTTGGATATATGTTTGTACTTGTATGAAGCAAAATGATAAATAAAGAATTAAAAAAAAAAAAAAAGAATAATGTGAGAAAGCCTAAAAGAGTAGGAGGATCCAAGATAGCTGACGAGTAGCTTAGAATCACTACTGAGGCTAGACAAAATTTTGAACAAGGGACTGGACTTGTAAGAAGTACCAGTAATACAATCACTGTAACTCCTGCAGGCACAGCTGCTGACGGAAACAGCAGAGAGGTTGTCCTGTGCCCAAGAAAGAAAAACAGACAAGAAAGGAGAGGAGATATCCCTTCTCCCTGTCTGAGGAACGAGCTTGCTAGAGAAGCCTTTCAGTACGGTACCCCTCAGTTAGGGAAAAAGCCCGGTTGAGAGGGTAGAGCAAGTAATTGGAGGGTGACGTACCCATAGGGTAAGTCAACTGAAGGAAAAAATGTTCAGCTGGGACAGAACTATCAGGGGATAGTTGCAACTGCTCCTCTAGAGAGTAAGAAGAGGAGAAGTCTGTAGTCCCTGAACAAAACTTTTTCCGACAGCTTAGTACACTGAAAAGAAAAGCACAGCGAATAACTTCTAATGGGTAGAAGTGAAGTGTAGAGTATAATTCCCAGCCCCTATAGTTGCTGGGAATGCTGAGACTGGCCAGAGCTAGAAGACTTCAGAGTAGGCTGAGGTGTCCCTTGTTTAGGTACAGCCGAATGATGGGCAGGAGATGAATGAAACTTTCTTTTCTTAGGGAAAGAAGGTTTGGTAGGACATTTCCTACCTTTCGAAGAAGGAGATGGCTTAGAATGGTCCTTAGTGGAAGGAGAGTCAGCGGAGCATTGAGCAACCTGACGTAAAGCCTCCTTATTGAAGAGACCTTCTCCTGTACAAGGAGAATGAGCCAATATAGTTTGTGCCCATCTGTTCAAGTCTGAAGCTTCGAGCCAGGCTCTGCGACGTGCTGCAATGACAATAGCAGAAGATCTGCTAACAGACTCAAGAGTCTATAGAAGCACGAGAAAGGAACCAAGATATATTCCGGCTATGATTGAGTAGCAAGGAATAATTAGTAGCCTTGGGCTCTGGCATAAAAGGGGTCAAAAGAGACAATCTCTCCGTGACCTCCTGGAGTGTGAGACTCATGTGGAAAATATATGAAAGAATTCTGGAGGCCAGCATAGATGTTTGGAAGGCTTGACGACCAAACGCATCGAGTGTTCTTGAAGAACGACCTGGCGGATAAGAAGAATGCTTCTTCTTGCTCTTAACCTTCCTCAGTGCTGATTCCACTACAAGGGAACGATGAGGAAGTTGAGGCTTCTGAAATCCTGGGGAGGGAGGCACTCGGTACCGAACGTCAGTGGCTGTAGAAGGCAGAGGAAGCCGTAAGGGTGATTTCCAGACCCTCAGAAGGAGATCCTGCAGAGCAGGATGTAAAGGAAGCATCATATTTTCCATTTGTGCTGGTGAGCCAGGAATAGCATCACAACCAGGGATAGAGGGAAACCTAGTAGATGGACAAGGATACTGGTATGGTAACTTAGAGGCAGTGAGTACTGCATCAGCAACCCCAGGTATCGGTTCCAAACTAGGCATCGGTGCAAGAACAGGCATCGACATCGATACCGACACAGGGCGAGCAGTTGAAGTTGCCATCGGGAACTGCTGCAATGGTACCGAGATCATGCGAGAGTTATGGCTAGGATCCTCGGAACTGCTTATCTGGAAACGACGGGAGTCGGTTCCGGGACGCGTCGGTACCCAGTCCTCGAGACTAGATATCGATTCAAGACTCGGCATCGAAGGAAGCGAGTCTAGCGATGCATGTCTCGAGAGTACCGACGTCAGTGGTAGTATCGGTGATGCCGATACCGGTAAAGCAGCATGGGTTACATCGATCGGTCCTGAAGGTACCGAGGATGCGCGATGACAACCTCTCGCCGGGAGAACGTTATTCCACACCGGTGCCGATGCCGGGGTATCGGAACCGATCGAAGCCGGTACCGTCCCGGAGCATGGCTGAGATATGGAAATGTCCATCGGTATCGTATCGCCCGGCCCCAAAAGTGCCGAGGATGCTAGAGGACGATTCCTGGCGAAGAGTGACTCGACACCGAAGCCGATGCCGGGGAATCGGTACCGCTGGAAGCGGATACCCGCACCGTACATGGCTGGGATCGAGGGAAGTCAATTCGGAGCGTATCGATCGGTCCCGAAGGTACCGAGGATGCCCGATGACGATCCCTGGTGAAGAGTGGAACACTCGACACCGGTGCCGATGCCGGGGGATCGGTACCGCTCGAAGCGGATACCACCCCCGGACATGGCTCAGGTATGTCTTGTGAGGGGTGAGCCCCAGGAACAACCTGAAACCCCTTTAATGCTTTGGAGCCCGCAGACTCCCGCAGGGGTAATGCCAATGGATTCTTGAGGGTAAGGCCGGAGCCGTCACCATGCTGGGCATGGGACATACCACTCAAGCATTGACTAGTCTTAACAGACTGTTTGTGGGTTACCTGATCCTGTGAAGAGGAGAAACCGGGTTCCCTCACTGCCCAAGAAAAAATGGTATCGAGGGAAACTCTAAAAACTGAAGGTTTCCTCACAAAAGTATCCCCTGACAAGTCAGGGGAAAAAGGGTCAGGACCCACACAATTGAGATACCAACTATTGGAGTCTAAAAGGAAACAGGTGTTTCCACATCGAATGCACTTCTTAGGAAAAGAAGGCTCCATGAGGAAGAGGCCTGGTAGGCCCAAAAAGTTAAGGCAAAAAACTGAAGAAAAAGTTTCTCAGAATTTAGTCAAAAATCCACCGGCGGTACCGGTGGCGGCGGGAAATACAGCCGCGACCACAAGAAAACAAAAAACTAAAGTAATTAAAGTAAGTAAAAAGAAATGTTTCTGCGGTGACAGGAGGACGTCCTGCCGGCTCCGCGGAAAAACGAAAACTGAAGAGAGGCTCTGGAGAAGGCGGGAAGTCAGCGCGCAGGCGGGAGGGATGCTGCCAAAAGCTTTCTGATTGGAAGCTGGGCAGCGTTCCCGTGCAGGCTCCGTCGGTACCAACGTACCCACATGTGAAGACTCATTCCTGCTTGTTCCTGGAGATACTATTTAAGACTAATAAAAGAAAATATTTTTTCACTCTACGTGTAATCAAACTCTGGAATTTGTTACCAGATGATGTAGTAAAGGCTGTTAGTGTAGCTGGGTTTAAAAAAGGTTTGGACGTTCCTGGAGGAAATGTCCATAAACCATTATTAAGAAGGGACCTAGGATATCAATGCTTGACCCAATTCAAGCACTGTGGAACCTGTGTCTTTTGGGGAAACTGCTAGGTACGTATGTCCTAGATTGGCCACTGTTGGAAACAGGATACTGGGCTTGATGGACTTTGGTCTGACCCAGTATGGCATATCTTATGTTCTTATTGGGTTGCCGGGAAATATTAGGTGTAGAGAGGTAGATTTGGGAGTCATCGGCATAAAGATGGTACTGAAAGCCATGGGAGGAGATAAGCGCATCAAGGCCTTTAGTATAGAGAGAGAAAAGGAGGGAGCCGAAGACAGATCCCTGGGGTACACCTACATGGAATGGGGTAGGGGAGGAGGAGGAGCCACCAGAGCATACACTGAATGAGCGATGAGAGAGGTAGGAGGAGAACCAGGATAGTACGGAGTCCTTGAAGCCAAGTGAGGAGAGGGTGGTAAGGAGAATGTCGTGGTCAACGGTGTCAAAGGCAGCAGAAAGGTCAAGAAGGATGGGGATGGAATAGAGGTTGGATTGAAGTGGGTCCAGGAGGGTCTGGGAGGTGAGGAAGTCGAGGAAGCGACGGTGGACTGCTCATTCTAATAGTTTGGATATGAAGGGAAGGAGTGAGATGGATCGATAGTTAGAGGGGCATGTGGGATCAAGTGAGGGTTTCTTGAGGAAGGGTGTGACAACAGCATGTTTGAAGTTGACAGGGATGGTTGCAGTGGAGAGTGAAAGGTTGAGGATATGAGTGATGGAGGGGGCAGTGGTGAGAGGGATGGAACGTAGGAGATAGGTGGGGATAGGGTCAGATGAACAGGTGGTGGGTTTGGAGGAGGACAGAAGGAGTGTGGTTTCTTCCTCAGAGATCGGAGGGAAGGAGGAGAGGGTGGCAGAGGGAGTATGGATGGCGGAGGAGAATTGGAGAGGAGGTGAGGTAGAAGGGGGGTAGGGAATTGGAGGGTAATCTTGTGGATTTTGTCGTGGAAGTAGTCAGCTAGGGTTTGGGCAGGAAGGGAGGGCAGGATCGGGGGCAGGGGGACCTTGAGGAGAAAATTGAGGGTATTAAAGAGACGGCTAGGATCAGAGGCAAACGAGATGGTCAGATGTATGAAGTAATCTTGTTTGGCAAGTGCTAAGGCTGACTGGAAGGAGCCAAGCATGAATTTGAAGTGCAGAAGGTCTTTCCGGGAGCGGGATTTGGACCAAGCTCATTTGGCAGAACGGGCACAGATGCATAGGTAACGGATTGTGGGTGAAAGCCAGGGTTGGGGAGTAGATCGTTTGACAGGGCGTGGGGTGGGAGGGGAAAGAGTGTCAAGGACTAAGGATAATGTAGCACTGTATGAAGATAATGCCTCATCGATGGACTTGGAGGATAAAATGGTGGAAAGAGATGGAGAGATGGTGGAGGAGAGAGCCAGTGGATCAATATTATGAAGGTTTCTAAATAGGTCGGAGCAGACCGGACGAGGTTGGGACGGCGGAAGTTGAAGAGTGAATGTTAAGAAGTGATGGTCATATGAGGGAAGGATTGATTTGCGAAAGTTTGAAGGAGAAGAGTTGGAGAAGAGTATTAGGTCAAGGCAGTGGCCGTGTAGATGTGTGGGGGCAGTGGAGCAAAGTTGGAGGTCGAACAAGGAGGTTAGAGCGAGGAACTTTGAGGGATGGGGGTCAGAAGGGTTGTCGATGTGAATGTTGAAATCGCCAAGAATGAGAATGGGGGAGGAGGGATCCATAAAGGCAGCAAGCCAGGAGTCGAAGTTGGTGAGGAAGGTTGATTTGGATTTGTCCGGTGGGTGATAAATAACAGCTATTCGGAGGGGAAGTGGTGAGAGGAGGCGAATGGACAAGGGGGAGTGTGATTGGGGTGGCAGGAGGGGTTGGAATTGGCAGGAGGGAGAGAGTAGGAGGCCAACGCCACCACCGCGACCAGTAGATTGAGGTGTATGGGAGAATAGGTAGCCCCCATAGCAGAGAGAGGCAATGGATGCGGTGTCATCTGGGGGGAGCCAGGTCTCGGTCAAGGCAAGAAGGTGTAGGGCGTTGGAGATAAAAAGGTTAGGAATAAAAGGGTTTTTTTTAATGACTGAGCATGCGTTCCATAGGGCGCATGAGAATGGGAGAGCGGAGGGGGGGAGGAGGGGGATATGGATAAGGTTGGATAAGTTACGTGTAGATTTCTTATCAGAGTAGCATGGGGGTCTATTTCTAGGGTAATGTCGAGATTTAGAGGGGGCAGGATGTGCGTGGGTGTGTCTGGGTGAGTGTGCGCTCCAAGAGGGACATGAGGGAGGGGAAATGAGGGGTAAATTGATGGTATCGGGTAGGTTATGTGAGGGATTATTTTTGGGGGTAGGGTTGGAGTTGATATCTATGGATAGGTGATTGTGGGATGAATGAGGGAGGGCGGAAGGAGGTAGGAGCGTGATGTTGATGAGATTAGATAGGTTACGTGAGGAACGTTTTTTTAGTGTGAGAAAGAAATGGGGGAGAGGGCAGGGTTGGGGTTGATATTATCTGATGAGAGAAGGAGAAGGAGTATTAGAGAGCAAGGTATAGTGGAGATAGTGCGGCAGAAGCGAGAGTGGGGTTGGCTTAAAGAGAGGGGGGCTGGTTGAATGCAGGGGATGGTGTAAAGAAGCTCAAGAGCAGGTGCAAGGCTAGGGGGCAGAATGGAGGGAGAAGTGAGGAAGGTAGAGAGGGGGGCTGGATGAATGCGGGGGATGGTGTGAGGAGGATCAAGAGCAGGTACAAAGCTAGGGGGCAGAGAGGAGGGAGAAGTGAGGAAGGTAGGGGGAAGAGGAGGGAGGGTGTTGAGAGGACGGGAGGCAGTTGGGAAGGATAATGGAGAGTAGGACAATGAGATGTGGGGCCATGGTAGAGGTGGCAAGGTCTGAGCAAGCAATGGGTAGCAAGTTAGCCAAACAACGGGTAGCAGGTGATAGGGTAGCAGGTGATAGGCAAACAAGCAGGTAGTGGGTAGTAGTTCAATGCAGGCAATGGGCAGCAAGCAGAGGATAAGCAGTGGATAACAGTTCTGTGCAACAGTACTATGCAACAATGGGTGGCAAAAGTATGCAACAATGGGTAGCAGTACTATGCAGACAATGGATAAGCAGTAGATAACAGTTCTATGCAGCAATGGGTGGCAGTACGATGCAGGCAATGGGAGCGATGCTAAGCAAGCAGAGAGATATGGTGTTATGCAGGCAGTGGGTAGTAGTTCAATGCCAACAAAGAGTAGTTACTCACCTGTAACAGGTGTTCTCCAGGAGCAGAAGGAATCAGTCCTCACATATGGGTGACGTCGACGCCGACGGAGCCCCCATGCGGAGCATTTCCCCAGCTTTCAAGGAAAACCTTTGGGAATGCAGCTACGCATGCGCGGTCTCCTTCCCGCCCAAAGGTGCCATCTTGCTCAGTCTGATGACATAGCTAAAAGACAGCACGAAAAAGAAAATGAATGATATACAACTTCAACTCCAAGGGGAGGAGGGAGGGTTGTGAGGACTGATTCCTGCTGCTCCTGGAGAACACCTTTACAGGTGAGTAACTACTCTTTCTCCAGGACCAAGCAGGAAGTCAGTCCTCACATATGGGTGACTCCCTAGCTCTGGGCTACCAGGAACCCAGGCTGAAAAATAGAGCTCCCTCTAGAGCCTCAACAACAGTGAGAGAATCTTCTCCGAGACCACACCTGAACAGTAGCCCAACACCAGGGCCGGAGGGGGTAGGAGTTGCCTAAACCTCAAAGAGATTACGGAGTACTGCTTGTCCGAAAGCACTGTCCCTACGGGACTCCCTCTCGAGGCAGTAGTGGTCCGCAAAAGTATGGCTTGAAGACCAAGTAGCGGCCCAGCAGATGTCTGCCAATGGAACAGAGCGGAGGTGAGCTACTGACTCGGCCTTAGCCCTAACTCAGTGGGCCGTGACGTGACCCTCCAGGGAGAGACCGGCTGCCCTGTATGCCCAGGAGATACAGTCTGCCACCCAGATGGACAACGTACGCTTAGTGACAGGCAACCCCAATTTATTAGGGTCAAAGGAAATGAAGAGCTGAGAAGCCCTTCTATGCCCCTGCATACATTCTATGAAAAAGGACAGCGCCCTTCTACAATCCAGGGTATGCAAGACAGTTTCGGCCCTACTGGCATGCGGCCTGGGAAAGAACGTCGGAAGCACCACCTCCTGGTTGAGGTGGAAGGAGGACAGTACCTTTGGAAGGAACTTAGGATGAGTCCTCAAGACTACCCTGTTCTTATAGAACCTGGTATACGGTCTATCCGAGACCAGGGCCTGGAGCTCACTCACACGCCTAGCCGAGGTGAGTGCCACGAGAAACAACAACTTCCAGGATAGGAAGTGTAAGTGGCAGGTAGCCATTGGCTCAAAAAGTGGGCGAGTCAGTTGCTGCAAGACCACATTGAGATCCCACTCAGTGGCCGGTGGATGAATAGGAGGCTTGAGCAGAAGCAGGTCCCCCAGGAAGCGAGACACCAGAGGGTGGCCATAGAGGGATTGTCCATCCACCGGCGAGTGGCGAGCTGAGAGGGCACTGAGGTGGACCCGGACAGAGGTGGACTGAAGTCCCAGGTTGGACAGGTGGAGCAGGTATTGCAGCACCACGGGGACTGAGCAGGAGAAAGGGATCCTCCTGCTGTTGCGAACACCAAGTGGAAAACCTACGCCACTTCAGAGCATAGGCCTTCCGAGTGGAATGCTTCCTGGAGGCCAACACTACCTCTTCAACCTCCTTTGGTAGGAGCAAGAGAGCAAGGACTAACCTTTCAGCAGCCAGGCCATCAAATTGAGGGATTTGAGGTTGGGATGCAAGAGGGATTTGAGGTTGGGATGCAAGAGGGACCCCTGATCCTGAGTCAGAAGGTCGGGTTGCAAGCCCAGAGGAAGTGGAGCATCCACTGCCAGCTGCAGAAGAAGAGGAAACCAGGGCTGCCTGGGCCATCTGGGAGCTAACAGGATCACCGAGGCTCAGTCCTGCTGGGTCTTGAAGAGAGTCTGGGCCAACAGAGGTGTGGGAGGAAACGCATACAGCAGGCCTTCTGCCCAAGGGATCAGGAATGCATCTGCCGCTGCCCTCAGAGGATGCGGCTGTCTGGAACAGAAATTGGGTAGTTGCCTGTTCAGTGGACTGGCAAAAAGATCCATGATTGGAAGTTCCCACTTCAGAAAGATCTGTTGGACTACTCGAGGATCCAGCTGCCACTCGTGAGGCTGCAGGAGTCTGCTGAGTCTGTCCGCCAGGTAGTTTTCCTGGCCTAGGAGGTAGGCCGCCTTGAGGGTCATGCCCTGACTGACAGCCCAGGAGCAGAGAGCCTGTGCTTCTAGGCACAGGAGTCGAGATCCAGTGCCTCCCTGCTTGTTCACGTAGAACATGGCCACCTGGTTGTCCATCTGAATTAGACTGGTGAGAAAGGACCTGAGAGAAAGTCCGTAAGGCTAGTCGAATGGCTCTCAATTCCAACAGGTTGATCTGCTGGGCGACCTCCCACGGAGACCACAGGCCTTGGGTGCAGGTCCCCTGGCAATGTGCCCCCCAGCCTTGCAGGGAAGCATCGGTTATCAGTATCCGAGTGTATGGGGAGGCTCGAAAAGGAACTCCCCCCACCAGGTTTGGGAGATGCCTCCACCAGCGTAAGGAGTCCACCAAGAGTTTGGACACCTTTATCCTGTCTGACAACTTTCCTGTGGCCTGTACCCACTGTGCCCTGAGGCACCACTGAGCTGGCCTCATGTGCAGGCGGGCATTTGGGGTGACATGCACTGTGGAAGCCCTGTGACCTAAGAGCCGGAGAAAGTGTCTGGCAGAGACCAGAGAGTTCTCCTGAAATTGGCCGGCCAACTTCATCAGCCTGCGAGCTCTGTCCACAGGCAAGTAGGCCTTGGCCTGGATGGTATTCAACCTCACCCCTATGAACTCCACGTCCTGGGAGGGGACTAAAATGGACTTTGGGAAGTTTATAACAAACCGCAGGTGCTGAAGCAGGGATATGGTTCGGAAGGTCGCTTGTCTGGCCTCGTGTGGAGGTTGTGTTGTCTGGCCCTTGATAAGCCAGTCGTCCAAGTAAGGGAACACAAAGATCCCCTGGTTCCTGAGGTAGGCCGCAACCACCACCAGGCATTTTGTAAAAACCCTGGGGACGGAGGTGAGGCCAAAGGGAAGCACTCTGTACTGGAAGTGGTTCCCTCCCACCACAAATCTGAGGTACTGCCTGTGACTTGAATGGATGAGGATGTGAGTATAAGCATCCTTCAGATCTAAGGAGCATAGCCAATCTCCCTGCTGGAGGTAGGGCAGTAAGATTCCAAGGGTAAGCATCTTGAACTTTTCCCTCTCCAGAAACTTGTTCAGATTTCGCAGGTCTAGGATGGGTCTGAGGCCTCCTGTTCTCTTTGGTACCAAGAAGTACCTTGAGTAGGAGCCTTGCCCTTCCAGGTGGTGAGGCACCGGTTCCATCACCTGGTCCTGTAACAGACCTTCCAACTCCTGAAGGAGTAAGTTTCTGTGCAGAGGGGGTCTTGGAGGCTCCCCTGGAAAGTAGGAGGGGGGTATCTGGGTGAAGTGGAGCAGATAGCCCCTCTCGATGATGCTTAACACCCAAGTATCCCCTGTGATGGCTGGCCATCTGTCTGCATACAGGATCAGCCTACCTCCTGTGCCCTGGAGAGGAGGAGAGGCTATGCTGGCATAGTCAAAAAACCCCTCCCTGCTGAGCAGGAGCCAGAGTAGGAGGCTTGGGAGCCTTCTGCCTACGGGGCCCATCACCCTGCCCCTTGGCCTGCTGGCCCTGTTGGGGAGCTGCAGAAGCCTGGTAGTGAGGGTAGGTTTTGTAGGCAGTGGTCTTCCTCAGGTAAAAGGTCTTTTTCCCCGAGCCCTTCTTCTTCTGAAAAGGGGCAGAGGTTTTCCTGGACAGCCTTGTCCGGGTAAGAGTCTCGGTCTTGAGTTCTGCTGCCTTTTCGGCCATAGGCTTGCCAAAGAGGTTTTCACCTCGACAAGGGACATCGACCAACTTGTCCTGTACCCATGGCTCGAGGTCCAAGGATTGTAGCCAGGCCTGGCGGCGTGCACTGATGCCGGCCCCTGCTACTCGGGCCGAAGCCTCAAATCCATCGTAGGCTGCTCGAGAGATAAACTTCGAGCACTCTCGAATACCAGAAGACAAGGCCTTGAACCTCTGCAAAGGTTCCTCGGACAGACCAGCAGAGAACCCGGCAATCTCCTTTGCCAGGTCTCTAAGATACATGCCCATGTACAGCTGGGTAGGTCTGGACACGGCAAGCAAGCATAGAGCCCTGGAAGCACTTTCTACCGAGGGCATCCAGGTTCCGGGCTTCCCTGCTGGGAAGCACCAAGAAGTGCATCTTCTGACTCTTCAGGTGATGCATGGCCAATTCCACAACCATGGAGTAGTGCGGTAGCTGTGCCTTTTGAAACCCGGGGCTCTTGCGGACTCGATAGATGGAATCGACCCGCTTGCTTAGAACCGGCATCAAGGCCGGCGCCTCCCACATGCGGAAAGGCAACTGCTCCAGCATCGGAGGAACTGGGACAGTAAAGGCCTCCTTAGGAGGAGAGTCATACTGCAGAGCCTCGAGCTCCTCGGCTCGAGGCTCTTCCTTGGGGTCCGCAGGGAATGCCAATGCTTTGGCCATGTCCCTTACGAAATCCGAGAACCGGGTATCCTCCAGGGGAGGGGACCTTGTCCGAGGCTCGGATCCCGGTGAGTCCAAAGGGACGCACCGAGTCCGGAAGGTGTCAGGGGACGACGACTCCTCAGTTTCCCACGCCGATTCCTCTGAGGAGGAATCGAGCGGCTCCGAGTGGGCGGGCACCGACGCCATCCGCCCCGACGCTGAGGGTACCGGTGTCAACGACCTTGGTCCCGAACGGGAGGCCGAGGGTGACCTCGGCCAAGGATCGACTCGAGTTCGCATGGTCTCGAGGATCGGCTCAGACTCCGGGGTCGACTTGGACGTCGATGTCCCAGTGGTCGGGGCAGATGCACCGGTGAGACTGGCGATCAGCACCCGCTGCTGCTCCATGAAGGCAGATAATCTGCTCTCCAAGGCCGTCAACCTGAGTCCAAGCTCAGGAGACCCAGCAGCCTCCGACTCGGGCCCCGACGGTGTTGGGCCCGACATCGGCTCTTCCGGAGGAGAGTCCACAAGGACTACAGTACTCACGTGACTCAGGGCCTCCAACTCTACACGAGGATGCTTTGCAGGCCTCTCCGACTCCGAAGACCCGGGACGGCGATCGGGGCTATGCGACCTGGCCCTCGAGGAGCTTAGAGCGTCCACCGATGCCGCCCTCGCGGTTTTCTTCTTCCTTCGATGCTCCCGCGAGGGGGATTCCCTCTCAGAGGAGCCCCGACGATGTTTGGGGTCAGACTCCCGAGACGTCAAGGCCTCTGACGAAGTCCGGACCCGTCCAGAGGCAGAGTTGGAGATCATCCTCTCACGCTGGTTCTGACGGCTCCATAATGCCTTCGAAGACATTTTGCCACAGGGGCTTCAGACCGTAGAATCATGGTCTGGCCCCAGGCACCGGAGGCAGCAGTCATGTGTGTCGGTGAGAGACATGAGTTTCTTGCACCGATCACACTTCTTAAAGTCACTGGCAGCCATCGGGGGAAAAAGGGCCCCTGCAAGATCAAAATATCGGGCTGCCAGGGAAAAGAAAAAAGGCACACACGCAGTCTCTAAGGACAAAAACCGAAAAGAGAGATCCGGGCTCGGCACCGGTGTACAGAGTCCAGGCGGGAAAGAAACCGACGTCGAACCGAAGAAAAAAACTCGACTCAACGCAGAAAAATCAACTTTTTTCACGGGTGACAAGGACAGACATCCATAGGGCTCCGTGGAAAAAAGAAGACTGAGCAAGATGGCACCTTTGGGCGGGAAGGGGACCGCGCATGTGTGGCTGCATTCCCAAAGGCTTTCCTTGAAAGCTGGGGAAATGCTCCGCATGGGGGCTCCATCGGCGTCGACGTCACCCATATGTGAGGACTGACTTCCTGCTTGGTCCTGGAGAATGGGGTAGCCATACAGTGAAGGCCGTGGGTAGTGAGTTCTAGGCAGGTAATGGGAGGAAGAACAATGCCAGCAGTGGGAGGAAGACAAGGAGAGTTACTTAAAGGTACCAGGGTGGAGCTCATGAGCTGGTTTGGTCTGGAGGCATTGTGTGGAGGAGCGATCAAGTCAGCTCGACCCCAGTAGTTACGGAGCATCGGAGCTCGCGCCCCAGCCCGCACCTAAGGGCCACGCCAAAGGGCCCTCTGGTGGGGCCCTCAGACGCGGGCACGCCTGGATCGCTGAAGATGTTTGAAGATGGTTTTCTTCGGCCCGATTGGCCTCGTGGTGGGGAACAGGGAGGAGCTCACCTGCCTGCTCCCTTCCCTACGCCGATCAGATTACCGGCAGAGCGGGTGCCGCCGAGCGGATGCCAGCGGAGCGGGTGACCATATTACCCTGCTCCTTATTCAGCTCCACTGGCTTCCCATTGATTATCGCATCCGCTAGCACATCATGCCTTTTATACACAAACACCTCAATATTTAGCAGACCTGTTACAGTTCCACATAACAACCATTCCACTCACATTAACCGGTTACATCTCCCCTCTCCACTTGCAATCAACCCGCCACTCTGCTTTTTTTCTTTCTGGGCCCCTCCCTTTGGAACTCTCTTCCAACTGCACACCATCTGGAAATAGTCTTCTCCAGATTCATATCTCTCTTGAACACTCACCTCTTCTGTTCTGCTTTTAACTTTCCCTCTACCAGTCCCTGATTGTCTCTCTTTCTGTGATCCCTCACTTGCCTGTCTTACATGCATGTGTTTCTTTCCTGTCTATTATTGTAGTTCTTTTCTTCCTCCGACTTTTAGCCATTCTCTAGTTGTTTTGTTGATTGTACACCACCCTGGTGTAATCAAGGTACGGTCTATCAAACGACTGAACGAACAAACAAACATAAGACCAATTTTGCTATTAGTAAACTAAGAAGCATGAAAGGTGATTACTACTATTATCTATGTGAACAATTTTGGCTTAAGAATATTTAATTCAGGAAAATCTTAGCAGATCAAGCCATCTTAATTAGACCAACAGGAGGATAATCAAAACATATTTTACTATCTCGGTTTCAGAACACATCATCAGAAGGGCCTAAGTAGTTTAAAAATCCATGTGTTAAAATATTTTGTTTTTCTTCAGCTGGTCCAAAAAAAAAAGATACCACAGTCTATTAAGATTCCAGTCTTCTCCAGAAACAATACTGGAATCAATATTAAAATCAGTGTGCTACAATATATTCCAGAAAAGAGAGACATAATTAATGAGGACATTTCCCTGGGAAAGAATCAGTAAAAGTATCAGTAACTTATCAATAGTTAACATGCAGTAAATGTTAATAAATATCCAGGTAACCAACTTACGAGCCATTTATCTACTTTGTCCTTACTTACAGGGAGCCGCTTACCCCTTCTTATGGGTGTTGAGATCACGTGGAGTAAGCTGGTAAATGCAGTCTAGGGCAATGAAACCTACATATATCAGTTCAAAACTTTTCCGCTGTTACTTCTCTCCCAGTATTTGCTGTATGACCTTTAGCAAGTCACTTAACCTCCATTTGTTCCAAATTAAATTAAATTAAACTAAGTCAGGCACTGCAGCAGATTCCCTCTAGTGGTTTTCAATTTTGATTCTTTTTTCTTTCCTTCCTCCCTGCTCACTAAGTTTTCCTTTTAGCAAATAAGCAAATTAATATGGGTGAAAAACAAAATGTACATACTGTAAATATCAAACATCTATAATAGATATTCTGAAAAGCCACATTGTTAGAGGGACCTGACAATTGGAATTAAGAACCACTGATTTCAACTGCACACAAACACCATATAAATAATTTATACTTTTACTTCTTGCAAGACAATGGCCTCACTCTGGGTATGCATATCAAAGGTTAGCACATCAGAATAGCTTAGTTCAGTGACTTTTCATTCCTTCATTCATTCAAGATGGGGCCCTAGACACAATACATTTACCAGTAAGGTAGCTTCATTTAATAAATTACTCATGTACCAAAACTAGAAACATGTACTGTACATACCCAGAACACACCTCCATTCCAAGCGCAACACTGAAATATTCGGCTCACTATCCGTGGTTCACTGCAAGACAAGAGAGAATAGCAGGGACTCTTTCCAAAGCAGAAAGTCGTGTTTAAGATGCACGGTTTCTTTCATTACATGCCAGAAAGTTTCAGAGATAAAAACACAAAAGACTCTGGCAGCAATCTCTCCATTTCCTTATGGACACATTCAGAAATATAATCACTACTCTGTAGACCCAACAGTCTGCCAACTTAACATATTGCATAGGACATGTATTGTTGGTCAGCCAAATGATAAACATATTCTGTACATAAAACAGGGTTACTCACCATATAAATAACTACAGCAGGTGCTCTCTGTGGACAGCAGGAAAAGTCCTCAAATATGGATGACACCACCAATGAAGCCCTACGAAGAAACTGGTTCCCAGTTTCTGCTAGAAAGTTTTGGAGTTGGCCCTGACTGCCAGCATGACACTCAGTCTAGTTATAAACTGAAGTAGAGTATAACTCCAAGGGGAAGTGGGAGAATTGTGTGGACTTATCTTGCTCTTCATGGAGGATACCTGTTATAAGTGAGTAATCTTGCTTTCTCCATAGACAAGCAGGATAATGCCTTCACATATGTGAAGCCCTAGTTGTTAAGTGCTGTCAAGGCGGTGTCGACTCATGGCGACCCTCTGGATAGCTGTCCTAAATTGTATCTGGTCTTCAGTCAGGCAGCTCATAATAATCATAGCTGCTGTTATTGTTTCGATCCATCTCATTGCTGGCCTTCCTCTTTTGCGTTGACCTTCAAGTATGCCAAGCATGATGTCTTTCTCTAATGATATCTCTCGTCATATAATGGGCCCGATAACCTTCTCGATGTCGATCTCCTTAGTCCATCCAGGCTGACCCAGACATACAAAGGAGATTGCGATTCTGATCCCACGGAGCACGTCTAGCCCCGCGGGATCAGAATCGTGAATACCACAGTACATGCAGGCCAGGACTACGATTCAGTCCCGGCCTGCACATACAGCAAAGCCCAACTAATTCAGTCAGGGCATTTAAATGGAGCCATGGCGCCACGGCTCCATTTAAATGCCACGATGCCGGTTTTCCCTGCAGCCCGATCCCCAAAACGGCCTTCCAAGGCCAGGGGTCGGACTGCAGGGATTTAAATTTTGTCCCCCCCAGCCCCTTCCGTGCCCCGGAGCCGCCAAAACGGAACATCCAGGGAAGGTATTCCACCCCAGGTGTGGAATAACTTTCCCGGCCATTTCACCGGCCCTGGACGTACAAGGCGGACATTAGAATCGGCCCTATACGTCCAAGGCCGGTGACTTCCCACTGCCTGCCTACTCTCTGTCCCTGGGCCGCCTCTTCCCGCATCCGACTAACTTCCCCGCACAACCGGCAGGGAGGTTAGTCGGGGGCCTGCAGCCTCCACGAATAGAGCGGATGGATGTCCCATTGGGATGTCCATTCCCGCTATTCGTGGTTCAGAATGACCCCCCAATATGTCTAAAGTATGACAGTCGAAGTCTTGTCATCTGAGCTTCTAAAGAAAGCTTTGGTTTGATCTCCTCTAGTACCGAATGGTTTGTTCTTTGGGCAGTCCATGGTATACACAGTGTTCTTCGCTAGCACCATAATTCAAAGGCATCAATTTTATTCCTGTCTATCTTTTTCACTATCCAACTTTCACATCCATAAGATGTTATTGAAAACACCATGGCTTGGAAAAGTCAAATCTTTCTATGGAGAGAGACATCTTTGCTCTTGAGAATCTTGTCTAGGTCCATCATAAACATTCTGCCAAGAGCAATGAGTCATTGGATTTCTTGACTGCATTTCTTTATTAATTATTGAGCCAAGCAGGTTAAATTTGTCCACTGTTTTAATTTCTTCTTATTGATTTTGCCAGTTGTCAGGATCTTTGTCTTCTTTGCGTTAAAGTGCAGGCTCATTTTAAGACTATATTCTGGATCTTGAGAAGCAAATGTTTCAGATCGTCTTCACTTTCAGCCAATATTGTGGTATCATAAGCATAGCGAAGGTTGTTGGAGTCTTCCACCAATCTTCACACCTTGGTTGTCTTTCTGCAGTCCTGCTTCTCTGATGATTTGTTCTGCATATAAATTAAACAGGTAGAGAGAAGTATGCAGTCTTCTTGTACACCTTTGCTGATTTTAAACCATTCTGTTTATCCTTCTTCTGTTCAAACTATTGCTCCTTGACCAACATAAAGGTTGTGCAAGAGAACTATTAGGTTTTCTGGTACACCCATGCTTCTTAATGTGTCTTATGGAATGTCCATTCCATTTCTAACAAACTTCCCTTTACCCATGATCTTTTTATCTCTTGTGTTTTCATCTTCTTGCTCTTACTGAAACCTGATGACACTGCTTCAGTTGCTGCCCTCTCTCATGGCGGCTTCCAAGACTCCCACACCCCTCATGCCATTGGCCGTGGTGGTAGTGTTGGGTTTCTACTTTCTCCTTTTTGCCAATTTCAACCTCTCCTAACTTAGTCCCATTCCTTTCCCTCCTTTGAAGTTCACTCCATCTGCCTTTTCTATCCCCTTCTTCTTCGGATCGCTGTTATCTATAGACCCCCTGACAAGTCCATTTCTGCTTTCCTCACCGATTTTGACTCTTGGCTCTCCTTACTCCTGGATTCTTCGTCCCCATCCCTTATTCTTGGTGACTTTAATTTTCATATGGATAACCCCTCTGACCCCTATGCATCCAGCCTTTCCCTTACCTCCTCTTTTAATCTCTATCTTTGCTCTGCTGCCCCCACTCATCAGCTTGGTCACTGCCTTGACCTCGTTTTTGAATGTGCCTGCTCCATCCCTCACCGGGCAACAGAACCTGGGCTCTTGAGATTCGATCTCTTCACTCAAAGCAATGGGAGAGAGAGGGGTAATAATTAATAGAACAATTCACACACACAGAATTATGTTAAAAACACAGTACTCGTAAGGTCTTAAAGGGAAGGAGCCCACAGTCCTGCAATCTTGAGCAGTTCCTGTAAATCTCCTCTGGGCTACAGCAGAGCACCTCCTTTAGTGAAAGAAAACTGCGTTATCAGCACCACTTTTGTTTATCTACCTGTTAGAGCACAGACATATTGCTCAGCTGAATTAGGAGAAGCAAAAACATTGTCTCGAAAGTATAACCTTGACTTTTATAACACATCTTTCTCCAGGCTTCAGGCTATTCAGCAAATTCTAATCCATTCTCCATATTAACCCTTTCTGGTATCCTATTTCAAGTCCCTCTCAACAATTTTCTACTCTAATTGTTTACCTTTCTAATTTCCACATCTCAGTTCTTCCCTTATCTGACCACTACCTCTTAAGCTTCACTCTTTATCACTCCCCACCTCAATCTCGCCCTATCTACTCCTATCTTTTTAAGGAATCTTCATGCTATTGATCCACTAATGCTATCCACTTTTGCATCTTCTCTTCTTTCTTACACTTTGTCCTCTAAGTCTGTTAATGAGGCCATTATTTCTTATAACACCGCTCTCTCCTCCACTCTGGATACGCTTGCTCTGCTCATTCCATGTCCTGTGAGGCGCACTTCACCTCAGCCCTGGTTATCTTCTATTACCCGCTACCTTCAGTCCTGTGCCCGCTCAGCTGAACACATTTGGCTCAAATCCTGCTCCTTTTCTGACTTCCTTCATGCTTATCTCTTTCCAGTTCGCCATTGCACTCACTAAGCAAAGCTATTTTATCCATCTGACCGTCTTGCCTCTAACCCCGGTCATCTCTTCTCTACTCTCAATTCCCTTCTTAAGGCATCACCGCCTCCTATCCCTCCTTCTCTCCCCTCCAGTCTGTTTTTTGACCTTTTCGTTCTACTGAAACAGCTCTTGCCAAAGTCTCCAGTGACTTGTTCCTGGCTAAGTCCAAAGGCCTTTTCTCAGTTCTTCTTCTTCTTGATCTTTCTGCTTCTTTTGATACTGTTGATCACTCTCTCCTCCTCGACACATGTTCCTCTCTTGGTTTTAGACACTCTATGCTGTCTTGGTTTTCTTCTTATCTCTCCAATCGCTCCTTCGGTGTTTGTTCTGGTGGTTTCTCCTCTACTGCCATCCCTCTTTCAATTGGTGTACTCCAAGGATCTTTTCTAGGCCCTCTCCTTTCTCTACACCCAGTTCCATGGTGCCCTGATCTTTTCCCATGGCTTTCAGTATCATTTTTATGCTAATGACTCTCAAATAATAATAATAGGCCATGTGGTCTTTTTCTGTAGTCATATTTCTATGTTTCTATAAAAAGGGGACTGTTGTAGTTGTTGATATGGAAGGACAGACTAGATAGGCCATGTGGTCTTTTTCTGTCGTCATATTTCTATGTTTCTAAATCTATCTTTCTCCTGCACTTCAAGCTTGTATCTCTGCTTGTTTATCTGACATTGCTTTCTGGATGTCTCACTGCCATATGAAATTGAATGTGGCTAAAACCAAACTTCTTATCTTTCCCCCTAAACCCTCCTCCCATCTTCCTCCTTTCTCCATCATGTTGACAATACCATTCTGTTTCCTCAGCCCGTAACCTTGGGATCATCTTTGACTCCTCTTCTCCACACATATTCAACAGATTGCTAAAACCTGTTGTTTCTTTCTCTGTAATATTAGCAAAATTTGCCCCTTCCTCTCTGAACACACAACTAAAACTCTTGTCCACTCTTCAGTTACCTCTCCCTCTTGACTACTGCAATCTCCTCCTTGCTGGAATCCCTCAGGGTCATCTTTCTCCTCTTCAATCTATTCAGAACTCAGCTGCACAGCTCATCTTCCGCCAGCCCCAATATGCTAACATAATCCCTCTTCTGAAATCATTTTACTGGCTCCCCTTCTGTTTCCATATCCATTTCAAATGTCTTCTAATCTATAAATCCATTCACTCTTCTGCTCATTACCTTTCCTCTCTTCTCTCTCCCTACACCCCTCCTTGTGAACTTTGCTCCTCCATTTATTTCCTTCTCTCTATGCCCTTTTCCTCTAATTCAAACTCCAGACTTCGTTCATTTCACCTCGCTGCTCCTTATGCTTGGAACAAGCTTCTTCTTACGTCAATTCTCACCTCTCTGCCTCTTCAAATCTATGCTGAAGGTTTAACTCTTTGAGGTGCTTTTGGATCCTAACCTCATTTCCCTTGTCTCTTCTCCGTATTGAACTCTTGTATTGTAAGCTCTTCAAGCAGGGACTATTTTTTTATGTGTTTGTGCAGCGCTGCTTACACTTTGTAGCGCTTTATAAATGATAAATAACAGTAGCAGTAATAGTAGAAAGGCTTTTGACTGTGTAAACAACACATATAGACATCATTTTGGTATTTTTTTGTCTTTTCAAAGACCCATCTCACATCCATAATGATGTCTCTAGATCCTTACCCTTTCCTGAACACTATTTGCACTTCAGGCAGTTCTCATTCCAGGTATGGTCTAGTCTTTGTTGGATGATCTTGAGTACAATCTTGTTGGCATGTGGAATGATTGTGCGATAATTTCCACAGTCAGTTGGATCACCTTTCTTCAGTATTGATATACACACAGATTTTTCTGGGGTAAATTTCTTCAAATAAGTGAGTTTTGCACATACCACGACAGTCATGAATCTCACTTCTAAGCCAGGATATGTAGAGTAGGATCTCAGTTTCTCAAATTTACTGCTAATGCTCGGTGTAGTACTTGTATTGTGCCAAAGAAAGCCTCCTTCTGGAGTTCGTAAGATGTTAGGTGCATGGGTAATTTATTAAGGTGTGCTTGGAAATTCCTCTTAATTAGGCTTGTGGTGCTCAACACGATGGCCAATAACTCGGTATCTTTCTTTCACATCTTTTCCAGTCAGTTGGCAATGATGATGTTGTAAAGAGGGCCTATATGTATAGTGCAGCAAACATCTTGTGGTACTGTATAGGTGTTCGAGAGTAGCAGTAATAGTACATGAGAGGGGCTCTCTAAAAGCGTTAACAATACATAGAAATTAAGCAGTTTAGGAATGCCTTTGGAGTTAGGTAGAAGAAAAGTAAAGCTTATTTCCATAGCAACAAAGTTGCAGAGAGACAGCTAGTCTGAAAAGAGAAAGCGTAGTTACTCACCTGTACAAGGTGTTCTCCGGGGACAGCAGGAATCAGTCCTCACATATGGGTGATGTCGGCACAGACGAAGCCCTCACGGAAGCATCCCCCCAGCTTTCAAAGAAAGCCTTTGGGAGATACCACCATGCATGCGTGGTCCTCTTCCCGCCCAAGGGTGCCATCTTGCTCAGTTAGATGACATAGTTAAAAGAAGGCAAAAATAAATGATGGACCAGGGATATCACTGCTTGACCCAATACAAGCATTGAGGAACCTGTGCCTTTTGGGGAAGCTGCTACTGTAGGTACTTGTGACCTAGATTGGCCACTGCTGGAGACAGAATACTGGGCTTGATGGACCTTGGTCTGACCCAGTATGGCATATCTTATGTTCTTATGGTAAAGGAGCAACTCCAAGGGGAGGAGGGAGGGTTGTGAGGACTGATTCCTGCTGTCCCCGGAGAACATCTGTTACAGGTGAGTAAAGCATAGTTACTCACCTGTAACAGGTGATCTCCGGGAACAGCAGGAATTCAGTCCTCACATATGGGGTATCGTCGGTACCGACGGAGCCTGCACGGGAACACTCCCCAGCGTCCAATTAGAAAGCCTTTGGGCGCATCCCACAGCGCCTGCGTGCTGCCTTCCCGCCTTTCCCAACTGCCTCTCTCCAGTTGAGTTTTAAAGTTGAGACAAAGAGAGAGAGAGAGGGAAAGTGAAAGAGATAGATAGAGAATTACAACTCCTAGGGGAGGTGGGTGGGTCGTGAGGACTAAATTCCTGCTGTTCCCGGAGATCACCTTTTACAGGTGAGTAACTATGCTATCTCCAGGAACAAGCAGGAATGTAGTCATCACATATGGGGACTCCCTAGCTTTAGGTGCCAGGGAGAGACCCCAGAAGTTGTGTGCCCCTGAACAGGGCTCCACTTCCCCCCATGGATCTCTGGCATCCTACCAGGGATGGTGGGTAGGAGTTGATTAGGTATGGAACAGATGTTGGAGAACAGCCTGACCAAACAAGGCATCCCGGCGGGAGTCCTTGTCCAAGCAGTAATGGGCTGTGAAGGTATGAACCGAGGCCCAGGTGGCTGCTCGACAGATGCCATCGATAGACACAGAGTGCAGATGAGCCATTGAGGCTGCCATGGCTCTCACATTGTGAGCTGTGACATGGCCCTCCAGAGAAAGGTTCTTACTCTGATAGGTGAAGGAAATGCACTGAGCAATCCAGTTAGACAGTGTTCTCTTGGAGACTGGAAGTCCCAAACGAGAAGGATCAAAAGCAACAAAGATTTGAGAGGACTTTCTATGTTGCTGTGTTCTTTGATGCATGAGGCCTTGGAAAAAACACAGGTAGGTAGACCGCTTAGTTCAGATCAAAAGGCGAGACCACCTTTGGCATAAAGTGTGGATGAGTCCTAAGGACTACCTTGTCATGATGGAACCTTGTATAAGGTGGATCAGCTACTAGCGCTTCCAACTCACTAATGCGACGTGCTGATGTGATTGCAGTGAGAAAGATAACCTTCCAAGAAAGGAATTTCAAGGAGGTAGTAGCTAAGGTTTCAAAAGGTGGCTTCATGAGCTGCCCAAGAACCAGGTTTAAGTCCCATGCCACCAGTGGTGGCCTAATGGGAAGCTTAGTTAGAAGAAGGCCTCTCATAAATCTTGCTATAAGAGGATGAGAGGAAATAGGCTGTTCATTTAGAGGCTTAAAGGAAGCTGCAATAGCATTCAAATGGACTCTTACTGAGTTAGTCTCAAGTCCTGCATTGGATAAATGAAGGAGATACTCCAGCAATGATTCCAGAGGTATCGCAAGAGGGTTAGGACCCTTTTGTGAACACCATATGGTAAACCTTTTAAACTTGAAAGCATAAGAGCGTCTTGTGGAAGATTTCCTGGAAGCAAAAAGAATATCTTTTACTTGTTGAGGGAGATTAAGATCATGGAGATCTAGGCCTTCAGCAACCAAGCCCTGAGATGCAGAGACTGGGGATTGGGATGCCATAACATTCCGTCCTCCTGAGATAGGAGATCTGGAGCAGACCCTAACTCTAGGGAGGGAGCTTGAGAGAGATGTAGAAGCAGAGGGTACCACACTTGCCGTGGCCAATGTGGAGCTATGAGAATCATATGGCCTCTGTCTCTCTGAAGCTTGAACAGGGTTTTGGGAATTAGGGGAATGGGTGGAAAGGCATACAGGAAGTCTTGACTCCAGTAAAGGAGGAAAGCATCCCTGGCCTGAGCCCCCTGAGCTGGAATTCTTTGGCATTCCACGGACTTGCAAAGAGGGCAATGTCCGGGGTTCCCCAAAGTTGAAAAATCTTGGCCACCTGGTCTGCATGCAGAGACCACTCGTGTGGAAGCAGAACTCGACTGAATCTGTCTGCCTAAGAGTTTTGAATGCCTGGAAGATACACTGCCAGGAGATGAATCTGATGCTCTCTGGCGAGGGCCCATAGTCGCAAAGCTTTGTTGCAAAGCGACAGAGAGCCTGTTCCCCCCTGCTTGTTCACATAGAACATGGCTACTTGATTGTCCGTATGAATGAGGACTGTCTTGTAGCTGAGCAGGGTGTGGAACACTCGAAGAGCAAGGAAGATTGCTCTGAGCTCCAAGAGACTGATATGTAGATGAGTCTCCTGTGGAGACCAGGTGCCTTGGGTGGAGAGGTCTTGCAGATGAGCTCCCCAACCCATCGGAGAAGCATCTGTTGTGAGAGTTGCTTGGGGTAAGGGTTGTTGAAAAGGGGACCCCAGCAACAGGTTTCTAGTGGACTTTCACCACTGGAGGGACAAAATAAGGTGACTTGTGTTTGCTATTTTGTCTGACAGGCATCCTGATGCCTAGGTCCATTGAGTGGATAAAGTCCAGTGGGCTGCCCTCATATGGAGGCGAGCATAGGGAACCACATGCACAGTAGATGCCATATGGCCTAGTAGTTGTAACATTTTTCGAGCAGTGAGATGAGACTTTAGCACTGCTTGAGAAGCTAACTGCACGATGCGACGGCAGTGGGCCTGGGGGAGATAGGCCCTTGCCTTTCTGGTATCCAGCAAAGCTCCTATGAACTCCAGAGACTGAGTGGGAGTTAGACTGGATTTTGGGATTTTTATCACCAGACCCAAATACTGAAGGATACGCATTGTGCAGGATAGAGAAGTCCTGGCCTCTGTTGGGGCTCGAATGAGCCAATCGTCTAAGTAGGGGAAGACGAATATCCCTAGAGTGCGGAGAAATGCTGCTACTACAGCCATGCATTTCGTGAACACCCTTGGTGCTGAGGCGAGGCCAAAAGGAAGCACCCAGTATTGTTAGTGCTTTCCTTGAAAAAGGAACCGAAGGAACCTTCTGTGAGTTGGATGGATGAGAACATGGGTGTACGCATCCTTGAGATCTAGAGAACAAAGCCAATCCTGACTCTGAAGTTTTGGCAGCAGAGTTCCCAGAGAAATCATCTTGAATTTCTCTTTGACAAGGAATTTGTTCAATTCTCTGAGGTCCAAGATAGGTCTGTATCCCCCTGTTTTCTTTGGGATAAGGAAATAGGGGGAGCAAAAGCCTGTACCCTGCTGATGGATGGGTACTTCTTCTATTGCCCCTTGGGCAAGAAGGATAGTGACCTCCTGACCTAACAGGTTGATGAGAGAGGTCGGAGAATTGAACTGCCTTATTACTGTGGGAGGGGGCATGCTTGAAAAATGAAGCTTGCACCCCTCCTTTATGATGGAGAGTGTCCAATGCTCTGCTGTTATCTGCCCCCATCTGGGGGCAAAGTGACATAACCTTCCTGGAATGGTGGAAGGCTCTGGTCCCACGAGAGCCAGAAAGGCTAAGTTCTCTAGCTGAAAGTCAAAGGCCTTGTGGAGGCTGAGACAGTTGAGGCTTAGCAGTCTTTGCTTTCTTCTGCTTGGGTGGTTGCTGACCTTTCCTGACAAGCTGACCTGCAGAACGTCCCTGCTGAGCATAAGCAGGATAATATCTTTCCTTCTTAGAAAAGAATGGTTTCTCGAAAGATTTCTTTCTAGCAGGATCAGCTGTGGACTTGGATAATCTAGCCAAGGTGGAGTTGTCAGCATCCAACTCATTGGACTTTTCCTGCCAATCTCTACCAAACAGGTTCTCACCAGTACAAGGGATATTTCCCAATTTGTCTTGTACCCAGAGCTCCAGATCAGATGCCTGGAGCCAAGCAATTCTATGTGCACCTATGGCAATGGCAGAGGTTCTGCTTATGCACTCAAAGCAGTCAAAGGCTACACGGTTGACAAATTTAGAAACATATTGGGCATATTTACCAATGTGAGAAAATCCTGTCTTCTATCCTCAGGAAGAATAGGACTCAAAGCCTGTAAATCATCTGTGACCTCCTTCAGGAACATTCCCATGTAAAGACTATAGGAACTGATCCTGGCAGAAAGCATGGAAGCTTCGAAGACACGATGTCCAAAAACATCCAGGGTTCTGCACTCACGTCCTGGAGGATTAGAGGCATGCCTCTTTGCACTCTTGATCCTTCTCATAGCTGATTCTACTACAATAGAGTGGTGAGGAAGAGAGTTTTATGGAAATCAGGACAAGGAGGGACTCAATACAGAGTATCCAGTCTGCGAGAATGAGGAGAGGTGGTAAGAGGGGTCTCTGACATCCTTAACATGAGATCATGCAAAATCTCATGAATGGGAAATGTAGCTGCCTCTTTAGGAGTTTTGGGATATTGTAAAATTTCCAACTCCTTAGCTCTGGGCTCTGTTTCAGGGGCCACAGTAATGGACAGACCCCAAGCCACCTCCCTGATAAAATCCTAACATAAGAACATAAGATATGCCATACTGGGTCAGACCAAGGTCCATCAAGACCAGTATCCTGTTTCCAACAGTGGCCAATCTAGGTCATACGTACCTAGCAGTTTCCCCAATGCTTGTACTGGGTCAAACATTGATATCCTGGGTCCCTTTTTAATAATGGTTTATGGACCTTTCCTCCAGGAACTTGTCAAAACCTTTTTTAAACCCAGGTACACTAACAGCCTTTACTACATCCTCCGGGAACAAATTCCAGAGTTTGATTACATGTTGAGTGAAAAAATATTTTCTTTTATTAGTCTTAAATAGTTTACCCTGTAGCTTCATTGCATGTCCCCTAGTCTTTCTATATTTTGATAACGTAAACAATCGATCTACGTTTACCCGTTCCACTCCATTCATTAATTTATAGACTTCTATCTGTATAAGTCTTTGGTGCGACCTCATTTGGAGTATAGTGTGCAATTCTGGAGACCGCACCTTCAAAAGGATGTGAACAGGATGGAGTCGGTACAGAGGGTGGCTACTAAAATGATTAGTGGTCTTCAATATAAAGCATATGAGGACAGACTTAAGGATCTTAATATGTACACCTTAGAGGAAAGGCGGGACAGAGGTGATATGATTGAGATATTTAAATACCTCCGTGGCATAAATGTTCAGGGAGAGAGCCTCTTTCAGTTGAAAGCAAGTTCTGCTACAAGGGGACATGGGAAGAGGGTGAAGGGAGATAGATTTAGGAGTGATTTGCGGAAATATTTCTTTACGGAAAAAGTAGTAGATCCGTGGAATAGTCTCCCAGTGGAGGTGGTAGAGATGAGGGCAGTAAATGAATTCAAAAAAGCATGGGACAAACACAGAGGATCTCTAAAGGTAAAAAGGGGACTGTTGTAGTTGTTGATATGGAAGGACAGACTAGATAGGCCATGTGGTCTTTTTCTGTCGTCATATTTCTATGTTTCTATGAGAGGGGCAAAGGTTTCAATGTGATGCTGAATTTTGAGATGAACAACTTTTTCTATTATCTTGGCCAAAAAAGGAATGCTGGAGAAAGGTCGATAAGATTCAACCTTCTGGGGATTCAGTTTACTGTTTGTTAGAAAGGGCTGAATGGAAGCTTGCTTTAGAGTCAGAGGGAACATCCCAGTTGAAAAAGATAATTCAAAGATCCTAGCCAAAATTGGGATTGAAATTATTGTTGCTTGTGATGTGCAGTGCTTAATTGTTATGATTAATTGTGAGGTTGTATTTTTTAAGCCAAATATTGATTGCTGAAAAACAGTTGGAGATTGTTATGAGGTCTGGCAATTTGGTGGAGAAGGGGGTGAAGATCATTATAATCATATATTAAGTAATTGATGCCGAGGTTCTTGATGATTTCACAGAGAGGTTGTATGTAGATATCGAACCAAATTGAGAGAGTGCAGACCCTTGTGGTACTCCTTGGCTGAGGGAGAATAGTATAGATGTGAGGGTGCCAATTTTGTCTTGCTGAATACGGTCTTATAAGTAGGAGTGGAACTATTTCAAAGGAGTTCCTTGAATCACTATATTGTGAAGTCTATTTAATAGGAGTTGATGTGAGAGAGTCAAATGCAGCTAATAGGTCATAAGAACATATGAAATGCCATACTGGGTCAGACCAAGGTCCATCAAGCCCAGTATCCTGTTTCCAACAGTGGCCAATCTAGATCACAAGTACCTAGCAGTTTCCCCAAAAGACGCAGGTTCCACAATGCTTATTTTGGGGCAAGCAGTGGATATGCCGGGTCCACTTTAATAATGGTTTATGGACTCTTCCTCTAGGAATTTGTCCAAACCTTTTTTAAACCCGGCTATACTAACAGCTTTTACTACATCCTCCGGTAGCAAATTCCAGAGTTTGATTACATGTTGAGTGAAAAAATATTTTCTCTTATTAGTTTTAAATAGATTCCCTGTAGCTTCATTCCATGTCCCCTAGTCTTACTATATTTTGATGGTGTAAACCAGGCATGTCCAACAGGTAGATCTCGATCTACCTGTAGATCGCGGAGGGGTCAGAGGTAGATTGCAAGCCCCACTTGGGTCCATCTCTCCAGCAGCTCGCCCCGTCGCTAGGAGAGAGCTCGTGCCGGCAGGTCATCTGCCGAGGGCTTGCTGCCGTTGCTGATCCTTTGCCTGTCTTTTTTCCCTGCCTGCGGGAATCTTGCCTGCGGGTGTATTGGGGGCGCTTGTTGTTTTCGTGCCAACAGTTTGCTGGTACCCCAGGGGGCCGCTGCCTGAGCCCTGCGACAAGACGCCACAGGCACGGCATCATACCTAGTCTTCTGCCTCTCAGAATCACCTATTCCTGCCCCCACCCCAGCACCCCTTAGAAGTGTGTTATATACCGGGCGATATCCATTCGCCCTGGCTTTACCTGAATACACTTACCGTATTAGTTGTGTCGTGTGCTGGTCATTGGTCGCTTTATAGTTCGCTTTCATTAAACGTTTTCGGGCAGACACAACAAAGTGTCAAGAATTTGGTTATTTTGGCTGGCTTTTCCAATTTTGTTCTACGAGGGCCGTTTGTTTTTCAACCTCCGATAGGCTATAAATAAAAGACAAGTTCATATAAAACAATTTTATTACCAAAAGATTGGTACACTTACGGTTACTTTTCGACATAATCACCGAAGAGATTGAGACATTTGTCATATCTGTGGACAAGCTTTTCAATACCCTCTGCAAAGAAAGTTGCCGCCAATGAATTCAAGTATTCCTTGACGTTGGTTTGAAGGTCCTCATTGTTTTGAAAGCGCTTCCCACCAAGCCACGTCTTCAGTTCAGGAAAAAGATGAAAGTCGCTGGGTGCTAAGTCAGGACTGTATGGCGGATGATCGAAAATGTCCCATCCAAATTGTTCGAGAAGCCGTTGAGTTGCTCCAGCAGTGTGTGGACGGGCATTGTCATGGATCAGAACAACTCCAGCGGTCAGCTTTCCTCTCCGTTTGTTCTGAATGGCTCTACGCAAACGTCGTAAAGTTTCACAATAAACAGCTGCAGTGATTGTGGTTCCGGGCTCCATAAACTCCACAAGCAACACACCTTGTTGGTCCCAAAACACAGTAGCCATGGTCTTTCTGTTGTTGAAGGTTTGTTTGAATTTCTTTGGTTTGTTTGGTGAAGTTGAATGCATCCATTGTTTTGATTGTCGTTTTGTTTCCGGTGTGTCGTATTGAATCCAGGTTTCATCCCCAGTCACGATTGATGTTAAAAAGTTGTCTCCTTCATCATGATAACGCTCAAGGAACTCCAAAGCTGATGCCATTCGTCGAGTTTTGTGGCCGTCCGTCAACATTTTTGGGACCCAACGTGCACAAAGTTTTTTGTAGCCTAACCGTTCAGTAACAATAGAGTACAAAACAGACCTTGAAACCTCTGGAAATTCTGTAGACAAAGCAGTAATGGTGACTCTGCGGTTTTCTTTAACCATTCTGTCAACTCGTTGCACCAGGTCATCTGAAATGACAGATTTGCGTCCTTGGCCCCCTTCATCATGCACATCATTACGGCCATCTTTAAACTTTCGACACCATTCACGCACAACACCATCACTCATGAAGTTTTCCCCATACACACGACTCATTCTCCGATGGATTTCTGCAGCACTATGGCCTTCAGCCTGTAGAAAACGAATCACACTTCGTAATTCACACTTGGCGGGAGCATCAATCATGGTGGACATGTTTACGTGGCTGTAGCACAACGCCGACTGACGCCTGAATGTCAACAATGGCGGAGTGTGTAGTGCAAGAGCTGCGCAGTCGCCTACAGCGCATGCCCGCTTTCTGCTGCCCGCGTAGCGTCTGCACGGAGCGATCGGAGGTTGAAAAAAAAACGGCTCTCGTAATTTGCCTATGCCTTGCCTTCGAATTGGTTCAAACCACTGTGACTTTTGCTTGCCTCTGCAATTTTATTTTGCCTAGCCTTTGCATTGATTCTACACTGCAATTTTATTTTGCCTTGCTTTTGCGTTGATTCTACACTGTGTGCTGAATTTATTAAATCGCGTGTGGTGGTATTTGAACTTGTTTAGCGGTATTTGATTTTTTCTGGTTTGCTGGACAGGTGTTTGAGTTTTTTTATGATTGTTTGGTGGCATTTGATTATTGGTGCCAGTATGATGAATTCTTATTTTTTACTTTTAGAACTGCATGTGTGGTTTTGCATCTCCAGTCCTTGTATTGCACATCATCCAGAGGTCTTCAGTTCCTGTTGATCTTTAGAAGCTAGTGCCTAGAGACATAAGATATGCCATACTGGGTCAGACCTAGGTCCATCAAGCCCAGTATTCTGTTTCCAACAGTGGCCAATCTAGGTCATATGTACCTAGCAGTTTTCCCAAGGGACACAGGTTCCACAATGCTTGTATTGGGTCAAGCATTGATATCCTGGGTCCCTTCTTAATAATGGTTTATGGACCTTTCCTCCAGGAAGTTGTCCAAACCTTTTTTAAACCCAGCTACATTAACAGCCTTTACTACATCCTCTGGTAACTTCCTTTGGATAGGCTAGATCTGATGAAGAACTAGCGTTGGCACCGAGGGATCTGAAAACAAATAGCGCGGTATATAAAAGATGTTAAATAAATAAATAAAATCTATCCAAGTATATAGGAATAGAAGATCCTGAATGGTGCAGTATGGGATCCTTAGAGGATGGTCGCTGGTACTGCAGGTCAGGACCAGCGACAGTTGGTAACACATCGTCCATGCTAGGGATGGATTCCAAACTCGGCATCGAGGGAAGTGAGCCTGACGAGAGAAGCATGGAAGGCACCGACAGCAATGGTAATGTGGATATCGGTACCGACTTCGGTACCGTATCTGATACCGGTGGATGAAGGCCAGCCGGTGGCAACTCTAACGGTATTGGAGGAACTGAGAGTTGCGGATCCGAATTATCGGGAGTCGGTACCAAGACGAGTCGGTACCCAGTCCTCCAGACTAGAGATCGGTTCCAGACTCGGCATCGAAGGAAGCGAGTCTATCGATGCATGTCTGGAGGGTACCGACATTGGTACTAGTATCGGTGCCGGTACCGATACTGGAAGGTCGGTCTGGAGCGTATCCACCGGCCCCGCAGGTACCGAGGACACCAGATGACGATCCTTGGTGAGGAATGTTTCATCCAACACCAGTGCCGATGCCGGGGTATCGGTACCACTCGAAGCGGATGCCACCACCGGGCATGGTTCAGGTATGTTCTGTGAGGGGTGAACCTCAGGAACAACCTGAAACCCCACACAGACTTTGGAGGCTGAAGACTCCCACTGGGGTTTTGAAGCCAGTGGATTCTCGAGGACAAGGCCATAGGCATCTCTATGCTGTGCATGAGAACTGCCGCTCAAGGACTGGCTAGTCTTAACAGACTGTTTTTGGGTTACATGATCCTGTGTAGAAGAAGATATGGTCAGTGCCCTGAAGTTGGATGGGGACCACGTGTCGAGGAGAACTCGATGTTGAGAACGTCTTCTCACAATACTATTGCCCGAGGGCTCAGGAAGAAAATGGTCAGGACCCAAGCAGGTTAGACACCAATTGTGAGTGTCTAAAAATAAAGTTGTACCGCCACAGTTTGTACATTTCTTGGGGAAAGTGGCTGGCAGTTCCATGAAGGAAAATGGAGAGGCCTAGAAGGCCTGAGAAACCGTGAGACACTAAGTTAGAAAAATATTCCTTAAAAAGGAAAAATTTTACAAGAAAAGAAAAAAGAAAAAGGAAACACCGGCGGTATCGGTGGCGTCGGGGAAGGCAGCCGCGACCACAAGAAAACTAAAAAAGAAAAGAAGAATTTTCTGCAGTGACAGGAGGACGTCCTGCCGGCTCCGTGGAAAAACGAAAACTGAGGAGAGGCAGTTGGGAAGGCGGGAAGGCAGCACGCAGGCGTGGTGGGATGCTTTCAAAGGCTTTCTGATTGGACGCTGGGAAGCGTTCCCGCGCAGACTCATTCCTGCTTGTTCCTGGAGATATCTTTTTTCTGGGTGGTGGTTCCTAATGTGGAACCCTGCATCATGTAACCATAGTTTGGGTTTTTCTTTCTTAGGTGCATAACTTTGCAGTTGTCCACATTATATTTCATCTACCATTTCAATGCCCAGTCTTCCAATTTATCAAGATCCTCTTGCAATTTTCCACAATCCGCTTGGGTATTAACAACTTTAAATAGTTCTGTTTCATCTGCAAATTTGATAATCTCACTCGTTATTCCCATTTCCAGGTCATTTATGAATAAGTTAAAAAGCAGCGGACCCAGCACAGATCCCTGGGGTACACCACTATTCACCTTTCTCCATTGGGAAAATTGGCCATTTAGCCCTACCCTCTGCTTTCTATCTTTTAACCAGCTCCCGATCCACAGTAGTACACACTGCCTCCTATCCCATGACTTTTTAATTTTGCCAAAGGTCTCTCATGAGGGACCTTGTCAAAGGCTTTCTGAAAGTCCAGCTACACTATATCAACTGACTCACCTTTGTCTAGCTGTTTAATCACACCTTCAAAACACATGACAGATTAGTAAGACAAGACCTTCCTTGGCTAAAGCCATGTTGGCTTCTCTCATTAAGCCATGACTAAATACATGCTGAATAATTTTGTCCTTTATGAAGGTTTCTACCATTTTTCCCGGTACTGACATCAGGCTCACCGGTCTGTAGTTTCCTGGAACCCTTTTTAAAAATTGGAGCTACACTGGCCCATCCTCCAATCTTCAGGTACAACAGATGATTTTAATGATAGTTCACAGATTACTAATACTAGGTCTGCAATCTCATATTTCAGTTCAAACACCTTTGGATGTATACCATCCGGTCCAGGTGATTTGCTATTCTTCAGTTTATCAAATAGTTACAATACATCTTCCTGGTGCATCGCTATTTCTTTCAATTCTTCTGCAGCATCTCCTTTATATACCATTTCAGTCATGGGTAACATTCTTACATCTTCCTCAGTAAAAAACGAAGCAAAGAATTCATTCAGTCTCTCCGCTATGGCCTTGTCATCTATTAGTGCTCCTTTTACCCCTCTATCATCTAATGGTCCAACTGATTCTCTCACAGGTTTTTTGCTACAAATGTACTTGAAAAAGTCTTTATTATGCGTTTTTGCTGCCACAGGAAGCTTCTTCTCAAATTCTCTCTTTGCCTGCCTTATCAATGCCTTGCATCTAACTCGTCGGTGCTTGTGTTGTTTACAGTTTGTCATTTGGCTCCTTTTTCCATTTCCTGAAAGATGCTTTTTTGACAACAGCAGCCTCTCTGACCTCACCTTTATACCATGCTGGCAGTTTTTTGATCTTCCTTCCACTTTTCTTAAAGTATGGAATACAGTGGGTCTGGGCTTCCAAGATAGTATTTTTAAACAACCACCATACTTGATGTAAATCTTTAACCTTTGCAACTGCTCCTTTTAGTTTTTCTTAGCTGTTTTCCTCATTTTATCATAGTCTCCCTTTTGAAAGTTAAAAGGTAGTACTGTGGATTTCCTTACCCTCCCTCCACCATTTATTAAATCAATTGCGATAGTGTCTAGGAAGATGAGTATAAATCCTTGTGCTATGATTTCAGTGCTTTTGGTCAGAGGTTTTCTACACTACGTTGAGGGCGAAATCCATGCTGGTGAGTGTTCGTTCAGATGATCTTATAGCTGCTTCTGAAGAACTTTTTCGATGACTTTGGCAATGAATGTGATACTAGAGATTGGCCTGTATTATCAAGTTGGGCAAGTAGTGTCCATGTTTGGCTTCTTTAGGATAGGACAGCTGAAGGATTGCTCGAGCAGTATGGGAAGGGGAGAGATTCTTGTATTAGCGAGTCGTTTACCATGTTGCATCCTCAGTAAAGACCGAAGCAAAGAATTCATTCAGTCTCTCCGCTATCGCCTTGTCGCCTCTTAGTGCTCCTTTAACCCCTTTATCATCTAATGGACCAACTGACTCTCTCACAGGTTTTTTGCTACAAATGTACTTGAAAAGGACTTTATTTCGCGTTTTTGCTTCCGCAGCAAGCTTCTTCTCAAATTCTCTCTTTGCCTGCCTTATCAATGCCTTGCATTTGACTTGCCAGTGCTTGTGCTGTTTCCAGGTTTCGTCGTTTGGCTCTTTTTTCCATTTCCTGAAAGATGCTTTTTTGGCAACAACAGCCTCTCTGACCTCACCTTTAAACCATGCTGGCAGTTTTTTGGACTTCCTTCCACTTTTCTTAAAGCGTGGAATACAGCTGGTCTGGGCTTCCAAGATAGTATTTTTCAACACCACCCAAGCTTGATGTACGTCTTTAACCTTCGCAACTGCTCCTTTTAGTTTTTTCTTAACTGTTTTCCTCATTTTATCATAGCCTCCCTTTCGAAAGTTAAAAGGTACTACTGTGGATTTCCTTACTATCCCTCCTCCACTAATTAAAGAGATCGACTATGGAGGAAGTCTCTGACAGATGAGATGATACATGGCAGTACAGGGAAACAACTGTCTATTGATAGTTGTTACCTCTCTTTCCTCCAAGAGGAAGAGGAAAATCTGTTAAGTATGGGCATGAGCATCATAAAGACTTTTAGAGTTAGAGAAAAAATGTCTCATGAAGAGATATCTAGGTTAAGATAAATTTAGTGCAGATACTGCAAGTGAAAAGAAGCAAACTACCACCCTAACCACTAACCAAGAGGGACAATGATCTATTTGAAATCCTGCGACTGCTGGGTTTGCTGACCCTGTTGAGGTTGTGGATTCTTCAGACCAGGGCGATGTTTCCCCTGTTTGGGAACATCTGTATGATGGGCAGATGAGAGATAAAACCTTCTCCCCCTAGGGGAAGAAAGTTTGGTAGGACATTTCCTACCTACTGGGAAAGAAGGCGGCGTAGAACAGCCTCTGGAAACAGGAAAGTCAGTGGTTAACTGAGCAACCTGGAGTAAAGACTCCTTGTTGAAGAGATTTTCTCCAGTGCAAGGAGTATTTCCCAGTCTGTCTTGTGCCCATTTGTCGAAGTCTGAAGCTTGGAGCCAGGCTTTACGTCGTGCCCCTATAGCTATAGCAGAAGTCCTGCTAACAGACTCAAAGGAGTCTAGGGAAGCACGAGTAAGAAACCTAGAGATATTTTGAGCATGACTAACTAGTGAGGAATAGTCTGCACTCTTGGGCTCTTGAAGAAAAGCAGTCAAAAGATGTAATTTCTTTGTGACCTCCTCAAGAGATAGACCCATATAAAAATATATGAGAGAATTCTTGCCGAAAGCATAGATGTCTGGAAGGTATGACATCCAAAGGCATCTAGTGTCTTAGACTCACGACCTGGCGGATAAGAAGAGTGCTTTTTAGTACTCTTCACCCGCCTTCATTGCTGGTTCTACCACAATGGAATGATGAGGAAGTTGAGTCTTTTGAAATCCTGGAGAGGGGGGCACCTGATATAGAAGATCAGATGCTCTGGAAGGTGGGGGTACCTTTAAAGGAGCTTCCCACATTCGTATTAGGAGATCCTGCAAGGAACATAAGTAGTGGACAAGAGAGTGAGGGGCATCAGGATCCAAAAGCAACCTCAAAGAGGAGAGTTTTTAGCCTGGATTTGAATAGAGCCAGAGAAGGAGCCCAACACACCAACTCAAGTAGTTTTTGCCAGGCATATGGAGCAGCAAGGTGGAATGAACGAAACCTGGAGTTGGCAGTGGCAGAGAAGGGCACAAATAAAAGGGATCTGCCAGAGGAGCAGAGTTCCTGAGTGTAGTGAGATAAGAGAGGAAAGGAGTGAGGTGCCACAGAATGAATGCATTCGTAGGTAAGTAGGAGATAGGGAGCCAGAGAAGTGACTTGAGAAGAGAGGTTACATGAGCATAGTGACCCTGGTGGAAGTAAGTTGTGCAGCTGAGTTTTGAACAGATTGAAGAGAAAGCTCACACAGAGGGAGACCAGCGAGGAGCAGGTTACATTAGTCAAGATGGGAGGTGACTGATGAGTTGATGAGGATCTTAGTAGTGTGTGTTGAAAGGAAGGGACAAATTTTGCTGATGCTATAGAGAAAGAAGTGACAGGTTTTAACTATCTGTTGGATGTGTGCAGAGAATGAAAGAGTAGAGTCAAAGATGACCCCCAAAGTTTCAAGTTGAGGAAATAGGGAAGAGTGTAGTGTTATCCACAGAAATAGAGAAGGGAGGAAGGGGGGAGATGGCTTTAGGGGAAAAGACAAGAAGCTCATTTTTGGCTATGTTTAGTTTCAGATGGCGGTGATACATCCAGGCAGCAACGTTGGATAAGCAGGCAGAGAACCAGGCCTCGACTACTGGAGAGATTTCAGGAACAGAAAGGTAGATTTGAGAATCATCAGCATAAAGATGGTACTGAAAACCATGGGAGGAAATATGTTTTAGGAGTGGAGGACGACTACTTAACAGGCTATTATGAGATGCAGTTAGTACACTGTCTGTTATTAGCTGCCAAGGCAGTGCTAGCCAGGCATTGGAATAACATAGTTTTGCCTACAAAAAAGGAGTGGCTGCAGAAGGTGGAGGATATCTACACTATAGAGCACAGTTACTTACCTGTAACAGGTGATCTCTGGAAACAGCAGGAATTAGTCTTCACATATGGGTACGTCGGTACCGACGGAGCCTGCATGGGAACGCTGCCTAGCTTCCAATCAGAAAGCTTTTGGCAGCATCCCTCACGCCTGCGCGCTGACTTCCCGCCTTCTCCAGAGCCTCTCTTCAGTTGAGTTTCAAAGCTGAGACAAAGGCGAGAGAGAAGGAAGAAGAAGATAAAGAGATGCAACTCCTAGGGGAGGTGGGAGGGTTGTGCTATCTCCAGGAACAAGCAGGAATGAGCCTTCACATATGGGGACTCCCTAGCTGGAGATGCCAGGGGGAGATCCCATAAAAATGCAGGAGCCTGGACTGTAGGGCTGGTACCCCTGCAATTCTACATGCAAATCTCCGGCCTGCTCAGCAACTCAGGCCTGAACCAAACTGCACAGACAAGATGGATTCTTCACTTCACTTTTGCTGTGTTCAGCTACAAACGGCCTTCAAGCAACTGCTGGGGCAGCGTTTCTAAGTGTGCATACAGAAGCTATTGTCCGTGGCTGGCCTTGGACACTGGTACATGCCCAGAAGTTACATACTGTTGCCTCTGCCTGACTTTTCACTATAGCTCCTTTGTTTGCAAGAAGCTGCTCATCATCTACCTCCTGATTCGCTGAGAACACCTCAGACTGCCTAGTGCCCACCAATCAGCGGACCTATGACGGAGGATTCTTACACAGAATAATGCATTCTGCGCTGGAAACTTTAGTTGTTAGTTAGTAGTGAGAGAGAGAGTTGGGGGCTTTTCCCACCTGTTCATACAGACTCCTGCACCGGTTCCTCTCTGCTGTGCACTACGTACCTGATTCCTGCGCCCTGAGCCTTCCGCCAGACGGCCCCTACGTGTGGGCTAGGCCGTCCTCCACAGGTCTGAGATAAGACTTTCACAGATACCTCTGGTTCGGACTTACTGCGGCTCGCCTGACGAGGCTAGAGTCGCACTAGCTAGAAGCTGCTTCTGAGTGCCGATGGAGCTAAGGTACTGGCTTATTTCTCCTCTCCTGGATGGGCAAAGGGGTTAGCAATATATTTCTTGCTTTTCCTCAGTGCAGAGCGAATCAGTGACGTCTGGTTACTAATATGTGATTTATTACGTTGTCCAATTGTATATTTGTGCTATAACAAATTGTTACATCATGTTCCTAATTAGCCATATATGTGTGTGTATATTTTTCTATTTGGTTGCCTATAATAAAGTCTAATATATATATATCTGCAGACCAGAATTCTTTCGTGGCTCATTGCCAGAATAACTCACCGAACTTTGGGCTGGGATAGTAGCCATATTCCCCTAGACAACAGAGAGTCTAACTTATTTTTATGCTACTAATATACCCTACATATGGGGGCTCGTCCGGGATGAGTATTTCTGAATGTGCCACGCCTCTCAGAATTTGTGTAATATTTCTGCATTATCCTATTGTGGTCAACGCAGCTGTTTATGCTGAGGTTTTTGTGGCCAGAGAGCATTGTCTGTGAGACGGCTTTGGAACCCACCTTACAGGCTCTCTGCATTAGAGTAATTCTAGCAGTGCCCTGTGTTTGTTTTTACAGACAGTCTCAGCTATTGATTTACGATGGTTCACACAGAAGGCTGGTTGGATCAGGTTTCCGCGCTCAGGCAGCGGAATGCTCTGGATCAAACGGAATTGCAATTTCTGACAGTGTGTAGCTCTGAACTAGCTGCCCAGACCCGGAGACTAACAGATGTCACTGCTCTTTATGAGCAGCGAGAGAGAGCTCTGATGGCTCAGTTAAATGAGATAGAGACTGCTCTGATTGCAGTAAGACAGCGCATGGCTAGTCTCCAAAGAAAGCTAGCTGTTGCACGTCAGGAATGTGGGCAGGAAATACAGAGAGTTAACCTCGAAATCCAGCGAGCTCACTGTTTTGAATTGGCGTGTGTGTCCACCGCTCAAGGTAATGAGACAGAGTACAGGGATAATTTCAGCCCTCTAGGCTTCTCGAAGTACCAGAGGGTAGATGATGGCAGTTTGCCACTGGAAACCCTGCCCAGTGTAGAACGGCAGCTTTTCCAGAACAGAGTCAGTTCTCTCCCATCAGCGCATGAGCATAGGAGAGAAACAGGGCGGAGTGAAACACCCTACTCTCGACCCCTCCCCATACAGTCTCCCTAGTGATGGCAAACTGTACCAGCAGCGACCACCAGAGGGAGCTGAAGGGACGCAAAATCCTCTATGTGCCCGTGTCCTGCAAGGAAAATACACAAATGAAGGTGCTTCTGTCGCACAATTACAAATCATCAAGACCTTGCGGAGCATGGTCACTCCTTTTGAGAAAACTGGTCATGCCACCATAAATGAACATTTAGCTGCAGTCAAAGATGCCTTTCGGGCACTGAACATTACCAGGGGGGAGGACATGGTTCTGTATCTTCCATGGTCCTTTGATGTGCCTTGTCAGCAATTCATTCGGGCCATGGCAGACGATGAAAAGAAGGACATTGTCATCTTTGAACAGGCACTAAAGAAACATTATGGGCCATACCCTGATGATATTGCTGCAAAGCAGGCAGAATTTAGTATGACTCATAGGGAAAATGAAACACCCCGAGAGTTTGCTTACAGACTTAGGCAGACTTTCTTCCAAGTGACCCTTCTTGGGAAATGATAGAACACCATCAGGAGTTTCGTAATCTTTTCTGTCAGTTGCTCCTTCCATCTATTAAACCTTATATATCTGACAAGCGTCACGAACCCCTGTCACGTGTGATAGAACATGCTGAGTGGATTTGGGAAGCTGTTCCCAACATGAGAGCAACCAATACTGGCAGCACAGTCCGGGCTCCCAGCAAAGCCAGAGAGCCAAAACAGTGTGTTAGTGCTGTAAAATCCACTCTTTCGTTAGAAAATAACTCTTCTCCTTCTGCTCCACAGAATCCTCCCAGGCCACCCCAGAATAACCAGTCATCTGGGTCTAAGCAGCGCTCTGGGAATCAGCGTTTTGCTCCACAGAACCGGAACTGGAAGAGAAAGCCCGGTTTTGACAAATACCTGGAACTGGAGAAGAGAATAAGCGAGTTGACAGATATGATGAAGGCTACCATTGCATTCAGCTCCTCACAGGAGGCTCCTGCTAGTAGTGCGCCTCCTAAGCCACGAGCGAAGCCTCAGAAGCCAGAGGAGGAACTGGTTGACTCCTCTTCCCCTTCTAATGCGACTGAATGACTAACCGACTTTGTTTCTGTCCCACAGGTCACTATTGCACAGGTGCAGCCAGCTGGAGATGCCACCCCACGGACACAGAGTGACAGTCCTGCCATGGACAGCGAGGGTCCAGCCTTCGACACCATCAGGAAGCACAAGTACTTTCTGGGTAAACTCAAGCCAAAAGGACAGAGGTATACTGTTCCTGTTACAATTCAGCAGGCTTTTCTCTGTGAGGGCCTGATAGATTCAGCCTCTGAGGCTACCCTGATTACCTCGAGTCTCTTTGATAGACTCACTGCTTCCTTGGGGAGTCAGAGGACCCTACACATCACACCCAGTGATTTGTCACTCGCAGCTTATGGGAATCAGCCCATAGAGTCTATGGGGCAGGTCTGGCTTAACCTCCAAATTGGAAAATTACAGGTGAAACATCCTGTCATCATTACTAAGTGCCCTGGGGAAGAATTCTTGATTGGCAATGAGCTCCTGAAACGGTTACGCCCCATTCTGGACTACATCCAGGAAGTGATCTGGACACAGGTCACACATGTTTTACCTTATGCTAGGGTAAAACATGACAGCAGAGTCAGTGGTCCTTGTTCGGTGGAACGCACAAACAAGTCCATCAGGATTAATTTCCAGAGGTCAGCTGATCCCCAAATCCTTCACCTCCAGTATGAAAGGGCTGGAGATGAGGATCAGGGTATCAGCGACGTGGTTTCCATTGCAGTGGGTTCATTAGCTAACATTGTCCTTGATACTGACTGCCTGCAGATATTCCTGAGGGAACCTGTGGAAGGTTGTGAGGTGCAAACCCCTCCTCCATCCCATCCCTGCCTAGATCACCCTAGGAGACTGACGGACATATTCTCGGCTGAGAAAGGTCCCTTTATATATGTGCAGGTGGGCAGGTCCCAAAAGGAAAGGGCCTACCTATTAACCCACTGTGACCACTCCCTCATCAGTGAGACTCTTTTCTATCGGCTCAAACAACAGATTACCCTTGATTGGGTAATGGGACCGAAGACTTCGTTCCAAGTGCCTGGGGAAGGGCTCAAGACATTAATGGGCTACTGCAATCTCCCCTTGCAAGTTGGGGTCAAAGGTTTTCGGCACACCTTCTCCATCATCAGAGGACTTGAGGTGCCCCTCTCCTTAGGCTCAGATTGCCTTGTTCGACTGGGAACTTATGTGGATTTTGTGAACAACATCCTCTGGAGTAGGATGGAAGGAGATCCGGTGGATTTCTCTGGTGCCCGCCCATCCCTACGGGCTGGTCAGACTATTCCTCAAGTCTGTGAAGTGGTCAGTGCAGAAGACATCCACATACCTGGGAGGGTACAGGATTGTCCCCTGTCGATACAGGTGACCCAAGGACATGTGGTCTCAGACAACTTGGTCTTCTTCAGTCCAAATTCCCGTTTTGAGGAGCTGGGCCTAGCCATGGGTCCCATACCCTGCATGGAGGCCACAGCTCCCTCCTTACACTTATTGCTCACCAATCCAAATCCAGATCGCATTCACCTTGTGAAAAGCGAACCCCTGGGATTCCTAGTGGGAGAATCGTTCCCAAGTGTGGAATTGAGTCTACAGATTATTGGGGAAGCCCCTATTTCCTGGAACATCTGTGAAGGGGGGGGGGACCCCTGTGTGTGTACGATCCTCACCCCAAGGCCTCCTCACCTTACAGTTTGTCTGGCCACATAGTGCTGTGACCTCACAGGTGGACCTCGAGTCTGACCATCTGATTTTGTCAAGTAAACTCGATGAGGCTGTTAGTTCCCTCACCCACCAGGGGGGGGGGGAGCCCCATGCTGTCCAAGCCATCCAGGTCTCCTCTCTCCAAGATGAGATTGAGGAGAAGGTTGAAATACCCTCAAACACACCTGTTCTGGGATTTGATGAAATGGTTGCGGGAAAACTTGCTGAAGCAGACGCCTGCACTGATGAGTCAGAAAAGGCCCAATTAAAAGAACTGCTGTACCGTCACAAGGACCTGTTTGCCACTGACACCTATGACTGTGGTCTCACCGACCTACATGTCACCCGTATTCCTACGGATCCAAACAGTAAACCTGTCTTTGTGAGGCAGTATAAAATCCCATTGGCCTCCTATGAATCCGTTCAGGGAATCATTAATTCCCTGGAACAAAAGGGAATTATACGTCAATGCAACAGTACTTACAATGCCCCACTGTGGCCTGTCATCAAGGACTCTAGCTGGCGCTTAGCTTTGGACTATCGCCAGCTTAATAAAAAGGTACCTCTATCCAGATGGCCTATGGCACATCTGGAACAGAACTTAGCCACCATCAAGGGTGCAAGGTACTTTACCAGCCTGGATCTGGCCTCAGGATTTTGGACTATACCTGTCCATCCAGAAGATCAGCATAAGCTGGCTTTTACCTTCGGTAGGCGACAATATACTTGGAATCGGACACCGTTTGGTTATTTGAATGCCCCAGCAGACTTCAATATTTTCCTGCATAAGGCTTTGCCTGATGCTGAGACTAGAGGCACCCTCGTCTATGTAGACGACATTCTGGTGAAGAGCACCAGTTTCACTGACCATTTGCAAGAAATAGAGCATGTTTTCCAGCAACTGAAAGCTGCGGGAGCAAAGCTGTCCTTGTCAAAAGGCCAATGGTGCCGGAAATCCCTCAATTATTTGGGTTACGAAGTTTCTGCTGAGGGACTGCGGCCTCAAAGGAAGAGAATTGCGGCCTTGCAACAACTCAAACGTCCGACCAACGTGAGTGAGCTGCGCTCATTCTTGGGCATTTGCAATTATTCACGCCAATTTGTGGATCAATATGCGGAGATTTCCCGACCCCTGGTCAAACTCCTCAAAAGAGATGAACCTTGGGTATGGAATCCCGACCAAGAGGCAGCTCTAGAAGAGTTGAAGGCAGCTTTGAGTCGAGCTCCCTGTCTTGCCTATCCAGAGAGTGGCAGAGAATTCTTCGTGGAACTAGGTTTCACCGATCACTCTATGAGTGCTGTTCTGTACCAGATGCATGACACAGATAGGAAAGTTATTGCCTATGCCAGCAAAGCTTTAACGGAAGTGGAGAGGAAATACTCAGACTGTGAGAAGTCCTTGTTGTCCACAGTCTGGGCCCTCCAATATTTCCGCAGTTATATCCAAGGTGAGAGGTTGGTTGTTGAGACTCATCACCAACCCATCAAGTTCCTAGGCAGTGATCGGATTAAATCGGGACAAGTGTCAAACAGTCGCATTGTCTCCTGGACCTTAGCACTTCAGGGCTGGCCCCTAGAAGTTAGGTATGCTCAAAACCGCAAGGATGCTGCCGCACAGGGCCTGGCTGAATTGCACGATTGCACTGCCAGAGAACCTTTAGTGGGTAATTTAGACACCGAAATGGAGTCATGTACGCCTGAGCCTTCTCGTCATCGTCCTTACGATGAGAACCTCTGTAAAGGCTACCCCAAGGTGTATGTGGACGGTTGTGCTTACCGTCGAGAGCCTGACCATGAACTGGTAGCAGGTATAGGTGTGGTTTGGAACCAGAACCACCCTTGTGAACCCTTCAGTTACCGTCTGGGTACCAAGACTAATCAGAATGCAGAGCTAGCTGCAGCCCTGGCAGTTCTCCAGTCCGCTGCTCAGGGAGGGGTTCACACCCTAACCATCTGTACTGATTCAGACTACGTCCGACAGAATTTTGTTTCCCACTTACCCATTTGGAAATCTAACAATATGCTGAATTCCAAAGGGAAACCTGTCAAACATGCCGGATTGATTCTGGCCTTGGACAAGGTAGCTCATGAAAATGACATGACCATCTACTGGAAGAAAGTGAAAGGTCACTCCCGTGTTGATAATCCTGACAAGATTGGAAATGATCTAGCTGATCAGCTTGCCAAGGAGGGTGCTGTCTCTGGAGATCTCTGGCAGTTGGAGGCTCCCGAGACCAATGGGCTTCAAAAGGTGACGGCGGTTACCCGGCGACAAGCTCAATTATCCACCATGCCCCCTGTGGTTCAATGGTGTGGCGAGAGCACAGATCTCGACCTCGTGCAAGCCCAGAAACAAGATCCTACTCTTGGACGTTTCTACCTTTTTCTGCAGAACCCCCAGGAACACCCATTAACTCTGAAGGATTGTCAGGACGATGAGGAACTGAGGATCCTCTACATCTCCAAGGACATGTTCCATCTCCAGAAAGATCTGTTGATACGGACGAGTAAGCATGGTATTGTGCAATGGGTGGTACCTCGGGCCTTCCGAGGAGTCATGTTACAGCACGCGCATGATGAACCTTGTGCCGGTCATAGAGGTGACCGAATAACCTATGAAACGTTGAAACAAGTGGCCTACTGGCCCCACATGTACCAAGATGTACAATTGTATACTAAAGGTTGTCTGACCTGTTGCAGATTTCAACCTGCAGCTCCTTCTCATAGAGCACCTTTGAGAAACAGAGGTCTGACCATGCCTTGGTCTGATCTCCAGATTGATTGGATCGGCCCCGTGCCCCGATCCTCTCGAGGCAACAAATATATGTTGACAGTTACCTGCTTATTTACTAAGTGGGTCGAGTGCATCCCAGCACCCAACTGTACCGCTGAGACCACGGCCACCTTGTTGTTAAACCATGTTTTCAGCAGGTGGGGCCTCCCCATGCGAGTGGAATCCGACCAGGGTTCCCACTTCACGGGACAAGTCATTAAGCATCTGTGGAAGGTACTAGGTGTGAAGGCCAAAGTCCACATTGCTTATCGTCCACAATCCTCTGGACAAGTGGAGAGAGCAAACAAAACTATCATCAGTATCTTGAAAAAGTATGTTTCTTCTTCTGGGAAGGACTGGGACATCAAACTGCCCTTGGTCCTGATGGCTATCAGAGCCACGCGTCATCGTGCTACTGGTGTGTCCCCTTTTGAGATGATGACAGGTAGGGACATGGTTTTATCCCTTTATCTTCTTTACAGGACTAATGATGTGAATCTCGCTGCTGCTACAACTGCTCATGAATATGTTGCCCATTTAAGACAGCACTTGCAAAGTGCCTTTGCCTTTGCCCAAAAGAATTTGGACACTGCTGCTAGGGGTAGGAAGGCCTACTATGATTTGAGGACTACCTCTAAAGAATACCAGATTGGCGATAAGGTATTCTACTACAATTTTGGTAAGAATAAGGTCAAAGACTGTAAATTTCTACCTAGCTGGAACGATCCATTTCCTATTGTGGATAAAGCCTCCCCTGTTGCTTATCAAATTCGAATGAAGTCAGGTATTGAGAGGGAAGGCTCCCTTAAATGGGTCCACATTAATCAGCTTAGACCGTGTCATCCCAGTAAGCTCCTTCCTGAAGAACCTCTTGCTGAAGTGAGTGATGCTAACCTTGAGGCGGGATAGCCTGTTTGTTTTCTTTTACAGATGGAGTCCCGAACTTTGAAGGTCCTGTTCCTGATTTTGATGTTAGCGGGATCCGAGGTTGCCAGATTGATTGAGCCTGGCCCTCTTTCTGGTGTCGTGCTACAGGATGCGCCTGGTTTCCTGATTACACAGTCCCAGACTGTCACACAGAAAGTTTTTGTGTCCCTAGATCCCCAACATGTTTTACAGAAACATTTTGAATCGTCTGTTGCACGCATCACTAATATACGTGGTGCCTAATCTTGGCATGTGCCAACGCTCTAAAGACATTCATTGGTTATGTCCTGGTAAACCTTTCCTGAAGGACACTTCTACAGCTCTTTGTGGGTTGTCTGCTGAAAATGTGAAAGAACAATGTAAAGTTACCATGACCAAGTACGATGACTTTTCAGAGACGAAAGTTGCTGTTGTCAACAATGTTTGGCTGGTTAGTAACCCCTCTGAGTGAACTCTTGGTCACCATGAATAAACATGACATTCATAATAGAGTTCCTCTACCCTGCAATGTTTGCTTGATTGATGTTCCCAAGAACTCCATTGTTACTGTTGGTGGAGTTTCCTTGTTTTATCTTGATGCTGACCCTGTTTCGACAGAGCTCCAGATATTGGATGTGTTTCGAGGTCATGAGATTGACTTCACTGCAGCCTTGACCTATCTTTTGGACTATAAGGACTCTCACACAGTTGAACTGTCCATTGACCAGGCCGACCTTGCCATTGCTGATTATAACTTTGATTCACGTGATGTGGACATTTTACAAACTGATTTTATGTCACATGTCATTGTTCCTGGTCTTTTCTTTCTGTTGGTGCTCCAGTTTCTTATCTCTTTGTATCAACAGAGACAGATTCGTGCTCTTCGTCGCTCTATGCATCCTGCACCTCTGCTGCCTGCCATGCGTCTGCAGGATTTGCTGGAACGTCACACTTTTGAATAAGTGTCACCATTTTCTTTGCAAGTTATCCATTACTCTTAATTGAGTTGTTTTTTTTCATAGATAGAATGTGTTCATTTTACTAACACTGTTACACATGGCTTCTTATTACTTTTGAGTATTCACCTTGGTGTTACACTAACACATTATATTGCATTACTGATATGCATTTTTGGTTTGGATACTATATATATATATACTCTTGAGTTTGAAGTTACCATGCATTATTTTGATTGATTTGACTTGACTGTATCAATGTCATTTTATTTTGACTTCTTTTCTTGCTTGAGTGTATTCACGGTATTATTCCTCATGCTGTATTGCTTTCATGCATATTGTGCTTGAAGTATTATCCACTTCTCCTGCATTAGTCAATCATTTGTCATTTGGTTCTGACCTGCACGGTAGCACTACTAGTTAGGCTTTGTACGATGGAGTGTACTCCCTTGTAGCATCCTCCATCTTACAAGGGGGGGGAGATGTAGGGCTGGTACCCCTGCAATTCTACATGCAAATCTCCGGCCTGCTCAGCAACTCAGGCCTGAACCAAACTGCACAGACAAGATGGATTCTTCACTTCACTTTTGCTGTGTTCAGCTACAAACGGCCTTCAAGCAACTGCTGGGGCAGCGTTTCTAAGTGTGCATACAGAAGCTATTGTCCGTGGCTGGCCTTGGACACTGGTACATGCCCAGAAGTTACATACTGTTGCCTCTGCCTGACTTTTCACTATAGCTCCTTTGTTTGCAAGAAGCTGCTCATCATCTACCTCCTGATTCGCTGAGAACACCTCAGACTGCCTAGTGCCCACCAATCAGCGGACCTATGACGGAGGATTCTTACACAGAATAATGCATTCTGCGCTGGAAACTTTAGTTGTTAGTTAGTAGTGAGAGAGAGAGTTGGGGGCTTTTCCCACCTGTTCATACAGACTCCTGCACCGGTTCCTCTCTGCTGTGCACTACGTACCTGATTCCTGCGCCCTGAGCCTTCCGCCAGACGGCCCCTACGTGTGGGCTAGGCCGTCCTCCACAGGTCTGAGATAAGACTTTCACAGATACCTCCGGTTCGGACTTACTGCGGCTCGCCTGACGAGGCTAGAGCCCGCACTAGCTAGAAGCTGCTTCTGAGTGCCGACGGAGCCAAGGTACTGGCTTATCTCTCCTCTCCTGGATGGGCAAAGGGGTTAGCAATATATTTCTTGCTTTTCCTCAGTGCAGAGCGAATCAGTGACGTCTGGTTACTAATCTGTGATTTATTACGTTGTCCAATTGTATATTTGTGCTATAACAAATTGTTACCTCATGTTCCTAATTAGCCATATGTGTGTGTGTATATTTTTCTATTTGGTTGCCTATAATAAAGTCTAATATATATATATATCTGCAGACCAGAATTCTTTCGTGGCTCATTGCCAGAATAACTCACCGAACTTTGGGCTGGGATAGTAGCCATATTCCCCTAGACCAGGGGTCGGCAACCCGCGGCTCCGGAGCCGCATGCGGCTCTTTCTCACCTTTTCCGCGGCTCCGGAGCACACTGCCCGCCCGGTATTAAAACGTGGCGTTATGGGCTCCCTCCATTCTTCTGCAGCCGCGGCTCCCTGCCTCTTAAGGAACCGCGGCTGTGCTTTTAAAATCATCTCGGAGCCCTTCCTGTCTTGACGGGCTCCGTGCAGCATTGTCCCGCCTCTAAAGGAAGTTTTGGAGGCGGGACAATGCTGCACGGAGCCCGTCAAGACAGGAAGGGCTCCGAGATGATTTTAAAAGCACAGCCGCGGTTCCTTAAGAGGCAGGGAGCCGCGGCTGCAGAAGAAGGGAGGGGGGCTGACATGGAGGGAGGGGAACTGACATGGATGGATGGAGGGAGGGGGGCTGACATGGAGGGAGGGAGGGGGCTGACATGGAGGGATGGAGGGGGCTGACATGGAGGGAGGGAGCTGATATGGATGGAGGGAGGGGGGCTGACATGGAGGGGGCTGACATGGAGGGATTGGGGAGGCGGGCTGACATGGAGGGAGGGAGCTGATATGGATGGAGGGAGGGAGGGAGGGGGCTGACATGGAGGGATGGAGCACTGGTAATGGGGTTGAGGGGACGAGCACTGGAAATGAGCTGATTAGGGGAGGCTAGGACTGGTAATGATTTGATGGGGGTAGGACTGGTATTGGGCTGATTAGGGGAGGCTAGCACTGGTAATGGGGTTGAGGGGGGATTAGCACTGGAAGCGAGCTGATTGGGGGGCTTTGACTGGGTATGGGCTGATTGTGGGGAGGGGAGGATAGAGCTGCTGGCCCTGGAAGATAACTGGGGGCTAAGGCTACAAATGGGCTGATATGAGGGGATGGGAGAATGGAACTGGATCTGAGAGGGGCTGCCATGGTATTTGTACTAGAAGGGACTGGTCAGTGGGGAAGGAGGGGGACTGGAAGGAAATGGACACCAGTGGCAATCATGGGAATGCAAGTTGACATTGGAAGGTACTGGGAGTGAGGACTGGAAAGGGGCTGATATTGGGGAGGGTTACTGGGACTGGAAATAGGCTGATGGAAAGAAGTGAAGAAAACGAAAGAAGAGATAAGAAATGGCAGATGGACCATAGACCACAGAAAGAGAGCCAAGAGAAGAAAGGAAAGCAGAAGCCTCAGATCGGGACCAGCATGATCAAAGAATAAATTGGTCAGACAACAAAGGTAGAAAAAATAATTTTATTTCATATTAGTGATTTGACTACAAAATCATCATCATTTTGAAATCAAATATCGTTACTTGTTGTTGTGATATTTTCTGGCGTATTTTTTTTGGTGTGCGAAGGAAGAGGGGTAGTCTTATACGGCGAGTATAGGCCAAACACCTATATTTTAACAGGAAAAGTAGGGGGTCGTATATAGCATTAAGGTAAGAAACAATATATGCAGTGTTAGATTTGTTTTAAATGTCGCAATGGTTTTGCGGCTCCCAGTTTTTTTTTTCCCTTCGGAAACGGGTCCAAGTGGCTCTTTATGTCTTAAAGGTTGCAGACCCCTGCCCTAGACAACAGAGAGTCTAACTTATTTTTATGCTACTAATATACCCTACAGGACCAGGGGTGCATTTTGTTTCCAGGAATCCCCGGCATCCAATGTGGGATGGAGGGTAGGAGTTGACAATAAAGGAGCTGTGAGGAAAGAAACAGCATAGCCAAGGACTAGAGGGTCCTACAGACTACAGGAGTCCTTGGTATATATGATGAGTAGCATTAAAACACATTTAATGTACACTTAAAATATGCAGCTTACCTACTGTATTGTAGGGAGTAGAAAGCATGATGGAGTCTACTGGATAAGCAGTAGCGGAATCTTTAAGGTGACCTCCCAGTAGTGAGGATGAAGGTCCAGACCTGGAGGTAGTAGACGATCCAGGTGTCAACTGGGTAGGATTAGACGTCAGGTCTTCAATGGAAAGCTTTATGGGAAAAAGCTGAAAACTCCTTTAGGCATAAGGTCATTAACATTGAGGACTAAAGGAAGAAGACTGACGGAGTTGGAGAACTAGCCCAGTCCTGGCGGGAAGAGGGGGACTGGAAAAAACCCCTATTCCCAAGGAGAACAGCTGTGTACTCAAAGATAAAGATGTACACTGTTTTTCCTAGCTGGCGAGAGATAGGAAAAATATTGAAGCTTGATGCTTCAAGGACTTAAAGAAAAAATGGAAGATGTTAGCACCAAAGTGGTTATTGGTGCCTAACAGTTTCTGCATCATAATATGGTATGGGAAGTAGGGCGACAGACTGTCTAAAACCTCTAGGAGGTAAAACATGTAGTATAGACAGTAAGGGTGATAGTGTGTAAGACAGATCAACCCTTAAGAAGCCCCCCATCAGACACATATATATACGGATATATATATGTGGATGGAATATATATGTGTATATATATGTGTATATATATATATATATATATATATATATATATATATATACACATACATATGTCCAGATGTGTATATAAGGATATGGGTGGAGAAATGTATCAAAATATATATAGATATAGATATAGATATGATATACCTAAATATATATAAATTTGTGGGGCATGGTTTTGCACCACCAGGGTAATGATATAGGTATGTAGACATATATGGAGATGCTACATACAAGACAACAGGTTGAAGATACATGTCTACCACCCAGCCCCATAATTGTACATGGGGAATATAAAAGAAAAAGATTCTTCGCTCTACAAGAGGGTGAACCCACTTGGGATATGTATAGATAATCTATTTCCATGGATTGAGGAATGCAGGAAGGCAATCCAACAAGATAACCGTGATGTTCATGTAAGAACAGATGATCATATGAATCTGTAAGGAACAAGGCGGGAGTTCCCCAGAACACTGACATGGTAGATGTGCAGAAACGCAGAAGAAGATACCAGAGGGACCTGCTGGAGGGACCTAGAGGTAGCATGCGTAAACATCAGCCTTGGATTTTCACGCAGAAGAACTTATATGTCGTGTGAACACCCCAGGCTAAAGGGTATGGAGAACCCTCACAGGCATGGGAAGGGTTTATAAGCTTTTCCCTACTAATAGAGAAGCTTCAGAGACAAGGTCAATGCTCTATAGCAAGGCCCTCATAGTAGAAAGCTTCTCTGAAGACAGCAGAGAGCATTGTGCAGGAGAGCTATGAGATAAACTGACTGAAGTCAGGTGTGTTGCCATATCCTAGGAGAGGAGATGGTTAGAATAATGTGAGAAAGCCTAAACGAGTAGGAGGATCCAAGATAGTTGACGAATAGTTTGGAATCACTACTGAGGCTAGACAAAATTTTGAACAAGGGACTGGAACTTGGAAAAAGTACCAGTAATACAATTACTGTAACTCCTGCAGGCACAGCTGCTGACGGAAACAGCAGAGAGATTGTCCTGTGCCGAATAAAGAAAAACAGACAAGAGAAGAGAGGAGATATCCCTTCTCCCTGTCTGAGGTACGAGCTTGCTAGAGAAGCTTTTCAGTATGGTACCCCTCAGTCAAGGAAAAATCCCGGTTGAGAGGGTGAGCAAGTAATTGGAGGGTGACGTACCCATAGGGTAAGTCAACTGAAGGAAAAAATGTTCAGTTGGGATAGAACTATCAGGGGATAGTTGCAACTGCTCTTCTAGAGAGTAAGAAGAGGAGAAGTCTGTAGTCCCTGAACAAAATATTTCCGACAGGTTAGTACACTGAAAAAGAAAAGCACAGTGAATAAACTTCTAATGGATAGAAGTGAACTGTAGGTTACAATTCCCGGCCCCTATGGTTGCTGGGAATGCTGAGACTGGTCAGAGCTGGAGGACTTCAGACTAGGCTGAGGCGTCCCTTGTTTAGGTACAGCCGAAAGATGGGCAGGAGATGAATGAAACTTTCTTTTCTTAGGGAAAGAAGGTTTGGTAGGACATTTCCTACCCCTTGAAGAAGGAGGTGGCTTAGAATGGTCTTTAGTGGAAGGAGAGTCAGTGGAGCATTGAGCAACCTGACGTAAAGCCTCCTTATTGAAGAGACCTTCTCCTGTACAAGGAGAATGAGCCAGTATAGTTTGTGCCCATCTGCTCAAGTCTGAAGTTTCAAGCCAGGCTCTGCGACGTGCTGCAATGACAATAGCAGAGGATCTGCTAACGGACTCAAAAGAGTCTATAGAAGCACGAGACAGGAACCAGGATATATTCCGGCTGTGGTTGATGAGCAAGGAATAATCAGTAGCCTTGGGCTCTGGTAAAAAAGGGGTCAAAAGACAATTTCTCTGTGACTTCCTGGAGTGTTAGACTCATGTGAAAAATATATGAAAGAATTCTGGAGGCCAGCATAGAGGTTTGGAAGGCCTGACGACCAAAAGCATCGAGTGTTCTTGAAGAACGACCTGGCGGATAAGAAGAATGCTTCTTCTTGCTCTTAACTTTCCTCAGTGCTGATTCCACTACAAGGGAACGATGAGAAAGTTGAGGCTTTTGAAACCCTGGAGAGGGTGGCACCTGGTACCGAACCTCAATGGCTGTAGAAACTAGAGGAAGTCGTAAGGGCGATTTCCAGACCCTCAGAAGGAGATCCTGCAGAGCAGGATGTAAAGGAAGCATATTTTCCATTTGTGACGGTGAGCCATGAGTAGCATCACAACCAGGGATAGAGATATTAAGAAAGGTTGCCATATCCAGGAGAAAAGCCTGAAAAGACTGATCTCCTATGGGAACCATCCCTGGTAAGGCTAAAGAAAGAGGCTGAGCACCAGAGGACGTACAGTGGTGTGAAGAGAGAAACCTAGTAGATGGACAGGGATACTGGCATGTTAACTTAGAGGCAGTGGGTACTGCATCAATGCCAGGTATCGGTTCCAAACTAGGCATCGGTGCAAGAACAGGCATCGACATCGATACTGATACAGGATTAGCAGTTGAAGTTGCCATTGGGGACTGCTGCAGTGGTACCGAGATCATGAGAGAGTTATGGCTAGGATCTTCGGAATTGCCTATCTGGAAACGACAGGAGTCGGTTCCGGGACGCGTCGGTACCCAGTCCTCGAGACTAGATATCGGTTCAAGACTCGGCATCGAAGAAAGTGAGACTATCGATGCATGTCGCGAGGGTTCCGACGCCAGTGGCAGTATCGGCGATGCCGACACCACTAAGGCAGCCTGGGTTACATCGATCGGTACCGACGGTACCGAGGATATCCGATGACCACCCCTTGCTAAGGGTAAGGCGGTCCACCTCGATGCCGATGCCAGGGTATCGGAACCGCTCGACGCTGGTACCGTCCCGGAGCATGGCTGAGATTGAGAGAAGTCAATGCGGTGCGTATCGATCGGTCCCGAAGGTACCGAGGATGCCCGATGACGATCCCTGGTGAACAGTGGAACACTCGACACCGGTGCCGATGCCGGAGGCTCGGTACCGCTCGAAGCGGATACCACCCCCGCGCATGGCTCAGGTATGTTCTGTGAGGGGTGAGCCCCAGGAACAACCTGAAACCCCTTTAACGCTTTGGAGCCCGAAGACTCCCGCAGGGGTAATGCCAATGGATTCTTGAGGGTAAGACCGGAGCCGTCACCATGCTGGGCATGGGACATACCACTCAAGCATTGACTAGTCTTAACAGACTGTTTTTGGGTTACCTGATCCTGTGAAGTAGAGAAACCGGGTACCCTCACTGCCGAGGAAAAAACGGTATCGAGGGAAACTCTAAAAACTGAAGGTTTCCTCACAAAATTATCCCCTGACAAGTCAGGGGAAAAGGGTCAGGACCCACACAGTTGAGACACCAACTATTGGTGTCTAAAAAGAAACAGGTGTTTCTACATCGAATGCACTTCTTAGGAAAAGAAGGCTCCATAATGAAGAGGCCTGGTAGGCCCAACAAGTTAAGGCAAAAAACTGAAGAAAATGTTTCTCAGAATTTAGTCAAAAATCCACCGGCGATACCGGTGGCAGCGGGAAATACAGCCGCGACCACAAGAAAACAAAAAACTAAAGTAATTAAAGTAATTAAAAAGAAAAGTTTCTGCGGTGACAGGAGGACGTCCTGCCGGCTCCGCGGAAAAACGAAAACTGAAGAGAGGCTCTGGAGAAGGCGAGAAGTCAGCGCGCAGGCGCGAGGGATGCTGCCAAAAGCTTTCTGATTGGAAGCTGGGCAGCGTTCCCGTGCAGGCTCCGTCGGTACCGACGTACCCATATGTGAAGACTCATTCCTGCTTGTTCCTGGAGATAAAAATGAACATCTCTGGTGCAAGATAAGGAATTTAAGTTTGACCGTATCTGGACACATTTATGATTATTTTTCTTTTTTCTGGGCCACCGGACGTGCTTTAAACAAGCTATGATTTCCATAGGTTTTCCAATCTTTATCTGGCAGCACTGCAGTGGTTTTCTCTGTACATATGTTCTGTGCAGGTCGACACTATTGGTAGGAGATTTCTATTTGTCAGATGTTGTCTGGGATATCACTGCTGCAGGGTCATCCAGATGTAGGGAAACTCTGGATTCTGTACAAGAAGTGTTCCGGCAACTGGTAACAGAACCCATGTGGGAAGGGGCCAGGGCCAGCCCCAGAGATGGCTCAAGGTGTTGCTGCCCTAAGCAAACCTTAAGCTTTATTCCCCTTCTGGCTATCAAAATCTCTTGTTTAGCTTTGAATTCCCTGCACCTTGCCACCTCCATCCCCCAGAAATTGCCACTGCAGGCAGCCGCCTAGTTTGCCTAGTGATTGGGCTGGCCCTGGATGTGGCGATACTAGACTTGGTGCTTACAAATGGGGAGAACGTTTTTGATGATGTATTGGTTGACCATCTGGTGTGTAGTGATGATCGGAGTCAGCTTCAATACTAGGACATATTGAAAGAGTTCATTCAAAAGCAAGAGTACTAGACTTCAAGAAAACTAACTTTGCAAAGATGGGGGAATCCCTCAAAGCATCATTAGCTGGATGGAAACATCTGGGGAAGAAAGACAGTGGGAAAAACAAAGACGATATCCTAAGGGCAACAAACCTTTTTGTTAGCAAAGTCAATAAAGTTAAGAGGAAAAGGAAACTGTTATGATTTTAAAAAGTAGAAACTGAAAAAGTAAGGAAATACAGAGTAGTCTTTAATAAACAACAAAATCTGGAGAAGCTAAGAAAAGCTGGCAAGGTAATCAGAACCACAAAGATGCAAATGAAAGGAAAAATAAACAATATAGCAAACAATATAGCACAACATTTTTAAAATTTTATTTATTTAGTTTTATGTATGTTAGTGATAAGAGGAAGTACAAAGGTGGCAATATGAAACTCAAGGATGAAGGGAAGGAATATATAGAGGCTGATGGGGATAAAGTGGAATTGCTTAACAAATATTTCTGTTCTGTATTCACAGATAAAGGGCTGGGAACAGGACCCATGAAAACAAAAAATGTAAACAAGAATGAAGTGAAGTCAAATTCAAACTATTTTCAGATGACCATGTTTACAAGAAGGTAGCAAAACTAAAACAAAGCAATTAATCACAAGGTTTTCATCAGAAAGTATTTGAATAACTTAAGGAAGGCACTGGCTGCTCCATTGCCCAACCTTTTCAATGCTTCTTTAGAGTGGGGAGTGATCCCATGGAACAGATCAGTGTCTGAAATTGTTACGATCCGACGAGAAGGATATCCATACGCAGTGAAGTTACTGTCTTAATTAGCATTAGCAGCAATATAGCCAGTACCCCCTGAAGAAGGTGTTTAGCCAAAACACGTTGGATTGTTCTCCAATAAAGCTGCTCAAACCCTACACGGTTTGGTGCACCTGCTTTTGCTGTTCTCTGAATATGGTTCCTGTCCACAAAAGCAGAAGTAAAGAAGTTGGTATTCTGACCTCTATGGTAAGTAAATTAATGGATACTGTTAAAGAAAAGAATGTTGTGGTTTCTAGAATCCAAGGAATTACAGGATCATTACTAAAGGTAGGTCTGTCAGACGAATCCAATTTCTTTGAATGGGTGACCAGAGAACTGGAGCACAAAGCGCAAGATGTGGTATACTTACATTTCAGCAAAGCCTTTGACACTGTTCTACGCGGTGACTTAAAATTAAACTGAGTGCCCTTGGGAGAGACTCTAAACTAATTGAACTGGTGAGAAACTGGTTGAATGGGAGGCACCAAAGGATGGATAGGGGCATTACCATTGGTGTGCCTCAGGGATCAGTATTTGGTTCTGTTCTTTTTAACATTTTTGTAAGCGATATTATGGAAGGTCTTTTGGGAAAAGTATGCTTTCTTGTGGGTGATACCAAAATCTGCAACAGGGTAGTGAAGTTTTAAGAATGGTTGAGAATTTGGCAGCTAAGATTTTATGCTACAAAATGTGAGACCATACATTTGGTTAGCAAAAATCCATAGGAGCAGTAGAGCATAGGGGGTGAAGCTCTTCAATGCCCAAAAAAAGAATGGAACCTGGGGGGTGACCATAATGGATGATCTTGAAGTGGACAAACAGGTAGAAAAGGCAATAGCAAGAGCCAGAAGGATGCCTGGGTGCATACGGAGAGGAAAGGCCAGCAGGGAAAAGGAGGCAATAGTGCCTTTGTATAAGTCTAGTGAAAATTCACTTGGAGTATTATGTACAATTCTGAAGAACCACCTTTGAAAGTTCAGAAGGCTCCACAGCCATCAGCGCGGGCACTATTTATTTATTTATTTATTTAGCTGTATTTATATCCCGCTTTTCACCGGGTCAAAGCGGTCAATGGGAGATACATTTAACACGAGGGGATATGACACACATACGCTAATACTTACAGGGAACATGGGCAATGGAGGGTTAAGTGGCTTGCCCAAGACCACAAGGAGTACCTATAGGACTAGAAATCCCAGTCCCTCCGGTGTGAGATTGCTGTCCCCAGGTGGGACTTGAACCCCCGGCCCTCCGGCCTGAAGTACCTTGTCCTAACCACCAGGCCACTCCTCCCTGAGTCCCTAGGCACTAAGGCACTCACGCCCGATGTTGGGGCCCTCAAAGGGGAGTCCTCAACGAGGATGGTGTCTGGCGACCGAGGCCGGTCCAAGGTCGACTCTTTTCGGGGAACCTTTGCAGGCCGCTCCCTCTCCGATCCCTCGGATGAGCATCTCAGACTGCGGGACCTGGCTCGGGACATAGCCGGCCTGTCGGATCCATCCAGGAACGCTGCCTTCGAGGTTTTCTTCTTCTTCTTGGGTTCCCTTGAGGAAGACCCCCTTTCTGAAGAACCTCAATGCTGCTTGGGTTTGGAGGGGCCTGCCCAAGATGTCATGGCTTCAGAGAAGCCTTGGCCTTCGGAGGCTCTGGGGGACTCAAGGAAAAACTTATTGTGCTGCTGCTGCTGGCTCTTGAGGGCCTTGCTGGACATCTTTTTGCAGAGACTGCATGCTGTAGGGTAATGGTCCAGTTCAAAGCAGTGAAGGCAGCAGTCATGTGTGTCGGTCAAGGACATAATTTTGGTACATTGATCATACTTCTTGAACCACTGGCAACCATGTGGGAAAAAAGTACCCCTGCGAGATCGAAGACCCACCGGGCTGCCAGTTGGAAAAAAAGGCGCGAAGACACCAAAAATGAAAAACTACAAAAAGAGACCTGAACTCGATGCCGAGACAGCGAGGTTGGGTGGAGGGAAGCATACCGGTGCAGTACCGGAGACATGTATGAAACTCAGGAGAAATAAAATCACCCTTTTCCGGGGACGAGCCAGACGGATGTCTGAAGGGCTCCACAGAAAAAAGGAGACTGACCAAGATGGCACCCTTGGGCGCGAAGGGGACCACACTGGGGGGATGCTTCCACGAGTGCTCTGTCTGAGCCGACGTCACCCATATGTAAGGGAGACTGACTTCCTGCTTGTTCTTGGAGAATAAAGATATTTCCTCAGATTACTCCTGCTATTTCTTTATGGCAAAAGTTATGGATGCATGGAAAGCCTCCCAGTGGAGATAGTGGAGCACAGAACTGTATCTGAATTCAAGAAAGCATGGAACAAATACAGAAGATCTCTGAGGGAGAGAATGGGATTGTAGAACTTAATAATTCTCATGACAGGGCAGACTGGGTAGGCCATATGGCCTATATTTGCTGTTATTACCAAGTTTCATTTTCAGTTTTTTTGTCAATTCCTGAATCAGTTGTTCCATGAATCAGTCAGTCATTTATTTCATCTAGGAACTTCACCTGCCTAGCATGTCTTGATATGATATTTATACAGTCAAAATATTGCTAAACTGCGAAGATGTATTACAACTGTTTGATAAACTGAAGAGTAGCAAATCACCTGGACCGCATGGTATATATCCAAGGGTGTTGAAAGAACTGAAATATGAGATTGCAGACCTGCTATTAGTAATCTGTGAACTATCAGTAAAATCATCTGTAATACCTGAGGACTGGAGGATCACCAATGTAACGCCAATTTTTAAAAAGGGTTCCAGGGGTGATCCGGGAAACTACAAACCGGTGAGAGCATGACATCAGTACCAGGAAAAATGGTAGAAACCATCATAAACAACAAAATTACACAGCATGTAGATAGTCATGGCCTAAAGTGAGACAGCCAACATGGCTTTAGACAAGGAAGATCTTGTCTTACTAATCTGTTATGTTTTTTTGAAGGTGTGAATAAATAGGTGGACAAAGGTGAGTCGGTTGATATAGTGTATCTGGACTTTCAGAAAGCCTTTGACAAGGTCCCTCATCAGAGACTTTTGGCAAAACTAAACAGTCATGGGATAGGAGACAGTGTACTATTGTGGATCAGGAACTGGCTAAAAGATAGAAAGCAGAGAGTATGGCTAAATGGTCAATTTTCCCAATGGAGAAAGGTGAATAGTGGTGTACCCCAGGGATCTGTGCTGGGTCCGCTGCTTTTTGACATATTCATAAATGACCTGGAAAAGGGAATAACGAGTGAGGTTATCAAATTTGCAGATGACACAAAACTAATGTTGTTAAAACCCAAGCGGATTGTGGAAATTTGCAAGAGGATCTTGATAAATTGGAAGACTGGGCATTGAAATGGCAGATGAAATTTAATGTGGACAAGTGCAAAGTTATGTACCTAGGGAAGAACAGCCCAAACTATGGTTACACGATGCAAGGTTCCACACATCAGGAAACACCACCAAGGAAAAAGATTTAGGCGTCATTGTGGATAACATGTTAAAACCCTCCACCCAGTGTGCAGCGGCAGCCAAGAGAGCAAATAGAATGCTAGGTATCATAAGGAAAGGAATGGAAAATAAAACAAAGGATATTATAATGCTAGGTACGTATGACCTAGATTGGCCACTGTTGGAAACAGGATACTGGGTTCGATTGGCCTTGGTCTGATCCAGTATGGCATATCTTATGTTCTTATGTTGGGGTAATTGAAATTAACCATTATTATAGTGTTACCAAATTTGTTAGCATTTCATCAGCAATCTGTTCATTCTGGCCTGGCACATTACAGTATAACCCCACCACTTTTTTCTTTCCTTTCATACATGGAATTTGTATTTATCTATGAAGATTCTGCTTCCTGCAGAACTTTTACTCAAAGCCCTAACATATAGTCCCACCCTTCTATCATTCCTACAATATAATTTGTATCCTGTATCAGAGTCCCATTAAGTTATCCTCCTTCCACCAAATCTATCAGGCGCTTATTATATTTCATTCAGTGCCATATATCCTAAGTCTCACTTCTTATTTTTCAGGCACACAAGCCCTCACAGCAAGACAAGCTGCAAACCCTCACTTGGTTTGCAGCTCGTCGGGCTGCGAGGGCTTGTGTGCATCAGTGATGCTGAGAGCTAAATTATCAGTACTTTAACTACTGGCAGGGTCTCCCAAGATGGACAGGTCTCAGCTGAGGTGCCAGACCAAGACAAATCACCCATCTGGGCAGCAGCAGAATGGGATAGTGTTGATGGCGGAGGATCACATTTCTGTGACAACGGCAACACCACCAAACTTAAACTGCGCGGAAGAAAGGCCCGGCAATCTACTTCTGTATCTTGCCATGAAAACCCAATGGATAGTTACTACAAAACAAATTGTGCTATAGTGCTGGAAGATGAGACCCCCAGGTTGGAAAGCACTCAACTAGCTACTGGGGAAGAGCTGAAGACTTTTCAGAGTAAAGCCAGCATTTATGATGTAGTTGGATCAAAGCCCTCGGGACATCTGACTGCTGATGTAGCTGCGCATGAAATGAGAGTCAGAAGCTGTAAAGATGTCTTATGCATTGGAACATGGAACATAAGAAGCATGAACCAAGGGAAGTTGGAGGTGGTCAAGAATGAAATAGAACGTGTACAACTTGATCTGTTGGGTGTCAGCGAACTGAAATGGACTGGCATCGGGCACTTTGCATCAGATGATCACATGGTCTACTATGCTGGAAATGAAAGACAAAGAAGAAATGGTGTTGCATTTATAATAAAGAGGAAACTTGCAAGAACTGTAATGAAATACAATGCAGTCAGCGAACACTTAATCTCTATTCGTCTACGAGGAATGCCTATCAACACAACTATAATTCAAGTATATGCCCCAACAACAGCTGCAGAAGAGAATGAAATTGAAGAGTTCTATGAACAAGTACAAGCTGAAATTGACAGAACATGCAAACAGGATATCCTGATAGTCATGGGTGACTGGAACGCAAAAGTTGGCAACAAAGAAGAAGGCAAAGTAGTTGGAAAATATGGACTTGGCAACAGAAATGAAGCTGGAGAAAGACTGATAGAATTCTGCAAGACCAATGATCTATTCATCTCAAACACCTTCTTCCATCAATACAAGCGGCGACTGTACACATGCACTTCACCCAATGGATTGTATAAAAATCAAATTGACTACATCTGTGAAAGTCAACGATGGAAAAGTTCTATAACATCAACAAAGACAAAACCTGGAACTGACTGTGGTACAGATCATCAACTACTAGTATGCAAACTCAAGCTAAAGTTGAAAAAGAGCAAACCACTCATGAATGCAGCAAAATATGACCTTGAGAATATACCACTGGAATTTAAAGACTGCCTGCAAAATCGATTTGCTGCTTTAGATACAAATGACAGAGCTCCAGAAGAGTTATGGAATGACATCAAGAAAGGACAAGGAAAAGTACTACAATGACGCATGCAAGGAAACAGAAGCAGAAACTATTAGAGGAAGAACAAGATCAGCTTTCCTAAAGCTACGAGAGTTAAAGAAAAAGTTCCAGCCTCGAATTGGAATGTTACAAGATGCTCAAGGTTCTATGTTGAATGATGCTGAGAAGATCAAGAAAAGGTGGAAGGACTATACAGAGTTTTTATATGATAAAGATCAAGTGGACCAACAGCCGTTTCAACCTGTACCTTATTATCAGGAACCATTGGTGATGAAAGAAGAAGTTAAAGCAGCATTGAAAGCCTTATCAAAGAACAAAGCACCAGGCATTGATAGCATTCCCATAGAAGTATTACAGCAATCTGATGCATCCGTTACCGTACTTACAAGGCTCTGCCAAGAAATATGGAAGACAACATCATGGCCAACTGACTGGAAAAGATCTGTGTTTATACCAATACTAAAGAAAGGTGATCCAACTAACTGTGGAAATTATCGCACAATCGCTCTGATCCCACATGACAGCAAGATTCTACTGAAGATTATTCAAAAGAGACTACAACCATACCTGGAACAAGAACTACCTGAAGTGCAAGCAGGGTTCAGGAAAGGGCGAGGAACGAGAGACATCATTGCGGATGTGAGATGGATCCTTGAAAAGACTAAAGAATACCAAAAGGATATCTATTTGTGCTTTATCGACTATAGCAAAGCTTTTGACTGTGTAAACCATGAGAAACTCTGGGCCACATTAAGAAGCATGGGTATACCAGAACACCTGATCGTATTCTTGCACAATCTGTACATTGATCAAGAAGCAGCAGTTCGAACGGAACAAGGAGAAACAGAATGGTTTAAAATAAGCAAAGGTGTAAAACAAGGCTGCATACCTTCCCCCTACCTGTTTAATTTATATGCAGAACAAATCATCAGAGAAGCAGTATTGTATGAAGACAACAGAAGTGTAAAGATTGGTGGAAGACTCATCAACAACCTTCGCTATGCTGATGATACCACATTACTGGCTGAAAGTGAAGATGATCTGAAACATTTGCTTCTCACAATCAAAGAACATAGTCTCAAAATGGGCCTGCACCTTACTGTAAAGAAGACAAAGATCATGACAACTGGCATAATCAACAGGTTCATCGTTGAAGGAGAAGAAATTGAAATCATGAACAACTTTAACCTACTTGGATCAACTATCAATAAAGAAGCAACAAGCAGTCAAGAAATCAGACGACACATTGCTCTGGGCAGAATAGCTATGAAAGACCTAGATAAGATTCTCAAGAGCAGAGATGTCTCTCTCCATACAAAGATTCGACTTGTTCAAGCCATGGTATTTTCAATAACATCATATGGATGTGAAAGCTGGACAGTGAAAAAGATAGACAAGAAGAAAATTGATGCCTTTGAATTATGGTGCTGGCGGCGAATACTGTGTATACCATGGACTGCCCGAAGAACAAACCAGTCGGTACTAGAGGAGATCAAACCTAAGCTTTCCTTAGAAGCTCAGATGACAAGACTTCGACTTTCATACTTTGAACACATCATGCAAAGAGAGAGATCATTAGAGAAAGACATCATGGTTGGCAAGATAGAAGGTCAGCGCAAAAGAGGAAGGCCAGATCGATACAATAACAGCAGCTACGGGTACCAGTCTGTCAACAATGAGTCGCCTGACTCAAGACCGAACACAATTTAGGATAGCTACCCAGAGGGTCACCATGAGTAGACTCCGACTCGACGGCACTTAACAACAGACATTTCATAGTAACATAGTATATGACGGCAGATGAAGACCAGTATGGTCCATCTAGTCTTCCCAGTATGATGGCAAGAGTAGGTGCACCTGTTGCTCCGTGATTTCAAAATATGTTTTTTGTTTGTATCTACAACCTGCTTAGCAGTTGACAGGGGATAAGCTGCAATCTTTCAGTTCTGTCTACTTTTTTACCTAAATGCACTTGGCCTACTTTTGCCATTATTGCAAACAATCCCGATGTCATAACTTCCCTGTTTTGATAGTATCTTTCTTGAATACCTTATTCCAGGACCATGTGCTCCTGAGCAACCAACAGTCAGCCTTCCCTCAAATTACTAGTTTATGTTCAAATTTGTTTATTCAAATTTTCATGTCCACACCGAAACAGAACAGCATCAAACCAGTACAGTACAAGGTTGCACAACAGAGTAAAGTACAAAAGGCATACAACCTAAAAGCATAGATCAGCAAATAAAGTCATCAAATAAAATCAGCAGATAATAAACAAACCCAAAAGGGGAAGACACCAACCAGGAATAACACCAAAGGGCGACCCAAGAGCCCTGACCCATGCAGATGCCCCCAAGAAACTCTCTTACCCTTCGGCCCCAGAAGAAAGCCCACAAGAAAAATAACAACCTAAATGTTCCTACCCCCCCCCCCCTGACTCCAGCAAAAATATGACCCAGCCACAGACGGACTCTGGGTGTACTCTTCTCCCATGCCCGTCCCTTACCATCCAGGGAGTCAGACTCACTAGTTACCCCATCGCTCACAACCCCCCCCTCCCCTCCACTCGCCCCCCTCCACCCCCCCATCCCAACTGATATATGCCAAAACCGAGGTTAGTAGGTGTCCGTAAATGAACCGAAGGCGATCCTAAGGCCAGAAAGAACAGGGAGCCTCACACCCCTCCCAGAATACGCCTACGAGTCATAAGAACATAAGATATGCGATACTGGGTCAGACCAAGGTCCATAAAGCCCAGTATTCTGTTTCCAACAGTGGCCAATCTAGGTCATATGTACCTAGCAGTTTCCCCAAGGGACACAGGTTCCACATTGCTTGTATTGGTTCAAGCATTGATATCCTGGGTCCCTTCTTAATAATGGTTTATGGACCTTTCCTCCAGGAACTTGTCCAAACCTTTTTTAAACCCAGCTACATTAACAGCCTTTACTACATCCTCTGGTAACAAATTCCAGAGTTTGATTACACGTTGAGTGAAAAAATATTTTCTGTTATTAGTCTTAAATAGTTTACCCTGTAGCTTCATTGCATGTCCCCTAGTCTTTCTATATTCTGATAAGGTAAACAATCGATCTACGTTTACCCGTTCCACTCTGTTCATTAACTTATAGACTTCTATCATATCTCCCCTCAGCCGTCTCTTTTCCAGGTTAAAGAGCCCTAACCTTTTTAGCCTTTCTTCATAGGAGTATCCTTCCATCCCCTTTACCATTTTGATGGCTCTTCTCTGAACCTTTTCTAAAATCGCTATATCCTTTTTAAGATACGGCGACCAGAATTGCACACAATATTCAAGGTGCGGTCTCACCATAGAACGATATAGAGGCATTATAATATCTTTTGTTTTATTTTCCATTCCTTTCCTTATCATACCTAGCATTCTATTTGCTTTCTTGGCTGCCGCTGCACACTGTGCCGAGGGTTTTATCATGGTATCCACAATGACGCCTATATCTTTTTCCTGGGTGGTGGTTCCTAATGTGGAACCTTGCATCGTGTAACCATAGTTTGGGTTGTTCTTCCATAGGTGCATAACCTTGCACTTGTCCACATTAAATTTCATCTGCCATTTTGATGCCCAGTCTTCCAATTTATCAAGATCCTCTTGCAATTTTCCACAATCCTCTTGGGTTTTAACAACTTTAAATAGTTTTGTGTCATCTGCAAATTTGATAACCTCACTCGTTATTCCACTTTCCAGGGCTTTTATGAATACGTCAAAAAGCAGCGGACCCAGCACAAATCCCTGGGGTACACCACTATTCACCTTTCTCCATTGGGAAAATTGGCCATTTAGCCCTACCCTCTGCTTTCTTTTAACCAGTTCCTGATCCACAATAGTACACTGCCTCCTATCCCATGACTCTTTAGTTTTGCCAAAAGTCTCTCATGAGGGACCTTGTCAAAGGCTTTCTGAAAGTCTAGATACACAACATCAACCGACTCACCTTTGTCCACCTGATTATTCACTCTTTCAAAAAACCATAACAGATTAGTAAGACAAGATTTTCCTTGTCTAAAGCCATGTTGGCTGTCTCCCATTAGGTCATGACTATCTACATGCTGAGTAATTTTATTCTTTATGATGGTTTCTACCATTTTTCCCGGTACTGATGTCAGGCTCACCGGTTTGTAGTTTCCCGGATCACCCCTGGAACCTTTTTTAAAAATTGGTGTTACATTGGCGATTCTCCAATCTTCAGGTATTAGAGATGATTTTAATGATAGTTCACAGATTACTAATAGCAGGTCTGCAATCTCATATTTCAGTTCTCTCAACACCCTTGGATGTATACCATCCAGCCCAGGTGGTTTGCTACTCTTCAGTTTATCTAATAGTTCTAAGACATCTTCCCGATGTATCGATATTTCCTTCAATTCTTCCACACCTTTAAATACCACTTCAGTCATGGGTAACATCCCTACATCTTCCTCAGTAAAGATTGAAGCAAAGAATTCATTCAGTCTCTCCACTATCGCCTTGTCGCCTCTTAGTGATCCTTTAACCCCTTTATCATCTAATGGACCAACTGACTCTCTCACAGGTTTTTTGCTATGAATGTACTTGAAAAGGTCTTTACTTCGCGTTTTTGCTTCCGCAGCAAGCTTCTTCTCATATTCTCCCTTTGCCTGCCTTATCAATGCCTTGCATTTGACTTGCCAGTGCTTGTGCTGTTTCCAGGTTTCGTCGTTTGGCTCTTCTTTCCATTTCCTGAAAGATGCTTTTTTGGCAACAGTCGCCTCTCTGACCTCTCCTTTAAACCATGCTGGCAGTTTTTTGGACTTCCTTCCACTTTTCTTAAAGCGTGGAATACAGCTGGTCTGGGCTTCCAAGATAGTATTTTTCAACAACAGCCAAGCCTGATGTATGTCTTTAACCTTTGCAACTGCTCCTTTTAGTTTTTCTTAACTGTTTTCCTCATTTTATCATAGTCTCCCTTTCGAAAGTTAAAAGGTAGTACTGTGGATTTCCTTACTATCCCTCCTCCACTAATTAAATCAAAGGCGATCATGCTATGATCACTATTGCCAAGTGGCCCCAACAACCTTATCTCTTGCACTAAATCTGGTGTTCCACTAAGGATTAGGTCTAATATGGCTTCCCCTCTGGTCGGTTCATGAACCTGCTTGCTCCAAGAAGCAGTCATTTATTTCATCCAGGAACTTTATCTCCCTAGCACGTCCTGCCGTGACACTGACCCAGTTGATACCGGGGTAGTTGAAATCACCCATTATTATTACTGTGCTGTAACTTTTGTTAGCTTCCTTGATTTCTTTGAGCATTTCATCATCCATTTGGTCATTCTGGCTAGGCGCTCGATAGTACACCCCCCACTGCCATTGCCTTCCCCCTTTTACATGGAATTTCAATCCATATAGATTCTACAGCAGATTTTGTTTCCCGCAAAACTTTAATCCTTTCTGACTCAATGCCCTCTCTAACATAGAGAGCAGCCCCTCCACCAATTTGATCAGCTCTATCATTACGATATAGTTTGTACCCAGGTATCACAGTGCCCCACTGGTTGTCCTCCTTCCACCATGTCTCTGATATTCCAATCATATCTAACCTTTCATTTAGTGCTATATATTCTAACTCTCCCATCTTATTTTTTAGACTTCTAGCATTTGCATACAAGCATTTTAGAGAATGTATTTTATTTATATTAATTTGGCTATTGTTAGACATGGGTAATTTAGGATCTTTAAGCTCTGTCTGCTCCATACTTGAGGGCATTTGGGCTACTTTACTCTTTTGTGGAACCTCTCTGCTTTTGGTAGTATCCTTCAAAGATACATTCTTCCGAACCATCCGCTCTTGGGCGACTGTCGGATTTCCCCTAATATCTAGTTTAAAAGCTGCTCTATCTCCTTTTTAAAAGTTAATGCCAGCAGCCTGGTTCCATCCCGGTTAAGGTGAAGCCCATCCCTTCGGAAGAACCCCTCCTTTCCCCAGAATGTTCCCCAGTTCCTAGTCTGCCTAGGCAAAGAATCTAAGTGGGGTCCCCACCTCAACAAAAAGTGCTGCCACCGCCCAGGATGCCCACTAGCCCGAAGCCGTTCCATTAACAGCACCTCATGCAAGCTCCCCCTCCACAAACCATACGTTGGGACCCCTAGCATCCACCCACCTATGCAAAATAGTCATACGAGCAGTCACCAACACCAAACGCACTCATTGCAGTACCCCCTGCCCCACCTCTGCCTCCCAAAGTTCCTCCCACACATCCAACACCACATTCACCGCTGTAAAAGTTAACGGGCGCCGCACACACTGCACCAAATAGGCCAACACCCATCCCCAAAAGACCTGGACCCGCGTACACCCCCAGAACATATGACCCAGCGTAGCTCGACCTTCACCACATCGGGGACAATCGGGGGAGCCAGCACTCCCAGCCTTCCATGCTCTAAGGGGAGCAAAGTATAGACGACGCAGCAATTTATATTGCATGTCCTGAAAGGTCACCAACACGCTAAGTTTCGGAATAGCGGACAGCCCACTTAACAGCTTTTCACTCGTCACTGCCTCCCCTAATTCCCGAGCCCAAGCAACAGTCAATTCTTCCAAAGCAACCGGCGGCCCCAATTCCCATAACATTTTGTGCAACCAAGCCACCCGCGCCTCTTGCTCCCCCCCCCAGTAATGCCACCTCTATACCAGAGCTGACTTCACCACGCAGCGCTTCCGGAGGCACAGTATGAATGTAGCTACGAATCTGGGCGTAGAGGAAAACATCCCGTCCCTCTAGAGGGTACTGCCGACGCAACACGGAGAACTCCACCACCGCACCCTCTGGCGTTACCACATGCTCCAAATTCACTATCCCCAATTGTGTCCACCACGCAAAGAGGCCACCCCCAAGTCCTGGTAGAAACGCACCGTTACCCTGGATGGGGAGATAAGGAGAATAATTTGTGGCAAACCGTCGACTCTTACAAAAATACTTCCACGCCCTGCGTATGGGATCCAAAACAACAACGCAGAGATCCCGATCCGGCCCCCACACCACCCTCGCATGCAGGAGGTAGCGCAAGTGAAGAGGCCTCACAGCCTCCCGCAACACCCCCAGCGGAGTGTATTCCCCCAGATCCCAAAGCCAATCCCAGACAAACCGTAACAAGCAAGCTATATTGTATTTCCGAATATCGGGAAGTCCCATACCTCCAGTAGCCCAAGGTTGCCGTAACACCTCCAGACGTACCCTAGGCCGCCGACCCCGCCATAAGAATTGGTTAAATAATTTGTCCATCTTACGCAGATCTGAACGTTTCAGCAACAGCGGGAGAGTCTGCAGTACATACAAAATCTGAGAGAACATCGTCATCTTGAACAGGGCAATGTGTCCCCCCTAAGGATAACGGTAGATCCCGCCACTTGTCTACACTGACCGTCAAAGCGGATAAAAGCTGAGTGACATTCAGCTGGTAAAGATCTCCCAACTCTCCCGGTACATAAATGCCCAAATATTTGAAATGCCCGCGCGCTCATTTCAAAGGAAAGTCACCCTGCCAACCCTGCTGTGTTCCGGGGCCTATTAACATCGCCTCAGACTTATCCAAATTTAACCGAAACCCGGAGGGCACCCCATATTAATAAAGTAGACTGAGCAAGTGGGGCAACCCCTTCTGAGGGTCCACTAAGTGCACAAGCAAATCATCAGCGAAAGCCGCAACACAAAATTCCGTCCGCCCCACCGGGATGCCCCGAAATTGAGAATGGGCCTGAATCCTGATCAGGAGAGGCTCCAGAGTCAGAACAAACAAGAGCGGAGACAAAGGACAACCCTGGCGCGTCCCTTCTTGTATAGAAAAGTCCGAGGTCAGGTTCCCATTCACCATGATGGCCCCTTTCGGGTCCGCGTAAAGAAGCCGTACCACATCAACAAAAAAACCAGTAAACCCCATTGCACCCAGAACCTGGTACATAAACCCCCAGTTGACCCAGTCGAATGCTTTTTCAGCATGAAAACTGATAAGCATAGACCCCAATTGAGCTGCCCACCCCGCACAGATAGAGATCAAAAGGCATTGCAAACTATAAGCCACATGCCGGCCCCGCACAAAGCCCACCTGATCCCCATGGATCAAGACTGGCAAAATTACTGCCAACCGGTCCGCCATAATCTTGGCCAGGATCTTAATATCAACATTAAGAAGAGAAATGGGCCGATACGATCCCGGGTTAAGCGGGTTCCTCCCCGGCTTCGGCAGTATAGTGACCACAGCTTTATTTGCCTCATAGGGAAAGCCACCACGCTGAACCAAATCTTCAAAGTATCCCGCAAGCGGGGCCACTATTGCATCCCCCAAGGTCTTGTAAAACTCGCCCCTAAAGCCATCCATTCCAGGTGCTCGCCCGTTCTTCAAATTCCGAATCCCATCCTGCACCTCGCGCAAAGAGATGGGTTGATTCAAGGCCTGCACTTGCTCGGCGCTCAAGTGCGGTAAAACACACCCCGCCAAAAATTCCTTGCTCTCCGTTTCCCTGTCCCCATCACCTGCGTAGAGCTGGCGAAAATAATCAGAAAAGACCATCTCAATCTCCACCGCCTCACTACGAAGGGACCCATCCGGATGCCTGATAACCTCAATATGGCGCGACCCCCCCCCCACCGGCCTCACCAAAGAGGACAGCAACCTCCCCTCCCGATTCCCATGCTGGTATAATCGATAGCTATAATACAGCAGGGATTTCTGAGCGCGCTGGTGAAGGAGCATCTCCAACTCCATCTGTATTTCCTGCAACTTACGCCTATTTACCGCTGTACGGTTCGCCGCTACCTGTCTCCGCGCCATATCCAGTTCATGTTCCAAGACAAGGATTCTCTGGTTTCTCCGCTTCCACTTGAGACTATGGTAACTAATAATCTCCCCCCGAAGAACCGCCTTCCCGGCCTCCCAAAAGAGAGCTGGAGAGGTCCCCGGGTGGTCATTAAAGGCCACATAGTCCCTCCATCTGTCCTGCAAAAACCCGGCAAACTGTGCATCCCCACTAAGTTCCAACGGAAAAAGCCAAAGCCGGCTTCCACTGGGGCAGCGATCGCGCAGCTCCAAAATGATCATCGCATGATCAGAAATAACCGAGGGACCAACCTCCGCTTCCAGCACCCAGCTAAACAGGGAGTCCGAGATCAAGAAATAATCAATACGTGACCACGTTCCATGGGCCCTAGGCATGTGGGTATACTCTCGGTCCCCAGGGTGTAAAACTCACCAAATATCCAACAGCTTATTCGCCTCACACAAACCCCACAACCTCCGCTTGCTCCTCCTATCTCTCCCCCCAGTCGGCCCAGATCTATCCATATCCTCATCCAAAACTGCATTAAAATCCCCTCCCATAATGACCGGATATCCAGCAGTGGACGCCAACAACTGAGTAAGAGCCTGATAAAATCGAGCCTCGTAGACATTAGGGGCATACACCGAACACAAGGCAACTTTGGTACCATCAAGCAGCCCCCACACCATAGCATAGCAACCATCCGGATCTATTTCCACTTTCTCCTCTACCCATTTCACGTGCTTAGCAATTAAAATGGCCACCCCTCATTTCTTCCCAATTGCAGGGGCCACATAAACCTTAGCAATGTAGCCTTTGCACAATTTCGCATGTTCGGCCGCAGATTGATGTGTCTCTTACAGCACTATAATCCCAATCTGCTTTCGTTTTATTTGTTGTAAGGCTTTATATCTCTTAATCTGAGAGCCCAGACCACATATGTTCCAGGAGGCTATCTTAATACCCTTATCCATTACCCCTCCCACAAAAGGATCTCCAAGTAACACCAACCATTCCCATACCGTGGTGAGAACCCCCCCAGCCTAGGATTCCCCCCAACATCACTTCACCCCAACTCACCAACGCACACCCACGGACACAAGCACACATATGCACCAACCCTGACATACCCCAAAAGCCAATCACATACAAACCCCCCACTATCCCCCATACCCTAAAATACAGAACAATCCCCCTCTTCCCAAGCCCCTCTCCCCCCCCCCCGCAACTGCCCAACTCCCTCTCCACTCTCCATCCGTCGCCCTGGCTCCCCAGGTTCCCCCACCACTTCCATGCCTTCCGAGACATGTAGAGCCCCCCTCCCCAAGGCCCACTCATATGGCTACCCCCATCTTCCCACCTGCTACAAGAGGCCCTGCAACCCCAGTCCCCACCCATCCCGGCCTAATTGTCCCTCCCATCACAGGTAACAACAGCGACTGCAGCACCGCCCCCCATCCGTAAGACACCATAAAAACCATAGTGAGAACCATCCCCAGGTCCAGATGTAATTAAATGTTAAAGAACAAATTCCAATAGAAAGAAACAAAGGGAAAGATGCTCCCCGGTGCCTCCCCCCCCCCCCCCCCCGATCAACCACCCCCCATCCCCTCCGCAAACCACCAACACTTAGATCCCAACACCGCACAGTAAGTAAGGACAGAGGTTGGTATAGTGAATAAAAAGGAGGAGATAAATAGGGAGATAAACCGGGGAACTGTCGAGAAATGTGTTATAGGTGGGTAGGCAACCATAACTGAAACTAACAAACAAGTGCCCCAGCTAACCTATTGAGTGAGTAACAGAATAACTTTTCCCCCCGCTAACAGAAGGCAAGTGCAGCCGCAGCCATATATAGCAGACCACTGGAGACCCCACTCAAGCCAAGGGCAACCAACCCCACAGCCATGATACAAGCACGCCCTCCCGCATACCACCGTAGCGGCAGAATATGACAGACTTGAGTAGGGGTCAACCTTTCTCCCATTGTGGCCGCTGGTACAGTATACAGAGCGCTAACAATCAGAGAAGTAAACATGAAGCAGCAGCCAGTATATCAAGCAATGTGCAGGTACTCCCCCCCACACACCGCTCATGTCTTCAAAGTCCAGGGACTACTCAAAGACTCTACTGTCCCGCCAAGTTGAGGACCTCACAGTCACCCGCACTGGTTACAATAGTCCAGAGCCTCCTCCGGCGTGGAAAACACGTGGCGTCCACCCGTGCCATCCACCCGGAGCAATGCAGGGTAGGCCAAGGTGAAACGGATGCCCTTCTCCACCATCCGGCCACAGACCTCTTTATAGGCCCTGCGCCGCTGCGAGACCCCAGCTGAGTAATCTTGGAAAATCAGCACACTGCAGGCAGATGCTCCGGAGCGCCGCGATTGTCTCGCCGCCCGCAAAACTCCCTCTTTTTGGGCCTCGTTAAGAAACCGGGCGATGACCGCCCTGGGCCGATTATCACCAGCTCTATAAGGGCCCAGTCGGTGCGCTCTAAGGTGATCTCGCCAAGCCCCTCCGCCAGCAACAAGTTGGCAGGCAGCCACCGCTCCAGATACTGCCGGAGATCTTTATCCTGTATCGATTCCGCGATACCAATAAAGCGTAGATTATTGCGGCGACTCCGATTCTCGAGGTCCTTGAGTTTATCCGCCTGTTTCAGCAGGGCCTCTTCCAGCTTTTGGATCCTGGCCGCATCGTGCTCCCGCGTGTCCTCCAGGGTGCTAACGCGTTGTTCCACCTGCTCCACGCGGCTGGTAAACTCGGAGACCGCCTGCACCACCGCATTCATCTGGGTCGCCAGGCCCTCCAGGCGGTCCTCCAACGCAGCCACTACCGCCTTAGAGACCTCATCCACCATCACGTAGGAGGCAGCGGTAGTCGGGCCGGGCATAGCAGTCTCCGCCATTTTGCCTTCTCCACCCCTGGGCCGCTCCTGCCGCGGGGTTTTCGTTGCCATGTGGTTCACAGCTAATCCGGAGCGTTAAATTGTCCCCCTCCAAGAAGACAGTATCTCCCCCGACTCAGACCAAGTGGGGGTGGCAGCAATTAACCGAGTAAGAAGGGGGGGGGGGAGATTAGGCTCTGGAGCTAAAAAGGAGACATCCTTCCTAGTCCACCATGCCACCGGAAGTCCCAAATTACTAGTTTAAAAACTGCTCCCTCTCCTTTTTAAAGGAGACATTCCTGATGCATTTTTCCCTTGGTGCAGACATAATGGACACTCATTTGTCTCTTATATTCTTTACTCAAAAACTTCACAAAGCACTGAAAAGAATTTCTAGCAAAACAAGTTTACTGTACTCACCTCTTACCAGGAATCATCTTAACATTGCTCCAGGCATGTCTCTGTCAACTCAGACATTCCAACCTTGAACCCTGGAACCACTTACAAAATCAGTATCATCTCCATCATTACATTTATTAATCTCATGAGCAGGGACTATTCTCTATCTAAGTTTGTACAGCGCTGTGTATGCCCTGTAGCACTTTATAAATGAGTAGTAGTCGAGCCTTAGGCACCATCCATTAGAATGTTTCTGTGCTTCTGTAACACACTACACTTCTTCACTAAATTTAGTCATAGGTGTCCCTGGTGGAATTGTGTATTTACCTAATAAGGAACCTGTGGGAATCCCTTACAACACATTAAGGTATTGCAGCCCAAGTCATTCTTTACTAGAATATTTCCATATAAAGTTGGTGACAAGCTGAATAAATGGAACCAAGGTACTTACTTGTCCAGCTTCCTCTCTTCACTCTGGGCTCTACGCTGTGCTAGCACACTGCTTGTTCTCTTCTTTCTCTGTTCTTCCCTTTTCTGCTGAATCCGGGCATCCAGTTTAGAGATAGTACAGATGCCCCATACAGAATCTTTGATTCCCTGCAAGCACAAGAAGAGACACCGCTGAATTCAAAGTAGAATTTAGAAAAGTTCCTCTGATTACAGCACCTCTACCGTAACTGTGCAGGATTTAGGAAGTTTTGCAAGTTCACCTGATGACAATTCCTCACATTTAAGTTCACCTGATGACAATTCCTCACATGAAAGCCCTCTGTTATTTTAGGAGATCTTAACCTTGCCTCATTACCAGATAGCCATGCACTATCTTTCATTGAAGCAATGGAGGAAATGGATTTTAAACAAATAATGACCCACCCCACTCATTGCAAAGGTAATACCCTTGATCTAATATTCTTTCCATCTCACCTCACACTCTCATCTTTTTCTACTTCGCCCACCACAACTCAAGTACCATGGTCAGATCACTTCCTGATACATTTCTCTCTTCCATTCCAACCCACCAACTCTACTCACAATAACGCCAAATGCACAAAACAAAGTTTTCGCCAGTTCAACAAAGAAAGTTTTTTAGAATCTATTTCTCCAAAATTAGACAGTACGTCAAATAATCTTAACGAATTTGTTTCTACCTGGAACTCTATTATTGAATCAGAAGCTAAATATTCAACCTCTAATAAAAGAAAATCTAGATCTAGCTTGTCCGAGAAATGGTACACCTCTGAACTTGCTACACTAAAGAAAAACCTTCGGAAATTAGAGACTAAATGGAGAGAGAAAAAAACATCTGAACTCAGGGTTCAATATTTCTCAAGCCTTAAAACATACAAGGAAGCCATTAACAACACAAAAAGGCTATTCTACACCAAAACATTATCTAAGTCCATCAATAGACCTAGGGAACTTTTTGAGATTATTAAATCTCTAACTAAGGTTCCCGATAACACCCCTAATAAAACACCAATAGATCCACAACTCCTTGCAAACCATTTTGCCAATAAGCTCAAACTAAGCGCCCGTCCAAGCATTATCCTAACCTCTCCCACACCAAATTCCATCACTGAGTGGAGCTCATTCCATACAATCTCCAACAAACAACTGCTTGAGATTATATCAAACCTCAATACTACCACTTCACTACTGGACCCATGCCCGGTATCTTGGGTTAAAGCAACAAAATCCGAACTAGCTCCATACATCTTGAAACTGGTAAATCAATCCCTACTTCAAGGTTACATGCCAGATGATCTGAAATACTCGGCGATTCGCCCTTTACTAAAAAATAAAACCCTTAACAGTTCAGACCCATCCTCATACCGCCCCATTGCCAGCATACCTTTTTTAGCCAAAATCATTGAAAAGGTAGCCCAGATACAACTCCAAGATCATATTGATACCAACTTCCCTTTGGATGAGTACCAGTATGGTTTCCGCTCTTATCACGGAGTAGAAACCTTACTCATATCCCTTCTTGATTCACTTATCCGAGGTATTGATAACACAAAGCAGACCTTCTTACTCATATTCCTTGACATTTCCTCAGCTTTTGACAGTGTTGACCATAATACCCTCTTATCTAGGCTATCACAACTAGGTTTGAAAGATACCACTTTGAACTGGTTTAAGTCCTACATTTCTAATCGCTTCCAATATGTCCATTTAGACCATTCCCCCTCACTACCATTCCCACAAGAACGTGGTATCCCACAAGGATCCTCACTCTCTGCATTACTTTTTAACCTCTATATACAACCTATTTGTGCAATCTTTCAACGTCACAATCTAAGATATTTTATCTATGCGGACGACATCATGCTGTTCGCTCCTTTAGACATAACTAACCTTAATTTCCTCAATATCGCCTCCTGCCTCTCTGAAGCTGAAAAATGGCTCCACTCTATCCATATGGATATTAATTACAAAAAGACTGAAGCACTCTTCGTAACAAGAAATACCACCTTCACCCCCCCAACTTCCATCAACATTCTGAACATTACTCTACCAGTCAAATCTGAAATTAAATACCTTGGAGTGACACTAGACAAAACCCTAAGCATGACTAATCACATAAAACAGACTGCCAAAACTATATTTTTCAAACTGAGAACCATACAGCAACTCCGACCCCTCATTGACATCAACGATTTCAGAACAGTTGTCCAGGCTCTCATTATGCCACAATTAGACTTCTGCAATGGCATCCTCCAAGGAACATCCAAAAAGAATTTACACATCCTTCAAAGAGCTCAGAATGTCACTGCTCGAATCATTGTTAAAGCTAAAATATTCGATCACATTTCTCCTATCCTATACGCTCTTCACTGGCTACCCATTTATAGTAGGATTCAATATAAAACACTTGTCACAACTTTTAAACTCATTAATGACCTAGCCCCATCACAGTTGGCAACTCTACTTCAAACCCCACAAGAAAACAGAACTAGAAGAAAAACTAACCTCAACATGCTACTAATTCCCATTGCCGTGACAAAATCAAAACAAATAACCTCCAACACTGCCTTTTCATTTTATGCTCCCAGCCAATGGAATAAACTGCCCCTAAACCTAAGAGAGATTAAGGATCTCACATCTTTCAGGAAGGAACTAAAAACCTACCTCTTTACTCAACACTATAGCAACCTACAACCTGAAATCAAATTTACTACACAAGAACATACAACTAACCAAACACAAGTTTACCCCACCTAAATCCAGACTTCATTTGAATATCCCCTCAAGTCAGCATCCTCCCAATATTGTACTTATGACTGCAAATAACTCTTGCTAACCATGTAAATAACTTGCCATTTTTGGTTCCTTGTAACATAGTTATGTTCCTTTATTAATAGCTTACACACTGTTTTCCATGTATCATAGTTCTTATGTAATACTTAATGTTTAATGTAATGCAATATTGCACTGTTCTGCTGTATTGTTGTTTTAAGTTCCTTGTAAACCGCCCTTGATCTCTGGAAGGGGCGGTATAGAAAAGCACACAAATAAATAAATAAATAAATTTACATCAAGTTTTAACAGGTCACTTCATTTAACCTTTCTTTCTATAGGATTTCCAGCTCTAAATAAAGAAAGGAAAAATACCTGCTTTTCAGATGAAAAAATAACCAGATTTCAGCCTATCTTTTGTTAGCCTACTTTCCAAAGAAAAAGTAATCTTACAGGATCACTGGGTACGTGTGTATGAACTGGCTACTACTACTACTGATCATTTGTATAGCGCTACAAGGGATACGCAGCACTGTACAGAGACATGAAGCTTACAATCAGCTTATGACAGACGACAAAACAGCTGGGGACTAGGATATGTCAAGGGAAATGGTAAGGAAATAAATATTTGGAGAGCAGGAGACTAAGTGGGCCAGGATGCAAAAGCAGTCTCAAAGAAGGAAGCTTTTAGCCTGGATTTGAAAAAGGTCAAAGATGAAGCCTGATGTCCTGACTCAGATTGTTCCAGGCATAAGGAGCAACAAGCTGGAAAGACTGAAGTCTGGAATTGGCAGTGGAAGAGAAGGGCACAGACAGAAATGATCTGCCAGAAGAGTGATGTACGGAGAGATAAGAGAGGAAAAGTAGTGAGGAGTAGCAAAATGAATGCATTTATAGGTCAGTAGGAGAAGTTTGAACTGGATAAAGAAACAGATAGAGAGGCAATGAAGCGACTTGAAAAAAGGGGTCATATGAGCATAACAAGACTGGTTGAAGATTAGCCACACAACTGAGTTTTAATTATTAATTAATTATTAATTTATTAATTTAGCTGCATTTATATCCCGCTTTTCACCAGGTCAAAGCAGTTGGGGGATACATTTAACACGAGGGGATATGAGACACATACACTAATACTTACAGAGAAAATGGGCAATGGAGGGTTAAGTGGCTTGCTCAAGACCACAAGGAGCACCTGTGGGACTAGAAACCCCAGTCCTTCCGGCCTAAGGTTGCTGTCCTCTAGTGGGATTTGAACCACCGACCTTCCGGCCTGTGGTACCTTGCCCCAACCACTAGGCCACTCCTCCCTATATTGTTCTGAACAGATTGATGGGGCAAAGAGATGCATCTGTAACGTTCTATGGTGCAATCCATTGTGTGAAATTCTGGTCGCCATATCTTAACAAGGATATAGCAGATTTAGAAAAGGTACAGAGAAGAGCCAACAAAATGGTAAAGGGGATGAAAGGATACCCCTGTAAGGGAAGGCTTAAAAGGTTAGGGATTTTCAACTTGGAAAAGAGATGGCTGAGGGAAGATATGATAGAGTGTCTATAAATTAATGAATTGAATGGAAAGGGTAAATGTAGATTGGTTGTTTACACCATCAAAAAGTAAAAAGACTAAGGAAGTGTTGTCACCGGAGCAAATGGCGGTTCAGCCTCTTTCTCCGCCACCCCAAGGAGACAAAAAGCCCCTAATACTCTAATAGTTTGGAGAACCATCAAAATTTGGAACAGAAAGTGCCAGGAGGAACTGGGAGCAAATGGCTACAAAAATTAAATTACCAGAAGCGAAGGACAAGCCGCGTGTCTTGCAGCAGCTGATGGACAGGGCAGGACTGCATGGCAGTTCCCCACAGAGGCCGGTGTCGGAGGAATCTGGAGATGACGTGCTCAGTGAATTAGAGCAAGATAGTGAGGCAACCTCCACACACACTCTGATACAGCGTGAGATCCGAAGAGCTTGCTGCAGAGGTTTAGATCAATGCGGGAGGAGATGACGTCTACGATTGCGGAGACATTAAAGACCTGGGCTACTGAGTGGAGGAGGTGGAAACAAGAATGGAGGACTGCATTGAAACTCTGACAGAACTGCAATGTACAGCAGACAAACAGCACTCTCAAATGATAGAACTTACCTATAAGATTGATGACAGAGAAGAATCGGGCCCCTAGAAATAATGTGCATTTCAGAGGCATACCAGAAGCTGCGTGGTTGAAGTGGTGCTTTTGACTTCAGAGGAGTTTCAGTCCCGCGGGGCTAGTATGGAGATTGAAAGGGTACACCGGGCGCTGGGTAAAGCGTAGTTCATCAATTGTAACAGGTGTTCTCCAGGGACAGCAGGAATCAGTCCTCACTTATGGGTGACGTCGGTACAGGCTGAGCCCGCGCAGAGCAATTCCCCAGCTTTCAAAGAAAGCCTTTGGTATTGCTGCCATGCATGCGTGGTCCTCTTCCCATCCAAAGGTGCCATCTTCCTCAGTCAGGTCCCTTAGCTAGAGCCCTACTAAACAGATGGCAAGGGAAGAACAAAAATAGCAACTCTTCAGGGGAGGTGGGAGGGTAGTGAGGACTGATTCCTGCTGTCCCTGGAAAACACCTGTTACAGGTGAGGAACTACGCTTTCTCCAGGAACAAGCAGGAAGTCAATCCTCACTTAAGGGACTCCCCAGCTACAGGCTACCGAACCTGTAACCCAAAAACGCCTCTGCAAGGCCGTGAGCAGAAGTTGATGCCTGAAGGAGCCCGAGTTTTCGGGTCCCCGGGGCGAAGCTCTCAGTAGCCGTCGAGAAGGGTCGGAGGGCAGGAGTTGCTTATACCCCAAACAGATTACGGAGTACAGCCTGGCCAAAGGCGGTGTCCGGCGGGACTCCCCCTCCAGGTAGTAGTGCGAAGCGAAGGTATTCACTGAAGACCAGGTCACAGTCCGACAGATGTCCATCAGAGGCACTGAGCACAGCAAAGCCACTGAAGGCACCTTGATCCAAATGCTATGTGCGGTGACTCTCCGATCCAACAGGGTGCCCACCTTTGTCTGGGCGAAGGCGATGCAGTCTGCTATCCAGATAGAGAGGATGCATTTGGCGACTGCCTGCCCCAAGCAATTGGAATCGTAGACAACAAGAGCTGAGCAGACTTATGGTGAGTCTGGGTGCGCTGGAGTTCTCGGGAAGAAGGTTGGTAAGACTATCTCCTGATTTAGATGGAAATCCGAGACAACCTTTGGCAGGAACTTGGGGTGGGGAGGACCACCCTGTTCCCATAGAACCTGGTGTAGGGAGCCTCAGCCATGAGGGCCTGAAGTTTGCTGACTCAGCGAGCCAAAGTCAAAGCCACCAGGAAGACCACCTTCCAGGAGAGGTGCCGAAGCGAGTACATTGCCATCGGCTCAAAGGGTGATCATGTAAAGCTGCATGAGCACCACATTGAGGTCCCCACTCTGTCAGAGGAGGCCGGATGGGAGGCTTGGAAAGTAAGAGGCCTCACATGAAGCAGGAGACCAAGGGCTGCCCCGAGAGGAGTTTCCCCTAGACAGGGAGGTGGTTCGCCAAAATGGTGCTCAGGTGTACCCTGACCGAATTGGATTTCAGCCCTGCTTTCGAAAGGTGGAGGAGATACCGAAGAACCCACCAGGTAGAGCACGAGAACGGGTCAATCTGGAGCTCGGAGCACCAGACCGAGAAGCATCGCCACTTAGAGGCATATGCCCATCTCGTTGAGACCTTCCTCAACGTGAGGGAAACCTCAACCTCCTCCAGAAGATGCAGCGGAGCTAAAGAGACCCGTTCAGCCACCAGGCTGTAAGGGACAGCGAGACCAGGTTTGGGTGGAGCACCCGAACCTCCTCCTGTGTTAACAGGTCCGGGGCACAGTCCAGGGGGACTGGAGGCTCGGACGAGAGCCAGAGCAGAAGCGGGAACCAGGGCTGTCGAGGCCACCAAGGAGCCGCAAGGATCACTGAAGCTCGGTCCTGCTGAACCTTGTGGAGGGTCCTCGCAATGAGAAAAGTGAAAGGGAAAGCGTAAAGAAGCCCAGAAGTCCAGCTTAAGAGGAACACATCTGGGGCCACCCTGCTCGGGTGCCAAAATGGGCCACAGAAGCGGGGAAGCTGCACGTTCACTGGGCTGGCGAACAGGTCCATGGATGGGGTCCCCCACCGATGGAACAAGAGGTCGGCAACCTCCGGATTGAGGCACCACTCGTGTGGGTGGAGGATCCTGCTGAGTTTGTCTGCGAGGACATTTTCCTGGCCTGGGAGGTAGACCGCTCGTAGGGTCATCCCCCAGCAAAACGCAAAGGAGCAAAGGAGGATCGCCATCCAGCAGAGGAGGCAGGATCCTGCTCCCCCCTCCTTGTTTATGTAGAACATGGCTACCCGGTTGTTGGTCTGCACGAGCACCAACTTTCCCCTCAGTCAGCTCTCAAAGGCCCTCAGGGCCCATTGGATCGCCTGAAGCTCAAGCAGATTGATCTGCTGCTTAGACTCCTCAGGCGACCACTATCCCTGGGTGCACAATGTGCTGCAGTGGGCTCTCCAACCTAGCAGGGAAGCATCAGTCATCAGAACGAGCTCGTGCTGTGGGGTCTGGAAGGGCTTTCCCCAAAGGAGGCTTCGGGAGTCCCGCCACCAATCCAGGGAGTTGTGGAGACTGCGGGAGAACCGGACAGGGTCTCTAAGGTGGCTGGAGGCCTGGCTCCATTGCACCCTGAGGCACCACTGGGCTGTCAGCATGTGCATGCGGGCATGGAGGACCACATGGACGGATCGACAAGAATACATGTCAAAACTGCGAGAGTACAATGAATTAATCCTTAACCACAAGAAGCAACACAACACACTAACATCATCATGAAATCTCTAAACCGTCCTAGAGAGCTCTTCTCCATAGTCAAGGACCTATCAAGAGCCCTGCAAAGCCAAGACACAGATGCTCTAACTCCAGAGAACTTTGCATCCTATCTCCAGAACAAGCTATCTTGCCCACAGGCCTCAACAAGTCAACCTATCACCTCTCCAACTGATCCAAACCAAACAAACATATGGACATCATTTACTATGTCTCCGAAGACCTCTTCACCAATCTCCAGAAATCCTTGAACATGTCCACTTCCCCCCTTGATCCATGCCCAACCCTCTGGATAAAAGAAATGGCTCAAGAATTAGCTCCTTCACTCTGCAAAATAATAAACTTATCCCTCTCAAAAGGGATCCTGCCATCGCCACTGAAAAACTCTTCCATAAGACCACTACGGAAGAGCAACACCTTGGACCCAAAATCTCCTGCCTCGTGTCGCCCCATATCCAGCATACCATTCTTATCCAAATTAATTGAAAAGACGGTCCAACGCCAGCTACAAGAACACATTGATGCTACCTTCCCATTTGGTTTCCGAGCGCATCACGGAATAGAAACTTTATTAACATCTCTTCTGAACACTGTACTCAAAGGAATCAAAGACATCAGGAAAGGCTTCATCCTAATCTTCATAGACATAACATCTGCCTGTAATTCTATAATTCACTCCACACTGCTAGAAAGACTAAGCAAATAGAAGTAAGTGACACACCACTTGCTTGGTTTCATTCATACTTATCTGATAGAAGATCACAAAGTCAAGATAAAATCCAATAGTCCAGACCTTTCCCACTAAAACAAGGTCTTCCACAAATCTCTGCACTCTCGGGTCTCCTCTTCAACCTGTACATACAGCCCATATGCAAAATATTACAGCAACATAACATCCACTACCACCTATACGCAGACGATTTAATGATATACTCCACCCTTAACATAAAGAATCCAGATTACTCTGCAATCTCAGCCTGCATGACAGCAGCCACCAAATGGCTATCACAACTACAAGAAATCAGAGGCCCTCATAATCACGAGACACACCACATTTAACCCACCCAACACCTTACCAATAGGAAACAGATCAATCCCGGTAAGGAGTGAGGTAAAATACTTAGGAATATACCTTGATCAGAGACTCACCTTCCAATCCCACATCAGCAAAACAACCACAAAAGTATATTACAAAATGAAGTTCCTGCAAAACCTCTGACCTCTACCTGAGCACAACCACTTCCGATCTGTATGTCAGGCGCTAATGACACCACACCTTGATTATTGCAATCTAATCCTACACGGCTTACCCAAATGCTTAATCTATGCCTCTGGCACAAAATGCAGCAGCACAACTAATCACCAGAACTAACAAACACGCACACATCACCCCCCATACTCGAATCTCTCCATTGGCTCCCCATAAGTTCATGCATAAAATATAAGGCAATAATGATGGCATTCAAAATTCTGCACAATCAATCTGCCAACTGCTTAGAAAACCTAATCAGAAGAGTCCCCAGACAACAGATCAAGGAGAACACAGCACCAAAACTCCCTTGCAATCTTGACGATATCTACGGGCACCTCCCAGAATACTACATAGAGTGTTCGAACTCTACTTACCATCCCTATGGTACTCCCTTCCACACCAGCTCAGAGCAAACAATGACATTACAGACTTCAGGAAATACTTAAGAGCATAAGAACATAAGATATGCCATGCTGGGTCAGACCAAGGTCCATCAAGCCCAGTATCCTGTTTCCAACAGTGGCCAATCTAGGTCATACGTACCTAGCAGTTTCCCCAAAAGACACAGGTTCCGCAATGCTTGTACTGGGTCAAGCATTGATATCCTGGGTCCCTTCTTAATAATGGTTTATGGACCTTTCCTCCAGGAACTTGGCCAAACCTTTTTTTAAACCCAGCTACACTAACAGCCTTTACTACATCCTCCGGTAACAAATTCCAGAGTTTGATTACATGTTGAGTGAAAAAATATTTTCTTTTATTAGTCTTAAAAACACATCTGTTTACTGAGCACTTCAATACCATATTTCTCTCTCCTCATTCATGTCTAGTTTGGTGTCTTGAGTGCTCTCCTGTCTACATTGTAATTTCTTTTCCTGTTCAGGCCTATTGGCCCCTCTGTATATATTTTTGAGTTTTTTATAAACCGTCGTGCTCTAATTGGAACTGCGGTATATCAAGCCTAATAAACATAAACATAAACAATTGTAAAGGCTATTGCAGCATAAAGACAACTGGTAAAATCCTATGCCCCTGTTGAGCTTAAGCTCCCGTGTAAATAGTTAAAATGTTACCAGATAACTGTATACACTGTTGATAATGGACATTGTAAATAGTTCTGAAAAGTTCCATGTAAGCAAAGTTATGTTCTCTGTAAACCGCCTTGAGAATCTGAAAGGCGGTAGATAAAAAAAATGTTAAATAAATAAATGTGTCCTAGGAGGCGCAGCATGGCCAGTGCCGTAATTCAGGTCCTGTTCTGCATCTGGGCTGCGATGGCCCGGAAGCGGTCTGCCCGGTCCGTGGGCAGGAAGGCGGTCACTCGCTCAGTGTCGAGGTGTGCACCGATGAACTCCAAGGTCTGCACCGGTTCGAGGTGAGACTTGGAGTAGTTGAGAAGAAGCCGAGGCGTTTGAGGAGAAGGATCGTGCATGACGCCGCCAGGCAGGCTTTGCCAGCTGAGGTCCCCATGATGAGCCAGTCAAGGTAGGGGAAGACGGGTATGCCCTATCGCCTGAGAGAAGCAGCAGTCGCAGAGAGACACTTTGAGAAAACCCGCAGTGCAGACGCAAGCCCGAAGGGGAGCACCCTGTATTGGTAGTGCTCCCCCTGCACCCTGAAGCGCAGGTATTGCCTGTGTTGGGGGTGAACTAGGATGTGGATGTAAGCGTCCCTGAGATCCAAGGGGCATAGCCAATCACCCTGCTGAAGGAAGGGCAGCAGGACACTAAGTGGTAACATCTTGAACTTCTCCCACACCAGAAATTTGTTTAGGTTCTGGAGGTCGAGGATGGGGCGTAGGCCCCCCATCTTTTTCGGAATGAGGAAGTAGCGGGAGTAGAACCCATGGCCTTGAAGGTGCAGCTGTACCTTCTCGACCGCCCGCTGGGCGAGGAGGTTGAATAGCTCCCACTGATAATAAATCTTGAGCGAGGGAAGCCGAGTAGGCTCCGCTGGGGAGAAGGGAAGAGGGAGCCTGTCCAGGTGAAGACGATATCAGTCTTGGATCACCTTGAGGACCCAGGTGTCCGACGTTATCGACGTCCATTATGGGGCGAAAATGGGCATGTGTCCCTCCACTTGCGGAAGTGCTGCTGTTGGGTGAAAGGCTACACCGTCGGCGTCAAAAGCCCTGAGTGGGTTGGAGTGGCACTGGTGGTTGGACCTTGGGCCCTTTAGGCTTACGGTGGTCATGTGCTCCTCCCTTCCCCTGCATGCTGGAAGTCAGTGCAGGGGTGGGTGGGAAGGGCAAGTATCCCCAGTAGGGGAGCCCCTTTCTTTGGAAGAACGGCTTTTTGGCTGGCTGCTTCTTCTGAGGGAGAGAAGAGGTCTTACGCGAGAGGCGAGTCTGAGTCACAAACTCTGTTTCTATCTCAGCGGCCTTATCTTCCTTGGGCTTACCAAACAGGTGCTCTCAGAGGCAGGGAGCGTCCAAGAGCTTCTCCTGGACCCACTGCTCCAGGTCAGAGGACTGAAGCCACGCCTGGTGTCGGGCCCCGATGCCTGCTGCCGCCACTTGGGCGGAGGACTCAAATCTGCCATACGCAGCACAGGAGAGGTAGTTTGAGCACTCTGCGACGGACCTCAGGAGGGTTTGGAACCTGAGAAGGGGTTCACTGATTATAGAGGTGCTGAACAAAGAGGAGATTCGCTATTCGTGGTCTTTTCCCTTTTAAATAAACTTTTTGTTGGGAGGTAAAAAGATCTCTGCAAAAGACCATACAGAGGCATGGAGAACGCTCAGGCAAGCAGACCTCGTGGAAAGTAACACAGCACCGGTGGTCTCGGCCCCCAAAACTCAGAATTTGAAATGGAAATGAGTGGGAAAAAATCTCCATAAATACTGGAATGCTTAGGGGAGAGAAATTTCCTGCTTGAATGCCACTGGGAGATTGGTGGAATTTGCAGTATGAGAGATCGTGACTGCCTTGCAGGCCAGCGGCTGGGGCCACTAAAGAAGAGGACTTCTGTGTGGACAGTTACTATCGTTGGGTGAATGCCTGGACTTGGTGTAGCTATCATTTTATTTTATTCTATCTTGTTCCTTTTCTGTTATTTCTCTTACAGTTGGCACCCTTCTTTTTGTAAGATATCATGCTAACTGTTGATGCTGTTTGCACTGGCAAAGGGGATAATTCTGGGGTGGGGTGGTCTGGATTTGGGTGGGGTGGGGGGCTTGGGTGGTCTGGATTTGGGGTCGTCATTCCCAAACCTTGCCCAGTGGGTGAGCAAATGGAGAGGACGGGGTGGGTGGGGGTCATCATATGGGGGAAGGAAGGGAAGAGATGGGTTCAGGGTAGGGAGGGAGGAGAAAGGGGAACTCAGACAAGGGGGCCGAGAAAGGAAGGGTGGGGAGGGGAGAGGATGGAAGTTCTCTGTGAAGGGAAACTGGGAAGGGGTATTTATGGAGGGAACTGGTAATGCTTGTGGCTGGGTCTGGCGCTTTCATAACGCAAGTGAAACATGAGATTTTAGGAGGGGAGAGAAGCAGGGAGAATGCTGAAAGTCATTTCCTTTATTGCAAAAGGTCTTACTCTCCTCAAAAATGCTCTCTATTATTTAAAGAGTTGGGGACATTGAAGGGTGATCTTGTGATCCTGCAAGAGACGCACCTTCGTTGCGCCAATTAGGGTTGGTTGAGGCGTAAGCCCTATTCTGAAGTGTGGGTATCGTCAGATGAGCGGGGCCAAAAGAAATGTGGAGGGGCCACACACTGTTTCATCAGGCCTTGCCCATAAGGGTGGAAGAGGTGAGGAAGGATAAGTTGGGGTGCTGGCTTTTTATAAATGTTCACCTGGGCAGGTGTCTTCCCACTTTGGCTAACATATATGCGCCCAATGAGGGTCAGGTGCACTTTTTTGCATGGTTGAAAACTCTGCTAGCCAAGTTCGCAAAAGGGCCTGTTCTTTTAGGGGGGGACTGCAACGCCCATCTGACGCCATACTTGGATTCCATGGGGAAGAATACCCAGGAGGGAAGTGGAATTAGTTGAGCATTTTGAATGTTTATGATGGATTTAGGCCTGCAGAATGTGTGGAGGGACTCTCATTAGGGGAAAAAAAGGTTACACCTACTACTCGCCGATCCATCAGACTCACAATGCGTACTGACTATTTTTTATTGTACCAGCGACTGAAGAGTGGGGAGGGGTGGAGACGGGACACGGTACTTTAACGTGGTTGGACCAAGCCCCTTGCTGGATTGCCGGATTGCCGTTCCTTGTGATCTTGGGGGAGATAGGAGGAGGACGTAGAGATTGGACGGGAGTTTTTTTCTGTCAGGCCCCTGCTATATGAGACCATGGCTGGTTTATACAAGACTTTTTGAGCTGAATGCCACGGGGGATGTTGCCGGTGGTCTGGGATGCTTTTAAGGCCACAGCTCGAGGAAGTCTTATTGCTGAGGTGGCCCGGGCTAAGAATGCCCGGGCAAGGGACTCCCAACAATTGGAAGGGGAGGCCAAGCATCTCCAGCTAGAATATGTGCGGACTGATTCCAAGTGGGTTTGGCGCCAGTGGCGGGAGACCCGAGCTCAATTAGATGCTTATGTGCAAAAGGATTTAGATAACATGCGATGCCGACTGCATCAAACGTTCTATGAACAGGGGAATAAGGTTTGGCGATACCTTGCCATTAAGCTTAAAAACAAAAAAAACCTCGCGAATGGTGCATGAGATTAGCGACTCGTGGCGTCTCAGGAGATACGCACAGTGTTTGCAGATTACATGGCACACCTGTATAAAGCAAAATCCTTCAGCCTTACTCAGGTGGATGGATATCTTCGTGATATCCCTTTGCCACGCCTTACTGATCTGCATAGGAAACAACTAGAGGCAGAGATTATTGTGCAAGAGGTGGATGGGGCTATTCGCCGAATGACTACTGGGAGGGAACCGGGTAGGGATGGGTTCCCTTCGGAGTATTATAAGAAATACAGTGCTCAATTGGGCCTATTCTGGCTGTGCTCTTTAACGAGGTGTTGCGAGGGTCGTCATTGCCCTCTACACAGCTTGAGGCAGTCATTGCGATAATACCTAAACCGGGTAAACCAACTCAAAAGGCTGCATCATACTGCCCCAACTCCTTGTTAAATACGGATGTTAAAATATTGGCCTCTGTGCTGGCCGTCCAGCTAAATCTGGCCCTTCCAGGCCTGGTGCACCCTGACCAGGTTGGTTTTGTGCCTGGTCGTTAGGCCGCTGACAATGTTAAACGGATGCTGCAAATGATACACGCTGTGCAACATGATCCCCAACCAGCACTTCTGGTGGGCGTTGACGCCGAGAAAGCGTTTGATAGAGTCAGTTGGGGTTTCCTGTGGCACATCTTGGATAAAATGGGGTTTGGTGCATGGTCTCTACCAGGGGCCCCAAGCCAGCAGCCAAGTTAATGGGGGCCACTTGCAGAGCTTTGAAATGGAATGGGGTACTCAAAAGGGGTGCCAGCTATCCCCACTTTTGTTTGCATTGGTAATGGAACCATTGGCGCAGAGCTTTCTGAAGCATCCTGGTGTAGCAGGAGTATGGGTGGGCTCGCATGAGTACAAAATAGGTACAATATATCATCTGCAAAAATTGCTAACTAGGCCTGAAGCTTCCCTTCCCTGTGCAATGCAAATCTTTGCGGCCTTTTCACAAGTTTCAGGATTTAAGATTAATTACGCTAAGTCCGAAATCTTAAATGTGGGTGTTGAGGAGACGGTGTGTATGTAGCTGAAGACGCAATTTCCTTTTCGATGGGTGGACAAAGCCCTCCGCTATCTGGGGGTCTATCTCACGATAGATAGGGCAGCACTGTATAGGGCGAACTTTGGATCTTTGCACCAACAGGTTAAAAGGGATGGAGTCCTGAATAGGCTTAATGTTGTCATGGTTTGGACGCATTGCTGTCACAAAGATGGTGGTAGTGCCACAATTCCTATACCTTTTCCAGGTACTCCCCATATCTGTGCCACGAGGAGCCCTAGAATCCTGGCAAGCACTGATAATGAAGTTCATATGGAAATTCAAACGCCCTCAAATAGCTCGAAGGATACGGTATGCCTATCCGGGGAAGGGGGGAATGGGAGTCCCTAATCATATTGGTACTATGTGGCGGTGCAACGCCGTGCAGTGGTGGAATGGATGAATTCTGCCAGCTTCAAGTGTTGGGTGAAAATGGAAATGGAACTGTCAGGGGGACCTGGAGTAGGTGACTGCCTGTGGCTCTGTGGAAAATTGAGGGTGTGTGTGTGTGCTGATAATTCCATACAAAACTCATACCTTTCAATGCTGGTATAACTATTTCTGGCCATGGGGTGAGGCACTGTCCCCGTTGGCGCCTATATTTCAAAACAGAGCCTTCCCTCCGGGTATGAGTGATTTGGCTTTCCGACAGTGGGGGCATGGGGCTTAGTCGCATGGGCAATTATTTGAAAATGGTGTACCTCGCTGCTTCCGTGATTTACAGGAGAAATATGATATACCACACCACCATGCTTATCACTATGTGCAGGTTATGCACTGGGTGGGGAGACAGGATGTTAAACAGCAAGTTGCCCGTGATCTGACGAATGTTGAACGCTTACGTGAGGAGCGTACTAGCACTAAAGGCATAACCGCCCTGTATGCAGAATTGCAGAGACAAAGCTCTGGGAAGGGCAAGCACAAGAGCGCAGTGGATGCAAGAACTGCACCTCTCGTACACTGAGCAGCAGTGGGAGCAGATTGACAGCCGGCTTTGGAGAAGCTCAGTGGCTATTAATGCTAGGGAAACCAATTCTAAGCTAATATAGGGGTTGTACATGACGCCAGTACGAGTGGCCGGAGCTTTCCTGGGGGCATCAGAGTTATGTTGGCGGAGATGTGGCGGAAGGGCACCTTGGCACATGTATGCTGGCTCTGCCCCGAATCCAGGGCTTTTGGCGACGAATACATAAGAAAGAGTAGTTACTCACCTGTAACAGATGTTCTCCAGGAGCAGCAGGAATCAGTCCTCACATATGGGTGTCATCGGCGCCGATGAAGCCCCAGCGGAGCATTTCCCCAGCTTTCTATGAAAGCCTTTGGGAATGCAGGCATGCATGCGCGGTTCCCTTCACGCCTAAAGGTGCCATCTTACCTCAGTCAAATGACATAGCTAAGAACAGCACACAAAAAAGAAAAAATAAACTATGTACAACTGCAACTCCCAGGGGAGGAGGGAGGGTTGTGAGGACTGATTCCTGCTGCTCCTGGAGAACACCTGTTACAGGTGAGTAACTACTCTTTCTCCAGGACCAAGCAGGAAGTCAGCCCTCACATATGGGTGACTCCCCAGCTCTGGGCTACTGAGGAACCCAGGCTGAACAAGAGGCCTCCCTCTAGTCCCAGCAGCAAAGAAAGGCTTTTCAAGGACACAACGTCCACCGGTAGCCCAACAGAGGGCAGGAGTTGCCTAAACCTCAAAGAGAATCCGGAGTACTGCTTGGCCAAAAGCACTGTCCCTACGGGACTCCCTCTCCAGGCAGTAATGGGCTGCAAAAGTCTGGCTTGAAGACCAAGTTGCAGCCCTGCAGATGTCTACCAAGGGCACAGAGCGGAGATGAGCCACTGAGGCAGCCATCGCCCTGACACGATGGGCCGTGACCCTACCCTGCAAAGGAAGGTCAGCCGCCTTGTAAGCCCAGGTGATACAGTCAGCTACCCAGATGGACAAGGTACGCTTGGACACAGCTAACCCCAACTTATTGGGGTCAAAGGATACGAAGAGCTGAGTAGCCCTTCGATGCCCCTGCGTACGGTCAAGGTAGGAGGATAAGGCCCTCCTACAGTCCAGGGTATGCAGGACTGCTTCTGCCTGGCTAGCATGAGGCCTAGGGAAGAATGTTGGAAGAACCACCTCCTGATTGAGGTGGAAAGAGGAGACAACCTTAGGAAGGAACTTTGGTTGAGTCTTGAGGACTACCCTCTTCCTGTAAATCCTGGTGTAAGGCCCGTCACAGACCAGGGCTTGAAGCTCACTTACTCGCCTAGCCGAGGTAAGGGCTATTAGGAAGAGTGTCTTCCAGGAGAGGAAGCAGAGTGGACAAGTAGCCATCGGCTCAAAAGGTGGGCGAGTCAGTTGCTGCAAGACCACATTCAGCTCCCACTAAGGGGCAGGAGGACGGATGGGAGGCTTGAGCAAAAGCAAGCCCCTGAGAAAGCGGGACACCAAGGGGTGACCAGATAGAGATTGCCCCTCTACCAATGAGTGGTGAGCTGCTAGAGCTGAGAGGTGGACCCGAACAGAATTGGACTTAAGTCCCTGATTGGATAAGTGCAGTAAGTATTGAAGCACTACTGGCACAGTACAGGAGAAAGGATCCTCTGTACGTAGGTGACACCACACAGAAAACCTCTTCCACTTGAGAGCATAAGTTTTCCTAGTGGACTGTTTCCTAGAGGCTAGGACAACCTCCTCAACTTCCTGAGGTAGGCCCCAGGTAGCCAAAACTACCCTTGCAGCCTCCAGGCCATCAAATTGACAGATCTGAGATTGGGGTGCAGAAGGGAACCCTGGTCCTGTGTGAGAAGGTCGGGTTGCTACCCCAGAGGCAGTGGAGGATCCACCGCCAGTTGAAGCAGAAGAGGAAACCAAGGCTGTCTTGGCCACCTGGGAGCTACCAGCAGAACCGAGGCCTTGTCCTGAAAAATCTTGAAGAGAGTCCGGGCCACCAAGGGCGTGGGAGGAAACGCATAGTGGAGGCCCTGAGACCAAGATATCAGAAAAGCATCCGCTGCGATCCGCAGAGGATGTGGTTGCCTGGAGCAGAACTTTGGCAGCTGCTTGTTCATGGGGCTGGCAAAGAGATCTATCAAAGGGAGACCCCATTTCAGGAAGATCTTCTGAACTACTGAAGGATACAGCTGCCACTCGTGGGGCTGCAGTATCCTGCTTAATCTGTCTGCCAGGTAGTTGTCCTGGCCTGGAAGGTACACAGCCCTGAGGAGCATGTTGTGCTTGAGGGCAAAAGAAAAAAGGTCCTGAGCTTCCCGACAAAGGATCCTGGACCCAGTTCCACCCTGTTTGTTCACATAAAACATGGCAACTTGGTTGTCCGCCTGAATTAGGACAGATTGGTGAGCCAGGGTAGGAGTGAAAGCTTTGAGTGCTAATCGAATAGCTCTGAGTTCGAGGAGATTGATCTGCTGTGCAGCCTCCCAGGGAGACCAAAGGCCCTGGGTGCACTAGCCAAGACAATGAGCTCCCCAGCCTTGCAGGGAGGCATCCGTTGTCATCACTACTGTGTACCCTGGAATCTGAAAAGGCACCCCTTTCAGTAGGTTGGGTGGGTGCAGCCATCAGTTGAGGGAGTGCAGAAATGGTCTGGACACCCTTATCCTGTCTTGGAGGCTGCCTGTGGCCTGTGACCACTGAGTCCGAAGGCACCACTGTGCAGGCCTCATATGGAGCCTGGCATTGGGGGTCACATGTACAGATGAAGCCATGTGGCCAAGCAGCCTCAGGCAGAGTCTGGCGGAGACCAGGGAGCTGCTGAGAAACTGACTTGCCAAGGCCATCAACCTTTGGGCTCTGTTTTCTGGCAAGAATGCCTTTGCCAGGAGAGAGTCCAACCTTGCCCCTATGAACTCCAAGTTCTGGGAAGGGAGCAAAGTGGACTTTGCGAAGTTTATGACAAACTCCAGGCGTTGTAGAAGAGCAATGGTTCGGAGGGTGGCTTGATTTGCCTCCTGACCTGTCTGATCCCTGATGAGCCAGTCGTCCAGATAGGGGAAGACAAAGATTCCCTGATTTCTCAGGTAGGCCGCCACCACTGCTAGGCACTTTGTGAAGACTCTGGGGGCGGAGGAGAGGCCAAAAGGCAGCACTCTGTACTGATAATGGTTTCCTCCCACAATGAACCGAAGGTACTTTCTGTGGTCTGGATGAATGAGGATGTGAGTGTACGCATCCTTTAGATCTAAGGAGCATAGCCAATCTCCCTGCTGGAGGTAGGGCAGAACATAAGAACATAAGATATGCCATACTGGATCAGACCAAGGTCCATCAAGCCCAGTATCCTGTTTCCAACAGTGGCCAATCTAGGTCATACGTACCTAGCAGTATCCCCAAAAGACATGTTCCACAATACTTGTATTGGGTCAAGCATTGATATTCTGGGTCCCTTTTTAATAATGGTTTATGGACCTTTCCTCCAGGAACTTGTCCAAATCTTTTTTAAACCCAGCTACACTAATAGCCTCTACTACATCCTCCGGTAACAAATTCCAGAGTTTGATTACACATTGAGTGAAAAACTATTTTCTCTTATTTGTCTTAAATAGTTTGCCCTGTAGCTTCATTACATGTCCCCTAGTCTTTCTATATTCTGATAGCATAAACAATTGATCTATGTCAGGGGTGGGAAAGTCCGGTCCTGAAGGGTTCCAAGAGTAAGCATCTTGAACTTTTCTTTCACTAGGAACTTGTTGAGGTTCCTGAGGTCCAGAATGGGACGAAGGCCACTGGTCCTTTGGACACCAGGAAATACCTGGAGTAGAATCCGTGACCTTGTAAGTGGGGAGGCACAGGTTCCACCGCCCTGCCCACCAACAGACCCTGAAGCTCCTGACGGAGAAGGTCTGTGTGCAGGGGAGGCCTTGGAGGCTCCCCTGGAAAGTATGGGGGTGGCAGTTGGTGGAAATGGAGGGCATATCCCTTGTGGATTATCTCCAGCACCCAACTGTCCCCGGTGATAAGGGGCCACTGGTGGGCAAAGAGGGCGAGGCGACCTCCTGTGCAGGGTTGGGAGAGCAGTGGAGGAGAGGCTATGCTCAAGGAGTCAAAAGCCCCCACCCTGCTGAGTGGTAGCAGGGGCCTGAGGCTTGGGGGTCCTCTGCCTATGAGGACCATTACCCTGGCCCTTGGCTTGCTGACCCTGGGGGGCAGCTTGGGCAGCCTGATATTGTGGGTACTGTTTGTAGGCAGTGCCCTTCCTCGGATAAAAGGACTTAAATCTCTGCAAGGGTTCCCCAGAGAGACCGGCAGAGAACCCGGCCAACTCCTGGGCCAGATCCCGCAAGTACATGCCCATGTACAGCTGGTAAGACTGGACACGGCAAGCAAGCATCGAGCCCTGAAAGCACTTTCTACCGATGCCATTGAGGTTTCGGGCCTCCCTGCCAGGAGGCACCGCGGAGTGCATCTTCTAACTCTTCAGACGATGCATGGCCGATTCCACAACCATGGAATGGTGTGGTAGCTGTGCCTTCTGAAAGCCAGGGCTCTTTCGGAGTCGATAGATCGAATCGACTCGCTTGCTAAGTACCGGCGCCGAGGCCAGAGCCTCCCACATACGGAAGAGGAGCCGTTCTAGCATCGGAGGAACCGGGACAGTAAGAGGAGAGTCATACTGCAGTGCCTCGAGCTCTTCAGCTCGAGGCTCTTCCTCGGGATCCGCCGGAATAGCCAAGGCAGTGGCCATATCCCAGACGAACTCCGAGAACCGGGTGTCCTCCAGGGGGGACCTACTCCAGGGCTCAGACTGCGGTGAGTCCGAAGGGACGCACCGAGTCTTAAAGGTATCAGGAGACTCCTCGTCCTCCGTCTCCCAAGCCGACTCGTCCGAGGAAGAGTCGGGGTCCGACCCCGCGGGGCCCTGGAGCACCCGCCCCGACGCCAGAAGCACCGGCGTCGACGCCCTCGGTCCCGAACGGGAGGTCGAGGGGGACTGCAACCGAGGTAGACTCCGAGCTACAATGGACTCGAGTATCGGCTTGGTCTCCGGGGTCAACTTTGACGTCGATGTCCTGGTGGTCGGGGCAGATGCGCCGGACAGGCTGGCCATCAGTGCCTGCTGCTGCTCCATGAAGGCAGACATTCTGCTCTCCAAGGCTGTCATCCTGAGACTCAGCTCGGGAGACGCAGCAGCCACCGACTCGGGCCCCAGCGGCGCCGAGCCCGACGTCGGCTCCCTGGGAGGAGAGTCCACGAGGTCTACGGGGCTTACGTGTCCAGCAGACTCTGGCTCCACGTGAGGAACTTTGGCAGGCTTCTCCGGTTCCACAGGCCCGGGGCGACGGTCGGGGGTCTTAGACCTGGCCCTCGAGGAGCCAGGGACCTCTTCCGACGACGCCCTCACGAGCCGTTTCTTCCTCTTGCGTTCCCGTTCGGGGGACCCCCTGTCCGAGGAGCTTCGACAGCGCTCGGGATCGGAATCCCGAGATGTCGAGGCCTCAGACGAGGTCCGGGCCCGGCCGGAGGCTGAGTCCGAGAAAAGCCTTTCCTTTTGCTGCTGGCAACTCCGTAGTGCCTTGGAAGACATTTTTCCACAGGCCCCGCACGACTTAGGATCGAGGCACCGAAGGCAGCAGTCGTGTGTGTCGGTGAGAGACATTAGTTTCTTACACCGATCACACTTCTTAAAACCACTGGAAGCCATTGGGGAAAAAAAAGAGTCCATGCGAGGTCAAAGGACCGGCCTTTCAGGGAAAAAGAGAAAAAAGGGCGCGAACCGAAAAAGAAGAATCGGGCTCGATACCGGTGTACCGAACCCGGCGGGAGGGGAACCGGCGTCGAACCGGTAGAAAAAGAGCAAAAAATCACAGAAAAATCTAATTTTAACCAGGAAAACTGGACACACGTCCGGTGGGCTTCACGGAAAAAAAGAGACTGAGGTAAGATGGCACCTTTAGGCGGGAAGGGAACCGCGCATGCGTGCCTGCATTCCCAAAGGCTTTCATAGAAAGCTGGGGAAATGCTCCGCTGGGGCTTCATCGGCGCCGATGACACCCATATGTGAGGACTGACTTCCTGCTTGGTCCTGGAGAATATAAGATATGCCATACTGGGTCAGACCAAGGTCCATCAAGCCCAGTATCCTGTTTCCAACAGTGGCCAATCTAGGTCATACATACCTAGCAGTCTCCCCAAAAGACACAGGTTCCTCAATGCTTATATTGGTCAAGCAGTGATATCCTAGATCCCTTTTAATAATGGTTTATGGACCTTTACTCCAGGAACTTGTCCAAACCTTTTTTAAACCCAGCTAAACTAGCAGCTTTTACTACATCCTCCGGTAACAAATCCCAGAGTTTGATTCCACGTTGAGTGAAAAAATATTTTCGCTTATTAGTCTTAAATAGGTTACCCTGTAGTTTCATTGCATGTCTCCCAGTCTTTTCATATTCTGACGATGTAAACAACCGATCTACGTTTACCCGTTCTACTCCATTCATTAATTTATAGACCTCTATCATATCTCCCCTCAGCTGTCTCTTTTCCAGGTTGAAGAGCCCCAACCTTCTTAGCCTCTCTTCACAGGAGTATCCTTCTATCCCCTTTACCATTTTGGTGGCTCTTCTCTGCACCTTTTCTAATAACGCTATATCCTTTTTAAGACCAGAATTGCACACAATATTCAAAGTGTGGTTGTACCATGGAGCGATACAGAGGTATTATAATATCCTGTTTTACTTTCCATTCCTTTCTTTATGATACCTAGTATTTTATTTGCTCGCTTTGCCACTGCTGCACACTGAGGAGAGGGCTTCAACACGTTATCCACGATGACGCCTAAATCTTTTTTCTGGGTAGTGGTTCCCAATGTGGAACCTTGCATCGTGTAACCATAGTTTGGGTTCTTCTTTCCTAGGTGCATAACTTTGCACTTGTCCACGTTAAATTTCATCTGACATTTGGATGCCCAGTCTTCAAATTTATCAAGATCCTCTTGCAATTTTCCACAATCCTCCTGGGTTTTAACAACTTTAAATAGTTTTGTGTCATCTGCAAATTTGATAACCTCACTCGTTATTCACTTTTCCAGGTCATTTATGAATATGTCAAAAAACAGCGGACCCAGCAAAGATCCCTGGGGTACTCCACTCTTCACCTTTTTCCATTGGGAAAATTAGCCATTTAGCCCAACCCTCTGCTTTCTATCTTTTAACCAGTTCTTGATCCACAATACTACACTGCCTCCTATCCCATGACTTTTTAGTTTTGCCAAAAGTCTCTCATGAGGGACCTTGTCAAAGGCTTTCTGAAAGTCCAAATACACTACATCAACTGACTCACCTTTGTCTACCTGTCTATTTACACCTTCAAAAAATATAACAGATTAGTAAGACAAGATCTTCCTGGCCTAAAGCCATGTTGGCTGTCTCCCATTAAGCCATGGTTGGTTGGTTTTGACTGGTGCAGTTCTCTTTATGCTCTTCTGGGTTGTATTCATTTGTGTCATTTATTGTTTAGTCGTGGTATTGTGGTATGTATAAAGTTGTTGAATGATTGTGATTTGGTTAGTCTGTATGCTGATTGGTGGTTTGGTCTTTAAGGCTGATGACATCAGACGCCGATGTTGGCTGTTATTTTATTAGGAGGCACTGAATGTGTCCTGTAATATTGAGAATCCTGTTATGAGCGCTATCTTTTCAGTGTTTGTTCCTGATGAAGCCTGGTGGCGAAACAAAAGCTTTTGTTGGACAATGAATGGATAGTGAACGGCAAAGAATGTAGCAGCCTGTGAGAGACTGTGGGAGCGCTGCAGTGGAGTTTATAACAGATAAGTGACGAGATGCTCTTTGAATGAGATTTGGTGTTCTTATTAAGACGTTTATTCTTCTCTTTCTTTACAGCATATTGTGAATCGGAGGACACAATTATTGTCACTGATTCCAGAGGGCACTCATTATATTTATTGATTCTGTAGAAGTATAGCGGGTATCTCTTGCAGTGTTATGTGTTAGATGTGTGTTGGAGTGTGAGGATGTTTGTTTGTATGGGGTATTAGTGTTTGATTTTGTGGGTTAGTAGTAGAATTTGTTGTTGTGAATCTCTGCAGAAATTTTAGGTAGGTAAGGTGTTTTTTAAGATAGAGGATTTGCCTTAGAATAAAGTATATTTATTATCATGGTTTAAGCTAAGGACCTATGATGTAAGTGTCCGCCATTTCCCTATGGTGATGAATTTCGCCAGATGGAGGGTGAGTAAAACCTGAGGTCCGGTAATAGCTTGGTGTTTGAGGATTTAAGTGTTTGAATAATTTATTTCATTGAGAACGTTAGTCGTAGTAAATAGTGGGGTTACTAAGGGGCATTTTTTTGATAGGTATAGTTAGATTCCCCCTTAGGCGGTGGTTTTTTGTGTGTGTATCTACATGATGAGTCATTTTGTTCTTTATAATGGTTTCTACCATTTTTCCCGGTACTGATGTCAGGCTCACCGGTCTGTAGTTTCCCAGATCACCCCTGGAACCATTTTTAAAAATTGGCATTACATTGGCGATCCTCCAATCTTCAGGTATTACAGATGATTTTAATGATAGTTCACAGATTACTAATAGCAGGTCTGCAATCTCATATTTTAGTTCTTTCAACACCCTTGGATGTATACCATCCGGTCCAGGTGATTTGCTACTCTTCAGTTTATCAAATAGTTGTAATACATCTTCCCGGTGTAGCAATATTTCTTTCAATTCCTCTGCAGTATTACCTTTAAATACCACTTCAGTCATGGGTAACATCCCTACATCTTCCTCAGTAAAGACCGAAGCAAATAATTCATTCAGTCTCTCTGCTTTAGCCTTGTTCCTCTCTTACTGCCCCTTTTACCCCTCTATCATCTAATGGACCAACTGACACTCTTACAGGTTTTTTGCTACGAATGTACTTGAAAAAGTCTTTATTACACGGCTTTGCTTCCGCAAGTTTTTCCTGAAATTCTCTTTGCCTGCTTTATCAATGCCTTGCATTTAACTTGCCAGTGCTTGTGTTGTTTCCAGTTTTTGTCATTTGGCTATTTTTTCCATTTCCTGAAATATACCTTTTTGGCAACAACAGCCTCTCTGACCTCACCTTTAAACCATGCTGGCAGTTTTTTGGACTTCCTTCCAATTTGGAACGGAATACAGCTGTTCTGGGCTTCCAAGATAGTATTTTTAAACAACACCCAAGCTTGATGTAAGCATTTGACCTTTGCAACTGCTCCTTTTAGTTTTTTAACTATTTTCCTCATTTTATCACAGTCTCCCTTTTGAAAGTTAAAAGGTAGTACTGTGGATTTCCTTACCATCCTTCCCCTCCATTAATTAAATCAAACAAGATCATGCTATGATCACTATTGCCAAGTGGCCCCAACACCCTTATCTCTTGCACCAGATCTGGTGCTCCACTAAGGACTAAGTCCAAAATGGCTTCCCCTCTGGTCGGTTCATGAACCAGCTGCTCCAAGAAACAGTCATTTATTTCATCTAGAAAATATCTCCCTAACATGTCTTGCTGTGACACTGACCCAGTCAATATCGGGCTAATTGAAATCACCCATTGTTATTACTGTTCTGTAACTTTTGTTAGCTTCCCTGATTTCTTTGAGCATTTCATCATCCATTTGTTCATTTTGGCCAGGCGGTCAATAGTACAACCCCTCTGCCATCGTATTCCCCTTTTTACTTGGAATTTCAATCCATAGAGATTCTACAGAAAATGTTTCCTGTAAAACTTTAATCCTTTGTGACTCAGAGTGCAACCACTCCACCAATTTGATCAGCTCTATCATTACGATATAGTTTGTACCCAGGTATCACAGTGTCCCACTGGTTGTCCTCCTTCCACCATGTCTCTGAGATACCAATCATATCTAACTTCTCATTTATTCTAACTCTCCCATCTTATTTTTTAGACTTCTAGCATTTGCATACAAGCATTTTAGAGACTGTATTTTATTTATATTAATCTGGTTATTGGTAGGCAGGGGCAATTTGGAATCTTTAAGCTCTGTCTACTCTGCACTCAAGGGTATTTGGGCTACTTTTGTCTTTATTGGAACCTCTCTGCTGATGTGCCCTAACTTCATTTTTTTTGGTAGTATTCTTCAAGGATACATTGTTCCGAACCATGTGTTCTTGAAACAAATGATAGGTCTGAATATCCCCTGGGACCCAGGTATCTTTCTATTTGGAAAGAAGTTCCCCTGAGGATGAACCCCCCAGCTAGCATTGATTCGTCATGGTCTGAACGCAGCTAGGCTGACCTTAGCGACTGCCTGTAAACAGGTAGCGCCTCCGGCAATGTCATGCTGGCTGGAACGTATGTGGGGCCTATACACAATGGAACAGGGAGTAGTGGTTGGAAGGATGCGCCTGCCCCAATTTGAACAGATCTGGGAACCCTTTGTGTTAAAATACAGCTCATCGCCGGTATCATAACCAACTTAACTGGAGATATATATATAAAGAGGTCCACTCCTAGGCATGGGGACTTGTTACCTCCCCCTTCTTAGTAACATCATAAGGAGGGGACGTCCTTTACGTGTCTGATTTTGTAGCAGGGGGGGGGCAGGAGGAGATAGGGATGGGGAGGGGGAGCAAGGAAAGTGAGGGAAATAAGGGGAAAGGGAAGTAGATGAGTAGGGAATATGGGTTGTAATGGGATTTTCTTTAAAAAAAAAAAAACAAGGCTGTGTTATGGCAATTGTTTGAATTGATGATTCTATGCTTCATTATTGTGCAAGTATTTTGGAAGTGGACTTTTTTTTGCTGTAACTGTGTTGAAGCCTTTAAATAAAAAATATTAAAAAAGCAGAAGGACTAGGGGACACGCAATGAAACTGCAATATAACCCCATTTAAGACTAATAAGAGAAAATATTTTTTCACTCAACATGTAATCAAACTCTGGAATTTGTTACCAGAGGATGTAGTAAAAGCTGTTAGTGTAGCTGGGTTTAAAAAAGGTTTGGACAACTTCCTGGAGGAAAGGGCCCAGGACACCAACTGCTTACCACAGGACACATATTGTGGAATATGTGTGCCTTTTTGGGAACCTGCCAGATACTTGTCGCCTGGATTGGCCACTATTAGAAACAGGATATTGGGCTTGATGGACCCTTGGTCTGACCCAGTATGGCATTTCTTATGTTCTTATGTTTTTAGGGAGATTGTTGTTGTTAAGTGTCGCCGAGTCGGTTTAGGGAGATTAGCAAGGAGGAAATTGCAATAGTCTAGACAGGAGGCAACTAAAGAGTAGATAAGTGTCTTTGTAGTGTGTTCAGAAAGGAAGGGACAGCTTTTGCTGATGTTACAGATAAAGTAGTGACAGGTTTTAGCTATCAGCTGGATGTGTGTGGAGGAGGACAGGGAGGAGTCAAAGATGACCCCAAGTTTGCAAGCCAAAGAAACAGAGAGGAGTAGAGCATCATCATACAAGGAAGAGAGGAGGTGGATTTAGGGGGAAAGATACGAAGCACTGTTTTGGTCATATTCAATTTGAAACAGTGGTGAGAATTCCAGGCGGCAATGTCATAGGCAGGCATGGGCCTGGATTCCTGGAGAGATTTCTTGTCTAGAGAAGTAGATCTGAAAGTACTGAAAATCATAGGAGGAGATGAGTGCACCAAGGGACTGGGTATAGGGAGAAAGAAAGGAGTGGTCCTAAGACACATCCTTGGGGTACAGCAACTGAGAGTGGGATAGTAATAGAGGAGACTCCACCAGAACAAACACTAAAACTGTGGTGGGAGAGATAGAAAAAGAACCAGGACCGAAGAGAACCCTTAAAACCAAGCGAGGCCAAGAAATCAAGGAGAAGGTGGTTGTCGATCATGTCAAAAAGCTGCGAAAAGTCAAGAAGAATGAGGATCGGGTAAAGGTCCTTGGAACAAGTCACTGGAGATTTTGGCAAGAGCTGTTTCAGTAGAATGTAGAGGACGAAAGCCAGATTGCAATGGATCCAGAAGGGGCTTGAAAAGAGAGGAAGTGAAGACAATGGCATGAACTGCATGCTCAAGTAGTTTAGAAATAAAGGGAAGGAGGGAGATGGGTCAATAATTATTAGGACACATAGGGTCTAATGAAGGTTTCTTGAGGAGAGATGTAACCACAACTTGCTTGAAGGCAACAGGAACAGTTTGCAGTGGAAAGCGATAGGTTGAAGATGACAGATGGAATGGATGACAGTGGAATTTAGGAGGCTGGTGGGAACAGAGCCAAAGAAGCAGGTAGTGAATTTGGAAGAAGAAAGAAGATGTGTACTTTCCTTCTCAGAGATTTTAGAAAAGGAAGAAAGGGTGGCAGAGGTGGATACCGTCATGGAAATAGTAAGCCAAAGTGTAGGCAGAAAGGGAAGGGGGAGGCCAGAGGCAGAGGCACCTTAAGGAGAGAGTTAAGATTTGTAAAGAGTACCCCAGAGATCTGTGCTGGGTCCGCTGCTTTTTGACATATTCATAAATGACCTGGAAAAGGGAATAACGAGTGAGGTTATCAAATTTGCAGATGACACAAAACTATTTTAATACAAGAGATCACAGAGAGAGGAAGACAGGCATCTATATTTGGAAAAACTTAGAGAAGCTAGCAAAGTAGTAAGGAAAGCAAAGATTCAAAAAGAAGAGGAAATAACTATTGTAATAAAATGGGGGGATAAGATATTTTTTCAGATATGTTAGTGAGAAGAGGAAAGGCAAAAGTGGTATTTGTCAGACTCAAGGGTAAAGGGGAGGAATATGTAGAAGCTGATGAGGATAAAGCGGAATTGCTTAACAAATATTTCTGTTCTGCGTTCACAGATGAAGAAGCAGGAGCAGGACCTCAGAAAACACCCACAAATAGGAAAAGAAGCGAGGGACATCTTGAACAATTTTCAGAAGACTGTGTTTGTGAGAAACTAGCTCAACTTAAAGTAGACAAAGCGATGGGACTGGATGGGATACACCCTAGAATACTGAGGGAACTTGGGGACGTTCTAGCAGCTCCACTGACTGACCTTTTCAATGCATCATTGGAGTCGGGAGTGGTGCCAAAGGACTGGAGAGAGGCTCATGTGGTGCCTTTACACAAAAGCGGAAGTAAGGATGTGGTTGAAAACTACAGGCCAGTTTAACTTTGGTGGTGAGTAAATTATTGGAAATGCTGCTGAAAGAGAAAATAGTGAGGTTTCTGGAGTCCAGCAGATTACAAGATCCGAGGCAGCATGGATTCACCAGAGGCAGGTCTTGTCAGACAAATCTGATTGATTTCTTTGACTGGGTGACCAGGGAGTTGGACTGAGGGAGAGCCCTAGAAGTGGTGCATTTAGATTTCAGTAAAGCCTTTGACACTCTTCCTCACAGGCGACTTATAAACAAACTGAGCACCCTAGGGATGGACCCTAAAGTTACTGTTTGGGTTAGAAATTGGTTGGGTGGGAGGCAACAGAGAGTACAGGTAAAGCACAGTTATTTACCTGTAACAGGTGATCTCTGGGAACAGCAGGAATAAGTCTTCACATATGGGTACGACGGTACCGACGGAGTCTGCGCGAGAACGCTTCCCAGCGTCCAATCAAAAGATTTGGAAGCATCCCACCACGCCTCCGTGCTGCCTTCCCGCCTTTCCCAACTGCCTCTCCTCAGTTAAGTTTCAAGCTGAGACAAAGAGAGAGAGAGAGAAGGGAAAGACAGAGATAGAGAGATACAACTCCCAGGGGAGGTGGGTGGGTTGTGAAGACTTAATCCTGCTGTTCCCAGAGATCACCTGTTACAGGTAAGTAACTGTGCTATCTCCAGGAACAAGCAGGAATGAGTCTTCACATATGGGGACTCCCAAGCTGAGATACCTGGAGTCCCAGCATGTCATGATTGGAACATGCTATCCCCCACAACACCAGGCATCCTGAGGATGGAGGGTAGGAGTTGAAAAAGAAAGGCGCTGTGGAACAGCTAACCTAGCATAGGACTGCAGACAAGGAGTCCATGTGTGGATGATAATTATCATCAATGATATTGAAAGAAATATTGCAATATGGACCTCCCCTAACAGGATTACACAGCAGTAAGGAGGTTCATGGGATCTACTGGGGACCCAGTAGAGGAACCTGAAGGACCTCACTGTGAAGTGGAGGTAGTAAACCTGTAGGAAAAAACAGTGGAGGTCAGATTCCTGAAAGGTAAGAGGGAACCCCAGTAATAACTGGGGTAGTACAAAGACGGTGGGCCCTCAGCGGAAGGCTTTATGACAAAAAGCCGAACTCTTTTGGCAACAGAATAACTCACCCTCAGGAGCAAAAAGAGAAGGCTGACCGATTTGGACAAACAGGCACAGTCCTTGTGGGAGGAAATGGTATGGAAACCCCTTGTATCCCAAAGAAGGACAAATGCCTGAGGCGTTAGAGCCCGTGATTAACTGAAGATCTGCAATGACTCTCATAACTGGAGTCAGCTAGGAGAGATACTGGAACATGGAGAGCTTCAGAGGTACCTAAACCTTAAGGTTATGGTGGAAGCTGTTAACTACCACAGAAAGTGGTTGTGCGTGTAGAACTCCAAACATGCTGGATAGCATAGGTATGGGTAAAGCCCATCTGTCAGAATCATATAGCTATATGAGCCTAGACAGTCAGGTAGATAAATATGCAGATACATATCTACCGATAATAGAATATCTCGACAGATATATATATATATATATATATATATATATATATATATAGATATAGATATATAGATAGATATATAGATAGATAGATAGATAGATAGCTGGATAGATAGATAAACATTTAAGAATATATCTATAGTGAGATATGAAGGGGCATAAAATACACGCAAATGATAGACATAGACATCTGTAAGATGTATGCTATAGATATGAATATATATATATATATATACCTTTATATGGGTGTGTGCAATGAAGCAGACAGAGATATGCCCACAGAACGGTATTCACATAGAAAATGTGGAGAGGAAAGATTCATCTAATAACAAGAAGGAACCTACTTGAGAAGATATATAGAGAATCTATTCCCACTGGTTATGAGCTACAGGGATGCTAGCTAGTGAAATAACCAGGACAGTTACGTGAAAAGCAGAGGATGATATCAGTCAGCAGACAGCAAGTCCCGAGTATTCCAGAACTCTAGCATGGTAAGTGAACAGAAGACGCATAAAAATGAGATACCATGCTGACCTGGTTAAGGGCAAAAAGGTATCATGCGTTCTTACCATGAGGATGAGCTGCAAGGAAAAAAAGCATATTCCTGATTGGAAATACTATGGACCAAAGCAGGGAATTGGCAACTCCTTAAGCTTTCACGTAAGAGAAAGCACAGTTACTTACCTGTAACAGGTGATCTCTGGGAACAGCAGGAATAAGTCTTCACATATGGGTACGTCGGTACCGACGGAGCCTGCGCGGGAACGCTCCCCAGCGTCCAATCAGAAAGCTTTTGGGAGCATCCCACAGCGCCTGCGTGCTGCCTTCCCGCCTTTCCAACTGTCTCTCCTCAGTTGAGTTTCATAGCTGAGACAAATAGAGAGAGAGAGGAAAGGAAGATAGATAGAGAGATACAACTCCTAGGGGAGTTGGGTGGGTTGTGAAGACTTATTCCTGCTGTTCCCAGAGATCACCTGTTACAGGTAAGTAACTGTGCTATCTCCAGGAACAAGCAGGAATGAGTCTTCACATATGGGGACTCCCTAGCTATAGATGCCAGGGGGAGATCCCATAAAATGCGTGTCCGTGGAACAGGAGTGCACTTCCCACACATGGATCTCTGGCATCCCATGAGGGATGGTGGGTAGGAGTTGAAAAGAGAGGAGCTGTAGGAAAAACAGCTAACCTATGGACTACAGGAGAGGAGTCCTTGGTATATATGATAATTACTATTAAAAATATTGAAAGAGCAATCACAATATGGATCTTACCTACTGGATTGCAGGAAGTAGAGAGGCTGATGGAGTCTACTGGAGATTCAGTAGAGGAATCCTCAAGGTGACCTCACAGCAGTGAAGGTGAAGGTCCAAATCTGGACTTGGCAGGTCTTCAGTGGAAAGCTTTATGGGAAAAAGCTGAAAACTCTTTTAACTACAGAGTCATTAACATTTAGGAGTAAAAGAGGAAGACTGACCGATTTGGACAACTAGCCCAGTTCTGGAATGAAGAAGGGGTATGGAAAAAAGCCCGTATTCCCAAGGAGGACAGATGTGTGAAGGGCTGAAACCTCAGAACTACTGAAGATCTATGCTGTCTTCCCTAGCTGGTGAGAGATAGGAAAGATATTGAAGCATGATGCTTCAGGGATAGCGAGACCTAGAGTAAAGTGGAAGCTGTCAGTACCACAGTAGTGGTTGTGTGCATAACACCCGCAACATACTGAGTGACAGTATGAACATATGCAAGGCCACTGTCTGGAACCTCTAAGAAGGTAAAAACCTTTAGAGCATAGACAGTTAGGGAGATAGTATGTAAATACATATCTACTTATAAGAAGCATCTCGACAGATACACATATATATATATATATATATATATAGAAGCAGCGCTTTATCATTCAAGATGATTTGAAGCCTGAATCATTGCTGACCGGGGAATCTTGACAGCTCTCCTGCTGGGACCAATCCAACTGCCAAATAATGCACTGGGATGTTTACTAGCTCTGCCATATGTGTGAGGAGCAGTCAGAAATGAAAGAATGAGTTTGTTTGGGAGATGTCGAGAGGCAGTGTGCATGCAAAAACCTTATAACCTTCCTCAGCACTCTCGAGATAATGATGAGCCGGCCCCATCGCACCACGTGCCATTGCCGCATCGCCCCTGACATTCAGCCTCTCACCTCTTTGAAGCTGCAGCGGTCTTTAGAGCACGCACTTGTGTTCTGCTGTTCCTGCCCCTTCTGATGATTTCAGAGGTGATCACTGTGAATTTGTCTTTCTGTCCCCCACCCTCTGGCAAGCATTTGTCTTCCTCCCCCCCCCCCCCCCCCCCGCCGCCGTTGTGAAGCATTTCGCCTCTGTAGAAGAGATCAAGGCCACTGTGATGAAGGAGCTGAGTGACCTCAAGGAGGAGGACATTACCGAGTGCTTCCATAGGAAGGACTGGGGTTTCTAGTCCCACAGGTGCTCCTTGTGGTCTTGGGCAAGCCACTTAACCCTCCATAGCCCATGTTCCCTGTAAAATAGTTATCTCCAAGTTATAATGCCCTGTTCAATGTAATTTCAGTTTGTTCAATGTAAACCGCACTGATGCAGAATAGCGCGGTATATAAGAGAATGTAAAATAAATCAAATAAATAAATAAAATAAATAAGTGGCAAATGCACAAATGCAGTGGAAAATACAGAATGTTACTCCAAGAATCTTTTGTCGATCAAGAACAGACACATGAATGGTTGAGGAAAGGTAGACTGAAATTGAAGGATGAGGAAGATACAGAAATATTTCCCATTGTACTGGGAGCCACAGGCCTGATAAAGAAGAATTTCAAAGCACATCTTGGCAAACTACCCATACATGTTATATCCTATGAACTCCAGCAGGAGGTTCTCTTTGGCACAATGCAAGTATTACGCTGAGCATTAGCAGTAAATTTGAGAGATTAAGATCATATTCCACATACCCTTGCTTAGAAGTGAGGTTCACAACTGCCAAGTGTGACCAGCAGGGGCTGGACTGTGGCAAAGCTAACAGCCAGACTGCTGGGCTGACCTTTCTTATAGAAAGCTGTAGTTGTGAGTCAAAGTGGTCAGGTTTTTAAGAAGGATTTATTCCCCTCCCGGGGTTGGATTTTCAAAAGATTATAATACAAAAACTTAGGATACAACCATACTTCTGGTAAGTAACTGAAGGAAACATAAATCTAGCATCCTGCTTCTCAAAGAAATTTATAACTCACAGCATACAGTTCATCTGCTATTCTAGCAGTCTCTTCTATGCTTTTCTCAGCACTCTCAAGACACACTCTTATCTTGGCTTCAGCATAAAGAAGAAAACTTATCGGATAACAGCAGCGCACAATCCATGGCTTCCTCAAATGGAGTTTCAATGCTAGACTCTGTTATCATAGGCTCAAGCTGTGTTTTCTCATTACAAACATCTTCATTACAATGGAAAGTTTGTACCTGTCTCAGTCTTGTTTCTTCATCGGGTTTCTCTAGACCAGTGTTTTTCAACCTTTTTTGTGCAAAGGCACACTTTTTTCATGAAAAAAAATCACAAGGCACACCACCATTAGAAAATGTTAAAAAAAATTTACCTCTGTGCCTGTATTGACTATATATAAAGTAATTCTCTTGAATAGGAATCAAACACTCACACCAACCCCCCTCCCCTGCTGGTTCACACCAACCCCCCTCCCCTGCTGGTTCACTCACACCACCCCCCCCCCCCTCCACTGCTGGTTCACTCACCCACCCCCCTGTCACTTACTCACCCCTCCTGCTGGGTCACTCACTCACTTACCCCCCCTCCCCTGCTGGTTCACTCACACCATCGCCCCCCCCCCCCTTGCTGGTTCACTCACACCACCCCCCCCCTCCACTGCTGGTTCACTCACAATCCCCCCCCCCTCCACTGCTGGTTCACTCACACTCCCCCCCCCCCTTGCTGGTTCACTCACACTCCCCCCCCCTTGCTGGTTCACTCACACACACACACACACACACCCTCTGCCCAAGCCGCTGCTTCTGCTTTGTACAGAGCAGCGGCTGCACTACACTTACATTGAAAAGTAAAGAGAAACTGTGTCAGGAGCCCTCCGGTCATCGCAGAGCCCGAGGAAGTGATGTCATGGGGGCGGGCTCCTCACAGGCTGACTTTCCTTTTCAAATTAACTTTATTGCAGCTAAAGTTAATTTGAAAAGGAAAGACAGCCTGTGAGGAGCCCGCCCCCATGACATCACTTCCTCGGGCTCTGCATGATCGGAGGGCTCCTGACACAGTTTCTCTTTACTTTTCAATGTAAGTGTAGTGCAGTCGCTGCTCTGTACAAAGCAGAACCAGCGGCTGCACTGCTATAGGGAATCGCGATCGCGTTCGCGCCGCGGACTTCGGCACAAAAGCCGGTTTTTTGCTCTGGCCGCTCCCGATCTTGCGGCCAGAGCAAAAAACCGGCTTTTCAATGGCCGGTTTTACAACTGTGCCGGCAGCCGGCCTGGCCATGGAAAAACCGGCCAGGCCGGCTGAAAACCGGCCGGTTGGCAACCCTAATTTGTGAGCCGAGGCCACATGTTACGGATGAAATTGGAATTTTTCCCACGGCACACCAGACAATATCTCACGGCACACTAGTGTGCCGCGGCACAGTGGTTGAAAAACGCTGCTCTAGACAGCCTTCTCCATAGCAGGGCAAACAGCTATCGTAATACTTATAATAGCAGGAAGGAGAGAGACACTTCTCTTGATAAGTTTTACCCTTAAAACTTCTGTGCTTCCTGCCTTTCAAGTTTGGCTGAAAATCATAGAACTGCTCCTTTTCTGTTATGTGAAGATTTCTCTCTACTAAATCTTCTGCAGGGTTTAACTGGCACAAGCTCTTCAGGTTCAGACATACAAATATCTTCAACTGCGTTTCTTTCCCTCTCTAGGGCATGTAACTGCTTTAAGCTGCCACACTTCTCAGATACATACGGTTTTCCTTTCACTGCTTTCCATTCACTCTGCACGGCTTGGTGCCTTGGAAAATCAAGCTGCGTCACAGGTAATAAATCCTTACAGCTGACCTCTCTGTGTGAATTCCTCCGTGGTTTTCTGTGTGAACTCCTTTGCAGGTTCCTGCCTGAAGTTCCATGCAGTTCTGACTCTATGTATGTGTCCTCTGAATCTTGTGAGCTTTCTCCTGAGTCTCCTGACTCTGGCCAGTTCCTCTCTGACTCCCCTTCACTCCTCTCTGCGTGTTCTAAGCATTTCTTATACTGCTTCCTGGGCGTTCCCTTACACAGGTGAAAGCCGTTTGAATCAAAAGCTGGTGAGTGCTTTCTAGCTGGGCGGGGCTGCAGACCTCGTGTCTGAGTCTGTTTACGTTGCCTATGGTAACTGGGGATCCTGTGGCTTGCCTGCCTGTCAGAATCTAAGCTGCAGCTAGCAGACTTTTGTGCTTCTGAAGCAAGGGACAGATCTTCCTTGTTACACAAGGTATGCGCAAAATTAACCCATTAGGAGAAACTACCCCAAGTAGCTTCGAAGTGAGATTCGTGGGCTTAGAAAGGAGGTTCATGATTGCCATAGTATGCGCAAAACTAACCCATTTGGAGAAACTATCCCGAGTGGAGCTGGAAAGCAGATTAAAACAATCCCCAAACTGAAAGAACCCTGGCCGAGATGAAGTAACCAACTTTTGGCTCAAGCAGTTAACATCACTCCACTAAAACCTGGTGAACTGCAAAAATCAATTGTTCAAGCAGCCAGACTTATCACCGCAATGGCTTACTACGGGAAGAACATTTCTCCATCCAAAGGGGGACCCAAGTAATATTCCCAATAATTACAGACCAATAACGTGTTTACCTACAATCTATAAGCTGTTCATCGCAATAGATGCAGACAGAATATATGATCATATCAAGCTAAATAACATTATGCCAATACAACAAAATGGCAATAAAAGGAGAGCATATGGAACCAAGGATCAGCTAATGTTGAGTAAGGCCATCATGGCCAGTGCTAAGAAAGGCAGAAATCTCAGTATAGCATGGATTGATTATAAGAAAGCTTTTGACATGCCTCAATAATAAATTGCCTTGAAATGTATAAAATAAATCCTGGTTTGATAGAATACATTAAGTTCACCATGACAATGTGGAAAACCACACTCTTTTTGAGATATGAAGATGGTCAGTATATCATTCCTAATATTAAGGTCCAGCAAGGAATATTTCAGGAAGATTCCCCGTCGCCACTTCTATTTTGTGCTGCGCTTAAACCAATGAGTACTCATCAACTCTTTGGGATACGGATTTTTGAATCCTAAAGAAGATAACCACCCAGAAAAAGCATCCATTTACTATTTATAGATGATCTGAAGCTCTACAGTTATAATACCAACAATTAGCAGAGCAACTCTGATCACATCAAGCAGTCCATTACTCGATCGCGAGCGGGGCATTCTCTGGCTGACCTGCCTGCTCCAATCAGGGCTGAGGGAGGAGCCTTCCTACCGTTCATCAGCTGCCACTGTTAAAATATGACTGCCTACTTTAAACAAAGAAACACAAAGGGCAGGAGACGTCAGATGAAATAAAACTTCTTTATTGTAAAGGGACCCCAACGCGTTTCGGCAACGCCTTCCTCAGGGGGAATATCTCCAATTATCTCTTAATAAGCAAACAGAATAAATAAATAATTAAAAAGTATAAAGCAGTAAAACAATAAAACAATAAAACACCTGGCATGTTATATAGTGCAAATAGACATACAAACATGTAGGATAGCAAATATTAAAATAAATACCGTTAAAACATACAAATCCCATATGATAAACGTATAAATAAATAAATACATAAAAATTATTACATAAAAGAACTTATGGGACACAACAAAACAAACGCAGGGCTGAGTAACTATGGATGAATACCAACAATGGGTGTCTTAAAGATGACAAGGTAGAGCTAAAAAGGCCAATTGAAACCATATGGAGAAAAACTACACAATACAAGAAAAACATCAGGGGACATAATTGTATCAATACGACTAAGTTCAAGACGAATGATAAAACATCATAATATAATAATAAAAACTCAACAAAAGTAAATGCATTGGGGACATGAATGTTAATAAATAGTGATAGACACAATAAATAAACATAAGAAACAATAAATAATAAAAGTGATAATGTAAAACTAAATATTCAAAACAATAGATAATAAAAGTCATATATCAATTGTGATAAATATTAAAACATGACCAGTTATATTAAAAACAAAATAAAAACTCATATAAGAATTCATAACCATGTGTCTAAATCAAAGGAAGGCAAGTGCCTTGTATAATGAAAATTAAAAACAATAATTAATAAGTCATAATATGAAGCTTAAATATTCAAAGCAATAGATGATGAAAGTCATATTATGATTGTAGTAAACAATAAAACATAAACAGCTCTATTGAAAACAGACAAAAACTCATTTGGGGATTCCTAACTATGTGTCTAACTTCAGGAGAGGCAAATGCATTGTATTATAGATTTGACCTAAACAGGGGGGAGTATGTATATTGGGCATGGGTGGACATATACTGAAATGAAAAAAAATTTTTTGAAATAAAATTTTTTTGTTGTTTGGGTGAACTATAGATAATCAATAAATACATGTAATGTAAAAAGGCTTTGAAAATATGCCCCATGCGAAATGGATAACGATGGGTAAGATAGCAAAACAGCTGTGTAAAAGTAGATAAAAACAATGTATCAAAACGAAGTGAAACGGCACTAAAAAACGACCTGATTTATGAGGGAAGCACACTAGTGGGCCTTTAAAAAGGAAAGCTATTGTTAAAAAATGCATAATTAAGAAAATATATTGAAAAATGTATGGTAATAAAATTATTGCAATGTAGAACGTAAGAAACCGGTTAGAACAGCAGCGCTGATTTAAATTATGTATCGCCTGACTGGATAACGAGACCACGGACAGTTCAAGTACTTCATCAGTAAAACAAAACCATAGTTAAAAAATATGCAAAAGTGGGTAAAGAAGAATATGTAATGGTGCAATAATTCCAATGTGGATCATAAAAAAAGTAGTCAAAGCAGCAGCGCTAGTTAAAAATATGTATGGCCTGACTAAATAGTGCAAACACGAGCAGTTCTAGTGCTTCTTCAGAACGAAAACATTTAAAAGCAGGCTTCAAGGCTCAGAAAAGTGACACCTGAACGTACATTGTGTGTATAACAATTATAATATGAAATAAAAAGAAATATTTTTGTACACACAGACGACAGGAATTGGTGGACATTAGGTATGTCGGCAATCAAATTATGTGTGCATTATACCAACTCACAACGTATCAAAAAATATATATTGGGTACCCCGCAAGCTGAGCGGTAATGAAACAAAGAGAATATTGTTGAACCTAAAAATGCGCACTGGTACACTCATAAAACATAACACACTTACCTAAATGTACGTATCGGGTATACGTGTGGGGAGGATCGTTGTGGAAACACAATTAGGAATATTTGAGCACTGCAATGAAACCCGAGAAGATCAGATGGATGAGACAAATTACACAGGTACACTACCAAAAAACTGCCTCCAGTTTTGCAACTGATTCCTATAGATTTTGGGGTGCTGAATCCAGGAAAAATAGCCAAAATGTTCCATCACGTCACGTTTTCTTGCAAAATTAGATTTCTTACCCATATAAGGAATGTTCACATAATTTCTTTTTAGCCGACTGCAGTTTATTTTCTTGGCCCAAAATAGAGGTTGTAATGGTTAACTAACTAGAAACACTCCCTCATGATATTTTAGAGTGTTTTGTATTCATTTTATACATTAACAGGACAATTGGGAGGCGGGGGGCTAAATCCAGTACTCGCGCTGGCGCATGTTCTTTCCTGTTCGCCTCGCCTCGTTCGCTCGCTCAAACACGGTGGTTGCGACATGAACGTTCCTGTCAAATTTCAGTTTCTTGCAAGTTCATTATTACCTATTGTTTGCTCAGTCGTAATCCAGCTTTATTCCGAAGTGGTTCACTACAGTTGTAGTTTGCAGTGCTGTGTATTTGTGATGGCTCACAGAGCCAGAGGTTGCGTCAACTCTCCGGACAGTTTTTGTTTTATTTGTGGGGAATATACCGTGAAAAAGCGGCAGAGGAACATTTCTGCATTTATTTAAAAAGTATATTTCGCCTATTTCGGTTTGAAGTTAGGCGATCAAGACAAACCGTGGGCTCCTCACAAAGTGTGCAAGACATGTGAGGAAGATCTACGCTTATGGATGAAAGGTAAAAAACAAGCATTTCGTTTCGGAATACCTATGATGTGGCGTGAACAAAGAGACCACAGCAGTGACTGCTATTTTTGCTCTTTCATTGTGAAGGGATACAACTTAAAAAATAAGAACGTAATAAGTTACCCCAACCTTCCCTCAGCAATTAGGCCTATGCCTCATAGCAACGAAGTACCTGTGCCTGAACCACCAAAATCTTTGGATCATATTTGTGTGGACGGTTCTGATCATGATGAGACTCATCAGATGGCTTTTCCCGATGAGTCCAGTACTTCCGAGTTTGAAACTGAACCAGATCCGAAACCTGAACTTTTCTCTCAAGCTGAATTGAATGATTTAGTCCGGGATTTAGGACTCCCAAAAGATGCTGCCCAACTGCTAGGTTCTCGGCTTAAACAGAAAAATCTATTGTCACCAGGAACAACTTTTTATTGGTACCGCAACCGCGAGACACAATTTTTGAAGTATTTCAGCAAAGAGGAAGATTTGGTATTTTGCAACGATATATACGGAGTGATGGAAAAGTTTAAACTCAAGTATGATCCTGCTGAATGGCGGCTGTTCATTGATTCGTCAAAAGACAGCATAAAAGGTGTTCTTCTTCATAATGGCAACACATTCGCTTCAGTTCCTATTGCTCACTCTGTTATTCTCCAAGAAAAATACGAGAATTTGGCCCCGATTCTTCAGAAGATTCGTTATGATGAGCATAAGTGGATGATTTGTGGAGACTTTAAAATTCTATCCATGCTATTAGGGCAGCAATCCAGTTTCACCAAATATCCCTGCTTCCTTTGCTTGTGGGATAGCCGGGCCCGCAACCTACACTGGGGGAAAAAAGACTGGCCAATTCGGGAGTATTTGAGACCCGGTGAGAAAAATGTTCTTCATGAGAGCTTGGTACCTCGTGATAAAATTCTATTACCACCTCTCCACATTAAGTTGGGTCTCATTAAGCAATTCATCAAGTCCCTTCCAAAAGATGGTGAGTGCTTTCGGTACCTTTGCTCAAAGTTCCCCCGACTTTCTGAAGCAAAGCTAAAGGAAGGAGTGTTTGTTGGCCCTGATATAAGGAAACTCATTTCAGATGGAGCATTCGCTGAAACGATGTCTGAGAAGGAAAAAGAAGCCTGGGATTCCTTCAAGGATGTTGTTCTCAAATTCTTGGGGAACAGGCGGGATGAGAACTATAAGGATATTGTTGCCAGGATGCTCAATGCCTTCAAAGAACAAGGCTGTAACATGAGCCTGAAAGTCCATTTCTTGCACTCCCATGTGAACTACTTTCCCAAAAACTTGGGGGCGTACAGTGAAGAACAAGGTGAAAGGTTTCACCAGGACATCAAGGACGCAGAGAGAAGGTACCAAGGAAGATTGAACACCACTATGATGGCTGATTTCTGCTGGTTGCTGCTGCGGGAAACCCCAGATTAAAAATACGCCAAGCAGCGCACCAAGAGAAGCATTCGGGGGAAGAAGAAACGGGTCCACCAGGAGATTGATTGACCCAAGAATGACTTTAAAATCTAAACTGTGTTGACAAATATCGTGTTTTTACTAAACTTTGAAATAAAAATTTGCTAGTTATTACCACAGTGTCGGATCTCATTTATTAGAATTTTATTTTCACACCATCGTGTGTTTGTCTTCATGTATTGCAATGGTGCGGTTTGCATTTTCTATTCTTACATACATACCTGTACAACATTTTTTGCACATTTCTTTGCTTTGCTTTGTGTCTAACCTCGCTCTTATATGCTCAATGTTTGTGCACATGTATGTGGCTTTTTTAAGTGCAGACAATTTTGCTACCATCACAGTGTGTTTTGTTGACATTATTCTTATGTGCTGCCTTGTTACAATTTTCTTTATTCTTATTTGAATAACTACTAAACAATTAGTATAAAGAATTCATCCAAGAAACGTTTATCTCGATCGCACTCAATCTGAAACGTTCACCTCAAACTGCTAACCCAATGTAGCAAAAAATCTGTACGTGATGGAGCAAATTGGTTACCAGATTTGGATTCAGCGCACCAAAAAACGTAAAAATCAATCGAAACATTAGAGGCAGTTTTAAAAAAATTTTTTTTAGTGTACCTGTGTTATTAAATGAAACAAGAGGACTTACTATGTGTAATAAAAACGGAGAGCTTTGTGCATTGTAAAATGCAAATGTGAGAGAGGACTAAACACTATTTGAAATAGAGGGTATAATGCTGGAAAACCAACTGAAGTTAAAATAATCCGCTAAGATGAGTTGTAAATGAAAGATTTTAGACCGAAAACCAACCTGAGAATACAGCTCCGTCGATGAAACTAATGCACAACCAGCACTGTACACAAGTGAAAGGGAGTTGAGCCAGATCTGACTCTTTTATAAGACGCCGGTTTTCCCGCCGAACAAAAGTAACCCGATACCGTAGGAGGGGTTAAAAGTAGCCAGCTGTAAAGGCCCACTAGTGTGCTTCCCTCATAAATCAGGTCGTTTTTTAGTGCCGTTTCACTTCGTTTTGATACATTGTTTTTATCTACTTTTACACAGCTGTTTTGCTATCTTACCCATCGTTATCCATTTCGCGTGGGGCATATTTTCAAAGCCTTTTTACATTACATGTATTTATTGATTATCTATAGTTCACCCAAACAACAAAAAAATTTTATTTCAAAAAATTTTTTTTCATTTCAGTATATGTCCACCCATGCCCAATATACATACTCCCCCGTTTAGGTCAAATCTATAATACAATGCATTTGCCTCTCCTGAAGTTAGACATATAGTTAGGAATCCCCAAATGAGTTTTTGTCTGTTTTCAATAGAGCTGTTTATGTTTTATTGTTTACTACAATCATAATAATGACTTTCATCATCTATTGCTTTGAATATTTAAGCTTCATATTATGACTTATTAATTATTGTTTTTAATTTTCATTATACAAGGCACTTGCCTTCCTTTGATTTAGACACATGGTTATGAATTCTTATATGAGTTTTTATTTTGTTTTTAATATAACTGGTCATGTTTTAATATTTATCACAATTGATATATGACTTTTATTATCTATTGTTTTGAATATTTAGTTTTACATTATCACTTTTATTATTTATTGTTTCTTATGTTTATTTATTGTGTCTATCACTATTTATTAACATTCATGTCCCCAATGCATTTACTTTTGTTGAGTTTTTATTATTATATTATGATGTTTTATCATTCGTCTTGAACTTAGTCGTATTGATACAATTATGTCCCCTGATGTTTTTCTTGTATTGTGTAGTTTTTCTCCATATGGTTTCAATTGGCCTTTTTAGCTCTACCTTGTCATCTTTAAGACACCCATTGTTGGTATTCATCCATAGTTACTCAGCCCTGCGTTTGTTTTGTTGTGTCCCATAAGTTCTTTTATGTAATAATTTTTATGTATTTATTTATTTATACGTTTATCATATGGGATTTGTATGTTTTAACGGTATTTATTTTAATATTTGCTATCCTACATGTTTGTATGTCTATTTGCACTATATAACATGCCAGGTGTTTTATTGTTTTACTGCTTTATACTTTTTAATTATTTATTTATTTATTCTGTTTGCTTATTAAGAGATAATTGGAGATACTCCCCCTGAGGAAGGCGTTGCCGAAACGCGTTGGGGTCCCTTTACAATAAAGAAGTTTTATTTCATCCGACGTCTCCTGCCCTTTGTGTTTCTCTGGATTACCTGCAGGAGGTCCTGCTCCCCTCTGTGTGTGCCTACTTTAAACAGAAACAGCTGACTCTGATCACATCAAGCAGCCCATTACTCGATCGTGAGCGGGGCATTCTCTGGTTGACCTGCCTGCTCCAGTCAGGGCTGGGGAAGGAGCCTTCCTACCATTCGTCAGCTGCTGCCATCAAGCGCGCCCGTGCCTGAGGCCTCGCCAGAGGGCCCTTTGGCGTGGTCCTTAGGCACGGGACGCTTTAGATGGCGGGACAGCTATTTCAATATACATTCAACATACAATCTACAAAAACAGCAGTGTGTTTGTGGAGTCTTTTTTGCTGAACTGCATCCACTGGCGTGGTCCACAGGCGGTCTTTCTGCTCTGGATCTGTGGCTTTCTGCACCTTGGCTTTCTCCTGCTGCATCGATGTCTGCTCCCTCTGCTATTGTCATCCTCTCCTGGGATCCTCCGCTGCATCAATGACTGCCTGCTCCCTTTGCCTCCTGATTGTTTGGTATTTCATTGCCTGTTGTACTTATTGTATCCTTTGATTCCTCTGATGTTTTATTAACCTACTCTCTTCTCCTACCTCCATTGCTTTCATTCTCTCCTCCTTTACTGTCCTTACTTTGGCTCCACTTTAGGTCTTTCTTCCTCCTTCCCTTTTGCTGCTCCCTTGACTTCTGCCTTCCTCTGTGATGCGCAATCTGGCTAATCTCATCCATATCCCTCTAGCTTCTCCTTCTCCCTCTCCTCCACCCTCTTCTGGTGATTTCACCCCTATTCCTTCCCCTCCTAGACGTTTGTCTCATTCTGTACTGAGTTCCTCTCGTAACTTGTCCAATCTTATTCATATTCCCCTTCTTTCCCTTTCCTCTCTCCCTTTCTCTTGTGCCCTTTGGAACGCTCATTCTGTCTCTAAAAAGCTCTCTTTTACACATGATCTTTTCCTCTCCAACGCTTTTCATCTTCTTGCTTTAACTGAGACCTGGCTCCTCCCTGACGATACCGCCTCTGCTGCTGCCCTCTGCTTTGGTGGTCTCCAGTTCTCCCATACTCCTCGTCCTACAGGACGTGGTGGTGGGATTGGCCTTCTTCTCTCCCCCTCCTGTCATTTCCAATCTCTTCCTCTCTTTTGAGGTCCACTCTATTTCGCCTCTTTGCCCCAATTCCTCTCTGGATTGCTGTTGTCTATCATCCTCCTGACAAGGCTTTTTCTTCTTTTCTGTCTGACTAACTCTTCGCTTCCCCTCTTTCTTATCCCCACCTCACCTACTCTTATTCTTGGTGATTTTAACATCCATGTTGATAACCCCTCTGATCCTCTTACTCTGAAGCTCCTCTCTCTTACCTCCTCATTTGGCCTTCAACTTTGTTCCTCTGCCCCCCACTCACCTTCATGGCCATTGTTTGGATCTGTTTTCTTTTCTTGCTCCTCTCCCTCTAACTTCGGTAATACTGTTCTTCCTTTATCCGATCATCACCTTCTCTCCTTTAATCTTCACCTCCCTCCCCCCTCCTCCCCCCCGCCTCGTCCTGTCTCCTCCACTCTTTTTAGGAACCTTCTTGCCATTGATCCCCTCCTCTACCATTTCTTCTTCTCGCTCCTCTGTTTTGTCCTCCAAGTCTGTTGATTTGGCAGTGATGTCCTACAATGCTGCGCTCCTCTCATCTCTCGTCCTGTAAGGCGTTCCCTTACCTCAGCCCTGGCTCTCTCCCACTATTCGCTATCTTCGCTCCTGTGCCCGCTCTGCTGAGCGTACCTGGCTCAAATCCCGCTCCTCTGACGATTTCCTTCATTTCAAATTCAAGCTCTGCTCTTTCAAATCTGCTTTAGCTCTTGCCAAACAAGATTACTTTGTTCGCCTGACTAATTCTCATGCCTCTGATCCTCGCCGTCTCTTCATTGCTCTCAATTCTCTCTTCAAAGTGCCTCCGCCTCTGATCCCTCCTTCCCTTTCTGCCCAGGCAAAGGCTGATTACTTCCATGATAAAATCCATAAGATCACTCTCCAGTTTCCCTCTAAATCCCCGATTTCCCTTTCCTGCTTTCATTCTCTCCCCCTTCTCATCCTTCCCTCTCTTCCTGCCCCACGATTTCTATTGATGAAACTGCACTTCTTCTCTCCTCCTCCAAGCTCACCACTTGCTCCTCTGATCCTATCTCCTCTCCTCTATTTCCTCTACCGTTGTCCCCTCCATTTCTCATATTCTCAACCTTTCGCTCTCCACTGCTACTGTCCCGGCTGACTTTAAACATGCTGTGGTCACGCCTCTCCTTAAGAAACCCTCACTTGATCCCTTATGTCCTTCTAATTATCGCCCCATCTCTCTCCTTCCTTTCATTTCTAAATTGCTCGAATGTGCGGTTTACCGCCGTTGTCTTAACTTTCTCTCTTCCCATGCTCTTCTCGATCCCTTACAATTCGGTTTTCGTCCTTTGCACTCTACTGAAACTGCTCTTGTCAAAGTCTCCAGTGACTTGTTCCTGGCTAAATCTAAAGGCCTTTACTCTGTCCTTATCCTCCTTGACCTTTCTGCTGCCTTTGACACTGTTGACCATGATCTTCTCCTTGACACTTTGTCCTCGCTTGGCTGTTCTCTCCTGGTTCTCCTCTCATCTCTCCCATCGCTCCTTTAGTGTATGTTCTGGTGACTCCTCCTCTGTTACCCCGCTCTCGGTTGGTGTCCCCCAGGGTTCTGTCTTGGGTCCCCTTCTTTTTTCTCTCTATACCCAATCCCTTGGTGCGCTTATTTCCTCTCATGGTTTTCAATAACATCTCTATGCTAATGACTTCCAAATCTATCTCTCTACTCCTGATCTTTCTTCTGCTTTCCAGTCCCGGATTTACTACTATTACTATTAAGCACTTAAATAGCGCCACGCACGCAGCGCTGTACAGGCATGCATACCACAGGCAGTCACGAAAACAGTCCCTGCTTGTCAGAGTCATGCTCGTCGGAGCTTACAATCTAGTTGAGACAATACAAAGCATTAGTCAATTCGGTGCAAAGCACAGTATGGTCTGTATAATTCGGTCACGAAAATTGATGGGAGGTTGAGATAACGGAAGGAAGTCAGGATCTGAAAGCAACAATGAAGAGGTGGGTCTTCAATCTGGACTTGAAGACGGCCAGGGAGGGTGCCTGGTGTACAGACATAAGCTGTCCAGGCTTGAGGTGCAGCAAGGTGGAAGGAGCGAAGTCGGGAGATAACGGTGCAAGTGAACGGCCTAGATAGAAGTGATTTGTTAGCAGAGCGAAGATCTCGAGAGGGGATGTAGGGAGAGATAAGAGATGAGAGGTATTGAGGGGCCATAAACTGAATGCATTTATAGGTCAGCAAGAGAAGCTAGAATTGGATATGCAATTGGATAGGGAGCCAGTGAAGCGATTTGAGAAGGGGAGTGATGTGGGCATGGCGAGAATGGCGAAAGATTAGTCGAGCAGCATGATTTTGTATAGATTGAAGGGGAAGTAGATGGCTCATGGGAGGCCAGCAAGGAGTAGGTTGCAGTAGTTGAGGCGAGAGGAGATCAAGGAGTGGACAAGCATTTTGATAGTGTGTTCAGAAAGGAAGGGGCGGATTTTGCTAATGTTGTAGAGAAAGAAGCGGCAGGTCTTAGCTACAAGCATACATACTACAACAATACATACTCAAACCCCCACTATCATCATCATTCGCGCAACAACTCAGACAAACCCATTCACAGACTCATACAAATAAAACCCCAACCCTGTAGTACAATAAACAAACAAGCTAATAACACAAACTCTAACTTACAAATCATCTTAATAAACATCCGTTCTATAAGAAATAAAATACCAATAATCAATGACATAATAAAGGACACTTCCCCAGATATTATCTGCATCACTGAAACTCACCTTCATGGCCATTGTTTTTCACCCATTACTGAATCAAAAGCGGCAGCTATGTCAAGAAAAATGAGAATGAATCCTTGATGGATATTGTCGATGTTTATGATTAGGTTATTGAAGAGGGTTGTGAGGAGGGTGTCAACTCCATGTTCTTCTCTAAAACCATGTTGTGACGGGTCCAGAGGAGCTTCTGAGTCGACATGGAGTTGTATTTGTCGCTGTACTACTTTTTCCATAATTTTTGCTAGTAGAGGGATGCTGGAGATAGGTCTATAAGATTCGACTTTTGTTGGGTCTAGCTTGCTGTTCTTCAGGAGGGGGCGGATGGATGAATGTTTCAGGCTCTGTGGGAAGGATCCAGTTGAAAAGGAATTGTTGACAATCGTGCTTATAGTTGGGCTAAGTTCATGTCGTAGTTCTTTGATCCATCTGGCAGGGCAGGGGTCATTAGGTGCAGTAGTTAGGTTAATTGCTGATATTGTTTCTTCGATCTCCTTGTTGGACACCTGGGAGAAATTGTCAAGCGTGGCTAGCTGGGATACAGTCTGTGGGGTCCTGGAGATCTAGGCCTTCAGCAACCAAGTCCTGAGATGCAGAGACTGGGGATTGGGATGCCATATCCTTCCGTCCTCTTGAGAGAGGAGGTCTGGAGCAGACCCTAACTCTAGGGAGGGAGCTTGAGAGAGATGTAGAAGCAGAGGGTACTACACTTGCCGTGGCCAATGTGGAGCTATGAGAATCATGTGGCCCCTGACTCTCTGAAGCTTGAACAGGGTTTTGGGAATTAGGGGAATGGGTGGAAAGGCATACAGGAAGTCTTGACCCCAGTGAAGGAGGAAAGCATCCCTTGCCTGAGCCTCCTGAGCCGGAGTTCTGGAACAGAACCGGGGAAGTTTGGCATTCCACGGACTTGCAAAGAGGTCTATGTCTGGGGTTCCCCAAATTCGAAAAATCTTGGATACCTGGTCCATATGTAGGGACCACTCGTGTGGAAGCAGAACTCGACCGAGTCTGTCCGCCCAAGAGTTTTGAACACCTGGAAGATAAACTGCCAGAAGATGAATGTGATGCTCTCTGGCGAGGGCCCACAGTCGCAGAGCTTCGTTGCAAAGTGACAGAGAGCCAGTTCCTCCCTACTTGTTTACATAGAACATGGCTACCTGACTGTCCGTGTGGATAAGGACTGTCTTGTGGCTGAGCAGGGTGAGGAAAACTCGCAGAGCAAGGAAGATTGCTCTGAGTTCCAAGAGACTGATATGTAGACAAGTCTCCTGTGGGGACCAGATGCCCTGTGTGGAGAGGTCCTGAAGAGGAGCTCCCCAGCCCATTGGAGAAGCATCTGCTGTAAGAGTTGCTTGGGGTAGAGGCTGTTGAAAGGAGGACCCCAGCAACAGGTTTTGAGGGGACTTCCACCACTGGAGGGACAAAATGAGGCGACTTGTGTTTGCTATTTTGTCTGACAGGCAGCCTAATGCCTGGGTCCATTGGGTGGATAAAGTCCACTGAGCTGCTCTCATGTGAAGGCGAGCATATGGTACCACATGTACAGTGGATGCCATGTGGCCTAGCAACTGTAACATCTCTCGAGCAGTTAGTCGGGGCTTCAACTCTGTTTGAGAAGCTAACTGCACCAAGCGAAGGCAAAGTGCCTGGGGAAGATAGGCCCTTGCCCTTGTGGTATCCAGCAATGCCCCTATAAACTCCAGGGACTGAGTAGGGATCAAATTGGATTTTGGGATGTTTATTACCAGCCCTAAATACTGAAGGATACGCATTGTGCAGGTTAGAGAAGTCTTGGCCTCTGATTGAGTGGGAGCTCGAATGAGCCAGTCGTCCAGGTAAGGGAAGACGAATATTCCCAGGGTGCGCAGAAAAGCAGCAACCACTGCCATGCATTTCGTGAACACCCTTGGTGCAGAGGCCAGACCAAAAAGGAGCACTCTGTATTGATAGGGCTTGTCCTGTAAAAGGAACTGAAGGAACCTTCTGTGAGTTGGATGGATGAGAACATGAGTGTAGGCATCCTTGAGATCTAGAGAACAAAGCCAATCCTGACTCTGAAGGTATGGCAGCAGAGTTCCTAGAGAAACCATCTTGAATTTTTCTTTGACTAGGAATCTGTTCAACTCTCTGAGATCTAAGATGGGTCTAAAGCCCCCTGTTTTCTTTGGAATAAGAAAATAGGGGGAGTAGAACCCTGTGCCCTGTTGTTGAAAAGGCACCTCCTCTATTGCCCCCTGGGTGAGAAGAGTGGCAACCTCCTGCTCCAACAGGCTGAGGAGGGAGGTTGGAGAATTGAACTGGTGCACTCTTGTGAGAGAGGGCAAGCTTGAAAAATGAAGTTTGTACCCCTCCTCTTCTGATGCTCTGCTGTAATTTGCCCCCACCTGGGAGCAAAGTGACATAACCTTCCTGGAATGGTGGAGGGCTCTGGTCCTTCTAGAGCCAGGAAGGCTAAGTTCTCTAGCAGAAAGTCAAAGGCCCTGAGGGGGCTGAGGTTGCTGGGCTGGAGTAGGCCTCGCAGCCTTTGCTTTGCTCTGTTTGGAGGATTGTTGACGTTTGGAAGGAAACTGAGCTGCAGAAGATGCCCGCTGACCATAAGCAAGATAGAATCTTCCCTTTTTAGAAAAAGGTGTTTTCTTGAACAACCTTTTCTTAGCAGGAGCAGCTGTGGATTTGGATAGTCTATCCAAAGCAGAATTTTCAGCATCCATCTGATTGGCTTTTGCTTGCCAATCCTTATCAAACAGGTTTTCACCTGTACAAGGGATATTTCCCAATTCATCTTGAACCCAGATCTCCAAATCAGATGCTTGAAGCCAAGCAATCCTACGTGCACCTATGGCAATAGCTGAGGCGCTGCTTACGCATTCAAAGGAGTCGAAAGCTGCATGGTTGGAGAATTTGGAGATATCCTGGGCATGTTTGAGCCCAGTGAGAAATTCTTGCCTTTTATCTTCAGATATAAAAGGACTTAAAGTCTGCAAATGGTCAGTGACTTCTTTTAAGAACATTCCCATGTAGAGAATATAAGAATTAATTCTCGCAGCAAGCATGGAAGCTTGGAAGACTCTTCTTCCTAAAGCATCCAGGGTTCTACATTCACGTCCTGGAGGATTAGAGGCATGTCTTTTGGCACTTCTAATCTTTCTCATTGCAGACTCAACCACAATAGAATGGTGAGGAAGCTGAGTTTTATGGAAACCAGGACAAGGAGGGACACGATACATGATATCCAACCTGCGAGAATGAGGAGAGGTGGTTAGAGGTGCTTCCCACATCCTCAACATGAGATCATACAGAATCTCATCAATAGGTAAGGTAGCTGCCTCCTTAGGAGTCTTAGGATATTGTAAAATATCTAACTCCTTGGCTCTGGGCTCTGTCTCAGGTGCCACTGTAATAGAGAGACCCCGAGCCACCTCTCTGATAAAGTCTTGAAAAGACAAATCCTCTGGAGGAGACATCCTTCGTTTAGGAGAGGACTCCTCCTGTGGAAGAAGCATCACTGCATCGACCGACTCTTCAGAATCCTCAGAGTCCTCAGAGGAATCGAAGTATCGTCTGTCCGGATGCTCTTGCAAAGCCCGATACCTGTACCGATCGGTATCGGGCATAACCGGTATCGGGGTATCGGTACCGGAGGGCTTCGGAGGACAGAGAACCAGCATAGCAGACACCGATGCTGGTGTCGATGCCACCGGTACCAGAATCGGTACCGATGGCGATTCTAGAGCTGGTACCGGCGGAGTAGTCTGTTGCGGTACCACGGGCGTCGATGCCGCAAGGAAAAACGCCAGACTGCATTCTATGGACAATCCTCTGATCCATCGACGCCGCCAATGCCTGGAAATCGGTACTGGTGGAAGCTACCGGCACCCCAGAGCATGGCACCAGGAGATCTGTCGAGGCCACGCCATCGAGATCATCCTGGAACCCCAATGATGATGCTTTAGAGGCCGAAGCCTCCCGCCGGGATAATTTTGCCGGTGCAGAATCCTCGAGGGTAAGGCCAGAGGCATCTCGATGCTTAGAAGGAGATCTACCCTTCGAGGACCGGCTGGATTTATGTTTAGTTACCTGAGATCCATGTGAGGAAGAAGCAGCCCTGGAAGACGTCGATGCCACCGAAGCCTCACCAGAGGGAAACAGGGTACTGAGCTTGGCAGCTCAGTTCTGCCAACCTCTTTTAGACATCATGGAACAGGACACACAATCTGTTATGGAATGGTCAGGACCTAAACATTTTAGACACCAGTCATGGGTGTCGATGACCGAAATAGTACTGCCACATTTTGTGCACTTTTTAAATCCTGAGGCAGGCTTTTCCATATTTAAGGAAAAAACGTTTTGGGCCTAAGGCCCAAAACTCAAGTGCTCCTGAAGAAAAAGAACGGAAAAAAGGTTTTTTTGGGGGTTTTTTTACAAGAAGAAAAGAACAAAGACCGGCAGTACCGGTACAGCGTCGAAGAAGGCAGACGCGACACAAAAGAAATAAAGAAAAAATAAGGAAATTCTTCTGCGGTGACAGGAACACGACCTGCTGGCTCCGCGGAAAAAGAAGAACTGAGGAGAGACAGTTGGGAAAGGCGGGAATGCAGCACGCAGGCGCTGTGGGATGCTCCCAAAGGCTTTCTGATTGGATGGTGGGGAGCGTTCCCATGCAGGCTCCGTCGGTACCGACGTACCCATATGTGAAGACTCATTCCTGCTTGTTCCTGGAGATTGTTATTTACTAGAGGCTGAACTGCTCGTTTCCACAAAGGGCGGGGGAACTAGGCCAGTGAAAAGACTGGAGGTTGACAGAGAACAAACAGAATTAGAGCAAATGAAAGTTTGCCTAACCAAGATGATGGTATAGGGTCAAGAGAACAAGATGTCTTCAGTAAGAAGGAAATGGGTTTAGCCAGGGATGTTAAGGAGATACTGTTAGATACCAGATATGGTGCAGCAACATATTTTGAGGTGGGGATGAAGCCGACTGCAGATTAGGTACGAAAGATGAACGTATAGAGTAGACTTATCTAAAAAATGGCAAGGGCATCAGGATACGGACCTGACCTGATCTATGCTGAGAAGAAGAGGAGAAATAATGGAATATAATTTATTTAGTCGATTTGAAGATTTATTAATGAGATCAGAAAAGTGAAGCTTTTTGGCTGAGCTAATTTCAGAATGATAGTAAGTAGAACTGTCCTTAAAAAGTTTTAAGGGTGTGTGGATTTTAATGTTTGCGCCAGTGACACGCTCTGGTTGTTGCTGTGCGAGATGAAGTCCAGTGTGATTCCATGGGTGGTGGTGATGCCGGGAAGATCAACAAGAGGAATTACTAGAACATACAGAAAAATAGGACAGAGGAAAGAGAATGATTCAAGACCCCCAGTTTCTCAGGGAGGGGAAGAAAATTAAAATCTGGAGGGAAATGGTATCCACAGCAGAAAAAAGGGCAAGAGCAAGCGCAAGTAGGAGGTCCTTACCTACTAACTGCTACTTTGTTAATGTACGGTCAATGTTCAAAAGATATTCCCAAACTGAAATTGGATTTTAGCCAAACAACTGGTTAAAGGTATGGCCCTTCCAAACAGCTAAATTTCTGTTATTAAAATTGCAAGCCATACAAAATTAGATGGGTGAAAAACAATGGCCATGATTGGTGTCTTCCATGTTTGGGACCTGAACACAATCCGCTGGACTGTCCCTCCTGCACTACTATTTCTGCAAGAAGTTTTCAGCATCGAGTTCAACTCGATACGCCGTTCCCCTCAGTCCTGAGGGTACCAGCTCCATCTTCTTTTTCACAGGATCAGGTAACCAAACAGAAGTCTGTAAAGACTAGCCTGTCCTCGGGTGGTAGATCTCATGTATATCATAGAGATGCCTTTGGGCTTGCCCCCGAGGACATTTTGGCTTTAAAACCCTGGCGGGAGGCTTCTGTCTCCAAAGCACTAATGGGGTTTCAGGTTGTTCCCGGGGTTTTTACCTCGGTGAACATGCCTGAGCCATGCCCGGTGGTGGTATCCGCTTTGAGCGGTGCCGGTACCCCGGCATTGGCAATGGTGCTGGATGAAACATTCCACACCGATGATCACAGTCGAGCTTCAGTGCCGCTAGAGCCGCTACCGACTGATCTTCCCATATCGGTCCCGGTACCAATGCTGGTATCCACGTCAGTACCCTCCAGATATGCATCGATAGACTCGCTTCTTTTGATGCCGAGTCTAGAATCGATCTCTAGTCTGGATGACTGGGTACCGACTCATCTCGGTACCAACTCCAGACGGTACCATAGACATTCCTCCGATGATCAAGGTCTGTCACTTTCGGTTACCACGGTACTGATAGTGCCATCGCAGACTGATCGTTATATATTGGTGTCACCGACAGTACCGATATCGACATCAACATCGGTGTCGGTACCTCCCATGCTCCTTTCAGCCGGCTCGCTTCCTTCCATACAGAGTTTGGAATCAATCCTTAGCATGGACGACTTGCTACCGACGAGTTGTGGTACCGGTTTTCAGTGGTACCGACAACTATCTTTAAAAGATAATCCGATGCTCCACCCCTCCAGATCTTCTATTCTGCAGAATCTGAATGAGCAGGTGGGTGCTAGAGCTAGTTCTTCAACAGATCAAGTTCTTCCTCCTCTTCCTCGAGGACTCCCCTCTGGGGAGATTTCTTTTCAAGCTTTTCTGCTTGATATGGCTAAGTTACTTGCCATTTCTATACCTGGTCAAGACCCTGCACCAGGGGATCCACAATCTATTCAGATCCCCTGCAATCCAAAGGAAGCCATTATGTTTCCTTTGCATCAGACCTTGCAGGATCTCCTATTTAGAACGTGGGAAACTCCTTTAATGGTATCCCCACCTTCTAGGGCAGCTGAGCTTCTATACAAGGTGCCCCCTTCTCCAGGTTTTCAAAAGCCTCAGCTCCCTCATCATTCTCTGGTTGTAGAATCAGCAATGAGACGTGTTAAGAGTACTAAGAAGCACTCTTCTTATCCGCCAGGTCGTGAGGCTAAGACTTTAGATGCCTTTGGACGTCAAACTTTCCAGGCATCCATGTTTTCAGCAAGAATCCTTTCATATATTTTCTATATGGGATTATCTCTTGAGGAAGTCACAAAAGATTTATTACTTTTGACCCCTTTCCTCCAAGAGCCTAAAAGAGCAGATTTTTCTATACTAGTCAATCATGCTCAAAATATTTCTAAGTTCCTGACTCGTGCTTCCCTAGACTCTTTCGAGTCTGTTAGCAGAACCTCTGCTATAGCCATAGGAGCACGACCTAGAGCCTGGCTCCAAGCTTCAGACTTGGACAAATCTGTACAAGATAAACTGGGAAATGCTCCTTGCACTGGAGAAAATCTCTTTAATAAAGAGACTTTACTCCAGGCTGCTCAGTTAACCACTGACACTATTGCTTTACAGGGCTTGTCTTTGCCTTCCTCTATCCCAGTTTGTAGAAAATCTACTACTAGGCTTTGTTCCCTTAATGGGAGAAGGTTTTATCCATCTTCTACCCATCATACAGATGCTTCTAGGCAGGGGAATCAACCAGCCAGGCTCAGGAAACCACAACCTCAACGGGTTCAGCAAACCCAGCAGCTGCAAGGTTGCTGATAAACCCTTCCCTGAATCCTTTTCCTCTTTGAGGTTTAGATCCTGGAGTTTGCTTCCTACCACTGCAAGCATCTACATCGGTTCCATCCTAAAATTTACATATGTCCCTCTCAAAGAGACATCTTGACTATTAGCTCAATGAGCTTCTTAAAATGATTATGCTTTACAGGTAGTACAGTTACTCCTCGTCCTCTGAATTACACAGAGGAGTAACAGCTGTCAATAAGGTTGCCATGCCTTTACCTTTGATTTTTTTCCTGTATCAGCATCTCTCATACTACTTATCAAAGATTTACTCCACAGTAAGTCTTCTTTTCAACTCTGCCATTTGGTCTGTAGGAGTGATACCACTTTATTGAGGGCTTTTCCTTAAGCCCCTAAGTTTTCTTTCAGAGTTGTCTCCCCCTTGCATTCTTATTTTTCCTGGCAGCTTCTCAGACAATAGTGGAGTCTCACCACTCCTACTTAGGTCTGTATTTCTTTCCCAATCTTGGGACCTAAGATGTCTACTGCTGCCCCATCAGTAGTTAGAATTGCAGGGGCTCTTACTGGTTAGTCCTCTGACTTGCTGACCAAGCAGCCAAGGCTTGTCCTCCAATTTCATTTGTTTCTGGCCTTACCACCAGGTCCCAGACGGTTTAAGAGCCTTTTCTGGCTATTGTTGCAGACACATCACCTTGCCTTCTATCCTTAGCCTTCCCCAGTCCTTGGGCTTGGTGGAATAGTCCATGATACCTACTGGCTCTTAAACACCAGTTTTTCTTCTGATTAACCTGCAACATGCTCTCTGCATCTCTACGGAGCAGCTCTACACTATGGGCCCTTGTTAGAGAGCACATAATGTCAGATGATTAGGAAGGGCTTTACCTAGTCAGGCCTACTGGGTTCTCCCTGCCCTTACCATTTCCATTAAAGTCTTCTTAAATAAAAGTCACAGACCTTTAATTAAGGGAAGACCTAAACAATTATCCAATTCCCTGTTTGCTTCACATCTCCAGAGGACCCCTTCAACAGAGATGTTTTTTCTTTCAGTATAGACCTTATTTGTCTGTTTTTTTCCTTCCATCCTCAATTCTTCATGGCATGATCCATGTTGAGCACAGGAATGCACCATACCCTTTTTATCCTCATCAAGGGTAAATGTGGTATTTTTATTTCATTGTATCTTTTTCTCCAGCTACCTGCTGGACTTCAGGAAGGATTCAGACTTACTGTCTACAGATTGAAAACCTCCTCTGCATTATCCAGGTAGGTCTCCATTCCTGGTTATTCAGGGGCTAGAGTTCTTAAAAGACTCTAGACTTCTCTTGCCAGTGAGAGAACTCCCTTGGCTTCCTACCCATAACCAGGAAGTAGGGATCCTCTTAATATCTTCTCAAGCAGGCACCTCCCTTCTTGTTGCTAGATAAATCTTTCTCGCTCCACATACCCTATGTGCAGACATGGGTTTGTATACATATATATATATATATGTTTACATGTATATGGACATCTGCATATTTCTGCCTATATATATATATATATATATATATATATATATATATATATATATATATATATATATAATACATACATACATATACATATATGATGCATATATCTGTATTTACCTATCTATATCTATATGTATTGCAACATATGATAGTGGGTAGATATATGTCTATATACTCTTTCTGTCTGTCTGCCTAGATATATATATATTTTCACACACATATATATTATATATATTCCCCTACAGACCCGACAGATACTCTCTATCCCTTTCCATGCTGTCCCAGCATACTTAGGGTTCTCCATAATCAACCACTTCCTGTGGTAGTTAAGGAGTTTTTGTACCATGACCTTCAGTTAGGTACACCTGAAGCCCTCCATATACTTTCCTTTTCAATTGGGAGGGACTTTTTCTGAATCTTCAGAAACTGGGAGGCTACAATGCCTCATTACTCCTATCCTTTTGTTATCGGATATAGGAAACTTTGAAGCTCCCTTCTCCTACAAGAACTATGTCTCTTAAAGTCAAAAGAGCTTCAGTTTTATCTAATAGAGACTTCCGCGTTTTCCGCTAAGTCCTATCTCATTGAACTACCCCAGTTCCACTGGGATTGTTTCTTCTCACCCTAAGGGTTCTAACCTCAGCCTGTTTTTTGCACAGTTGTACCTCTCCTTACATTGAGGTACTCCCTGGAGGAAAGGTCCATAAACCATTATTAAGAAGTGACCGAAGATATCAATGCTTGACCCAGTACAAGCATTGTGGAACTTGTGTCTCTTGGGGAAACTGCTAGGTACATATGACCTAGATTGGCCACTGTTGGAAACAGAATACTGGGCTTGATGGACCTTGGTCTGACCCAGTATGGCATATCTTATGTTCTTATGTTCTTATATTCTGTTGGTTCATATTCACAAATCCACATGAACCTCCATATGCCCTTTTATAATGCCACCAGGTGAGGTCCATATTGGTTTATTGCTTTTCAATATTACCACTAAATATCACCTGCACATAGTCTCCTATCTAGGCATCCTGTTTGGTCCAGCTGTTCCACAGCACATCTTTTTAGTTCAACTCCTACCCTCCATCCCTAGGATGCCTGGGGTTTCAGTAAAATAGCATGGCTCTCAGATTCGCAACATGCTGGGACTCCTCCAGGCATCTTAGCTTGGGAGTCCCCATATGTGAAGACTCATTCCTGCTTGTTCCTGGAGATAGCACAGTTACTTACCTGTAACAGGTGATCTCTGGGAACAGTAGTGCCACAGTTAAAACACTTTCTAGTGGCTAGAATTTCCATGAGGGAAAATGGAGAGGCCTAGCAGGCCGAAGCCTGTCAGGCACTAAATAGGAAAAAATTTCCCACAGAAGGAAATATTTGTAAAAAAAAAAAAGAAGAAAACACCGGTGGTACCGGTGTGTCGAGGGAAGGTAGACGCGACCACAAGAAAAAAAAAAAAAAATAAAGGAGAATTTTCTGCGGTGTCAGGAGGACATCCTGCCGGCTCTGCGGAAAAACGAAAACTGAGGAGAGGCAGTTGGGAAAGGCGGGAAGGCAGCAGGCAGGCGTGTTGGGATGCTTCCAAAAGCGTTCTGATTGGATGCTGGGGAGCGTTCCCACGCAGACTCCATCGGTACCGACGTATCCATATGTGAAGACTCATTCCTGCTTGTTCCTGGAGATATATTTTTTCACTCAACGTGTAATCAAACTCTGGAATTTGTTACCGGAGGATGTAGTAAAGGCTGTTAGTGTAGCTGGGTTTAAAAAAGGTTTGGACAAGTTCCTGGAGGAAAGATACACAAACCATTATTAAAAAGGGACCCAGGATATCAATGCTTGACCCAATACAAGCATTGTAGAACCTCTGTCTTTTGGGGAAACTGCTAGGTATGTATGACCTAGATTGGCCACTGTTGGAAACAGGATACTGGGCTTGATGGACCTTGGTCTGACCCAGTATGGCATATCTTATGTTCTTATGAGACGCTGAGTGGGAGTTTTACCATCTGCATACCTGGCCGCAACATAGCTCCTCCCTCCTGTAGCGACCGGGGATAAGAGGTCAGCGTGTACCGGGGGCTGGTGGAGACGCTAGCCCTAGACTGCCTGGTTACGTCAGGAGACGCTGAGTGGGAGTTTTACCATCTGCATACCTGAGCGCTTATGCTCTTCTGCCAGAGGCAAGGGAGGGGGCAGGACATAGCGATGGTTAGCTTAGATGCTAGAAAAGCATTTGACAGGGTAGATTGGGGCTACCTTTTCTGGCTTCTCCCAAAAAATGAACTGGGGGAGTACTTTGTGGGGTGGATACAAGCTTTATATTAGCAACCTTAGGCGCGGATACTAGTAAATGGCTGTCTGACAGAGGCCTTTGATCTGTATAGGGGTACAAGGCAGGGTTGTCTCCCTTGCTATTTTATCGCTGGAGCCCTTCGCTATTAAGTTAAGGGAGACCCAGGAGCTTCCAGGAGTACAGGTGACATGACATGCTGGTTAGTATGCCTTACTCTGAAGAGCACTTGACTAGTTTGATGACCCTGCTGGAACAGTTTGGCAGTTTTTCGGGTCTCCGTATTAACCTGGCTAAGTCAGAGGCATGGTTACTGGGAGAAGGAGGAGGGATGGTGCGGAAGGGTCTCTATGGGTTTAAATGGATGCTTGAACCCCTGAAGTATCTAGATATATATTTGCACTGGAATCAGCAGGTGGTGTATAAGAAAAACATAGTTGATAAGATCCAGCAAATCAAACATCTATGCGACAGATGGCAAGAGCTCTCCATATCCTTCTTGTGAAGGGGGGCTATCAACACCCAAAACTCCTTCCGCTGCAGTGTCTCTTTCGAGGTCTGTAGCATATTGATTAGCCTGTATGGTTGGCTCCAATAATCCAATAAACCATGTGACACATACCATCCCTCGCCATGCAAACTCTTCATGCACCCCTCACATAAGAGATGCCACATTGTATAGCCTAAGGTCTGGCAGACCCACTCCACCCTGTTCCACTGCCCCAATCAGCTTAACTAATTTGAGCTCTTCTGCCCCGCTACAAGGAGAGAATAATCCCTTTGAACTGTTCCTCGTCCCCCTGGCATAACCACAATAGGAGCATCTGCAACTGTTGGCAATGGTGGGCATCTGCAACTGATGGCAATGGTGGGTGGTAAGAGGGCGGCCCAGCTGGCAGGTGACTCCATTTTTACAGGTAGGGCGAAACCCCGGATTCCTTCCCGTAGTGGGGACAAATTCCTTTGCACTTTGCGAACGAGCGCGTGGAGTTGACTTGGGATGCCTTTTGTGATGGGGACAGGGGACGTTTCCGTCTTTTGAGAGAATACAGGAGTGGCTTGGTTTGCCAGCCTCACAAAAATGTCAATATCTACAAATACGACACTATTGGCGTCAATTAGATTTGGAGGCACCGGGGAGTTTGGTAGCCACAGAAAGGGATGAGGATTTACAAATAACTTAGCATCACAATGGAACACAATGGCCCACTGGAATAAGATCCTGCGGGATATGTTAGGGACAGCACATCTAGAAGCACTAGCATGAAGCTGGACAGAAGACATTGTGGAGAAGGTGACAGCCGAGGACCTCCGTCAATATTTCCAGTGTATAACGGCAGTGACATGTAATGCCCGATACAGGGAGATGCAGTACCAGATTTTGCATCGTGCATACCTTACACGGGCTCATGGAGTCAAATTAGGGATGTGGGAGTCAGGGCAATATGAGAAGTGCCAAGTAAGGAAGGAGATCTTGTCTCATGCTTTTCTGGAGTGCACTGGATTAACTGGGCTGTGGGATGGGGTGTTGAGGAGCCTGAGCAGCATCATAGGGAAGCAGATTGAATGGACTTATAGCCTCCTCATGTTAGGTGAGGAGACCCAGTTGCAAAAACAGAGGGTCCGCAAAGTAGATAGCAGATTTATTCAACTAGGCATTTGGGGTGTTAAAAAGACAATTTTACAACAGGCTGGGAGCACAGTCACCTGTTTCCACCCACTGGGTGAATAATATGCATAATTTAGCACAGGGGGAGCAATATGCATATATGGCTGAGGTGACACCCAAATGGACTTGATATAAATGGCTTTGGCAGCAGTTTCAGGTACAGTTTCACCAGGGGTGGGATGGAGAGGGGGGGAAGGGAGGGGGAAATGGGGAGGGTAGAGGGGATAGTGGTGAGCTCTCATGAATGGCTCAAAGAGGGCTTGCGAGTAGAACAAGTTAATGGCATCACACTGTTTGAATATAATGGACTCTTTAAATGAAGGAAAAACAATTGCTTATTTTCTTTATTGTACATCTGTTTAAGAGTTTAATAAAGATTGGAAAAACATTTATTAAAAATTGCATAATATATATGTAAACTGACGTGATGAAAAGTAATCCCCGTTGATCTGTTTATCATGTCCTCTCATTACTCCACTATTTAATGGTTGAAAACTACAGGCCGGTTAGTTTAACTTCGGTGGTGAGTAAATTATTGGAAACGCTGCTGAAAGAGAAAATAGTGAGGTTTCTGGAGTCCAGCGGATTACAGGCTCCAAGGCAGCATGGATTCACCAGAGGCAGGTCTTGTCAGACAAATCTGATTGATTTCTTTGACTGGGTGACCAGGGAGTTGGACCGAGGGAGAGCTCTAGATGTGGTGTATTTAGATTTCAGTAAAGCCTTTGATACTGTTCCTCACAGGCGACTTATAAACAAACTGAGCACCCTAGGGATGGACCCTAAAGTTACTGCTTGGGTTAGAAATTGGTTGGGTGGGAGGCGACAAAGAGTACAAGTAAATGGAGCTCACTCTGAGGAGAAGATGTTACCAGTGGTGTGCCCCAGGGATCTGTCCTTGGTCCGATTCTTTTTAACATCTTTGTTAGTGATATAGCGGAAGGGCTGTTGGGTAAGGTTTGCCTCTTTGCAGATGATACCAAAATCTGCAATAGAGAAGACACCCAGGAAGGTGTAGATAACATGAGGAGGGATCTAGCTAAGCTTGAAGAATGGTCTAGAATTTGGCAGCTGGGATTTAATGTTAAAAAATGTAAGGTCATGCATTTGGGCTGCAGCAATCCAAGGGAGCAATACAGTATAGGAGGTGAAGTACTTTTGGCAACTAAAGAAGAGCGGGACCTAGGCGTGGTTGTGTCTGATGATCTTAAAGTAGCTAAACAGGTAGAAAAGGCGACGGCAAAAGCTAGAAGGATGCTTGGGTGCATATGGAGAGGAATGGCTAGCAGAAAAAAGGAGGTGATAATGCCTCTGTATAAGTCTTTGGTGCGACCTCATTTGGAGTATGGTGTGCAATTCTGGAGACCGCACCTTCAAAAGGATGTGAACAGGATGGAGTCGGTGCAGAGGGTGGCTACTAAAATGATTAGTGGGCTTCATTATAAAGCATATGAGGACAGACTTAAGGATCTTAATATGTACACCTTAGAGGAAAGGTGGGATAGAGGTGATATGATTGAGATGTTTAAATACCTACGTGGCATAAATGTTCAGGGAGAGAGCCTCTTTCAATTGAAAGCAAGTTCTGCTACGAGGGGACATGGGATGAGGGTGAAGGGAGATAGATTCAGGAGTGATATGCGGAAATATTTCTTTACAGAAAGAGTAGTGGATCCGTGGAATAGTCTCCCAGTGGAGGTGGTAGAGATGAGGACAGTAACTGAATTCAAAAAAGCATGGGACCAACACAGAGGATCTCTAAAGGTAAAAAGTGGACTGTTGTAGTTGTTGTTATGGAAGGACAGACTAGATAGGCCATGTGGTCTTTTTCTGTCATCATGTTTCTATCATAAGAAAAGCAATCTATAAAAGCTGTTAACTAAATAAATAAATAGGTAGAAAAGGGACAGCAAAGGCCAGAAGGATACATAAGGAGAGGAATGGCCAGCAGTAAGGAGGATGTGATAGTGACACCTTATTTGGAGTACTGTGCACAATTACCAAAGGATATAAACAAGATGAAGACCACTGGCCATTTTAATAGTCGACTTCTACTCCATCGTAAGGCATTTGGGGGACAGACGTAAAGGAAAGAGTAATAGACGTATGGAATAGCTTCCCAGTAGAGGTGGTGAAGATAAGGGCTGTCTGAATTCAAGAAAGCATGGGACAAATAAAAAGGAGCCCTGAGAAAAAAAGAAAAAAAAGAGTCTGTAAAGCTTTAGCATTGGAATGGAAGGGCAGACGGGATAGGCCATATGTCTTTTATCTGCTGCCATTTTTTCTGTGCCAGGAATGAACGCCGAGTGAATTATTCAAGTTGACAGTCACTAAAACAATGCTGTCGTTTTCCATTTCTTGCTTGAATTTAATGACAAAAACCTTAAATATACTGGAAGGCATATTCAATGGAGGAAGCCAGTGTTGTTAAAGTGGCTGGCCATCCCCACTTTCCATTATGCCTGGATATTCAATGCCGGGACAATATCTGGCCATCCGTATTGCATATCCAGGTTGCCTGGTTGGCATTTTAACTAAATGGTCAGCAGCAATATTCAACTGCAGACCAGATAGCTAAAACTGCTAAAGTTAGGCAGAATAAAGGCAGTCCTATTTTTTTAAGTTAACCAAACAGTGGCTGAATTTTGCTGCTGAGCAGTTAACTCTAGTGCCGCCCGCAGATCACTCCAAAGCTAGCCAGCTAATGTCAGGGCATACAAACTGGGTAGCAGGACACTAAACAGTTCAGTGATGCTAAATATCCCACTGACCATGGTTTAATTGGTTAGCCGGTCTGATAACCAGTTAAGTCACTTTGAACATGCCTCCCACTGTTTTTTAGCAAATTAACAACATAAACATAACTTTGTTTTAATCCTCTTTTCTGTTCAAAGAATCAACAATATTGTAAACGGGATAGAACTGAACAGCTATTCTAAACCTTTCTTCATGTACCTATAGCAAAATTATTCTTAGCTAAAAAGAAATGACAGGTCCTACTTCTGAGGGAATTACCCATGGTGGGGAGGTAAACTAGGGTGCACTTACCCGTGTGAGATCATGAAGGAAGGTTTTGACACTGTCAGCCATTTCTTCTCCTGTGCTGGTTCTGGCTTCTTGGGCACTGTCAACTACAGCTGGAAGACAGGCAGAGAAGCGCATTCAGTGATCTCATCCTGAAGTAACAAATAACAGGAATGGTCTACCAGAGAGACGCACGCCTTCATCCAGATGTCGGAAGAAGTGAACACTTCCTATAGTAATAAAATAAATTATATGATGCTTAATCAGAAAAAGAGGTCATAGTATTACAATATTTAGGGGTGCACAATCACAAAGAAAAGACATCTTCTTTAACTGCATCTTTTAACTTTAAATATATATAATCAAAGCGGTATACAGAGAACAACATTCTAAATTAAAATAGGTGAGTAATCTTACAGGTAACAAATTCAAGAATATGTAACAGAATAACTAATATATATAAGTAGGCTTGGTAAATTTACATTAATGAAATCATGGGTGTACTGAACCTACTGAGGGAGGCATAATATTGTCCAGTGGAGGGAATATTCCTGCTGTTTGGTGATCAATTACTAAAAAAAAAATGCAGTGAGCTGCATTGCAGATTATGTTGGATAGATATTTGTACCATCTATTCATTTCCAAAATATTCTGAGAATATTCTGAGTTGCTTCTGGAAGGTGGAAAGGTCATTTATGTTTCTTATTTTGTCAGGGAGGGAGTTCAGGAGAATTGGTGAATAGAATGTAAAAGTTCTGTTGCTTGTTGATCGATTTGTTTTTCTGAATTTTGTAGTAATAGCTAGGGTATTTTGTTTGCACCCTCTCCTCTGTCTATTATTCGGAATTAGGTAGGTTGAGATTAAGTTGTGCAGAAGTCTGAATGGTACCATTAGGAATTTATATTTAATACTGCTTGCAATAGGGAGCCAATGTAACTGATGTAATATAGGAACGATATGCTCAGTTTTAGGTACCTTCAGAATTATACATGCGGTGGTGTATTGTGCTATCTGAAGTTGATTCAGATGTTAGGGAATTGTATGCGATACGGGGTGAGAGGTTGGTGTGCATGGACTAGAACCTTGGAGTGATCGTTTCAGAGGATCTCAAGGTGTCGAAACAGTGTGACAAAGAGAATAAAACAAAGGATAGTATAATGCCTCTGTATCGTTCCATGGTGTGACTGCACCTTGAATATTGTGTGCAATTCTGGTCGCCGGGTTTAAAAAAGATTTGGATACGTTCTGGAGGAAAGGTCCATAAACCATTATTAAAGTGGACCCAGGATATACACTGCTTGACCCAATACAAGCATTGTGGAACCTGTGTCCTTTGGGGAAACTGCTAGGTACTTTTGACCTAGATTGGCCACTGTTGGAAACAGGATACTGGGCTTGATGGACCTTGGTCTGACCCAGTATGCTTATGTTTCGTTCTTAAGTACTAGGTGGTGGCTAAAGCCAGAAGAATGCTGGGTTACATACAGAGAGGAATTACCAGCAGAAAGGAGGAGGTATTAATGCCACTATAGAAGTCGCTGGTGAGGCCTCACTGGAGTATTGTGTTCAATTTTGGAGACAATATCTCACACAAAAGATATTAAAAAAAAAGAAAAAGAGTTCAGATGAAGATGACCAAAATGATTTGGAGCCTGCGCCAGAAGACATATGAGAAGAGACCTAAAATATGTATACGCTTGTGGAGAGGAGGGACAAGGAAGATATGATTCAGACCTTTAAAATACTTAAAGGGTATTAATGAACAAACAAACCTTTTTCAAAGACTGGGAACCTATAAAACTAGAGGGCATAAAGTGTAGTTATTCACCTGTAACAGGTTATCTCCGGGAACAGCAGGAATTTAGTCTTCACATATGGGTATCGTCAGTACCAACGGAGCCTGCGTGGGAATGCTCCCCAGCGTCCAATAGGAACGCTTTTGGGAGCATCCCACAGCGCCTACGTGCTGCCTTCCCACCTTTCCAACTGTCCCTCTTCAGTTGAGTTTATAGCTGAGACAAAGGAGAGAGGGAGAGAGAGAAAGAGAGAGAGATAGAGAGACAACTCCTAGGGGAGGTGGATGGGTTGTGAAGACTAAATTCCTGCTGTTCCTGGAGATCACCTGTTGCAGGTGAGTAACTACGCTATCTCCAGGAACAAGCAGGAATGTAGTCTTCACATATGGGGACTCCCTAGCTAAAGATGCCAGGGAGAAGGCCCCAGGAAGCTGCCTCCCATTGTGAGATGAGCCATGCTTCCTCCCATGGATCTTTGGCATCCTATCAAGGATGATGGGTAGGAGTTGATTTAAGTCTGAAAGAGGTGCCTGGCCAAACAAGGCATCCTGATGGGAGTCCTTGTCTAAGCAGTAGTGGGCTGTAAAGGTATGTACCAAAGCCCAAGTGGCTGCTCGACAAATGTCGTCGATAGACACAGAGTGCAGGTTAGCCATAGAGTCTGCCATGGCTCTCACATTATGAGCTGTGACATGGCCCTCAAGAGGAAGGTCCTTAATCTCATAAGCAAAGGTTATGCATTGGGCAATCCAGTTAGACAGAGTTCTTTTGGAAACTGGAAGTCCCAAATGACTAGACTCAAAAGCAACGAAGAGTTGTGAAGACGTTCTATGTTGCTGTGTTCTTTGTAGGTAAAATGCTAAAGCTCTTTTACAGTCCAATGTATGAAGGTTCCTTTCTGCACTGGAGGCATGAGGCCTTGGAAAGAATACAAGAAGGTAAACCGCTTGGTTTAAATGCAAAGGAGAAACCACCTTTGACATAAAGTTTGGATAAGTCCTAAGAACAACCTTATCATGATGAAATTTTGTATAAGGAGGATCAGCCACTAAAGCTTGCAATTCACTAATGCGACGTGCAGAGGTGATTGCAATTAGGAAGATGACATTCCAGGAAAGGAGTTTCAGAGATGTAGTGCCTAAAGGCTCAAAGGGTGGTTTCATGAGCTGCCCGAGAACAAGATTTAAATCCCATGACACTGGTGGTGGTCTAATGGGAGGTTTTGTTAATAGAAGACCTCTCATAAATCTTGATATAAGTGGATGAGAGGAAATAGGTTGTCCATTTAGAGGCTTGTAGGAAGCTGCAATTGCACTAAGATGGACTCTTACTAAATTGGTCTTAAGACCAGCATTTGATAAATGAAGGAGGTACTCCAGTACCGATTCCAGAGGTATCGCAAGAGGATTAAGTCCCTTTTGAGAACATCATATGGTAAACAGTTTCCACTTAAAAGCGTATGATCATCTTGTGGAAGGTTTTCTAGAAGCCTGAAGGATATCCTTTACCTGTTGAGAAAGGTTAAGATCCTGCAAATCTAGGTTTTCAGCAACCAGGCCCTGAGATGTAGGGACTGGGGATTTGGGAGAGAAGATCTGGAGCACACCTCAACTCTTGAGGTGCAGCTTGAGAGAGATGTAAGCAGAGGATACTACGTTTGCCATGGCCAACGTGGAGCTATGAGAATCATATGGCCTCTGTCTCTCTGAAGCTTGAATAGTGTTTTGGGGATGAGGGGAATAGGTGGGAAGACAGAGGAAGTCTTGGCCCCAGTGAAGGAGGAAGGCATCCCTTGCCTGACAATTTCGAGCTGGAATTCTGGAACAGAACCGGGAAGTTTGGCATTCAGTAGACTTGCAAAGAGGTCTATGTCTGGGGTTCCCCAAATTTGAAATATTCGGGCAACCTGGTCTGAATGGAGAGACCATTTGTGTGGCAGCAGTACTCGGCTGAGTTTGTCTGCCCAAAGGTTTTGAATGCCTGGAAGATATACCACGAAGAGGTGAATTTGATGCTCTCTGGCGAGGGCCCATAGTCGTAAAGCTTCGTTGCATAATGACAGAGAGCCTGATCCCACCTGCTTGTTCACATAGAACATGGCTACTTGATTGTCAGTCTTAACTAGGACTGTCTTGTAGCTTAGCTGGGCTTGGCATACTCAAATAGCAAGGAAGACTGCTCTGAGTTCCAGGAGGTTTATGTGAAGACAAGCCTCCTGTGGATTCCAGGAACCCTGGGTAGAGAGATTGTGCAGGTGGGCTCCCCATCCCACCTGTGATGCATCTGTTATTAGAGTGGCCTGGAATAGGGGTTGCTGGAAAGGAGACCCCACCAGAAGGTTTTTCCAGTGATTGCGACCATTGGAGGGACTAAACAAGATGTTGTGAGTTTGTTATCTTGTCTGATAGGCGACCTGTGGCCTGTGTCCACTAAGTGGATAGGGTCCACTGGGCTGCTCGCATGTGGAGGCAAGCATAGGGAACCACATGCACAGTGGATGCCATATGTCCTAGTAGTTGCAGCATTTCTCGAGCAGTCGGGTAAGTCTTTACTGCTGCTTGGGAAGCTAGCTGCACTATGCGCAGACAGCAGGGCTGTGGAAGGAAAGCCCTTGACTGTCTGGTATCTAGACAAGCTCCTATGAACTCTAGCGACTAAGTAGAAGCAAGATGGGATTTTGGGAGATTTATGACCAATCCCAAATATTGAAAGATTCGCATTGTGCGAGACAGAGCAGAGCTGGCTTCTGGAGCCGTGGGGGCTCGAATGAGCCAGTCATCTAAGTAAGGGAAGACGAATATCCCTAGAGTTCACAGGAATGCAGCTACTACAGCAATGCATTTCGTGAATACTCTTGGTGCTGAAGCCAGAACAAAGGGAAGAACCCTGCATTGGAAGTGTGTTCCCTGGAAAAGGAACCGCAGGAACTTCCAGTGATCTGGATGGATGAGAATATAAGCATCCTTTAGATCTAGAGAACAAAGCCAATCCTGACTTTGAAAGTATGGCAGAAGAGTTCCTAGAGAGATCATTTTGAATTTCTCTCGGAACAGATATTTATTCAATTCTCTGAGGTCTAAAATGGGTCTGTGTCCTCCTGTTTTCTTTGGGCTAAGAAAATAGGGAAAGTAGAAACCTGTACCCTGTTGGAGAATGGGCACTTCTTCTATTGCTCCTTGAGCAAGGAGTGTTGTGACCTCCTGACCTAAGAGATTGTCGACAGGGGTCTGAGAACTGAACTGTCTTTTGTAGGAGGGGGCATGCTGTGAAAATGAAGCTTGCACCCCTCTCATACAATGGACCGGCTCTGCTGTTATTTGGTGCCATCAGTTGGCAAAATGACACAACCTGCCGGGGATGGCTAAGGGTTCTGGGACCCTTCAGGGCAGGAAAGCTAAGTTCTCTATGTAGGACTCAAAGCCCCTGAGGAGGCTGAGCCTGTTGAGCTGGCTGAGCTCTCAGCCCTTTTGGCTTCTTTTGTTGTCTAGTTTGTTGCTGTTGTCCTTTTTGGGCAGCCTGAACTGGACCGTGCCCCTGTTGGGCATAAGAAAGATAAAATTTCCTCTTTTTGTTGAAAAAGGATTTTTTATAGGGTTTCTTTTTGGCTGGGTTGGCTGTAGATTTTGACAATCTATCCAAGATGATATTTTCAGCATCTATTTCATTAGCCTTTTCTTGCCAATTCTTGCCAGAGATTTTCTCCTGTGCAAGGAATATTTCTCAATTTATCCTGTACCCAAATTTCCAAGTCGGATGCCTGAAGCCAGGCAATCTGACATGCACCAATGGCAATAGCAGAGGTTCTGCTGATGCATTCAAAGCAGTCAAAGGCTGCACAGTTTACAAACTTGGAAACATCCTGAGCATGTCTGACAAGAGTAAAAGTCTTGTCGTTTATCATCAGGAAGAAGGGGGCTCATAAGCTCCAAGTCTCCTGTGACCCCATATATAGGATATAGGAGCTGATCCTAGCTGAGAGCATGGAACATCAACGACCAAAGGCATCGAGAGTCCTGCACTCACGGCCTGGAGGATTGGAAGCATGCCTCTTTGCACTCTTCAACCTACGCATGGCCAATTCCACTACCATTGAATGGTGTGGTAACTGGGTTTTTTTGGAAGCCAGGACAAGGTGGAACTCGATACATGGTATTGAGCCTCCGAGAGTGAGGAGATGTGGTTAAAGGTGTTTCCCACATCCTCAGCATATAATCATGCAGGATCTGATGAATAGGCAGAGTAGCTGCTTCTTTGAGAGCCTTAGGGTATTGAAGAATCTCTAATTCTTGTGCCCTAGGTTCTTCTCAGGAGTTACCATGATTGCAAGGCCTTGAGCCACATCACGAATAAAATCCTGGAAGAGACATCCTGCGTTGAGAAGAAGAAGAGGGATCCTCCGGAAGAAGCACCCTAGATATTCAAAATATCTTTGATCCCGATGTTCGAGCAGAGCACAGTACCGATATCGATCGAAGTCGGTATTGAGGTGTCCCGGTACCGATCTGTTGATGCCGGACATAGACTCAAGACTCGGCATTGGGGGTATCCCCACCGAGGCCGGTGCCTGTTGAACCGTCTGTAGTGGTTTCAACAGTACCGCAGCCGTGAGAAGAGCTGCCAGACTGCATTCGATAGCAAGAAACCTCTGATCTAACGACGCTGCCGATGCTTGGGTGTCGGTACAGGTAGAAGCGATGAGAACCCCGGAGCATGGCACCAGTAGTTCTGTCGAGGTGGAGGCCTCGAGAACATTCTGGAGCCCCATTAGTGCTTTGGAAGCCGAAGCCTCCCACCGGGGCTTTTTTGCCGGTGAAGTTTCCTCAAGGGCAACGCCAATGGCATCTCGATGCTTAGAAGGAGATCTACCCTTTGAGGACCAGCTCTTATGTTTAGTTACCTGAGAGCCATGGGAGGAAGATGAGGCTCTGGAAGACGTCGATGCAACGGACATTGCATCTGAGGCAAAAAGGGCACCGGGTTTTGCAGCTCTGTTCTGCAGGCCCCTTTTAGTCATCTTCCTACATGAGAGGCACTCTGATGGAGAATGGTCAGGGCCTAAACATTTAAGACACCAGTCATGGGTGTCGGTGACGGAGATGGTACCGCCACCCTTAGAACATTTTTTAAAACCACTAGCTGCTTTTTCCATTTTAAGGAAAAATGGGCCTAGTGCCCAAAATGGCGCCTAGCACCAAGGAAAAAAAAGTCTCTGAAGAAAATACTTCAGGAACTGTATTTCTTTTAAAGAGAAGAAGAAAGAAGAACCGGCGGTACTCGTAGGTGTCGACGAAGGCAGACGCGACCACAAAAAAATAAAGAATAAAGAAGGGATTTTCTGCAGTGACAGGGTATGCAACCTGTCGGCTCCACGGAAAAAGAAGAACTGAAGAGGGACAGTTGGAAAGGCGGGAAGGCAGCATGCAGGCGCTGTGGGATGCTCCGAAAAGCATTTCTATTGGACACTGGGGAGCGTTCCCGCGCAGGCTCCGTCGGTACCGACGATATCCATATGTGAAGACCACATTCTTGCTTGTTCCTGGAGATCATAAAGCTGCAAGGGGGTAAAACAAAGGCAACGTCAGGAAATACATTTTCACTGAAAGGGTGGTGGATTCTTGGAATGTCCCCCGATGGAAATGGTGGGGGCAAATACAGTGACAGAATTCAAAATGGCATGAAACAGACATAGTGGGTCCCTTTATAGCAACAGGATAAAATCAAATTAAACATAACTTTCTCTTATATATCAACAAATAGGGGTGACCTGCATGGAGCAGTGGGTACACCAATAAACAAAGGCATGGGGAGAGGTGACTTGCACTGAGCAGCAGATGCACCTACTCTTATCACCTTGCTTTGCAGACTAGATGGACTATGTTGTTATGTTTAACTGATAAACAACATTAAAAGAAATGTAAAGCAAAAGTAAAGACAGGTGCAGCAAAAAAAGCGTCATACGATACATAAAAGGACAGGATTTATCTTAGTCTTGCAGGAAACACTTCACGGAGGGTTAGCATACAGCTAATGATGTGGGAATACTGCAGAAAGATCCGTTTAAAATAAAATTATTCCTGTGGCTTTCAGGAATCAAAGGACAAACCGGCAAGCCCTAAAGAGGTCCCGATTTGCACTAAGGAGGACAAAATGGTGACTATGTCCATCTGCCTGGCCTCCAGTGCCAAGCCTAGAAAAGAGTGTCCACTAACACTCCAGAGTATCCCTTCATGGACAACCTATGCCTCACCATATGCAAGAAGTGAATGGCAACTGCCATACTACATGCCCTTGTTGCAAAAAGCCCCTCTGATGAAGATCAAAGAGAAAGGACCCCACCCACAGGTACAAGAGATCCATGTACTATATCCTCTATGATCAATCTGGCACTACTATAATCACCAAGCCCAAGAAAAAGTGGCATTCCTAACAGACTCCATTACAAGCTTTTCTCTGCCTGAAAGGTCTTAAAGAGGTTTTGGTTTTCATTTTGAATTCTTTTTCTATACTTCAAAGGGGGAATTTTTTGTGGTGTTGGGAAAGCTGTGTCAGAGTTTATTGTTTTTTGTTCCAGTTACCCATTCACATTTAGTTTTTTGAAGCCACTGACCTCATCAGGTGTTAGATTTTTCCCTACCCATCCCAGCTCCCACTTGCTTTTTTTATGTCTTGTATTTAACTCCAAAAAGAGTAACATTACACTTACATACATTTACAGAGTTTCCATCTTCCTTTTGCAAGTACAGACCTTACTTCTGGTTACATGTGTGACATTGGCGTTCCCTTGTACTTCGCTGAGCCTCAGTCTACAAGCCCTGTAGTTTCCCGCCTGGCCTCTTTCCACCATCCGGTCTGTTCCTAGCCATATTTGGTTTCTAGACCAGACTTATGTCCTGCAGCCATTTTCAAAACTCAAAGTCCGCGGTTTACTCTGTTTCCATAACTTTCATCCTGATTGTAACCATAGCCACTTACTAAATTAAACTGCTTAACAACATAATAATTTAATATATAATATATTTATAATACATTTGCCAAGTGTAGCTCTTATATTTCATAGTGCTGAGAAGGCTCTTGTGATGGGGTAAACTTTTCTCAATTTTCTCAATTTTTGTTATTCGTTGGTTTCACCGTGCCCACCTCTTCCACCTTTCCTCCCACTGTTTTTGGTCCCCTTGTATCACTGTAGTGATTCTTTCAAATGTCTTTGCTTCCCCTATCTTCCCCCAGTATTCATCCACTGGGGGGGGCCTGTCTGTGACTTCCATCGCCATGCAATGGTGACTGGCCATCAGGAATTGTTTGACCCGTAAGGAGATGTGTCGCTTCTCCATTTGCCGACTGCCATCCAAGCCTAAGAGGAATTCCACTGGGTCTGGGAATATCTGGGAGTTAAACACCTTACCAAATTCCTCTGCTACCTCTTCCCAAAATTTGCTTAACTTGGGGCAATCCCATATGTGGAAGGAAATTCCTTGACTACAAGAGTCTCTCCAGCATGTCCCATCTGCCTTGCGATCCAACCTGTGCAGTAACATTGGGGAAAGATATGTACGATGCAGTATTTGCAGTTGGGTCTGTTGCCATGTTGTCACCCTAGAGTTCCTGTGGAGTGCCGCATGGATACTCTTCCACTGCTGCTCCGTTAAGTAGTGTCCCAGCACTCATGCCACCACTCTACCTGAGCGGGAGGGCCTTTATGTTCCTCACCAAGGAGCCCTCCATAAAGTCTGGTGATGATTTGTCTTTGTCTGCCCCCCTCAGTATTACGTCTTCTAACCAAGTAGATTTCTTTCCTAGCAGGGGAAGTATAGAAACATAGAATATAGAAACATAGAAACATGATGACAGAAAAAGACCACATGGCCTATCTAGTCTGTCCTTGCATATCAACAACTACAACAGTCCACTTTTTACCTTTAGAGATCCTCTGTGTTGGCCCCATGCTTTTTTGAATTCAGTTACTGTCCTCATCTCTACCACCTCCACTGGGAGACTATTCCATGGATCCACTACTCTTTCTGTAAAGAAATATTTCCGCATATCACTCCTGAATCTATCTCCCTTCACCCTCATCCCATGTCCCCTCGTAGCAGAACTTGCTTTCAATTGAAAGAGGCTCTCTCCCTGAACATTTATGCCACGGAGGTATTTAAACATCTCAAACATATCACCTCTATCCTGCCTTTCCTCTAAGGTGTACATATTAAGATCCTTCAGTCTGTCCTCATATGCTTTATAATGAAGACCATTAATCATTTTAGTAGCCACCCTCTGCACCGACTCCATCCTGTTCACATCCTTTTGAAGGTGCGGTCTCCAGAATTGCACACTATACTCCAAATGAGGTCGCACCAAAGACTTATACAGAGGCATTATCACCTCCTTTTTTCTGCTAGCCATTCCTCTCCGTATGCACCCAAGCATCCTTCTAGCTTTTGCCGTCGCCTTTTCTACCTGTTTAGCTACTTTAAGATCATCAGACACAACCACGCCTAGGTCCCGCTCTTCTTTAGTGGACAAAAGTACTTCACCTCCTATACTGTATTGCTCCCTTGGATTGCTGCAGCCCAAATGCATGACCTTACATTTTTTTAACATTAAATCCCAGCTGCCAAAATCTAGACCATTCTTCAAGCTTAGCTAGATCCCTCCTCATGTTATCTACACCTTCCTGGGTGTCTACTCTATTGAAGATTTTGGTGTCATCTGCAAAGAGGCAAACCTTACCCGACAGCCCTTCCGCTATATCACTAACAAAGATGTTAAAAAGAATCGGACCAAGGACAGATCCCTGGGGTACACCACTGGTAACATCCTTCTCCTCAGAGTGAGCTCCATTTACTTGTACTCTTTGTCGCCTCCCACCCAACCAATTTCTAACCCAAGCAGTAACTTTAGGGTCCATCCCTAGGGTGCTCAGTTTGTTTATAAGTCGCCTGTGAGGAACAGTGTCAAAGGCTTTACTGAAATCTAAATACACCACATCTAGAGCTCTCCTTCGGTCCAACTCCCTGGTCACCCAGTCAAAGAAATCAATCAGATTTGTCTGACAAGACCTGCCTCTGGTGAATCCATGCTGCCTCGGATCCTGTAATCCGCTGGACTCCAGAAACCTCACTATTTTCTCTTTCAGCAGCGTTTCCAATAATTTACTCACCACCGAAGTTAAACTAACCGGCCTGTAGTTTTCAACCACATCCTTACTTCCGCTTTTGTGTAAAGGCACCACATGAGCCTCTCTCAAGTCCTTTGGCACCACTCCCGACTCCAACGAGGCATTGAAAAGGTCAGTCAGTGGAGTTGCTAGAACGTCCCCAAGTTCCCTCAGTATTCTAGGGTGTATCCCATCCGGTCCCATTGCTTTGTCTACTTTAAGTTGAGCTAGTTTCTCACGAACACAGTCGTCTGAAAATTGTTCAAGATGTCCCTCGCTTCTGTTCCTATTTGTGGGTGTTTTCTGAGGTCCTGCTCCTGATTCTTCATCTGTGAACACAGAACAAAAATATTTGTTAAGCAATTCCGCTTTATCCTTATCAGCTTCTACATATTCCCCCGCTGCACCCTTGAGTCTGGCAATACCACTTTTGCACTTCCTCTTCTCACTAATATATCTGAAAAATGTCTTATCCCCCCATTTTATTGCATTGGCTATTTCCTCCTCCTTTTGAATCTTTGCCTTCTTGACTACTTTGCTAGCTTAGAGAAGTTTTTCCAAATACAGATGCCTGTCTTCCTCTCTCTGTGATCTCTTGTATTTCATGAAGGCCTCCCTCTTTTTCATCACTTTTTCAGCTACTTCCTTCGAAAACCATAGCGGTCTCCTTTTCCTTTTGCCTTTATTTACCATTTTAACAAAAAGGTTGGTTGCCCTTAAAATACCCCCTTTCAGTTTTGTCCACAGGCACAGGATGAAAAAGCGTAACTAAGTACTGACAGAAGGAAATTGTTTTGCCCACCTTGATTTCTAGGACATTGTGCACTATACAAGCCCCCTGAGCAGTAATTCAGAGAAACGACTTATCCCCTCCCCCCGAAGGTCTTTTATAAGTGATGAAAATTCCGGCCCTGAAAAGGGTCTGTAGTCTCTGATTTTGGACCATTTTAGGATAGTTGTCAATAGGATGCCCTGTTTACAACATATTCTCTTTATGTATTATTTATTTATACAGATTTGTATACCACCTTATCCTTCAATCAAAGTGGTCACATCACAATAGGAGGGTTACATTTAACACAGGGGAACTTAACATCTAGACAATACTACAGGAGGATTACATTTATTCTAGGGGTAGTTTATAGACATTACGAAGTATGTACGAACGTTATGTTATGTTTGTTTGGGGTTAGTGTATGCCTGTTTGAAATGAGTGAGTAGACGTATTACCGTATGCTTCAATAAAGAAGTAGGTTTTGAGGTCTTTTCGGAAGTCTTTTAGGTCATCTAATTCTCTCAGGCTTGTTGGGAGGGAGTTCCAGAGTGTGGGTGCTAGTAAGGAGGGTGCTCTTTTTGAGGTTGTTTGTCTGGTCTTGTGGAATCCTGCAGGTGTGCCGATCATGTTGTCTTGATTGGTCCTTCTCGGTCTGTTGCAGGTATCCTTCGTTATGATGTGTTGGAGTGCTTCTGCTGAGAGGTAGTGGATGATTTTAAAGATGCACTGGGCCTTGAAAGGGGTGTTGATCCCCCTATCCAACCCTCCCCCTCTCTTCCCCATCCTTCACCACTCAAATATAGAGAGGGAAGATATCGCCCCCTCTGGCCGGTCTTGGTGAACCTTGAAGGCTCTTAAGATGGTGGCTTGATGGTATAGCCTTAGAAGTGGGAACTTCATCCCACCCTCTTCCTTCATTATAGAGATTCGGTGAATCCATATCAGAGCTCTTTTCCCATCCAGATAAATTTTAGCAGTCTCTTTTCCCATTTATTAAGAAAATCTCTATGGAGACCGATAGGGATTTGGTTAAACAGGAAACTGAACTTAGCAATTATGTTCATTCTTAAAGCTGCTAATCTACCCATCCAGCTCAGTATCGAGCTTAACCAATGGAGCAAATCCTTCTCTACTTGTGCTGTGTGGTGTAATTGAAGAGGTTGTGCGGGTCTCTTCCAATATAAACTTCCAAATACCCGATATTCTGGGATGCCCATTTGAATGGAAAATCTGCAAGTACATCATGGGAGATTCTGCCCAGATTTAGCACTTCGGTCTCAACTTTAAACCCTGAGACTCTAGAGAACCTCTTGATTTCTGTTATTAAGTGTGGGAGGGATTCTCTGGAGTTGGAGATAAACTGCAGAGGGTCATCTGCATATAGTAATACTTTGTGGTCTTGCTTTCCTATTTTTATTGGGCAGATATCCAGGTTTTCCCGTATCCTGGCTGCAAAAGCTTTGATTACCAATGTGAACCAACATGGGGGAGAGAAGGCACCCCTCCCTCGTGCCTCTCTGTAATTTGAAATACTCTGATCTATTGCCATCAGCCAAGATCCGAGCTGAGGAGTTCCTATAGATCGCCTGAATCCAGTTCAGGAAGCCCTCCCCCAAATTAAATGTCTTAATCATCTTAAATAGGAACCACCACTCAATGCAGTCGAAGGCTTTTTCCACATCCAGTGCCACCCAGAGAGCTGGTTTATTTCTCTCTTTAATTAAGTGGGGGAGGTTTACTGCTCATCTTACACTGTCCGAGATATACTGCCCTTTTATAAAGCCTGTTTGGTCAGGCTGTATCAATTCCAGAAAGAGGTTTTCAATACGTTTGCCAAGCACTTTAGCGAAAAGCTTTGCCTCCGTGTTAATTAAGGCAATGGGCCTATAGCTGCTACAAAGATGGGAAGGTTTACCTTCTTTCTGTAGAACAATGACATTTGCTTGGTCCATTCCTGCCTCTCAATGCTCCAGAGAATATTCTCGCTAGGAGGGGGGATAGTTCTGCTGCCAAACAATGGTAAAATTCCACTGGGTAAAAGTCTCCCCGCCCCATGCCTTCTCCTTAGGCATAACTCTAATAGCCTCCTGAACCTTGGAGCCCATAATTGGGGTCCCCAACTTAGCTGCCTCCTCCTCCCTGAATTGTGGGACAATAACAGACTTCAGATAATTTCCCAACTCCAGGTCTGATGCCTTACTTTCAGACCTATATAAATCAGTATAAAAGGCCTGAAATGCCTTACAGATCCCCTCCGTAGTATATAATCTTTCCCCTTTTGGTCCCTGAATCACAGCTATTAGTCGTGAGGCTCTTTGTTTTTTCAGCTGCCATGCGAGTAATTTACCCACTTTGTTACCCTTGTTTCATATACTATCTTTTAGAGAGGCTTATTGGACGGGCAATACGCTCGCTTTCCATAGCATTAAGTTGGTGCCTAATCTCCGTGAATCTATGCAATCTGTTTTTTTTTTTTGAAATATTTATTTATTAAAGAACACAAAACAAAGTACATAACCAGACAAATAATGTCACTTTTCCTTATAATCATAGGAAAAAGAAAAAACCAACATGCCTAGGGTAGGGCTGTATCTTGTCCACTACCCCAGGTTATCACAACGGTACAAAACAGAATTATCAACTGCCTACCCAACCCCTCCCCCCCCCCTCCTCCTCCCACCCATTCCACCCTCCCGGGACCTAAGGGAACCTATCGAGCCTATTCCCAACCGTCGGCTAAGGGCACCCCACCAAACCTACCCCAGGCACAGAATTTCACTACGGATTTTAGGCTGAAGCACTTGAATATAGGGTGTCCACACCAAGAGAAAAGCGGCCCAGCTCCGAGGGTGCCTCTGTGCACTCCTCCGTTCTAGGAGCATAAACTGGTGAAACCCATTGCGCCACTCCCAAAAGGAGGGGGCCGCAGGCTCCAGCCATCGCCGCAGCACAGGACTCTTCCCCACCAGACATGCTTTTCGTATCAACAATTTCTGCCATCGGCCCTTGGGGTGGAGTGGTCCCAACTGATCCAACACAACAAGCCGCCCCATCCAGCAGACCTTTTGTTGTAGCAAGCCGCTTAGATAATTAGCTATCCGAACCCAATAGCGGCGAATATGAGAACAACCCCACCACATATGACCTAAGTCTGCTAGTGAACAGGCACATTTCGGGCACCCACCATATGCAGTAAGACGACTACGTAGTGCTCTCCTCGGGGAAAAGTGGGCTCGTACAATACATTTAAACTGGATTTCCCGCCATCTAGCTCCTTCCACCAGCCCCGCAACCCGGCTCAGCGCTGCTCAAACAGAACCCAGGGCCACCTCGCAACCCAGTTCTCTCGCCCAGGAAGCCTCCTCTGCCGAATAATCTGACGGCACCCCATAAAGCTCCAACGCTTTTTTGAAACTTGCAATAGTGGGTGGGGTCCCTGTCTCAAGAGCGAAAAATGCTAGTATCCGGGCTGAGTGGTCACCCAACAACTCTCGCCCAGGAATTGAACCCACATAATGCGATAGCTGCAGATACGCAAACAAAGAAGCTTGGGGACACAAATCATACTCCCGGCACAACACCGCCAGTGGTTTGCACTTCCCCTCCAAGTCAATTACGTGCCCCAGCAGCCGTATCCCCCCCTCCATCCATCGACGAAACGGGACCGAATCCGTTCCCGGGGGAAATTGGGCATTGCCCTGCAACGGCAACCAACTGGAAATCTCCGGCGAACTCCCCCACAGTTTATTCAGCCGCTGCCAGGTACGTCGTGCCGCCTGGACCAGCACACCATTCACTACTCGACTCGGCAAAACCTCCCGTCGTAGATGTAGAACCACCAGCAACGAGTGCGGTGCTACCAGGGACTCCTCTAGCTCCCTCGGGGTATACACCTCGGCTGTACCGGGCCAGTCCCCGAGGTGCCGAGCCTGGCAGGCCAAGGCATATGTCCAAAGATCGGGCACACCAATACCCCCAGATCTCCATCCCCCCTTCAAACGGCTCAGCGGTATACGTGCTCTGGCCCCCCTCCAAAGAAACCTACGAAACTCCCATTCAATACGCAAAAGGTCCCGGCGTAAGAGCCACACTGGTAAAGTTTGGAGCCAATAAAGGATCCGTGGTAACACCACCATTCCCAATGCCGCCGCCCTACCCAGTAAGGACAGTGGAAGCGGGGCCCAAGCTTGGAGCTGCGAGCGAACCTTAGACCAAATACGCTCAAAATTCCGTCTATACAGCGCCGTCGGGTCTTTAGGTAGCTCAATCCCCAAATAGATAAAGGACGTACCGGCCCATTTCAACGGGAAACTCCCTCCCCAGGCCTGCTGAAGTCGGCCCCCAATGTCCAGAGCTTCTGATTTATCTCGATTAATACGCAACCCCGCAAAGGCACCATAACGAGAAAACTCAGCAAGCAGACACGGCAAGGATTGTTGGGGATCGCACAAATGGACTAAAATGTCATCTGCGAAAGCCGCCACTTTAAAACCACACGGTCCAATACGGACCCCCCGAATGTCTTTGGAGGCCACTATACTCCGCAACAGCGGATCTAATGTCAGCACGAACAGCAGCGGGGAGAGGGGGCAGCCTTGACGAGTGCCCCTTTCAAGGTTGAAATTGTCAGACAGCACCCCATTGCACAAGATAGCGGCCGTAGGATTGGCATACAGTAACTCCACCATCCTAATAAATGTGTCGCCCAAGCCATACCGAGGTAAAAGAAACTTCATATAATCCCAGTTGACCCGATCAAACGTCTTCTCCGCATCAAAACTGACCAATAATGATTGCTCCTCTCGCGCTCGCACCCATTCCATAGAGGCTAATATTTTCCGCAGATTCCGCACCGCGTATCGCCCCCGAGCGAAGCCCACCTGCGACTCGTGCAATAAGTCCCCCAGAACGGTGGCCAAACGGTCAGCCAGAACCTTCGCTAACACTTTCAAATCGAAGTTCAACAAGGAGATAGGCCGATAGGAAGCCGCCTGTGTGGGGTCCTTACCAGGTTTAGGTATTAATGTAATAAACGCATGGTTCGTTCCCCAATCAAACCTGCCCCGCTCAATCCTTCGGTGATATACCGCGGTCAAAACAGGGGCGATCCTACAGACTAGCAACTTATAGAACTCTGCGCCAAAACCGTCTGGACCCGGCGATTTATAGCAGCTCGCCCCCAATATAACTTTTTGAACTTCCTCTTCAGTTACCGGAGCGTCTAGCAGCAAGCGTTGTTCCATAGTCAACTTAGGAATTCGTAATCCCTGAAGGTAGCTTTCCATTAATGTCGTGGACCCTTTACTTCCCTGGTAAAGCTCCCGAAAAAAGGAACGAAAAACTTGGGCTATCGCCTGGCTATTTTGATGCAACTGACCCTGAGCATCACGCAGTTCCACCACTGAACGGGGCCCTCTACTGCCCCGTAAACACCGCGCCAAAAGTTTCCACGGTTTATTACCAAAACGATAAAGCTGGTATTTATAATACATCAGCGATTTCTTTGCTCTCTGATGGAGCAGCTCATTAAGGGATGACTGCATCTCCCAAAGCAATCGTTTATTAACCACTGTTGGATTCCCCGCGCACCGCCGTCGGGCTTTTACGACCTGCTTTTCCATTTGGACTATTCGTGACGCTATCAGTTTTCGCTTCCGCGCCCCATAGGCAATAATGTCACCTCGCAGGACCACTTTTGCTGTTTCCCACAATAACTCAGGCTCATCCCTATGCTGTACGTGGATATCCATAAACTCCCCCCAGCGCTGCTCAAGATGAGTATGAAATTCAGCATCGGCATATAATCCCAGGGGGAAACGCCAAATTCTCTGCGAGGTAGTAAAGCCCCCCCACTGCAGGTCAACCCAAACCGGGGCGTGATCCGAGATGGTCAGTGGGCCAATCTCCGCCTCTCCAACCTGCGCAAACAACCGCTCTGAAACCAAGACATAATCAATCCGTGCACTGGAATCATGGGCTCTCGATTGGTGGGTGTAGTCCCGATCCAGGGGGTGAAGCAAACGCCACGGGTCCACCATCCCCAATCGGCGTCTCAGCTCCTGTAGTGCCCGAGTAATCGGGACCCGCCAGCCTTCCCGCCCGCCTCCAGAGGTATCTAAGCCAATGTCCAACACCCCATTGCAGTCGCCGGCCAAAATCAAAGGAACATCCGGCATTTGTTCAATCCGTGAGGCCAAGCGGGCATAAAAGGATTTATCCAAAACATTGGGAGCATACAGATTACCCAACACCACTTGTCGCCCCTCCAAGTTGCCATATAACAAGAGGTATCTACCCTCAGGATCCACATATTGCTGCTCGAGTTCAAAACGCACCCGTTTATGAATCAATAGGACCACTCCACCCTTTTTCCCAAGCGCCGGGGCCCCCCAACTTTGCCCCACCCAAGCTCTCTGCAATTTCGCATGCTCTTCCGCAGTCTGGTGGGTTTCTTGCAATACGGCAATATCGCACTGCCATCTGGCCAAAGCCTGCAGAACTTTATACCGCTTAACGGGGTTACCTACCCCGCACACATTCCAAGAAACAATCTTCAACTTAAAACAGAGGATTCCACTGCAGTAAATCCGATGTTCCAGACTGTCTCTGAAGGGACCCCCCCAGCCTGGGGTCCACCTCTAGCCATTACCCAATTCTCCGCTTCCCCAACTCGTATGGTCCCGTGGTCCCATCCCACCCAGAACCGCCCCTTCCCTCCAATCTCCCCCCTTAACACCCTTCCCTCCCCGGCCTATTCCCGCTACCCTCCCATTCCAACCCTCCCCCTTATCTTCACCACCCAACCCCAACCCCATCACCCCCTCAGTCAGCTCCCCTGACCTTTGGGCCCTCTCCACCTTCCCACTCTAAAGAGCCCACCGAGGCCACTCTGAGCGCGGCCGATCCCCTACCACCCACTAAGGGTAAAAGTTAATCCCGCTCAGACTTTACTTCTGCCTAGATGACCTGCCGCCAAATCTCGAGCATTCCCTATTCCCCCAGGGGGAACCCAATTCGCAATGGGCCCAGGTCTCCCCAGGATCCCCCTGAGCAAGGCCCAGAAACAATCTGCAGTCGGACCTACAGACCATCCTTCCTGTAAAGTAAAACAGAAGCCTTAGCAGGGGACTGGTCCCGTCACAAATTTGAAGAAAGCAAGGTCATCTAACAATACAGACTCAACCAACCAGCATCAATACGCCAGTTATAGACAGGTAAACATCGCAGAGACCGTCCGCATTAAGTATGGCTGGCCGGCTCTGCAAATAAAACAAATAAAAATAAGAGCTATGAGATTGCCTTCTGGGTATGCAAGTTGCAACGCTCACTTCCGGCAGCCATATTGTTTCGGCCGCTCAAAAGTTATAAAGAGCCTTCAAAGCCTCGGAGAATAGGCCCCAGAACCCCTCTTCGAAAGGACAATAGCTCAAGGTAAAGCCCTACCTCCTCTTACCTTTCCACACCCCCCGTCAATCTATCCCTCGCTATCGGGCTCGACGAAGGCAAGGGGGATCCTGCTCCAGAGTCATGCACACCCAGAAGGCATCACAACAGCACACCACTCCCTGTCCCTTTCTCCATGAGAAGTCTCAGCAGGACACAATCACTCCCCCCTTCTGCGAGTTGCTGCAGGGGCCACAAATGGCCGAAATGTTCACTGAAACTGCTTTCCATCAGCATTAATGAAATACCGTTATGAGAAAGAAAAAAAAAAAAAAACACATAAAAAGCCCCCACAGGTACCGATCAGGCTATTGTTGACACACTGAACTAAACTGCCCAGCTATCCGCATGGGGAAACTCAATTACAGAAAGGAAGGGAAAAATAAGAAATAAAAGGAGCTCCATAGTTTTGAACTCCTCCAAAGTCTAAGCGGAGCGGTGTTTAAAAAGAACAAAGCTAGTCAGATTTTAAGGCATAGTCTACAAAAAAAAAAAAAAAAAAATACTAAGTCAACCTGCTTAGTTTGAAACAATATAGCAAGATCAGCACATGGCAAACTTGTATCTGGGGGAGCAGTCCAAGCGACACAAAGTAAATTGTCCACGTGCCGTTCATAAATAACCTGACAGAGACTGTAGCCCGTACCACTGCAGGCTGCCCCATTGCGATTCCCCCGAGAAGGAACCAGGCTATCACCAAACAGTCAACACTATTAAATGTCAGTGTGGAGATGCCGAGGCTGCCTGTCCCCTGGCCACAATTCAATTCACAAAGCCCTCTGCCTCCGCAGCCGTTGTGAAAACATGGTGTGCCCCTTCATTTGTCACATGCAGCTTGGCGGGGTATTGAACTGAGAACCGAATCCCAGCGCAAATAAGTTTCTCGTATAGGGGGGCATATTCCCGGCGCCTCCGACTCAGTGCGGCCGAGTAGTCCTGTGCAATACGGAGTTTAGAATTATTATAAAGCACTTCCCCCTTCTGTCGGGCCGCTCTTAATAGCATTTCCTTCTGCGGGAAGCAAAGGAACTTGGCAAGCACAATTCGAGGACGGGTATCCCGTGTTTGCTTGTTACCGACACGATGCACTCTCTCAATTCTCAGGGGGTCTCCGAGTTCAGCGCCATCAAGTAGTTGCATAGTCAGTGCTTCCAAATAGCCCCGCAGGTCTTTATCTAAGATGGTCTCTGGAATCCCCATGAACCGCAAGTTATTCCGTCTTGACCGGTTCTCCAGGTCGTCAAGCTTAGCTTCGTGCAAGCCTAGTTGGATCTTTAGGCCAGCCACCTCCGACTCCAGCACCTCCACTTTATCTTCCGTTTGCCCCAGGCGATCTTCGGCCTCACGGAGTCTACTCCCCAGGGATTCCACAGAGGCACGGAGCCCATCCATCTTCTCATGCAACGCATCGAACTGCGGCGACAAAGCCGCTGCTACTGCAGCCGACATCGCATCCAGCGAAGTAGGGGATCTGGGTGAGCTCGGCGCTGGGTATGACTCTGCCATCTTGCTCGAGCCAGCCACCCGCTCCCGATCTCTCTTGGTCGATTTAGCTCCTGTCGCCATGCCGGTTACCAGCACAAACCTCAGTATCTGATGCTGCAGGCTCTCCAACACTCCCGAGGCACTTTTTCTGTTAGTTATTGCAGGATTACACGGTACTATATCGCCGGCCTGGGCTAAGGGTCTCAGAGCACACTCAGGATGCGACCGCTACCCTGATCGCATCACGTGGTCTCTATGCAATCTGTTTTCCACATTCTATGTTCTGTTTGTAGTTCTCCAAGCTGCTGGGGTAATTGTACTTTATTTTTATCTTTCTCCCACTTTGCCTGGGCTTTCCATTGAATTATCAAACCCCTCATAAGGGCTTTGCCCGCATCCCATAGAGTGTCCTCCGATATCATTAGTGGCCATGTATTGGTGCCACTCCTTTTTCAGCCTATTCACCAGAGCCTCTTGTTGGAAAAGGAGTGCGTTGGCCCTCCTTCCCATCCAATCTGTCTTTGCCCCTTGTCCTGATGGCTGCCACCTGCACTCCACCAGCCCATGGTCCACTAATTCCATTAGTGTATTTTTATTTTGTTGAAAGCTCCTGCTGCAGCTTTGGATGCTAAAATGTAGTCCAACTGAGCATACATGTCTGTTCTGAGTGTGTAGCATGTGAATTCTTTGGTTCCCCCAATTCTCTCCCTCCACAAATCTACTAGGTTCCAGTGCTTGATGCACGCCCTTAGTTCCTGTCCTTCTCAGTGGTGTAGCTGTGTTACATTGTTTGATCGATCTAGGGCCCCCAGAGAGCAGTTCAAGTCTCCAGCAATTACCTACTTTCCTTTCGCAACTTTGGCAAATTCCTCAGGGCTTTTATGAAAGAAATTGCCCTTTGGGCCATTAGGGGCATACAGATTGAGGAGCGATATGTCCTGCTGCTCAATTCTCCCTGTCGCCCAGATCATACACCCCTGTGAGTCCTTTCCTGTGTCATATTTTACAAAGGGGATTCTTTTGTGGATCCATATAGCTACCCCCTGTTTTTTGTTTTGTTGGGGTTTTTGGGGGGTTTTTTAGTTAAAGGCCGAACAAACATTTGTTCAAAGTCCCGGGCTTTTAGTTTTTTATGTTCACTCTCCGTTAGGTGTGTTTCCTGAAGGAACGCTATCTATATTGGCTCTAAGACGTTTAAGACCTAATGACTCTTGCATGGGTGGTGTAACCCTCTGACATTCAGGGTGCCAATCTTAACTCTCCCCATCAGCGATAATGTAATTTGCATTTACAGCATATCTCCTATCAGCACATTTTCCCCACGTTGAGCACTCCCTATGTCTCCACTTGGCATTAACAATTATAGCAACTAAAACTAAAATCATAAAAAAACTTCAACCACCACATCCAATTTTTGCCCTCCTTCCTTCCTTTCTTTTTCCCTTGTTTCCTTATAAGCTTCCTCCGTATAACTTTATATCACCTCGTTATCTGGTAAGCGTCCCTTTCTCTCCCTCCTCTCCCCCGCAGCTCTTATCTGCATTCCTCTGATTCTCTCCCTTGCCCTCTCCCCCTTAAATTTCTCCTTCCAACACATCCTGACAATCACATTAAAGGTTCATAACTACGTCCAAATTTGATATCTAGCTTTCCTGGGGTTTTAGCTATCACCTGCTGGTGTTCTTTATTCATTCAACCTTCTCCCAAGGGTAGGATCCCATCTGCCTCGGCTCCTTTTGTTTTGGGTGTTTCTGGCCTCGGTGCAGTCTCTCCCTGCTCCAACCACTCCTCCTGAGCAGTTTGTCTGGCTCCCTGTGATGTCTGCTGAAGAGGTCTGGTCTCCCATCGCTCTGGCACCTCCCTCCTGTTATTAGGCACCCGTGGGCTTGCTTGCTTTGTAGTAAGAAAGAGCCGGGCTGCTTCTGTAGATGTAAAAATTTGCGGACCACAGCCTCCACAAAGGTTAACTTGGCAGAGAACCAGATTGCTGCTTTGTATCCCTTTTCTATTAGCATATCTTGGCATTTTAGGAGTTCTCTTCTGCGCCAGTCTCTGCTGCCAGGTATGGGAAGATAAGAACCTTCCAATTCTTGTAATTTATTACCATGGATTTACCTACAGTAATTATCAGTTCATGGTCCTGAAAGTGCAACATCTTTACAATAAATACCACGAGGCATGAGTTCTTATCCGCTGCAGGCTGGGTTCCCTATGTGCCCTGTGATAAGGAAGCTTATCATAGCTCAGGAAGGAGCTATAGAAAAGGTGAAGTGACTCTGAACAAGCAACCTGTCAGTTCTGGTAGAAATAAGAAAACAGAATTTTTCTATAAAAGACTACCAGTCCCAGAATGCACCAGGTTTCCAACAGCCATTAGAGGAGCTGAAGTGGGGAAACGTGTGTTCAATCAGGAGGGCTATGAGGTAATCCCCAAGCACTCATCTCAAAGGGCAGGGCCTGATTCAGCACAGCTGTGCTGTGCTGTGCTAGAGTGGAGCACTCATCAAAGCAGAATAAAGGTAGAGTTTATTCTACAGAGAATTATCTTCAGAATCCTCAGTTTCATCTGGGAGATCCTCAGAATCAGCTTGGAGATCCTCAGCTTGGACGTCTTCATCATCTGGAGGATCATCAGAAGCAGAAGCCAGAACGGACGGACAGAGAGGGCAAGAAACCCTTTGGAAGAAAGAAGAGAAAAGCATTTGGGAGGTCTAAAGGAGTCCAGAGCAGTACGTATACTGGGAGACATTCAAAAGGCCAGCATACACCATTGGACTGGGGAAAGCCAGAGGAATGGTGCTGCAGAGCTAGGAATCTCCAGACGGTACCTGTGAGGGAGACGGCTGCACGTGGAAGGGACCCTAGGACCCGTGCCAGAAGGTATGTGAAGAGAGATCCAGTGTCCAGGGATCTGGATTGGAAGGCTGGACATAAGAATTGGACTACACGATGGGACGATGGGTGCGAAAGGGGGGGAGGAGCTGTTTTCCAAGATGACCGCGGAGTGTTTCTTCGACTGAATGCCTAAGCGAAAGGGGAAGTTGCGGGCTGCTCCCTCCGAGCCCCAACAATCCATTTCTGGTCCTATGGACCGTTTTGTGCACCTACCTGAGGACAAAAAACAGGGGATTCGAGCCGGCTTGGCTCTGCCTGGTAGTGAGGTCCGGGCTCTTCCGTCGGATAGTGAGACATCTCTCTCCCCTGCACAGAGAACACCGCCGCCACACCCGACTATGATGGAGCCCGCTTCAGCTGTGACAGCTTCGGAGTCCTCCGAGAAGGGAGCCCCGAGTGCGGAGAGGGTGTCAGCTGTACGAGAGGCTCCACAGACCCCCGTTCACTCCGGGGAGGCTTCGGGTGAAGTTGGAGCGGCGGAAGTTCTGTCGTCCTTTTCCTTGCAGGGGGAAGGGTCCCCTCAGCTGGTATCGACACCTGCTTTTCCCGATTCTCCTTTTCTTCTTCGGCCTAAGGTATTTACATTGGAGTCCATTTGGGACGCTATAGCCACCTTATTTACAGCTCTCATCTCTCGAACTACGGTTGACTTCTCAAATTCAAGATCATGATGTTGTTATTCAGAAGAATGCTGCTGATATCCAAGTTCTCACGTCTTCTAATGAACGGTTGAAGAATCAGATTACCAGTCTAGGTTCTCAGATGGACACCGATTCTGCTCTTTTGTCGACTTTAATTAAAGAAAACGGGACTTTTAAATATAAATTGGAAGCGCTGGAAAATGCTTCCCGGGCTGCTAATCTTAGAGTTTTGAATTTTCCCCGAGTATTGGGGGTTACTGCTCTGGATATGTTTAAAAGATACATGTTGGAAGTTTTAAAAGTCCCTGAAGGTTTGATTCCTCCTTTGACAAAAGTGTATTATCTTCCTATAGCTAAGAAAAAAGCTGGGGACCCTGTAGTAGTTTCTGACGTTAATTTTGAAGTTCTGGATATTTCAGGTTTGATCTCTGATGTTGGGAGGGAAACTTGTGTTCCTTCCACGCTATTAGTTCAATGTGCTCTAATTTCAGATAAGGATTGGCTTTTGAGGCTTTTCTTTAAAAAACGGTTAGAAACCTTTATGGGCTTAACACTCTCTATGTTCCCCGATATAACTAAAGATACCCAAAAGCGGAGGAAACAGTTTCTTTTATATAAACCGGGTGTAATCCAGCTGGGGGGGTTCCTTTTTCCTTAGATTTCCATGTCGATGTTTGGTAATTATGAAGAATGTTAAATACGTTTTTTCTGATCCAAATGATCTTAATGTCTTCATTAATGCCAGAGTTTCTACAACTGTGTCGTCAGAATAACGGTACCATCTATACATGTTTTCTCTTAAGGGATTGCGGTTCTCGGGTCCTCCGTGGCCTTGGTTTCTTTTTTTTTTCCTATTAACTGGTCTTGTTTTGTATTTCTTTCAAGTTTCCTCTGCTTGGAAGAATTTCTTTGCTTTTTACCCCCCATTTTGTGGACTATTTAGAATAATGTTTGAATTATTATCTTTGAATTTTGTCTTATTGGATTACTGACATGTATTCTATTTTCTTGCAAGGGATTGTATATTTCTTGTTGGTTTTTTTTTTTTTTGGAAACTGCATAAATAAATAATAAAAAGAATTGGACTACATACTGGCCAGGCTATTTAGAGAGGAACTCTAACAGCAATGGAAGCTCAGGTATGAACACTGATCTATGCCCTAGCTATAACCTTGAAAGACAGCAGGGAAACAAGTATTCTCCTGAAAGTGCTCCATTGAGAAATTCCTCTGTGCCAATCCATGATATTGAACCCATGATTGTTGAAGAAGGGGGAGCGGTCTTAGATACAGGCTGTGAATATATGGATTGCTCTGTCTAAACTCCTTTGGTAATTTACTGTTACAAAGTACAGCAATCATCACTAAGAAATACAAACTTGTTCTTTAATCTACTCAGAAAAGCTCCTGAGTAGGATTTTGGGCCACGCAGTAGAAAGCAAGCCAGCTAAGGGGTTTCAGCTGGATAACTGCTAGCAATTGAGCCTTACCTAATTGCTTGTGAGCTCTGAGGGAATCACTTCTGAATCTGTGTGTGAAGATATAAGAAGTTAACCTGAAAAGAACAGTTTTTCCCTTCTTTGTGGGTTTTGCTTGTTGTTTGAAACACTGCTAAGAAAATATTAGCTAAAGCCTACAGAAAAGACCAGTTTGTTACCAACCAGGTCTTTATTCTTTTGCTTTGATTGCCTGACAAGTTCAGCTGTTGTTTTCCTGATTTTGTTTTTCCAAGTTTAACACTGAAAGCAAGTATCCTGTTTTATGTGCTACCAAGCATATCTGTGTTGGGAGAAATAACCCCATAAATAAATATCTTATTGGCTTTACACTCAAGCACAACTAATTATTGTGAGCAGCTGTGTCTGGTGTGAATGGACTGCATTTCCCACAATCCCTTGCAAATCATATTGATATATGCACTTGCCAAGACTGTGAACATTCTCACCCAGGCAGCCGTCTGACAGCCCTTTCGAGCTCAAATTCAAGTGGAGCGGCCAAACCCGGAAAGCAGTCCCTCAACAGGCCTTGAATAAAAGTTATTGGATTCTGGTCTTCAGCCCCTTCAGGGATCTCCTATCTCGGTTGTCATAGTCCTCTAGTTTGTCATATAATCAGGAGATTTGGGTTTTAAGCTTTGCAATGTCTCCCGTATAGACCAGCTTTTCATCCTCAATGCAGCCTCCCCTCTGCTTGCTCGATTCGTTCTCCCAGTGCAACAAATTTTTCCTTGATCTTATTTAACACTGTGCTCACAATCTGTTTCTGATGTGCAGATTTCTTGAAGAACTTGGAGAAGCATGGCGTTTTCTCCTTGTGTGTCTTCATCGGTAGCACTTACAACTGATGAGGAGGGGGAGGAAGGCTGAGAAGCTCTTTTCGCCATTCTCCCCATCATCTTTAATTTTGCAGTGTAAAGTTCTTTTATTGAAGTAATAGTTTTGGGTCTGAGGACTTTTGGCATCTTTCTCCCTGGTCCCGACTGTGCTGACTTTTGCGAGCTACTGGAAGCTCCCCTTGCTGTGCTCAAGGTGGAGAAGCTCATTCGATTATGTCCCCTCAGGTCACTAATTTCGTCAAAAGCCGGTGGTAACCTTATGTTTAGAGGCTGCAATTCTGGATGCCATCACCCGGTGGAGCTCTTACCTCACTACTAAGTGCAGATTACTTGTGTGGGAGCCCTCAAGCGAGGAGAAGCAGAGTACACGTTCTCACAATTTGGACATGGAACGCCCTTTGTTATTGTTCTTATGGTTCTCGTGATACGGGTACCAAGATCTCCCTGGAGGACTCGCACAACTCAGGGGACGTGGATCTCCTGCTGTTGCAGCGGCAATTCACCTTCCAGTTGCCCGGGACCCGATTTCTCCCGGTTTAAATCCCTGCAGAACACTGGCTAACTAGGTGACTTGGAGGTCCTCAGATGCTTTGCGCCGTCACTGAAAGCAACTCGCTGTGCGCAGCCCCGGAAGCAAATATTTTTCTGCTTATGTCCAGTTGCTCCTGCGTTCCAATTTGCGTTCCACTTTCATGCAGTCTATGGCGCCATTAGCACCGCAAACTGCAGCTTCCAGGGGAGATGAAATGTTGCACACCTAACTCTACGTCCACAGTGGAAGCCCGTAGAGCAGCCGCACAGCCTCCGAGTAAACCTCTCCCTTATTTGCACCCTGCCACACTGCCGCCTTTAACAACCGTTCTTCAGGGAGGCACCACTGCCAGCCAGGCTCCCGTTATATTCCTGGGTGATAGATTAAGTAGTACGGAGTAAGCGGTAGAGTGGGAGTACAACATTTGGGCACTGGGCAATACCGGGGACGGTAGGGCTGGCCAGGGAGGGAGCTTCTGCACGTACCCCCACTGCTTAATGACATGATCCGTGTCAGTGAAGACACCGCTGGGCAGCGAAGATCCTGGGCATCACGGCTACAATCACTCAAGATTTTCCATCCTTGTCAGACCTGTAGCTGAGAGCCAGCCTCCGTAGTTTTTGAGTTTAGCCGATTTCGGCATTGTGCCCAGCTTTCTGGTACTCTATCCATCGAAATGCAAACCGCAATCCCCCTCAATTATGTGGGGTTAGGAGGGAGAGCCTCACCGTCCATCTTTTCAAGCTGCCATCTTAACCCGTTCCCACTTGCCTGCATGCTGAAGCGCTCAGGAAACGAGTAGCTCAGAGAAGAGGTGGCAAAGCTGGGAAGCATTCAAGACAGTGATGAGATGCTTCCTGAAAAACCCAAAGAAAGTTGGACATGAGTCACCAGATCCTGCAGAATCAACTCCCCCAGCCCTTGAATTGAAGAACCAGTATGCAACCCTGGAATTGGAGGAGGAGAAAGCATTCCAGGAAAGGGAAGGACCATACGAACATAAGATATACCATGCTGGGTCAGACCAAGGTCCATCAAGCCCAGTATCCTGTTTCCAACAGTGGAAAATCTAGATCATAAGTACCTAGCAGTCTCCCCAAAAGACACTGGTTCCTCAATGCTTGTATTGGGTCAAGAAGTGATATCCTGGGTCCCTTTTAATAATGGTTTATGGACCTTTCCTCCAGGAACTTGTCCATTAAACCCAGCTACATTAACAGCTTTTACTACATACTCCAATAAAAAATTCCAGAGTTTGATTACACATTGAGTGAAAAATATTTTCTCTTATTAGTCTTAAATAGGTTACTCTGTAACTTCATTGCATGTCCCCCTAGTCTTTTTATATTCTGATGACATAAACAAACAATCGACCTATGTTACGCATTCCACTCCATTCATTAATTTATAGACCTCTATCATATCTCCCCTCAGCCATCTCTTTTCCAGGTTGAAGAGCCCTAACCTTTTTTTAGCCTCTCTTCATAGGAGTATCCTTCCATCCTCTTTACCAGAGTTCAAGCACCCCAAAGTTGCAGAATCAGTGACCACAAGGAAGCAAAGGGTAATGGTGGTTGGTGAGGGGTACTGAGGCATCCATCTGCCGACCAGACTTGATGTCCAGAGAGGTGTGCTGTCTGCCAGGTACCAAACACCACAATGTTACAGAAAGTTTGCAGCGACTCATCAAGCTTACTGACTATTATGAGATTTTGCTCATCCATGTCGGCACAAATGATACTGCTAGGTATCCCTCTAAGCATATCAAAAGTGACTTCATGGCTCTAGGACAGGGGGTGAAGCAGATAGATGAGCACGTGGTGTTCTCCACAATCCTTCCTGTTGAGGGCAAAGGCCGAGGCAGAGAAGCTCGTATCCTGGAGACAAATGCATGGCCACAATGATGTGTCATAAAGAGCGTTTTGGTTTCTTGGACCATGGGGATAAGGTTCAAAGGGCTGCAGAGCAGAGACGGCGTCCATCTGTCCAAGAAGGGTCAAAGAGTCTTCAGCAGCAGACTGGCTAACCTACTGATTCATTGGGGGATGGGTGAAGAAAGCCCCTACCAAAGTGAAACATTAAATACTTCTGTAGAAATGAGTAAAAGGGGAAACATCTGGAAAGCAGTGTATATAAATGCCCGAAGCAACTTTGGGGTACTCGAGTTCTGGTTCTTCCCTTTCCTGGGCTTCTCCACTTCCAAGGCTGCATAATGGTTCTACAATTTGTTGGGATGAGGCAGGTTGAAGCCCATTCCATACCATGTCCCAAAGCAGTCATGTGACACCCAGTCAATAATACACGGTTCAGATTAAGAAGGATACTTTTATTTATAAACCAATAACCTGAGAGCCCGACACAGGCCGTGTTTCGTATTCACTTCCTCAGGGGATTCAGGCGTGCTGCATACAGGTAAACATAAATAGCGCATATAAATAAAAATAATAATACATATAAAATCATGCAAAAACTAATGAATCGTCATAAATATATAAAGGAATAAAAACAGAACTATAACCGTATACGTAAAAAATTAAATAATTTAAAAATTATATATTTGTACAGCCATTAAAAACCAAACGTTAAAAGACTGTTCATCATAAGTCTAGGTCATTGAAAGGATACTTAAGAAATCAGGTAACTAATGGTAATCACTTCGGTGTTATGATAACAAACTCGGTGAACTAATAAAAACAAAAAAGATGAGTAAAATAAACACAGTTATCAATAATCAACCAAGTTTGTTATCATAACACCGAAGTGATTACACATAGCATTATGAATTCTACATTAGTTACCTGATTTCTTAAGTATCCTTTCAATGACCTAGACTTATGATGAACAGTCTTTTAACGTTTGGTTTTTAATGGCTGTACAAATATATAATTTTTAAATTATTTAAATTTTTTACGTATACGGTTATAGTTCTGTTTTTATTCCTTTATATATTTATGACGATTCATTAGTTTTTGCATGATTTTATATGTATTATTATTTTTATTTATATGCGCTATTTATGTTTACCTGTATGCAGCACTCCTGAATCCCCTGAGGAAGTGAATACGAAACACGGCCTGTGTCGGGTTCTCAGGTTATTGGTTTATAAATAAAAGTATCCTTCTTAATCTGAACCACGTATTATTGACTGGGTGTCTCTTGAGCGACGTGGTGTGGTGCTCCGTTGGTGGACCAAAGCAGTCATGTGACATATCCTACTAACAAAGTAACCCCAAGCAGTCTGTAGTGGAAGTCATGCCCATATAAGAGTAAAAGCTTGCACAGATATACATTTCTGAGACAAAGAGCACAGACTTTGCATAGAAGCTCATGGCAGCGGTCAAGTACAGGGCATGCAAAAACAAGAAATATGTCCACCATAGACAGACAGGGGGAGGGAAGTGGGGTAGAAACAAGGTAGAGACAAGCTGGAAGAGAACGCATAACAAAAACTGCTATCATTTGCTTGCACAGGAAAAAAAGAAAAAAGGAACATGTCACAGTAAAAAGTCCCATCCTCAACTAGGTGACAGGCTAAAATAATATATATAAGAACAGTACTTGATATTATTTGGGAGAGGAGGAGGAAACAAACAAACAGTCTGTGCCCTTTGTCTCTTAGCCTAGCTGTATTTAATTCATATTAATCTGGTTATTGGTTGTTGTTGTTGTTGTTAAGTGCCATCGAGTCGGAGTCGACTCATGGCGACCCTCAGGATAGCTATCCTAAATTGTGTTTGGCTTATTGTTGACAGACTGGTACCCGTAGCTGCTGTTATTGTATCGATCCATCTCATTGCTGGCCTTCCTCTTTTGCGTTGACCTTCTATCTTGCCAAGCATGATGTCTTTCTCTAATGATCTCTCTCTCCGCATGATGTGTCCAAAGTATGAAAGTCAAATTCTTGTCATCTGAGCTTCTAAAGAAAGCTTAGGTTTGATCTCCTCTAGTACAGACTGGTTTGTTCTTCGGGCAGTCCATGGTATACACAGTATTCGCCGCCAGCACCATAATTCAAAGGCATCAATTTTCTTCCTGTCTATCTTTTTCACTGTCCAGCTTTCACATCCATATGATGTTATTGAAAATACCATGGCTTGAACAAGTCGAATCTTTGTATGGAGAGAGACATCTCTGCTCTTGAGAATCTTAGGCAGGGGTAATTTGGAATCTTTAAGCTCTGTCTGCTCTGTACTTAAGGTCATTTGAGTTACTCTTGTCTTTATTGGAACCTCTCTGTTGACATACCCTAACTTCAATCTTTTGCTAGAATCCTTCGAGGATACGCTGTTCTGAACCATGTGCTGTTGGGCGACTGTCGGCTTTCCCCTATTTTCTAGTTTAAAAGCTGCTCTCTCCCCTTTTTAAAGGTTACTACCAGCAGCCTGGTTCCATCCCGGTTAAGGTAGAGCCCATCCCTACACAAAAGCCCCTCCTTTCCCCAGAATGTTCCCCAGTTCCTAACATATACAAAACCCTCTTCCTTGCACCATTGTCTCATCCACGCATTGAGACTCTGGAGTTCTGTCTGCCATTTGGGTTCTGCACATGAAACAGGAAGCATTTCAGAGAATGCTACTCCGGAGGTTCTTGATTTCAACTTCCTACCTAAAAGCCTAAATTTGGTCTTTAGAACCTCCCTACCACACTTTCCTTTGTTATTGGTACCAACATACACCAAAACAGACTCCTCCCCAGCACTACCCAAGACCTTGTCTAGGTGGCGCAAGAGGTCCGCTACCTTCGCTCCCAGGCAGGCATGTTACCAGGTGATCCTCACATCCACCAGCCACCCAGCTATCTACAACTATAACGGCCATCCTAACTCTTCCCTCATGTCCCTGGAAAAACCTTCTTGATGCAAGAGGGTTTTATGACTCCTGGAGGAGAGGTCCTAGTTAATGGATCAATTCCTGCCACACCAAGGTGATGCTGTCCTGTCACCTGACCTCCTTGGCAAAAGAGAGGCTGCCAGTACTCTAGTCCTACCTACAGTCTACGTCCCTTTATCTCTCGTCTATAGAATTCTGTCTTCCTTATGTCCTCCAAGTCTGCTACTCTAGCCTCCAGAGATTGGACTCTTTCCCTGAGAGCAGAGAATTCCATGCACCTAATGCACCTGTAAGACTCCTAACCAACTAGGAAGAAATTGTATATGTGGCACTCAATGCAAAAAGACTGGCTAGCCCCCATCTTGCTGCTGGACTACTATTTTCATCTTAGTGATAAGGTTTTTTTGAGATACTTAAGTTGTTTACTTAAAGCTGTACCTGATGAGGATAACCAGCTACACCTGAAAGTGAATTTGACTATCTCTGTCCCTTTAAGTTTATAAATCTTAGACTATACCTGGCGTGGAGGAGTAGCCTAATGATTAGAACACTGGCTTGGTAACCAAGCAACCAGGGTCAAATTCCCACTAGCACTCCTTGTGGCCTTGGGCAAGTTTATTTTATTTATTTAACTGTATTTATATCCCGCTTTTCACCGGGGGCTCAACATTGATGATTTTGGGATGAACATAGAGATGGACAGGACAGCACAGTTACTGGTCTGAAGTTCTTGAAGAGAAATAGGGGGAGGGGATTCCCATTCAGAGATGTTCCTGGAATAGGACGGTTTTTAGCTGCTTTTTGAATGATGGGAGATCACCGTTGTTCCTGATGTGGTTTGGCAGAGTTCCAGAGTGATGGGGCATGGAGTTCAAAGGCTCTGTTGCAGGTCCGTTGTGTTGCCTTGGTTCTTTTGTGGGGGACGGCAATGGAGCTGTTGGAGGATTGTCTGGTTGTTCTGCTGTGGGTTGGGCGAGGCAGTAGGGTGTGGAGTGGGGTGCCTTGTGTTTGGTGGATGGTTTTGTGGGTGAGTAGAAGAGCTTTGTACTTGATTCTTGCTTCGATGTGGAGAATATGAAGGTCTCTCAGAATTGGGGTGATGTGGTCCCGTTTCTTTGCATTGTGAATTATTCTTGCCGTGGTGTTTAGGGCAGTTTGAAGGGGATTGGTTTGTGTGGCAGGTAGGCCATGGTAGATGATGTTGCAGTAGTCCAGATGAGGGAGTGTCAGAGCCTGCATTACTGTCCTGAAGTCCTGCGGTTCGAGGAGAGGTCGGAGACGTTGTACCGTTTTTGCCTTGTGGAATACAGTTCCAGTGGTCTTGTTGATTTGCTGCAAGTCACTTAACCCTCCATTGCCTCAGAAGAAAGGCCTGGCAATCTACCTCTGGTGACACTGCCAAGAAAACCCAGAAGCTTCTGGGTCGCCAGGAGTCAGGACTGACTCGAAGGCATACATGGTACTGCATGCCTGGCGTGGGTGGGAGGGAACGAAACACTTAATTGAAGCCAACTTGCGAAAGCAGTGCCTAGTGTGACTTTAGAAAACATAGACCTTTTAAAAAAATTTATTTATTTATTTAAATGGATTTCTATACCGCCTTATCCTGTAATCAAGGCGATCTACACAGCAAACAATCGAAAAATCCTGCCTTTTGTGTGTGCATGCAGTGAAAACTGAAAATGCGTGTGTGTGTAGGGTAATGTTGATTCTTGGGCTATTTACAGTGTGCGCTATTATACAATACTATGTACATAAGAGTCAAGGGAGGTGGGTTATACTGTAGTACTGTCTGTCGGGCAGCTTATGTGATGTCACCGTAGTGTTCGATGAATAAGGTCGTCTTGAGCTGTTTTCGAAAGTCCTTGATGTATGTTGTTGATTGTAGGTCATCAGGGAGAGAGTTCCAAATTGCTGGGGCGGCCAGTGATAGGGCTCGTTTTGCAGCGTCTTTGCGTACCTTGTTTAAGTCTTTTGGTGTGTTGATGCGGTTGGAGGTGCCTCTCCTCCTCGGTTCTGTGCTGCTGTCGGATTGTATGAGTGGTTGTAGGCCGAGCGCGGATGTCTGTTTGATTCTGAATATGTTTATGACTGTCTTATATCTGATGCGGGAGCTGATTGGTAGCCAGTGGAGATCTTTTAGAATGGGTGTGACGTGATTGTGTCTTGCTGTGCCAGATATTATGCGTGCTGCTGTGTTTTGCACCAATTGCAGTGGTCTGAGTGTCTGCTTTGTCAGGCTGAGATAGATTGGGTAGCTGAAGTCTAGGATTGGAGTTATTAGTGCCTGACAGACTGTGCGGAAGTGCTCCCGAGAGAGGAGGGGCTTTAGGCGTCGGATTAGATTTATCTTGTGGTATGCATTTTTGGTGGTTCTGCTGATGTGTGATTGTAGGTTCAGTTCTTTGTCGAGGGTCACTCTGAGGTATTTCACTTCCGGCTTTATGGGTATTGTTGTGTTTATCTTGATGTTGAGTGGAGGGACAAAGAGGTAATTAGATCTTACCTGCTAATTATTGTTCCTGAAGGAACGACAGTCCAGTCCCTTTACTTCAGGGTTACGCAACCCTTCCAGCAGCTTGGAGGCTGAGCCCAACCTTTTTGGGGTGGAGCGGTATATATACCACTGGTGCCACCCACCAACTCCAGTAGCCTACTGTAAAAGCAGACTATTCAAACCTATATAACTGTGAAACCGTAAATAACCAAATTCAAGCCAAAAACTCTATAAATATATATATTTAATTCTCTTTTTTTTTTTTTTTTTTTTTAACAGAAATAGGTAGTAGAAGCGGAGGTCAAGGAGGGGAGGTAGGAGAACTGCTATAGAGCGGGCCTTTCCTTCCGCTTGACCCACCAGCGCAGCCTGAATCCGCCCTCGGGCCGCAGACCCGCCTCAAAGAAGCAGCCGGAATGGCTAAAGAGCTAGGGAGGGGAATAGGGACTGGACTGTCGTTCCTTCAGGAACAATAATTAGCAGGTAAGATCTAATTACCTCTTCCTTATCGTCACTCCAGTCCAGTCCCTTTACTTCAGGGAAGTACCAGAGCAGTACCCGCCCGGGTGGGATTCGCCATTCCGGAATGTAGCACTGCCTGCGCAAACCTGGAGTCCGCCGTGCTCTGCACGTCCAGCCTGTAGTGCTTGGTGAAGGAGTGCAGCGAGGACCAAGTTGCTGCCCTACAGATGTCCAAAGGGGGAACTAGGCTGAACTCTGCCCAAGAGGTAGCCTGTGCACGAGTTGAGTGAGCGCGCAGGCCCCCTGGGACCTGTTTCCCCTTGAGGATATAGGCGGAGGCTATCGCCTCCCTGATCCACCTGGAAATTGAGGCCTTGGCCGCCGCCTCTCCCTTGTGAGGCCCTCCGAACTGCACAAAGAGTCGTTCTGATTTCCGGAAGGGCGCCGTGCGGGAGAGGTAACGCTTCAAGGCCCTGGGGACGTCGAGCAGATGAAGCTTACTATCTCCCCCTCCCGGTCCCTCCGGAGAGAGAGTTGGGAGAGAGATGGACTGGTTAACGTGAAAGGGAGAGATCACCTTAGGCAAAAATGAAGGGACTGTCCGAAGGACTACCTTATCCCTGAGGAAGGACAGAAAAGGAGGCCGAGCGGACAGGGCTTGTAACTCGGAGACTCTTCTAGCTGAGCAAATGGCCACCAGGAACACTGTCTTCAGCGTCAGATCCTTCAAGGAGGCCTTCTTCAAAGGCTCAAAGGGTTCCGCGGCTAGTGTATTTAGTACCAGGTTGAGGTCCCAAGGGGGGATGACCGATCTTCGCTGCGGTCGAAGCCGCCTGACCGCTTTCAAGAACCTGCCAACGTCCGCATTGGCTCCCAAAGCTTTTCCGCCCACTTTGCCCCTATAGCAAGCGATGGCCGCCAATTGTACTCTCAAGGAGCTGTGGGCTAGCCCCTTGTCGAGACCCGCTTGCAAAAATTCCAGCACCTCCGGGACCGAGGCGGACAGAGGATTCTTCCGGCGCTCCGTACACCATGCCTCAAAGATACGCCAAACTCTTACATAGGAAAGACAGGTGGAGCGCTTCCTCGCGCTTAACATGGTCGCGATTACTGCCGCCGAGTAGCCACGCTTCAAGAGCCTCGCCCTTTCAATAGCCAAGCCGTAAGCGAGAATCGATCCACGTGTGGCATCTGAACCGGACCTTGCTTGAGTAGGTCCTTCCTGACGGGGAGGCGCCACGGGCGGTCGGCGATCATCCTTACCAGGTCCGCATACCAAGGACGACGGGGCCAATCCGGGGCAATAAGGACTACAAGGCCCCGGTGAGCTTCCACCCGCTGGAGGATCTTCCCGATTAGTGCCCAAGGGGGGAAGACATAAAGAAGACCCTCCGAGGGCCACCTTTGAGACAGGGCGTCTAGGCCCTCGGACATCCTTTCCTTCCGCCGGCTGAAGAATCGGCTTACTTTGGCGGATGCGAACCGCGCCATGAGGTCCATGACTGGGGGGCCCCACAGGGCTACTATCTGGTCGAAGATCTCCTGATGCAGCTCCCACTCGCCGTGGTCTATCCTGTACCTGCTGAGGTAATCGGCCATGATGTTGTCCGTCCCGGCCACGTGCTGCGCCGACAGCGCTTTCAGGTGAACTTCCGCCCACTTGAACAGGGAGTCCGCCTCCTTTTCCAATGCCGGACTGCTGGTGCCGCCCTGGTGATTGATGTACGCCACGGCTGTGACGTTGTCGGAGAGAACGCGAATCGCTTTCCCTAGCACCGAGGACTGAAGCGCCTTGAGTGCCCGAGCGACGGCTCTCAATTCCAGACGGTTGATAGGCCATGAGGATTCCACTGCCGACCACCGCCCCTGGACAAACTGGTCCTCGCAATGTGCTCCCCAGCCGGCCAGACTGGCGTCCGTCGTCAACAGCACCCACTGAGGAGGCTCGAGGGGCATTCCACGACTCAAGTTCCTTGGACACCTCCACCAGAGGAGAGAGTGCTTTGTCCAAGGGGCGCAGGGAAGCTGCCGGGACAAGGGGTGCTGTTGGGGAGACCACCGCCGCAACAGGGACCGCTGTAACGGGCGCATGTGTGCTCTGGCCCACGGAACAACCTCTATTGCTGCCGCCATGGTTCCCAGCAATTGTAGGTAATGCCACGCTGAAGGGAGCCGCCTGCCCAAGAACTGCGAGACTAGGGTTCTCAGGTCCTTCATCCTTGAGCTGGACAGAAAGACCCTGCCTCTGCCTGTGTGGAACTTTGCTCCGAGATATTCGAGCTCCTGGGATGGAAGCAAGCTGCTCTTTGCCCGATTGATGACCCATCCTAGCTCCTCCAGAAGTTGAATCACTTCGGCTGTGGCCCGGAGACTTTCCTCTTCTGATTTTGCCCGTATCAGCCAGTCGTCCAGGTAGGGGTGCACTAAGATTCCCTTCTTTCGTAGGGCGGCCGCCACCACCACCATCACCTTGGTAAAGGCTCGCGGTGCTGTCGCTAGACCAAAGGGTAGCGCCTGAAATTGAAAATGACCTCGAGGGACAGCGAATCTGAGGAACTGCTGATGGGCCCTTCTGACCGGGATATGCAGGTACGCTTCTGTCAGATCTAACGAAGTCAAGAACTCTCCGGCTCTCACAGCCGCTATCACTGATCTCAGGGTTTCCATCCGGAAGTGAGGTACCTTGAGGCAGCGGTTGACCTGCTTTAGGTCCAGGATCGGACGAAAGGAGTCCTCCTTTTTTGGGACGACAAAGTAAATCGAGTATCGACCCGTACCGCATTGGTCTGGAGGCACCGGAACTACGGCCCCGAGATCTAAGAGGCGAGAAAGTGTAGACTCTATAGCGTTCCTTTTTGCTGTGGAACCGCAGGGAGACTGAACAAAGGCTGGGAGTATTTGCTTTGCAAATTCGAGGGAGTATCCTTCTCGAATTACCTCTAGCACCCACTGATCGGATGTGACTCGGGACCAGGCGGGAAGAAAGTGCCTCAGGCGACCGCCTACCGGCAATCCGCCCTCCTGGGCCCCCTGTATCTCATTGTTGTTTTCTGGGGCCCGAGGAAAAGGAGGAGGAGGATGAGAACCCCCTGCCCCGAAACCCCCGGGATCCTTGGCCCCTAGCGTTAGAACGACCCCTGAGGAAAGGGTTAGGTCTAGATGAGCGAAACCTCCGAGGTTCTCTAGGTTGGTTCCGAGCTGTGGCAGAAGATCGAGCTTGCTTGGGCCTGTCCTCGGGAAGCCTGCCGCCCTTGGACTCACCCAGGTCTTTTACTAACTTGTCAAGGTCCTCTCCGAATAAAAGTTTCCCCTTAAAGGGAAGGCGACTCAGGCGAGCTTTGGAGGAGGCATCAGCGGCCCAATTCCGGAGCCACAAATAGCGTCTGGCTGCCACCACCGAGGCCATGTTCTTAGCTAAGCTCCGGATAAGGTCATACTGGCTATCCGCCAAGAAGGCCGTGCCTGATTCCAACCTAGCCGCGTTGGCTAGAACCCCCTCGGGGGAGCCCTCCTCTGCCTGGAGTTGTTGTGACCACCTCAAACAGGCTCGTGCCACCCATGCCCCAGAAACTGAGGCCTGTAAGGCGAGAGCGCTCACGTCGAAGGCTTGCTTAAGGAGTGTGTCCAATCTTCTGTCTTGTGCATCCCTCAAAGCCGCGCTGCCCTCCACTGGGATGGTGGTTTTCTTCGTCACTGCCGAAACCGCCGCATCCACCCTGGGGGACTTCAGAAGCTCTTTGTCTGCTTCTGGGAGAGGGTAGAGCCGAGACATGGCCCTGACCCCCCTCAACGCTGACTCTGGTTGATCCCATTCCTCCTGAATCATCTGACGCACCACTCTGTGGACAGGAAAAACCCTCTGGGACCTTCTGATGGCCTGGATCAAGGGATCTTCCAAAGCTTCCTCCTCCGCGGGGGCGTCCGAGGCTACGTTGAGAGCTTTCAGGGAGTCATTTATTAGAGCGGGCAACTCCTCCCGCCGAAATACTCTTATTATGCGAGAGTGGTCCTCCTCCGGGATCTCCCCTTCCTCCAGCTCCTCCTCTTCCTCCTCCAATTCCTTATCCGAGGTCTCTTCTTCAGGCAAGTCCTGGAAGAGCGGAGTGAGGGGCTCTTCAACCACCAGTCTGGGGCGCTTTGAGGGTATCCCAGAGTCCTGAGTGTTAGACTTCATGGGTCTGACCAGTTTAGCCTCGGCCGAAGGACCCGCTTCCCCCGGACCAAGACCCTTCTTACGCATGCAATAGGCCTGGTGCAGCAGGAGAATGAAATCAGGAGAGAAGAGGTCCCCGGCTCCCCCTTCTCCTGTAGGAAGGGAGGGGGGAGGAATAGGGGGAAGAGGAGCCTCTGAGTGAGAAGGGGGGGACAACTGGGACGCCACTTCCCCTTCCGACGGGCCCGAGGACCCCTGCGAGACCTGGGACATGGCAAGGCTGATTTCCTGTTCCACGGAGGAAGCCACTGCAGCGCAGCCCCTGCAGACCCCTGCCTCGGATGCAGTACCTCTCCGGGTGCCACACGATGGACACCTTGGTTTGCCTGCCATGCTCCTCGGGAGTAGCTAAAGGGATTTCCCTTACAGAAAGGAAAGAAACTACCCCAATCAAGTCAATAAGGGAAAATAAATTAAACTAAATTAAATTGATTAAAATTAAAATCAAAAATTAACTCAATATATTAATTAAGAATTAAAATTAAAAAGTGAAGCAATTATCCCCCGACTAAGAAAGGAAAAGCTCCCCAGAAGCCGGCATGCAAAGACAGGAATCCCGAAGAAAAACCGGGACACCGAAGTCCTTTTAGAATGAATCACCCTGTTCAGGCTGAGTAAACATAAAGAACTTTAACAACGATTCAATCTTTTTTCAGCACATCAGCTGAATACTTGCGGTTTGGATGATTCTCTCCAGGCCCGAGGCCGTGATCCTCCGGAGTCGGCTCAACACGTGGTAGGCCCCGACCACGTGGAGCCATTTGCAGCGGAGCTCGTCCCAAAGCTCTTTTTTCTGTCTCGGCCGCTCCGGGTGGAGGAGAGACTGGAAGCCGCGACCCGACTACCGCGGGAGCCTCCCTCGCGGCTCCGGAGTCAGACGCTGCCCTCGATCGCGCCGCGGTGAGAAGAGGAGCTGAAGTAAGTAGTACCCTCTCCCTCCTGACCGGCAAGTCCTCTAGCGCTCAGCCGCCGGCGGGGGCTTCGGCGCGAGGACGGGCAGGGCTTCAGGCAGGGCTGCAGAGGAGCAGGTCGCTCTCACAGCGAGAGGAAGTTTGCTCGTTCCTCCTCGCTGCAGCAGTGGGCAGAAGAAATCTCCTTCGGTCCCCGAATCGGGCCGCGGGGGGGGGGGGGGAGGAGGAGGGGGGGAGGAGGAGAGGAGAGTGCTCCCACAAGAGGGAACTAAAATGAAGTAAATTAAGCCAATTAAGTAAAGAATCTACCTAAGAGGAAATAAAATAAATCAAACTGATGAAAATGAAAATGAAAATTAAAATTAGGAGAAGTTAGGACTCCAGTAAGCCCTAGGCTTACGGAACCCTCCAGCTGCTTGGAGGCTGAGAATACTGGAGTTGGTGGGTGGCACCAGTGGTATATATACCGCTCCACCCCAAAAAGGTTGGGCTCAGCCTCCAAGCTGCTGGAAGGGTTGCGTAACCCTGAAGTAAAGGGACTGGACTGGAGTGACGATAAGGAAGTCGGTGTTTCGGGTGATGATTAGTGCCTCGGTCTTGCTGTAGTTTATGGTCAAGTTGTTGTCTTGAAACCAGTTGGTCATGTGCATGAGACAGTCTGTTATTTTGGTGTGTATATCATGTCGTCGTTGGCATAGATTGTGTATTGTATTTTGTACTTTCATGACGTTGCATATTGGTTGAATATAGAGATTAAATAATAGCGCCGATAGGGCGGATCCTTGTGGTATGCCTTGCATGACCTTTATGGGTCCGGATGTGTTGAAGCCGACCTTGACCTGTATCTGCCTGTCTGTTAGGTAAGAGTGGAACCATCTCAGGGTGGATCCGTGTAGTCCAATGTTCTGTAGTCTTGCTAGTAGAGTTCAGTGATCCACTGTGTCAAATGCTGATGAAATGTCAATAAAGATGATAAGTATTCCGTTCTTGCAGTCTCAATGCGTGGATAAGACAATGGTGCAGAGATGAGGGTTTTGGATTTGTTAGGAACTGGGGAACATTCTGGGGAAAGGAGGGGCTCTTCCGAAGGGATGGGCTTCACCTTAACTGGGATGGAACCAGGCTGCTGGCATTAACCTTTAAAAAGGAGATAGAGCAGCTTTTAAACTAGATATTAGGGGAAAGCCGACAGTCGCCCAAGAGCAGATGGTTCGGAAGAATGTATCTTTGAAGGATACTACCAAAAGCAGAGAGGTTCCACAAAAGAGTAAACTAGCCCAAATGCCCTCAAGTATGGAGCAAACAGAGCTTAAAGATCCCAAATTACCCATGTCTAACAATAGCCAAATTAATATGAATAAAATACATTCTCTAAAATGCTTGTATGCAAATGCTAGAAGTCTAAAAAATAAGATGGGAGAGTTAGAATATATAGCACTAAATGAAAGGTTAGATATGATTGGAATATCAGAGACATGGTGGAAGGAGGACAACCAGTGGGACACTGTGATACCTGGGTACAAACTATATCGTAATGATAGAGCTGATCAAATTGGTGGAGGGGTTGCTCTCTATGTTAGAGAGGGCATTGAGTCAGAAAGGATTAAAGTTTTGCAGGAAACAAAATCTGCTGTAGAATCTATATGGATTGAAATTCCATGTAAAAGGGGGAAGGCGATGGCAGTGGGGTTGTACTATCGACCGCCTGGCCCTGGGTCAGTGTCACGACAGGACATGCTAGGGAGATAAAGTTCCTAGATGAAATAAATGACTGCTTCTTGGAGCAGCTGGTTCATGAACCGACCAGAGGGGAAGCCATATTAGACCTAGTTCTTAGTGGAACACCAGATCTAGTGCAAGAGATAAGGTTGTTGGGGCCACTTGGCAATAGTGATCATCGCATGATTGCCTTTGATTTAATTAGTGGATTTCCTTACTATCCCTCCTCCACAGTACTACCTTTTAACTTTCGAAAGGGAGACTATGATAAAATGAGGAAAACAGTTAAGAAAAAACTAAAAGGAGCAGTGGCAAAGGTTAAAGACGTACATCAGGCTTGGCTGTTGTTGAAAAATACTATCTTGGAAGCCCAGACCAGCTGTATTCCACGCTTTAAGAAAAGTGGAAGGAAGTACAAAAAACTGCCAGCATGGTTTAAAGGTGAGATCAGAGAGGCTGCTGTTGCCAAAAAAGCATCTTTCAGGAAATGGAAAAAAGAGCCAAACGACGAAACCTGGAAACAGCAAAAGCACTGGCAAGTCAAATGCAAGGCATTGAAAAGGCAGGCAAAGGGAGAATTTGAGAAGCTTGCTGCGGAAGCAAAAACGCGAAGTAAAGACCTTTTCAAGTACATTTGTAGCAAAAAACCTGTGAGAGATTCAGTTGGTCCATTAGATGATAAAGGGGTTAAAGGAGCACTAAGAGGCGACAAGGCGATAGTGGAGAGACTGAATTAATTCTTTGCTTCGGTCTTTACTGAGGAAGATGTAGGGATGTTACCCATGACTGAAGTGGTATTTAAAGGTGCGGAAGAATTGAAGGAAATATCGATACATCGGGAAGATGTATTACAACTATTAGATAAACTGAAGAGTAGCAAATCACCTGGGCCGGATGGTATACATCCAAGGGTGTTGAAAGAACTGAAATATGAGATTGCAGACCTGCTATAATCTGTGAACTATCATTAAAATCATCTCTAATACCTGAAGATTGGAGGATCGCCAATGTAACACCAATTTTTAAAAAGGGTTCCAGGGGTGATCCAGGAAACTACAGACCGGTGAGCCCGACATCAGTACCGGGAAAAATGGTAGAAACAATCATAAAGAATAAAATTACTCAGCATGTAGATAGTCATGACCTAATGGGAGACAGTCAACATGGCTTTAGACAAGGAAGATCTTGTCTTACTAATCTGTTATGTTTTTTTGAAGGAGTGAATAATCAGATGGACAAAGGTGAGTCGGTTGATATTGTGTATCTGGACTTTCAGAAAGCCTTTGACAAGGTCCCTCATGAGAGACCTTTGGCAAAACTAAAGAGTCATGGGATAGGAGGCAGTGTACTATTGTGGATCAGCAACTGGTTAAAAGATAGAAAGCAGAGGGTAGGGCTAAATGGCCAATTTTCCCAATGGAGTAAGGTGAATAGTGGTGTACCCCAGGGATCTGTGCTGGGTCCGCTGCATTTTGACATATTCATAAATGACCTGGAAAGTGGAATAACGAGTGAGGTTATCAAATTTGCAGATGACACAAAACTATTTAAAGTTGTTAAAGCCCAAGAGGATTGTGGAAAATTGCAAGAGGATCTTGATAAATTGGAAGACTGGGCATCAAAATGGCAGATGAAATTTTAATGTGGACAAGTGCAAGGTTATGCACCTAGGGAAGAACAACCCAAACTATGGTTACACGATGCAAGGTTCCACATTAGGAACCACCACCCAGGAAAAAGATTTAGGCGTCATTGTGAATACCATGTTAAAACCCTCGGCCCAGTGTGCAGCAGCGGCCAAGAGAGCAAATAGAATGCTAGGTATGATAAGGAAAGGAATGGAAAATAAAACAAAATATATTATAATGCCTCTATATCGTTCCATGGTAAGACCGCACCTTGAATATTGTGTGCAATTCTGGTCGCCGTATCTTAAAAAGGATATAGCTATTTTAGAAAAGGTTCAGAGAAGAGCCACCAAAATGGTAAAGGGGATGGAAGGATACTCCTATGAAGAAAGGCTAAAAAGGTTAGGGCTCTTTAACCGGGAAAAGAGATGGCTGAGGGGAGATATGATAGAAGTCTATAAATTAATGAACGGAGTGGAACGGGTAAACGTAGATAGATTGTTTACCTTAGCAGAATATAGAAAGACTAGGGGACATGCAATGAAGCTACAGGGTAAACTATTTAAGACTAATAAAAGAAAATATTTTTTCACTCAACGTGTAATCAAACTCTGGAATTTGTTACCGGAGGATGTAGTAAAGGCTGTTAGTGTAGCTGGGTTTAAAAAAGGTTTGGACAAGTTCCTGGAGGAAAGGTCCATAAACCATTATTAAGAAGGGACCCAGGATATCAATGCTTGAACCAATACAAGCATTGTGGAACCTGTGTCCCTTGGGAAAACTGCTAGGTACATATGACCTAGATTGGCCACTGTTGGAAACAGAATACTGGGCTTGATGGACCTTGGTCTGACCCAGTATGGCATATCTTATGTTCTTATGAGGTGGAGTATGTTGTTAAAAAGGTGTAACAGGAGTGTTTCGACTCCGTGGTTGGGGCAGAACTTGTGTTGGTTGATGTCCAGCAGAGCATGGTTGTCAATGTGGTCTTGTAGCTGATACTGTACTGCCTTTTCAATAATTTTTGCCAGTAGTGGTATGCTTGAGATAGGTCTGTAAGCGGCTGGGTTATTCTTGTCGAGTGTTGATTTCTTTGGGATTGGTCTTATTGTAGCAAACTTTAGCTGGTTTGGCATGATTCCTTGGGCTAGTGAACTAACCCCAAGGAATAGAGATTTTATAAGTTTAAAATCAAAGAGTTCCCTTTAACCCAAGAGAATCTGAGAAATTACTAGCAGCTAAGTACTTAAAATTGCAGAATCCTTCCCAGCAAGAGCAGCTTTCCTCAGTAGTCCTGCAGCTGTGGATAGTAAGAGAAATGGGTAAAAAAGGACCCTCTGGATCTGGGACTACTACCTTAAATCAGATCCCTGGAGGCTTTAACATATTTGCTAGTGTACAGCGCCAGTCATTTTTCTATGCCAGAAGTGAAAGACTCAGATCCTGCAGTTTCCCCAGATCTAACTTGATTCTTTTACTGCTGGAATAGAAACCTGGCTAGCACTGCATAGTACCTCTGTAGAGCATTGACTGTTTTTTTTCTTCTAGGTTCTCTTTTCCATATTGTTCCATTTGCACACATTGGAGTACTTTCCTCTTCCCTTTCCATACTACCAGCACTCCAAGTTGAGCGGCTATACAATAATCATCCAAAATGGGCACCCCTAATCCCCACCCCTCTCTACTATCATTACACAGGTCTGCAAAAAATTTTTTTTCAAGAGCTGTTTTGGTTATTCCACGTAATCTTTATGTTTTTTGGTGCACTGAATCTGAAAATTACCTCCATTTTGTCATAGGACATCACGTTTCCTGACAATTTAGGTAACTATGTTAAATAAGGCAATACCTCAAAATAAATGGAAATAGACTTATAAAATTAAAGTTTTATTACAATATTTTCATGAAAATCCTTTTTTGAACTGAAATGAGCTCACCTACACACACTAAACTCGATTCTTCTTCTTTGTGAGGCTCCTCTTGGTGCATTTACGCTTGTGAGTAGCATCTGGAATGTCTCTCTTAAGCATCCAACAGTAGTCTGTCATCATTGTAATGCTCCATTTTCCCTGGTATATCCTTTCCATCTCTTTAATGTCTTGGTGGAATCGTTTACCTTGTTCCTCACTCACAGCTCCCAAATTTTCAGGAAAGTAGTCAAGGTCTCCTAGTAGTCTCCTATGACCTTATTACTGTGTGCCGTGCTTTCCTTTCAAATCAATGTATTGATATTCCGAAATTTCTGTCTTGATTTGGCAATTTTCAATCTGTAATCAAACCGCTGCTGATCGCTGAAAGTTGCGGTATACAAATGTATTCTAAATAAATAAATAAGGTGGGACTGGAGGAAATGCATTTTCAAACTCATCAGGCAACCTAAAGGTTGAAATGCTTTCAGCATTCGTCCAACGATCTTTTTGTAGTGAGGATCTTTGTTATTGCCTGAACATTTCTGTACGACTTCTTGAAATGCAATCCACCCTTCTTTTTGAGGATCCGTCATGGTATTGACAAACTCTTGATCAACTATAAAGCCTTCTGATGTCTGGTCCGACGAACACACCTTCCTTCAATTTTGCCTCCAACAGGCCTGGAAACTTGGTGACCAAGTATTTGAAGCATTCTCCATCTCTTGGAAGTGATTTTACGAATTGCTTCATCAATCCCAATTTTATGTGGAGAGGTGATAGAAGAACTTTATCGGAAGGTACCAAAGTTTCTCGGAGGACATTTTTTTCACCGACTGTTAGCACCCTCGGCTGCCAACTCTTCTTGGCCCAGTGATTTTGTCGGTCTCGACTGTCCCATAGACACAGAAAACAAGGATATTTGGTATACCCAGTTTGTTGCCCGAGCAGCATGCACAAGACCTTCAAGTCCCCACACACTTGCCAACCATGGTCTTCATATTTAAGTTTACAAAGAACCAATTCCAAGTTCTCGTAGGTTTCCTTCAAGTGTACGGAATGACCTACAGGTATGGAAGCGTAAAACCCGTTGTGGAGTAAAACTGCTTTGAGACTTCTTTTTGAAGAATCTATAAAAAGACGCCATTGCTCTGAATCAGATTGGATTTTAAATTGACCCATCAGACCTTCGACATCGATGCAATAAACCAACTTGTCTTCCTGGGCGAAGTAAGGAACAAACTACTTTCACGATGTCTGAACCATGAAGATGACACTCCTGGCAACAATAAATTCCTGCTTTTCAGCCTTGATCCGAGTAACTCAGTGGCATCTTTGGGAAGATTCAAATCTCTTACCAAATCATTCATCTCCTCCTGAGAAAACAATTTTGGTCTTGTATCATCTTCAAAGTCAGAACTTGATTCGTCATCTGGTTCAGGTATGACTTCACCTTCATCGGAGCTAGGTGCCTGAAAATAATTTAATCATTGTATTCTGGAACCCCTTTAAGGTTTTTTGGCATTTTATATCTTAAATGCACTTATGTGAATTAATTAATAGTAATTTGAATTAATTAATAGTAATTTGAAAAAATTTGATAAATTTGAAGACAATTTTGCATGTTGTGGCAAATCATGTCATCTAGGAGTTTTTTCAATATTTAAATTTGTTTTCAGCACACCAAAATACATGGAAATTAGATGAAAATAATCAAACAGCTTTTTAGTCACAGACCTGTGAATTATCTATTGAGATATCCTAGGGGTTTTCCCTGCCCAAATAAAGTCCATCATCAAATTTTGAATCTTTGGGACTGCGCACAGCAGTGAAGCAAACAAAAACAGCATCCTTGGAAGTACATTCATTTTAAGTGCAGCTTTTCGCCCCATCCATGACAGGTAGAGCCCCTCCCATTTTTGCCTTTCTGATATTGTCCAGAAGTGGGTCATAATTCCATTCCCCAATATATCTAGTTGTGTTCCCCAACTGGATGCCCAAGTATTTAAAGGTTTTCCAGACCCACTTGAAGGACTACCAAAAGGGACTGCTACAACTGGAAGTAGATCAACACTTGTGAGTATTAATCTTTTGGAAAAAAAACTCTAAATCTTAGAGAAAGAGAGACTTCTTGGGGTTAAAGCTGATAAATCCGTGTATTTTAGAGTCAGTGTTTTTGCCGGGTCAGTCAGGTCTTAAATACAAAGGTCAATGGTGTTACTAAGTCAAAGTAGAGTATAGCTTAGCATATTATATAAAACAAGAGTGAATAGACTTTGAAATACATTTCTAGAGAGCTTTTCATTTAAATCAAATCAGAGTATAGCTTAGCATACAAGTAGAATAGTCTGTAAGTAGAAAGAAAAATAAACTCGTTTCTAGAGACCTTTAGAAAAAGGACTTAGAGTTAAAAGGCAAAAGATCTGTTAAGTTGTCTTAAATAGGTGTTAAAGGCAAGCAATGGATCAAAGGGGAAATTTAAAAGGCCCCTTCTATCAAACCAAGGGATGTGTGAATCACCCAGGAAATTGGTGAGCCTTTAACTTAGAATCACAGGACAGGGCACTGTGTAGCAAGGGAACTTTTTAATGTCTCCTTTCCCTCTCTCCTTCCCCAACTCTCACCCACCCCAGGGATAATCATAGCTTTATAGGCTCTTAAACCTCTTAAGGGGAAGGAGGTACCCATATTCACACCCAAGTGTAGCTGTTTAGCCTCATCAAGCATACATTAAGGAACTGAGATTAATAAATCTTGAGTTGAACAAAGTCCATTAAACATATTAGGTATAGTCTTATTAGTATAATTATTCCCAGCAAACCTAAGTAAACAACTTGAATATCTAAACATAACCTTAAAACTAAGATGCAGACAGCAGTCCAGCAGCAAGATGTGGGCTTTCCAGTATTTTGCCTTGAGTGTCACATGTATAATTTTCTCCCAGTTGGTGAGAGGTCTTACATGTGCACTAGGTGCAAGGAAGTCTTTGCTCTCAGGGAATGAGTCCGATCTCTAGAAGCTAAAATAGCAGACTTGGAGGACTTAAGGAAGATGAGAGGTACATAGTTGAGACCTACAGAGACACAGTACTTTAGTCCCACCTCCAGTTTGGCAGCATCCCTGTTGTCATGGAGAAGAGAGGTCACGTGACAAGATAGCATCATCCTGATGTGGCAGGAAGTGATCTTGTAGCTAGGACCTGTCCTCCAGGTGATGCAAAACCCTCTCGCACCGAGGAGGTTTCTCCAGGGCCAATTGCCCACAAGGGAAGGATTAGGACAGCCATTATAGTTGGTGATTCGATCATTGGGCATGTAGATAGCTGGTTGGCTGGTGGACATGAGGCTCGCCTGCTAACATGCCTGTCTGGTGCGAAGGCAGCGGATCTCACGCACCACCTAGACAAGGTCTTAGATAGTGCTGGGTGGGAGTCTGCTGTCTTGATACATGTTGGTACCAGTGTCATAGGAAAGTGTGGGAGGGAGGTTCTGGAGGCCAAATTTAGGCTTTCAGGTAGCAAGTTGAAATCCAGAACTTCCAAGGTAGCATTCTCTGAAATGCTTCCCGTTCCACACGCAGGACCCAAAAGGCAGGCAGAACTCAAATCTCAATACATGGATAAGATGATAATACAAGGAAGAGGGTTTTGGACTTGTTATGAACTGGGCAACATTCTGGGGGTTAGGAAGGGATTTTCCAAAAGGATGGGCTCCACCTTAACTGGAATGGAACCAGGTTGCTGGCATTAATCTTTAAAAAGGAGACAGAGCAGCTTTTTAAACTAGCTAACAGGAAGGGTGATGTGATGGGCTGGTGAAGAGACATGCTCTTTGCTGCTCCAGGGCTCCTCGCCTTAATTTAGTCCAATTCCACTTCATCTCTCCACAACTGGCATAATCGGAGCTTGGAAGAAGGGGATCTGACAAGCGCAGCTCTGGGTTGATCAGAGATTGAGGGTGGTGGCCAAATGTTTGAAAAAGGACAAGGGACGCATGGCTCAGCCCAAGATGGCAGAGTGTAACACTCAGTCTGCATGCAGAGGCGGCAGATCCACAGCAGCAGAGGACACAATGTCAGCTACAGTGGAGAAGGCTCTGGAGGGCCGGTTTGACGGCCTTGATAGTGCAGTTGAAGTCAATGACCAAATTCAACATGCAGGTGACTTGCCTGGAACAGCAGGTTTCAGATGTCAAAGACAGTGGCCAGATCCTATGGCAGCAGGAGGAGAAAACATACTTATCTCAAGAATCAGGGTCATCGATTTGTTTTGTTGGCATTGCTGAGTCTGTCCAGGATGCAGAGTTACTTGGATTTCTGGAGACGTGGCTGCCCTTGACTCTCAGAAGTTGGAAGGGGTTGAGGACAAGGTGATAATAGAGCACACTCACCAGTTGGCACCCTGCCGCAAAGGTGACCATTGATCCAGAGCAATGATTGCATTTTTTTAAAACTATCATCATACAGAACAAGTGCTAAGCACAACTCGATAGAGCACAATGGGGCCCACTTCCTCATTTTCCAGGACTAATCGGCCGCAGTCTCCGTGAAGCAGAAGGCATTTACCAAAGTATGTGGCGTGGAAACTCTCCTCCTCGTAATGCTGAACACTATCATCAAGGGTATAGATAATGCGAAGCAAGCCATTATACTCATCTTCCTGGATATTTCGGTGGCTTTCAACAGTGTAAACCATGACTCATCTCTAGACTCGCCCAACTAGGCATTAAGGATAAGATCCTTGAATGGTTGAAATCCTATTTCACTAACTGGAGCCAATTTGTACAAATAGACTAATTCTCTTCACTGCTATTCCCACAAGAACAGGGAATCCCACAAGGCTCTGCTCTCTCTGCTCTGCTTTTTAATTTGTATCTTCAGCCTATCTGCTCCATATTCAAGCACCATAATATAAACTATTACAGTTATGCAGACGACATCATGTTGTTTTCACCGGTTGATGTATCCAACCCCACCTATGACAATATAGCAAACTGTCTCTCTGAAGCAGAAATGTGGCTCCAATCAATGAACTTGAATATTAACTTCAAAAAAACTGAAGCTCTGTTTGTCTCTAGAAATCCTAACTTCACTGCTCCTACAGTCATCAATCTCATGAACACCTCCCTACCAGTTAAAGTCGAAGTAAAATATCTAGGGGTCACTCATGACAGGACACTTAGTCTAACCCCCCATATAAAACAAACTGTCAGAACTATCTACTTCAAACTAAGAACAATTCAGCAGCTTAGACCACTAATAAACACAAATGACTTCAGGACTGTGGCTCAGGCCCTAATAACATCACATTTAGACTACTACAATGGAATTCTTCAGGGCACCAGCAAGAAAAATCTTCAGATACTTCAAACGGCTCAAAATGTCGCTGCATGGATTATCGCAAAAGCAAAATTATCTGATCATATCTCCCCTTTTCTATATGCCCTGCACTGGCTCCCGATTGCCAGTAGAATTAAATACAAAGTAATCGTTACCACTTTCAAGCTAATTAATAAAATAGCGCCATCTCATCTCTCAACCCTGATTCCATCGTCCCCTGAGAGCAGGTCAAGAAGACAAACGAATCTCAACATGTTGCTAGTTCCAGAATCCATTTGAAAATCAAAGCAGAAAACAAGCAACACTGTGTTTTCATACTACGCATCTACGCTGTGGAACAACCTCCCTACCAACCTAAGGGATATTAAAGATTTACAATTATTTAGAAATGAATTAAAAACCTATTTATTTATTCAACATTTCTACAATCTACAACCCTCGAATAGCCAGACATCACAGGCCCCTGCGGAACAGCAACCCCTTGCCGACCCGACCTAGGCACTACTCCTTCAAGCACAATCCCAGCCTCCCCCACTATCTTCATTCATTACCCTACATCATGAGTCACGTAAAGGCATTGTGATCCATATCTATTATATTTATCTCTAAATAGTCACATAAAGGCAACTTAATCCACTTCTATTATATTTATATGTAAATAGTTCCTGTAAATAGATATTTTCTATTTCTGTTCTGTTTCATTGAAATGTTACCAAATTGTTACCAAATTATATTGTTCTATATCAGTACTTAACACGTTTGAAATTGTTCTTTGTAAATAATAATCCTGTTATTATTCTTGTTTTGTTCTCTGTAAACCACCCCAATCTCTGGAAGAGGCGGTATAGAAAAACTGTACAAATAAATAAATGTATGTATGTGGCTGATTGATAAAGAAGAAGGGCATCCACTTCACACTTATGTACCCTGCCAAGCTCCGGTTTCAGCATATGGGTTAACAGAGGGTGTTCCATGCACTGGAGGCCTTGACTTATTGCAGGGTGCACCTGAACTGAGGTCAGTAGAAGGCTGACCCTTACTAGGTGGACTAGGAGAGGCCGAGCATGCTGTGGATTTTCCTCTGGGGAATTCATGATGATCTGTGGACCAGACTGATCGGGTGAAGCGCCGGTGTGAACTGCTTTCTATGGCCAGCTCTCTCCTTACTTAAGTGTCTTGCGTTCTCTTGGATTTGATGTGCACAAACTGGATGGTTTGGCCCTGCTGCAAATTTTCTGGAAGGAACACAGTGACTATTATATTTTTCTTTTTTTCTCTTTTTCTTTTGCACTGTGGGGAGTGCTGTGTGTGTGGGTGCTGAGGATGGGGTGTGGCGGGAGCGGCTGGGTGGTGGGAAATAATGGGCCTTGTAATGTAGTGGGGGATTGTTGTGGGGTTAAGGGATCTTTGGCAGGCTTCGGTAATTTTTGCTTGGTTGGGTTGGATGTCTCTGTGGCCATGGGATGATTTGCCCTGTGGCACAAGACTGCTTCGCGCCTCCTGTGTGGGCAGGGGTATCATAAGGAAATGAATGGAAAATAAAACAAAGGATATTATAATGCCTCTATATCGTTCCATTGTGGAACCTGTGTCTTTTGGGGAAACTGCTAGGTACGTATGACCTAGATTGGCCACTGTTGCAAACAGGATACTGGGCTTGATGGACCTTGGTCTGATCCAGTATGGCATATCTTATGTTCTTATATGTTCTTATCAGAGTAATTTAACGGAAAGAACCTGCGCAACCGGCCTGAAACACTGCTGATCCAAAATGAGTCCCCCGCCACCTGGGCGTCCAAGCGATAATGCTTATAGAAAGTATGCAGCAACGACCACGTTGCCGCCCTACAGATCTTCATTGGTGGAACTAAACTATAGTCTGCCCATGAGGCTGCCTGAGCCCTTATGGAATGCTCCTGCAACCCTGCCGGCATTGCTTTACCCTTCAAGATGCATGCCAACGCGATTGCCTCCCTGATCCCTCTGGACATGGAGGCCTTATCAGCTTGCGCGCCTGCCAAGCAGAACAAACAGAGTGTCTGATATCTGAAAGGGCAATGTCCTTTTCACATACCTTTGCAGGGCTCTTTTAACATCCAGGGGGCGCAGCTGCGGAGTGGCATGGCCCACATCCATGCTTGCCAGAGCCAGTAAGGAAATGGCCTGAATTACATGAAATGCTGATAACACCTTGTGCAAAAATGAAGGTACCAGGCGCAGGACCACTTTCTCCTTGGAGAAGGAAAGGAATGGCTCCTAGCACGACAGAGCCTGAAGCTCCAAAATCCTGCATGCCAAGCAAATTGCCACCAGGAATACCATTTTCGAAGTCAAATCCTTCAAGGAAGCTCAACTCAATGGCTCAAAAGGTTCACCAGACAGCGCTGTCAGTACCAGATTGAGATCCCAAGGTGGTACCACAGCCCTCCTCAGTGGAGGGAGGCAAGTCACCACCCTTAGAAATCTCAGCACGTCTGGGTGTGTACCCAACGGTACCCTGTGGCCTTTCCCATGATAATAGGAAACTGACGCCAGTTGCACCCTCAAGGAACTGGTGGCAATGCCCTTATCAAAACTGGATTGTAAGAATGCCAAGATGTCTGGGACGGCGGCAGTGGAAGGGTGCACCTGCCTTTCTCCACACCATGATCCAAAGATGTGCCCCACGTGGATATACGCCAGGTTCGTAGTCCTTCTCCGGGCCTGTAGCAAGGTCGCTATCACTGAGCCCGAATATTCTTTCCTCTTCAATCTCGCCCTTTCCAGAGCCATGTTGTAAGCAAGAATGGATCCACCTGGGACATGCTTAGTGGCCCCTGTGTCAACAGGTCCTTCCGAAATGGAAGCCGCCACAGTCGATCCGCCAGTACCTGAATCAAGTTAGCATACCATAGACACCTCGGCCAGTCTGGTACCACCAGAATTATTAATCCCCGGTGCAACTCTATCCTTTGCACTGACTAGCCTATGAGTGCCCACCCAACCATACAGAAGACCGTCTTTGGGCCACAGCTGAATTAGAGCATCCAGGCCCTTAGACATCCTTTCTCAACTTCTGCTGAAAAACCGGCAGGCCTTGGCCGACCTGAACATTGCCATTAGATCCATGACCGGTGTGTCCCATCAGCGCACCAGCTGCTCGAAAACATCCTGGTAGAGCTGCCATACACACTTAGCTGAAATAGTCTGCCATCACATAGTCGGCTCCCGGTATGTATGCCACCGATAACACCTGAATACGAGTCTCTGCTCATCCTAACAGCCTTTCAGCCTCCTCCTCCAGGACTCACTTCTCGTGCCTCCTTAGTGATTACGTAAGCCATCATAGTTGCATTGACCTAGAGGATGAAGACTGCCTTCCCAAGCAACCATGGCTCAAAACATTTTAGCGCCAAGATCACCATTCAAATCTCGAGCCAGTTGATCGATCACAGGACCTCCTTTGGACTCTACTGTCCCTGAACAAAAGCGTCCTTCATAAAGGGCTCCCCCACCTGACAGACTGGCATCGATCATCAGTGGAACCCACACCAGGGATTCGAGAGGCATGCCCCATTCCGGTCTCTCCGGATGCAGCCACTACCTGAGGGATCTCCTGGTGCTCCGCAGGCAGGGGAGTATTTGGGACAGGGCTTGAAAGATGGGACAGAGCCCTATGCTGGTGCAGAGCCCTCTGCAGTGGTCACATATGCACCCTTGCCCATGGGACTAGCTCAAGAGTAACCGTCGTGGTCCCCAGCACCTGCAAATAATGGCACGCCAACTATCTGACCATCTTCAGGAACTGCCGTATTAACTGTCGTAGCTCCTACGCCTGGCAATCCAGAAGGAAAATCCTGCCCTCTCTGGTATCGAAGGATGCTCCCAAATATTCTAGCCACTGGGCCGCCAGTAACTGACTCTTAGCCATGTTGACCGTAAGAACAAAAGATATGCCATAACTGGGTCAGACCAAGGTCCATCAAGCCCAGTATCCTGTTTCCAACAGTGGCCAGTCTAGGTCATAGGTACCTAGCAGTTTCCCCAAAAGACACAAGTTCCACAATGCTTGTATTGGGTCAAGCACTGATATCCTGGGTCCCTTCTTAATAATGGTTTATGGACCTTTCCTCCAGGAACTTGTCCAAACCTTTTTTAAACCAGCTACACTAACAGCCTTTACTACATCCTCCGGTAACAAATTCCAGAGTTTGATTACACATTGAGTGAAAAAATATTTTCTTTTATTAGTCTTAAATAGTTTACCCTGTAGCTTCATTGCATGTCCCCTAGTCTTTCTATATTCTGCTAAGGTAAACAATCTATCTACGTTTACCCGTTCCACTCCGTTCATTAATTTATAGACTTCTATCATATCTCCCCTCAGCCGTCTCTTTTCCAGGTTAAAGAGCACTAACCTTTTTAGCCTCTCTTCATAGGTGTATTCTTCCATCCCCTTTACCATTTTGGTGGTTCTTCTCTGAACCTTTTCTAATAACGCTATATCCTTTTTAAGATACGGCGACCAGAATTGCACACAATATTCAAGGTGTGGTCTCACCATGGAATGATATAGAGGCATTATAATATCCTTTGTTTTATTTTCCATTCCTTTCCTTATGTCGTCTAGCATTCTATTTGCTCTCTTGACGGCTGCTACACACTGGGTCGAGGGTTTTAACATGTTATCCACAATGACGCCAAAGCCTTTTTCCAGGGTGGTGGTACCTAATGTGGAACCTTGCATCGTGTAACCATAGTTTGTGTTGTTCTTCCCTAGGTGCATAACTTTGCACTTGTCCACATTAAATTTCATCTGCCATTTTGATGCCGTGTCTTCCAATTTATCAAGATCCTCTTCCAATTTTCCACAATCCTCTTGGTTTTTAACAACTTTAAATAGTTTTGTGTCATCTGCAAATCTGATAACCTCACTCGTTATTCCCTTTTCCAGGTCATTTATGAATATGTCAAAAAGCAGCAGACCCAGCACAGATCCCTGGGGTACAACACTATTCACCTTTTTCCACTGCCTGCCTTTTGGGTTCTGTGCGTGGAACGGGAAAGATTTTGGAGAAAGCTAACCTGGAAGTTTTGGATTTCAACTTCCTACCTAAAAGCCTAAATTTAGCCTCCAGAACCTCTCTAACACATTTTCCTATGTCACTGGTACCGACATGTACCAAGACTCCTCCTTAGCACAATCTAAGACATTATCTAGGTGGCGCGTGACGTCGGCTACCTTTGCATCAAGCGATCCTCATGTCCACCAGCCACCCAGCTATCTACTTGCCTAATGATCGAATCACCAACTATAACGTCTGTCCTAACCCTTCCCTCATGGGCACATGGCCCTGGAGAAACTTCCTTGGTGCGAGTGGGTTTTACATCACCTGGAGGACAGGTCCTAGTTACAAGTTCACTTCCTGCCACACCAGGGTGATGCTGTCCTGTCACGTGACCTCTCTCCTCCATGGCAACAGGGATGCTGCCAGACTGGAGGTGGGACTTCAAGACTATATCCCTGTAGGTCTCGTCTATGTACCTCTCTGTCTTTATGTCTTCCTAGTCTGCTATTCTAGCCTCTAGAGAACGGACTCGTTCCCTGAGAGCAAAGAGCTCCCTGCACCTCGTGCACACATCAGACCTCTCACCAACTGGGAGAAAATCATACATGTGACACTCAATGCAAAAGACTGGAAAGCCCCCAACTTGCTGCTGGACTGCTGTCTGCATCTTAGTTTTAAGCCTGTGTTTAGATCCTTAAGTTCTTTACTTACTAAGGGTTGCTATGGATATTTATACTAATAAAATTGTACCTAATACGTTTAATATACCTTGTTCACCTGAAGCTTAATTCATCTCATGTCCTTAGTGTATGACTGATTTGGATAACGAGCTGCACCTGAGAGCACCTCCTTTCCTTTAAGATGTGGAAGTACCTATAAAGCTACGATTATCTCAGGGTGGGTGGGTAGGTGTTGGGGAGGGAGGGAGAGAAATAACACTTATTAAAACAGGGCTGCTACACAGTACCCTGTCCTGTGCTGCTGAGGTAAGCTGTGACCAACTTCCTGGGAGATTAACAGTCCTTGCTTGGATAGAAGGAATCTTTCAAAATGGCCTTTTGACCTGCCACCTGGTGTTAAAACCTACTGAAAACGTTTCACAGGTCTCTTGCCCCTTAGGTAGAAGGCCTCTTTGTAAAGGCTTCTAGAAGACTTTAGATGTTGCTCAAAGAATACTGACCCTGTTCTACCTTTTATGCTAAGTTATATTCTGATTTGATTTAAATTACAGCTCTTTGCTGCTGCTAGGCTCTGACTTATTATGAGATTTAAACTACAAGCTCTCTGCTGGGTTCTAAATTTAACCAGAAACCACCCAACCGAGATTTTGAAGGAAATCAACTACCCACGCTGTTGCTCTTTCACTGTCGTACATGGACTTCACCCGGATCAGCCAATCGTCTAGGTACAGGTGTGATCGGGAAACTACAGACGTGAGCCCGACATCAGTACCAGGAAAAATGGTGCAAAACCATCATAAAGAACAAAATTACTGAACATGTGAATAGTCATGGCTTAATGGGAGACAGCCAACATGGCTTTAGACAAGGAAGGTCTTGTCTTACTAATCTGTTATGTTTTTTTGAAGGTGTGAACAAACAGGTAGGCAAAGGAGAGTCGGTTGATACAGTGAATCTGGACTTTCAGAAAGCCTTTGAAAGGGTCCCTCATCAGAGACTTTTGGCAAAATTAAAAAGTCATGGGATAGGAGGCAGTGTACTATTGTGGATCAGGAACTGGTTAAAAGATAGAAAGCAGAGGGTAGGGCTAAATGGCCAATTTTCCCAATGGAGAAAGGTGAATAGTGGAGTACCCCAGGGATCTGTGCTGGGTCTGCTGCTTTTTAACATATTCATAAATGACCTGTAAATGGGAATAACGAGTGAGGTTATCAAATTTGCAGATGACACAAAACTATTCAAAGTTGTCAAAATCCATAAGGATTGTGAAAAATTGCAAGAGCATCTTGATAAATTGAAAGACTGGTTATCCAAATGACAGATGAAATTTAATGTGGACAAGTGCATAGTTATGCACCTAGGAAAGAAAAACCCAAACAATAGTTACACGATGCAAGGTTCCACATTAGGAACCACCACCCAGGAAAAAGATTTAGAAGTCATCGTGGATAACATGTTAAAACCCTCCACGCAGCAGCAGCCAAGAGAGCAAATAGAATGCTAAGTATCATAAGGAAAGGAATGGAAAATAAAAGAGGATATTATAATGCCTCTGTATCGTTCCATGGTGCGACTGCACCTTGAATATTGTGTGCAGTTCTGGTCGCCGTATCTTAAAAAGGATACAGCGTTATTAGAAAAGAGCCACCAAAATGGCAAAGGGGATGGAAGGATACCCCTATGAAGGGAAGCTAAAATGGTTAGTGCTCTTCAACCTTGAAAAGAGACGGCTGAGGAAAGATTTGATAGATGTCTATAAATTAATGAATGGATTGGAACGGTAAATGTATTTCAATTGTTTATGCCATCTAAATATAAAAAGACTAGGGGGCATGCAATGAAGCTACAGGGTAACCTATTTAAGACTAACGAGTGAAAAAATATTTTCTCTTAACATGTAATCAAACTCTGGAATTTGCTTCCGGAGGGAGGATGTACTAAAAGCTGTTAGTGTAGCCGGGTTTTAAAAAGGTTTGGACAAGTTCCTGGAGGAAAGGTCCATAAACCATTATTAAAGTGGGCCCAAAATATCCACTGCTTGCCCCAGTACAAGCACTATGGAACCTGTGTCTTTTGGGGAAACTGCTAGGTACTTGTGACCTAGATTCACCACTGTTGGAAACAGGATACTGGGCTTGATGGACCTTGGTCTGACCCAGTATGGCAAATCTTATGTTCTCAGGTGGACGAAAACCCCCCCTTCCTTGTGGAGAGATGCCGTCACTACCACCATGACCTTGGTGAAGGTAAGGTCGCTGGGCTCAATTTATCCTTCAACATCTTTGAATGTGTTGGAAGTTCCTGGAGGCCATAAATCTTGTGGGCATTGTGGGATGTGTCCACTCATGTTGGAATCCTCTGAATTTCTGTATAGAAATCTCACCTATAAGTTACGTGCACACACGGACTATAGTTCTAAGTCTGTTGTGTATGGAATACGATGTCCTTGCAATCTATGGTATATAGGAAAAACATCACGCCCTTTAAGGGTTCGATTAATTGAACACAAGAGTCGTCTGAAATGTAAGAAACTTGAAGCACCACTGGTTCCTCATTGTTTAGAACATGGACATACTTTTTTGCAGTTGCGCTGCATTGTGTTGGAACAAGTGTGCAGAGGTGCAGGCGGAAGAACTGTGGAAGAAACCCTGTTACGAAATGAGCAGCGATGGATTTTCCAACTTAACACGGTGTCCCCTTCTGGTTTAGATCAAGAAATAGAATGGGGGTCCTGTATATGATATAAGTTATAAGATCACGAATATTATGGGATTCATAAGGAGCTGATGCTTAATGCTGTCGGCATTTAAGAGGAAGCTGACTAATGTCTTCCCTCCCAAGTTTCCTGTGCCTTTAAGTTTAAGCAGGCATGATGATTAGTACACTATATAAGCTTTCTGGCATGGCGTTGTCCGCATGCGCGGCGTTTTTTTTTGGGAGAAGCCGGGTGGCGGCAATTGTAAAGCTCCTGTTTTAAGAGTTCCAACGCGGGCAGCATCAAGATTTGGAGGTTCGAGATTTTTTAACTATTTTTCAATTATTTTTTACACGGTATGGAGAGTGGTGGAGACTTGACATTTTTTATTATGTATTTTTTATTGCAGAACATTTGAGCAGCATTAGTATTGTGATCCCCTGAGGAAACCGGTAACGGTGAAACGTCTCAGTGGTGCCCTGCATGAACGTCGGGATTATGGCAAGAGTGCTTTGAAGATAGCTTTCAGAAAGTGCACGCTCTAAGTACTCGAATAAGCCATTTTGATTCTCACGCTGGATTCATTAAGCACTCGTTGTCTTGTTCTGTATTGAGAATACTGCACTACAGATTTCTTTTGTAAAGGTCGTTGATGCAATACTAGCGACTTCTAGTCAGGCTTGCCTGCTAGGTTGCGAAGAATAAGTCTGAGACCTAAGAAATCGACAGTTGCAGTTTGTTTATAATGTGAAGTCCACAGAATAACAGAATAACGTATAAGTAAAGATTATTTGTACTGTTGAGATTGGATGCACCTTTGAAGTACTGCGATTGAGACATCCAGGAAGAGACCTAATATACGTTTATGCAAAAGTAAGACAAACTCCGGTGAGAACTCCCCCGGGAGCCCTATTGCTCCCTAGGTTTGAGGGGTGGATGGTCCGGGCATCCCACAGGGACCAGGGGCCGGATCCGTTGAAGGTAACACGGCGCCCCCCACCTCCAGGGACTCTTGCCAACCAAGAGGGACTCTCCTGCCTCGTCTCATCCTGTAAGCCTTGTTCCAATGACCTAGCCTCTTGCGTGCAGTCTAGACAGATGCCTGCCTCCAAAACCGCTCCCCGTTGGGTCCCGCATATCTTGAGGATTTTTAGATTGCGCTACCACGTTGTACCTCAAAACTATGAAATGGATCATGCACTGATCCAATCAGACTCGGACACTTTATCCGAGTAAAAGTTTACATTTTTTATTATAAGTAATACCAATGGCTCTAAGGATTACAGCTTCCCTTACAAGCAATATCACAAATTTAGTGGGTACAGAGTCTGGGCTAAGAGACAAAAGCTGACCAAGTCAGGTTACTCACTGATCATGGACAGATGGAAGGATTTCATTTGTCTCCTATCCTCTGACTGGCTAATTAACAGAAAATGAAATTTAAAGGAAACTGCAAATGACCCCCTAGGAAGAAGCTGCTCTGTCCTGCTTTATTCTCCGTTGGCTGCCAGGTGCCCAAAACATTGTGGGGGGTTAAAACGCATGCGGGCCTGAAGAAGAAGAAGAAACTGCACCAAAACACAGTGGGGGGAGTTTTTCTCACCGCTGCAGGCTTCCAAAGACGCAGCTGCAGACCGCTCTGTCTCCTCGTGTTCCAGCAGTTGCTAGAGGGTTCCTTCTGTTCCCCCCCCCCCCCCCCCGCTCTTACCTTGGAGTCTCTTTGCTGCGTGGCTATTCTACCCCTCGTTTTCAGCCTTCCTTCCTGGCTTCGGCACTGAGGGGCGACTCGGGACTGACGGCTTTAACTCCCGTCAATCCACTCCTGCCCCTGCGGCGGCTCTTCAACCGATAATTATAACTAGTTTGGGAGTCGCCAGAAGTCAGGCCTCCACAAAAGTCCCCCCTGAAATCCTGGGGGAAGGGGGTGAGAAGGACCATCCTCCCCTCAGCTCTGTTGCCCCCGGGTTCTTTCTGATCTGTCCTTGGATTGTTTGTTTGTTTGTTTTTCATTTCTTTTCTGCCTTTAAAAACAAAGAAACCTGCACCCTAACTGGCTCATTACCTCCTCCAGCTGCTGAGCATACTGGGGCTGGTAGGCAGTGCCAGCTGTATATGTACACTGGTGTCATCAAAAAGATGACATGCTCAGTCTCCAAGCTGCTGGAAGAGGTACACTACCCAGAGATGTAGGACTGGACTGGGGAGACAATAAGACTTTTCTCATCTTACTAATCTGTTATATTGTTCTGACGATGTGAATAAACACAACTGAGGCACACCGGCCTGGAGGACATAGTGCACTGTCAGGAAGATGCAACGTGCCTCCGCCGAAGCCAGGAAATTAAATAACCAGCTACAATAATCTTCTCCTCCTTAGTTTAACTTGCTGGCAGCATATGTTAAAAAAAAAAAAAAAAAAAAAGAAGTTAAGCAAAAGAAACCGAAAATAAAAACCATGTCTGATCCTTAGTTAACCTCTCCGGTCCTGAGGACAACAAAAAAAAAGCGTGTCTAGGACCCAGAGCATCCGGCCGGACCCTAGAGCCACCTCTACACGTGGTGTTTACTGCTGGCAAAATAGCGCTCGTTCCCGCTCAAGCCGGGGAGCACTACACTCAATCATGGCTTCCTTTTTACTATAGCGGCCCCAGGGAAAAAGGAAAAACAATATGCCAGTGTTACCTAAACTGTGCGAGCAGGCAGACCCTCTGCTCGCAACAGCAATCTGGTAGGGAGAGCCTCCCAACCGTCTGATCAGCTGTACTGTGAGCGTCAGCGGTGCCAGGCAGAGGAAAGCATATCAAAACCCCTCGGGAGTAAAAGCCAGCCCCAAAGCTGCACCTCTCCAAATGGCAGCCGCTGCTGAAGCAGGTAGTCTAGCAAGGGGGAGAATTTGCTTTCCCCACCGAGGCATTCTCTGCCTGTCCCAGCTGTAAGTGTCCTTCCTCTTTGTCTATCTATATAATTCTATAATTCTTTTTTTTTTTATTTGCAATACCTTTAACAGCAACTCTCACCCTAGAATAGACCTAAATAGTACTCAATTGAAACCTATCCAATTTAAAATCTATTAACTCCTTAGATGTTCCTTCAGTGAGTCCCAATACTGGGAACATGTCTCACCAGCTGCTTGGAGACTGAGATACTGGAACTGGTGGGAGGTGCAAGCCAGCTATCTATGGGCAGCTCAGAAAGTGCAACATACTAAGTCTCCAAGCTGCTGGTGAGACGTGACAACCCACAAATGGGAACTGGACTGGAGGAATGATAAGGAATGCCAATTTTTAAAAAGCATTCCAAGGGTGATGGGGGAAACTACAGATCGGTGAGCCGGACATCAGTACCGGGCAAAATGGTAGAAACCATTATAAAGAATAAAATTACTGAACATATAGATAGTCATGGTTTAAATGGGAGAAAGTCAACATATATTTAGCCAAGGAAAGTCTTACCTTACTAATCTGTCATATTGTTTTGAAGGTGTGAATAAACAGACAAATTTGAAACAAAATTATTCAAAACTGTTAAAACACGTGAGGACTGTGAAAAGTTGCAAGAGGACCTTGATAAATTGGAAGACAAAGTCCAAATGGCAGATGCATAACTTTGCACTTGTCCATATTAAACTTCATCTAGAAAAGAACAACCCAAACTACGGTTACACAATGAAAGGTTCCACACTAGGAACCACCACCCAGGAAGATGATGTAGACATCATCATGAATAATACAGTGAAACCCTCTGCCCAGGGTGCAGCGATAGCCAAGAAACAAATAGAATGCTAGGAATCATAAGGAAGGGAATGTAGAATAAAACCAAGGAAATATTATAATGCTTATCGTTCCATGCTGCAACCACACATTGAATATTGTGTGCAATTCTGTTCGCCATATCTTAAAAATGATATAGAATCAGGAAAGGTACAGATCAGAGCCACCAAAATGGTAAAGGGGGGGATGAAAGATACTCCTATGAGAAAAGGCTTAAAAGGTTAGGGCTCTATAAATTGGAAGAGACAGCTGAGGGGAGCTATTATAGAAGTCTATAAATTAATGATGGCATAAACAACAGAAATTAATGATGGCATAAACAACCGATCTACGTTCCACTCCATTAGAAAGACTAGGGGACATGTAATGAAGCTACAATGTAACCCATTTAAGAGTAAAAGGAGAAATATTTTTTCAGTCAACTTGGAATCAAACTCTGGAATTCTCTACCCAAGGATGTGGTAAAAGCTGTTAGCATAGCTAGGTTTAAAAGAGGTTTGGACAAATTTCCTGGAGGAAAGATCCAAAAAACATTATTAAAGAGGACCTGGGAAATCCACTACTTATTCTGGGATAAGCACTGTGGAACCTGTGTATCTTTTTGAGAACCTTGCCACTGTTGGAAACAGGATACTGGGCTTGATGGACCTTCATCCAACCCAATATGTCATTTCTTATGTTCTTATGCTTTACAATGCTTCAAGACAGTAGGGCAGAGGTAAGGAGACAACAGTAGAGAAGGGAGGAGGCCCTGTCTGGCTAACCAACTTCTGAATGTATGAGAGGAAGGGTTCTTTGCATGTGCACTCAAGATCCACCCCAGTAAGGTCTCACAAGCATAATAAGGGCCTGCCCCTCCATCAAGCAAACCAGCAGCTTCTGGGGCATGGGGGAGGCAAAGAGCAAGGTATTCAAAGCTAAACAACAGATTCTGAGGGGAGGACATAAAATGTATGGTTTGCCTAGGGCAGGGGTGGGCAACTTCAGTCCTGGAGAGCCGCAGACCATTCAGGTTTTCATGATGTCCCTAATGAATATTCATGGCCCTATTTCCATATAATGGAAGGCAGTGGATGCAAATAGATCTCATGAATATTCATTAGGGGCATCATGAAAACCTGACTGGTCTGCGCCTCTCCAGGACCGGAGTTGCCCACCCCTGGCCTAGAGTGTCAACACCTTGAACCAACTCTAGGCATAATGTGTGACTTGGCATCTCTGCAAACTGCCTGAGACTGAGGGAGCTGCAGCCAGAACTACAGCCTGCTGGCAGACTTTGGGGACCCTCCAAAAGTTTCTGCCTTTGCCCCAGCATGTCTAAACATTGCCCGCCCGCCCGCCTGCCTGCCTCTGTTAAATAGACAGAAAAGTGCTAGAATACCACCTCCTCTACTACCACCATTACATTCTATTAAGCAATCTTTACTTATTTCCTGGACTCTGAATCCATTAACAAACCAGAAAACGTGTCCCAAAAGCATTTGGTTCCCCTGTAAAATGCTGTCAGATTCTGATACAAAAATACACGTATATCAAACATAAGAGGTTCACACAAGTGCATCGCAAGCAATAAAATCATCGAGCATGCGCATGACAGATATGCAGGAACTACCTAAACACAAAGAGCGGCTTTTAAGCATCTGAATATAAAGGCACAAACGTTAATTCATGGTATTCCCAAAACCCCCACTGAAAAACAGAGGATAGAAAAGAAGCGCTCATAGAACCTCAAACACGCATAGTAAACTAACAGACCATTACCACCATATCAACCACACATGGTATGTAGTGTAGACCCTTTTCGGCAGAGCGCACCTGTTGTAAATGTCGTTCACGTCTACCCCAACTCCGCTGCCGTCAGACAGGAGCCCTAATGCACCCACTCGATGCTCGATCAGGCCCCAGCTAGCGCTGCAATGAACATGCGCTAACGGGCATGCCGGGAAATGGAGTTCTCGAGTTCTAATCTAACACAATGCTTTTGAGTCGGAGCGTATTACAAGCTCATGGAATGTGTCATAGAGCCGGCACAAGCAAGACAATCTCAGCAGGAAATGCAAGAAAGGAGACATAGATAGACAAGCGCTAGGCTTCTTAGTTTATGCTGAGCTTTCTTCCTCGCGTTACAGCAGCATGGGGCTCTTTTTATGATTTCTGTTCCGGTGTGAAATTAAGCGCTGTTTGCTGCTGCGGTTATGCTAAAAGAGTGCAACTCAGTATAATGTGAGTAAGAATGTTTGGGCTCTTGCGGCGGGGTTTCCACACAGGAAAGGGGAGAACGAACCTGCAGTATTGTCGGGGTGGGGAAGGGAGATGATGTATTGTTGGGGAGAGGGAGGCTAGACCATCACGTCGGAAGAAACACGAGATGCTGGACCATCACAACGGAAGAGATGCTGGGATACTGAGCTACGGAAGGGGGGGGGGGGGAGGGAGGGAATAGAAGGAAAATAACTAGCTATGGGGGAGATGTCAGGCCATGAGGGTGAGCGGGGGACAGAGGTGGAAATGCTGGACTACGTAGGTGTGGGGGAGAAAGAAAGGAAGGTAATGCTGGGCTATGAGAGTAGTTAAGCTATGAGCAGGCTGGCCTGGCTACTAGGCAGACATGGGGCATGACCCCTCCACATTGTTTCAAAGCAGCAGCTTTCTGCCGCTGCTTCTTCACCCACTCTGGGTTTTAAAGTACTCACACATGTACACACCCATGACCAGCCATTCCTGCTCCTTCCACTAGGAAGGTGTGTCGGAGGGGGCAGAAGCGGCAGGCCATAAGTGCACACATGGGTGCTTTAAAGCCCACCATAGGTGCTATAGTGGCAGTAGAAAGCCACCGCTTTGAAAAATTATGGAGAGGTTGTGGTGTCATCCATCCCCCAAGGTGAGTTGATGGATGCCAGGAGAGGAAGGGTAGGTGAGGGATAAGGGGCAGGTTTGTCTAAGGTGGCAGAAACCTTTGGGCCACCCTTGGTTATGAGGGAGGATATCAGCCACCCTAGAGGAACCTTTAACTATTGCCATACTCCCAGACAAATCTTCAACTGTTACCACAGCCCAAACTTTCCAGGAGCAGCTTCTTTCTTTCTGCTATTTCTGAATGTCAGCCTGGAAAGGTAAATGAAGCCACCGCAGAGGCTTTTGTTCAAGCATAGCCTCTGTCAGTCCTGCCCCTTCTGGCACGCACTTTCTGCTTCCATGGAGGTTGGACTCGCAGGGGCTTTCAGCACACTTGAATGTGAGGTTCTGTGGTGGCTTCATTTACATTTTCAGTGCTGACATTCAGAAATAGCAGAAAGAGGAGAGCTTTTCCTGGAAGGGGTGGGGGATGACAGCAAAGTCAGCTGCCTTCTGCTGTGGCTGCAGCCTAGAGGAAGAGCCAGCCCTGCAGAGATGCCAAGCTGCAAAGGTGGGGGAAGAAAAGAGAGGGAAAGGAAGTAGATGCCTGGGCTAAGAGGTTGGGTGGGACAGAGGGAAGGGAAGGGAGGGGGAGACACTAGGCTATCAAGAAGGAAGATAGAGAAAGAGAGATGTCAGAGTGTAGTGTGGAAGAGAGAGAAAGGGAATGGGAGTGATGCCAGACTATGAGAATGGGAAGAGAAGGGAGGGAGGGAGGCAGGCACTGGGCTACAAGGATGTGGGGTTAGAGAGAGGAAGGATATGCCAACCTATGAGGGGGGGAGAGGAGATTAGATGACAGGCTATATGAATGGGGGGAGATGCTGGGATGAGAGGGGGTGATGCCAGGCTATGAGTGGGGAGGAAGGGGGATATTTGGAAAGGGGGAGATGGTGGGCTGTGAAGGTGGGGAGGACAAAGAGAATACGCTGGACTGCAAGGGTACAGAGGGGAAGTACTGGCATTTGGTGGGGAGGGGTAATAGGAGGGAAGACCCTGACCTGTGGGGGGGGGAGGGAAGGAGGGAGAGGAAAGATGCTGGGCATGGTGACAATCTTTTAAACTCTCCCACATGATTCCAAGGAGAAGAATGAAAGGAGACTGGTGAGTACAAAGGGTAGAAATGTGGTAATGGGGAGTGAGTAAAAGACAGAAGGAAATAAGAGGCCTGGGAAGGAGTGAGAGTGGAAAGAGAGCAACGCTGGCCCTCCCACTATGTGCCTGTCTAGGACAGCAGACTTTGGATGTGGTCACTGTTCCCTCTAAGCTGTGCGCGTGTGGACGCGCACACACCTCGCCGAGCGAGCGCATATACTTTACAACAGAGCGCACAAAAATTTTGGTCCTGATTCTGATAGAAAACAACACAGGCGTCTTAAAATTTAAAAGTTGTTGTGTATTTATGGTTTTCACAAGTTCTACAATATTTTCTAGTGCAATCAATGTGAACATACTGTATTCTGACGTGTAGTCAAATTTAAAGTATATAACTCCGAGTGTCATTATGTGGCGCACAAAAATTTAACCTTCCTTCAAAAGCTGCACAGGTGATATTTTATGCGCACACAGCCTACAGAAAATTAGAGGGAACATTGGATGTGGTCATATGGCACCAGTCTCAGGGAATCTCTCTAACGCTGCCCTCAATGGCAGGCCTTTCAGCATCTGTGTGCACGTTCAAGCCCTGTCATGTCCCATTCCCTCTAACATGCACAGATGCTTAAAGGCCCACTACTGGTGGGCTTGAAAGGACTTCCATGTAGCTAGTTGTACTGTGCTCCAAAGCCTGTACTTTGGCCTCCCACAGTAAGGGGTGACAAGCAGAGGGGAGAAGAGGAGAGATGCTGGATACCTTGGGGGAGGAAGATGGGAAGGACAGAAATGCTGAACCATCTGAGGGGGGAGGAAGGAGGGAAGAAGAGAGAGAGAAACACTAAACATATGGAGTGGGGGGGAAGGAGAGACATGCTAGATATCTTTGGAAGGTAGGGAGGGGAAGATGCTGGATAGCTGAGAGGGGGAAAGGGAGGTGTTGGAGACCTGGGAGGGATTAGGAAGGGAAGGGGAGAGGCTAGATGGGATGGAGCACATGGCTTGTAAGAACATAACCCCTGCCCAGCCACAATCAGAAGGAAGCCAGATCAGTCAGCGACTACTCCAAGTCTCCATCACGAAGATTCAGGCTTTCAACAAGGAATTGATACTGAGCACAGCACACACTCTACTCACCTCAACAGCACACAATCCCAAGGTTCTGGTCTCCGAATGGAATGAAACATTCAGTTCACTTGCACTACATCCGCCATCTAACAAACCTCCAAGGAAGCGAGCATCTGCAACCTGGTACTCTGCTGAACTGAAATCCTCACGCACCCTCCTAAGGAAGCTGAAGAGACGCTGGCGCCGTTCACGCACAGCTGACAATCTAAGCGTATATAACTCCCACCTGTCAGCACACCGTGAAGCGGTAACAGCAAACATGAAACGATTCCACACGGACATGCTAAAAAGATCACTGAACAAACCACACGACCTGTTCGCTCTCGTCAAGGACCTAACAAAAGAGCCAGCCGCAGAGCAAACAATTGGGATCCACCCTCAAGAATTCACGGACTACTTACTATCCAAGCTATGCCAGACCAACAATACCCCAATACTTGAAATCTCCTTCAAGCCAAGCTATCAAACACCCCTCACCATCTTCTCCACACCCCCCAAGCAGCGCATTGAAGACACCATAGCTGCAATCAACACCACCACCGCTCAAACTGACCCCTGCCCTGCATTCTGGATTAAAGACCTACGGTCTAACTTGAGCCCCATTATAGCCAGAATTATGGACCAATCCTTTGCTGCAGGTACATTCCCACAGCCCCTCAAGCACACGTCTATAAGACTGTTACTAAAAAACAGCAAGCTTGACCCCCAGAAGCTAGACTCATACAGACCGATTTCGAGTATACCTTTGCTGGCAAAAATAATTGAGAAGGAAGTTCAGATGCAAATTCAAGAACACGGCTTCAGAGAAGCCCATGGAGTTGAAACGCTCCTTACCACACTCTTCAACAACATAATATCAGGAATCGACAACATTCGTCAGGGGTTTGTCCTCATCTTCTTGGACATTGCAGCTGCATTCGACTCGATGAGCCATGAGTTTCTGCTGGAACGTCTCAAGGAGAAGGGGATCACTGACAAAGCGCTGGACTGGTGCAAGTCATACCATTCTGACAGATGGCAGCACGTACGTTCCGGGGCAACATCATCAGATCCCTTCCACCAGAAACAGGATGTCCCGCAGGGCTCCTCCCTCTCGACCCTGATGTTCAACCTATACATGCAGCCTATCTGCAACCTGATCCGGTCATTCAGTGTCAATTGCCTGATATATGCAGACGACGTGTTGCTATACATGCCTTTCTCAACTGAGAACCCAGACCTCTCACCACTAACAAGCTGCTTTAATGCAGTATCTGTCTGGCTCCAAACCCAAAACCTCAGGATCCAACACAAAAAAACAGAAGTACTCTTCATTACAAGGAATCCAAACTTCTCCACGCTACCCTTTCTAAGAGTCAAGGATGCAGATCTCCAGACCAAACCCACGATCAAATACCTCGGCATCACTTTAGCCCAGAGACTGGTCATGAAGGTACACATAGGCAACATAGTTAGGACGGTGTACCATAAGATACGATCCCTCAGACCCCTACGAGTCTTGCTGGAACCAGAAGACTTTAGGACAATTTACCAGGCGCTGATCATACCACATTTTGATCATGCAAATGTGATCTTGCATGGGCTCCCCCAGGCCACCCTGAATCCGCTCCAACTGGCAATGAACACTGCCGCAAGAGTCCTATATGGGGCATCCAGGAAAGACCATGTGACGCCCATACTGAAACACCTCCACTGGCTCCCGATACATAGTAGACTCAAGTACAAAACCCTACTGCTGACATTCAAAGCCATCAATGGGCTCTCATCTTCATCACTATCTGAATTGATCCAGACCACTCCCACTAATAGGTCCAGAAGATCGGTAGCACTCAATACACTGTCAGTCCCAAAATCAATAACCCAATGCAACCAGTCAACAGCAAGCAGGGCCTTCAAATTCTGTGCGCCCAGATGCTGGAATACCCTACCTCCCAACATCCGTGCAATTCCTGACCTATTCCAGTTTAGGAAAGCTTTGAAGCACCACCTCTTCCTCCTGTACTACCCAGCAGACAGTGATACAACAGCCCCATCCACATGTACCACACAAAGCACCCACAGCTAGACCAATGAGGCGAACCCCTCCTTGTTGCAAGATTGTAAATAGTTACCCCTTGTTATCCAAGTTTTAACGCCTGTTCATTGTAAACACAGAGTACCCAAGGAAATGTGTAGTTCTATGTTCATTGTAAACCGCGCTGATGTTGAATAGCGCGGTATAGAAGAGACTGGAAATAAATAAATAAATAAGATATGTCATACTAGGTTAGACCGAGGTCCATCAAGCCCAGTATCCTGTTTCCAATAATGGCCAATCTAGGTCACAAGTACCTAGCAGTTTCCACAAAAGACACAGGTTCTACAATGCTTGTATTGGGGCAAGCAGTGGATTTCCCTGGTCCCCTTTAATAAAGGTTTATGGAACTTTCCTCCAGGAACTTGTCCAAACCCTTTTTAAAACTGGCTACACTGACTTCCGGTGACGTCATCGGAACGCATGGGGGAGTAACAAGTAAGCTTCGGCATCAAGGCCTGCAAAAGAGGGGAAAGATACCCCAAAAAAGCATAAAAGGCGGCGAAATGAGAAGGCAATAGGGGAGGGAGTCCCAAGGAGTAAGTGGAGCCGGAGAGAGCCGAGGCGATCACCTGATGCAAGGTATAAGTGGAGAGAGAGAGGCCCGATTGGGTCGGCATAGGCTGGAGAGTACAGAAGGCAGCGCTAGGTGAAGTCCGGGGAGAGATTGGAGTGCTGGAGAGAGTCGGGAAAGCTGACATTTCACATCTGACTACGCGGAGGAGAGCAGGAGAGAAAGCGATTGGTGAGCCCGGGGTGAGCAGCTGAATCGGGGACAGTGACAGGCCCGAACGAGGAGCCATGTGTCAGGGGAGTGAAGTGATTGCAAAAGAGGAGAAGGTGAGCAGGGCCGGACTGAAAGTGAGAGACACGAGCGAAATAAACGGCAAGTGGTGGAGCCACTGTGGAGGCAGACAACCTAGAGGTGTGTTGGGAGAGAAAAGAGGGAGAAGCGGTGCAGGGGGAAGGGCATTGGAGCGAGCAGAAGGCTTCTGCGGGAGTACTCTGCAGCACAGCACAGTACTGACAAGCTACTTAAGTGATATCCCGGCTGGGAGAAGCAGCAAGGAGCAATTCTAGAGGTCCTAATATACAGAAGAGAGGCAAGCAAATTCAAATTTAAGTGGCTACCCCCGTCAGAAAGAAAAGAAGGGCACCAGCACGTGGGAGAAGTGAACAGATCAGACAGAGCATCCCGCTGAGGGGGTGAGAGCAGCAGAGCTTTGTACAGGCATCTCTGCAAGTGGTGTGGAGCTAATATAATATAAATGGATAAACACAAGAGAGAGCTCTCCGTGAAGAAAAGATTGGCAGAATATAGATCATCATATGCAACATCACGAGGAGGGAAGGAGGGAGAGAAGGAAGGTAAAATGGCGGCTGAGAAAACACCTGAGCAGGAGGAGGTGGTGGAAGGAGAGGAGTGCCTGAGCATGGCTGACAACATCAAGCAGTGGCTCACAGAATTAAATGAGGAATTAAAGGTGGAAATTAGTGGAATCAAGAATGAGTTAAAAGAGACCCTGCAAATAATCAGGCAAGACATCACAGATCTGGGAGAACGGGTGGAAGAAACAGAGAAGCAGTTGGAACAATAAGGAACAGCACTGGAAAACATCCAAAAAGGATGGGAAGATTTACAGTAGGCTCAAGAGGAGCTGAAAGTCAAAACAGAGGATTTGGAGGATCGGTCCAAAAGATGTAACATCAGAGTGCGAGGTATCCCAGAGGCACCCCAATATAAGAACTGTGAGGATGTTATTCAAAAAGTGTTTGGAGAGCTATTAAAAGCAGCAGCTACGGCGGAAGAGGGTGAAGGGGAGACTCTGCACCTAGAAAGGGCGCATAGAGGACTGGGGCCCCTTTAGAGATAATCGCCCGCGAGATATTGTAGTCCGCTTGAGCTCCTACAGGATGAAAGACCGTCTTCTGGGAGCAGCCAGGAAGGTGAGAAATTTCCAGTGGGAAGAGCACAAGATAGAATTGTTCCAGGATTTATCCCAGGAATGCTGCAACGCCGAAGAGAGTTAAAGGAGGTCACGGCCTACTTAAGGAGGGCAGACATGCAATATAAATGGCTGTACCCCTTTGGATTATTGCTAACAGTGCAAGGGAGGTCGCGGAGAGTGCGGACAAGTGCAGAAATCTGGAAGGCGCTGAGTGACTTAGGGGCTTGTTTACAAAGCCGCGGTAGCGGTTTCCAATCGATAACGATCAGAAACCGCTACCGCGGCTTTGTAAACAAGCCCCTTAGTGTTAATCTTTTTATTGATAGTTACAAAAAAATACAATACACATTTATTTATTTATTTTATTTATTTAGCTGTATTTATATCCCGCTTTTCACCGGGTCAAAGCGGTCAATTGGGAGATACATTTAACACGAGGGGATATGACACACATGAGGGGATATGACACACATACGCTAATACTTACAGGGAACATGGGCAATGGAGGGTTAAGTGGCTTGCCCAAGACCACAAGGAGTACCTATAGGACTAGAAATCCCAGTCCCTCCGGCCTGAGATTGCTGTCCCCAGGTGGGACTTGAACCCCCGGCCCTCCGGCCTGAAGTACCTTGTCCTAACCACTAGGCCACTCCTCCCACATTTAAAGAAAAATAAAGCAATCCATTTAGTCCACATCCAGGGGAGCATCAAATGCTAACTATATGCAATATAGAAGAAAAACTTGCTAATAGGAAATTATGCATGGAAAGGAGTTGATGTCCTAATAATATACAAAACTCTAATTATTTCAACTTGTTGACTTATAAAACAAAACAATATTACATTATACCTGAGGAACCTGGTTCATAATAAATGATTCTAAAGATGAGGACGCAGAAAAAACATACTTGGTGCCCCCTAATGTAACCAAACATTTACAAGGAAACTTAAGGAAAAAGGATGCACCAAGTCCTAGAACGCATGACTTTAACAACAAAAAAGCCTTGCGCCTAAGCTGAGTTTGCCTTGAGACATCTGGAAAAATATTAATTTTCCCCCCACAGAATTCAGCATTCTTATTTTGAAAGTATAAACACATAACTGTATTTTTATCAGCCTCAGAGGAAAAAGACACAAGAAGAGTAGCCCTAGTAGGAATCATATCATGCGAAGATTCAATAAACACAGAAACATCTAATGAGTCTAACGAAGAAGGAGGAGCGGCTCCCTGAGAAATACCACCTGGAGTTACCCCCACTGAAGGCAAATAATACAACTTCTTAATAAAAGTTTAGTGTTATCTTGGTACCCTAAGATTTCAGATAAATATTTATCAAACAATATCTGAGGAAACAGCACTGATGCAGAATAGCGCGGTATATAAGAGAATGTAAATAAATGAGTACAAGGAAAATTTAAACATCGAATATTCGTTGCCCTCAGAGTATTTTCCAGTGATTCTTGCTGGGTATGCAAAATAAGACTCTCTTTAATAAATGACAAAGAGGAATTCTGTAAAGCAACACATTGAGTTTCCAACTTCTGACACTTATTATCTAACGCTGTTAACTGAAGATCATGCTGAGCCAACTTAGCCACTGAGTCTTTAAAAAACTCTGAGAATTGAGATACCACAGAAATTAGAGAAGCTTCAATACGTGAGAGGACACGCCAAACATCAGATAAAGAAATGTTCTGTGTGTCCACGGGTAAAATAGGTAAACCATCTTGTTGGGCCCTCACGAAATCCTTCGGTACCTGAAGAGCCCATGGTAAAGGAACAACCACAGTTTCTAAAAGACTCCCAGGGAGGACGGATGGAGATGTTACATCCACTCATCGAGACTGCTTCTCCAACATAGGTGAAGACGTCACTGGGCCAATGGAATCCATGTCAGCAAGAGGGGCAGAGTTTAAAACCCCCAACGATACCGAAGAGCCATCTGAAGGAAGGTGAGACTTGGCGGCAACGACAGGAATCCCATCAACACCATTCACAGAGACAATGTGTCTATCCATAGGACCAACTACTTTAACAACTTTAGAGGGATTCACAGTACTCACATTTAGAGGACATTTTCTACATTTGCCCATTCCAAGAAAACCAGCTCCAGAGCGCCGAAGGAGCACAAAAGGAGCCTAACAAGCCCCTTTAAAACGCACCCCTTCAGAACACAACAGTGTGACCGCGGAGCAGGCCAAGATTTTAAGGCCCCCGAGATGACGTCGGGGCCAGGCGCCATGTCGGTGGTCCGGGTGATCCTGCAGGTGCCTGTAGAGAACAGTGCAGGACGCGGGGCACAGGTCAGGTAGGAACGCCTCCTCCACACACACTGCTGACTGCTGCAAGAATCCGCTGTGCCTTTTAAGGCCCCTGAGATGACGTTGGGGCCAGGCGCCACGTCGGTGGTCCAGATGATCCTGCAGGTGCCTGTAGAGAACAGCGCAGGACACGGGGCACAGGTCGGGCAGGAAACTCTCCCTCCACACACGCTCCCCGCGCTGAGAGGATTAACTAATCTCCCGGAATTGGCCAGAAATCCAGCCAAAATAACTGACACCAGTGCAACTACCTCGAGGGCGGTTAGCCTGAGGTGGCATAGAGCAGCAGAAGGTGGCAGGAGACTGGTCAAAGATAGCCAAAGAGGACAAGAGATGGTAAAAGAAACAAGCTGAAGCCAAGGACTCTATTTGAACTTGTAACAGGTATTGTTTAACAAGGATAGAATTATGGATTGTTGCAATCTGTACCAGGTAACATAGTAACATAGTAGTTGACGGCAGATAAAGACCAGCATGGTCCATCCAGTCTGCCCAGCAAGATGGCAAGAGTAGGTGCACCTGTCGCTCCGCGCAGGCCACCCCTCCCCATATCCTTGTTCAGGGGTAAACCCACCACTCCATGTAGGACATCCCTATTTGTTGAGACCGTTATATGGTTCAGAAGTTAGATGGTACCGTTTATTTTCTTTTTTCCTATTTCTGTAAAGGGATCCTCTGTGTTTGTCCCATGCCTTTTTGAATTCCGTCACCGTGTTCGCCCCCACCACTTCCATCGGGAGGGTATTCCAAGCATCCACCACCCTTTCAGTGAAAAAATATTTCCTGACATTGCCTTTCAATTTACCCCCTTGCAGTTTCATGTTATGCCCTCTAGTTTTACAGGTTCCCCGTCTTTGGAAGAGGTTAGTTTGTTCATCATTTCTCTTTAAGTATTTAAAGGTCTGAATCATATCTTCCCTGTCCCTCCTTTCCTCCAAAGTATACATATTTAGGTCTTCAAGTCTCTTCTCATAAGGCTTCTGATGCAGGCTCCAAATCATTTTGGTCGCCTTCCTCTGAACAGTCTCCAGTCTTTTTACATCCTTTGCAAGATATGGTCTCCAAAACTGAACACAGTATTCCAAGTGAGGCCTCACCAGTGACCTATACAGTGGCATAAGTACCTCTTCTTTTCTGCTGGTAATCCCTCTTTGTATGCAGCCCAACATCCTCCTGGCTTTTGCCACCGCCTTGTCGCACTGTTTTGCCACCTTGAGATCAGCAGAGATAATCACACCAAGGTCTTTTTCCTGAACTGTGCATACCAACCTTTCTCCCCCTATCGCGTACATTTCTCTTGGATTTCTGCTACCCAAGTGCATGACACTGCACTTTTTTGCATTAAATCGTAGTTGCCAAGCTTTAGACCAGTCTTCCAGCTTTTGTAGATCTTTCTTCATGTTAACCACTCCCTCGGGGGAGTCCACTCTGTTGCAAATTTTTGTGTCGTCTGCAAAAAGAAAGACCTTTCCATTCAGTCCTTCAGCAATATCACTCACAAATACATTGAACAGTGCCGGGCCCAGGACCGAACCCTGGGGCACCCTGCTAATCACCTTCCTCTCATCCGAGTGAGCTCCATGTACAATCACCTTCTGTCGTCTGTCAGTCAACCAATTTCTAATCCAGTTTACCATCTTGGGACCCATCCCCAAGCTACTGAGTTTGTTGACAAGCCTCCTATGAGGAACAGTATCAAAGGCTTTGCTGAAATCCAGGTAGATGACATCCATCGCATGCCCCTGATCTAGTTCCCTGGTCACGCAGTCAAAGAACTCGATCAGATTTGTTTGGCAAGATCGTCCTTCGGTAAAACCATGTTGCCTCGGGTCTTGCAAGCTGTTGGTTTTCAGAAAGTTCACTATTCGCTCTTTCAGGAGCGCCTCCATTACTTTTCCCGCCACCGAGGTAAGGCTCACGGGCCTGTAGTTTGACACTTCTTCCCTGTCCCCACTTTTGTGTAGAGGTACGACATCAGCCATTCTCCAGTCCTGAGGAACCTCTCCTGTTTCCAAGGATCTGTTGAAGACATCCTTTAACGGTCCTGCAAGAACCTCTCTGAGCTCTTTCAGTATCCTGGGATGTATCCCATCCGGTCCCATGGCTTTGTCCACTTTCAGTTTAGCAAGTTGTTCTAACACCTCTTCTTCTGTGAATGGTGTGGTATCTACTTCATTCCCATTTTTATATTTGGGAGTCACAGCTGGTCCATCCCCAGGATCTTCTTTAGTAAACACAGAGCAGAAGTAATTGTTTAGCAATTTTGCTTTTTCAGTGTCACTTTCCACGAGTCCTTTCCCAGCACTTCTGAGTCCTGCAATTCCAACTCTGATCTTTTTCCTTTCCTGAATATACCTGAAGAAATTTTTGTTGCCACCCTTAACATCTTTAGCCATCTTTTCCTCTGCTTTTGATTTTGCTATCCTTATTACTCTTTTAGACTCTTTGAGTTGGATCCTGTATTCAGTTCTATGTTCTTCTGTCTGCAAGCTTTTGAATTTTGCAAAAGTTGTGTTTTTTGCCTTTATATGAGCAGCCACCTCTTTGGAAAACCAAATAGGTTTCCTTCTCCTCTTGCTTTTATTTACTTTTCTTACATATTTATCTGTTGCTCCTTTTATTGCCTCCTTTAGTTTAGCCCATTGCAATTCCACTTCCTTTATCTCTTCCCACCCCGTCATCTCCTCCTTTACGTACTCTGCCATTTTAAGTAAATCATTTTTATTCAGAAGAACAACTTGGCAAACACAAAATACAAACATACCCAACTGGGATCAATTATAACAAACATCAGCAGCCTCCGGGAGAAGACATAAAACAATACAGAGTAATACAAACAATCCCACATTACCACCCCGCACTCCCAAAAGTTCCCAAGCAAAGCCACAAGAAAGAGAAATGCTATATGGGCACTCACAGAGTCCCCCTGCAGATCCCCCCCCCACCCCCACACCCCCACCCACCCTCCCCTGACCCATCCCACCCTGCGCAGTCACAACAAACCAACCATAGTGGCTCTAGAGCTCATTCCCAACTCGGCCCTTCCAACGCCTCCAGTCTCAACTCTCAGGACTCAACGCTCTCAATGGGTCCCACACCCTTACAAACCTTTCCCAGGTTCCCCCCACCAACAACCTAGCCGTACGTTGCTCCATATCGTGCAGCTCTCGCATGGCCCGCTCCCACTCCGCTACCCCCGGAACTGTGTCTCTCAACCAGCAGCGCAGTAGGCAAAGTTTGACCGTCATAAAGCCTTTAGCACAAAGTTGGCGGGCACCTTCCGCAAGGGGTTGCACTCCTTCATAGGAACCAAAAAGGCACCACTCGGGGGACAGCTCAACAGGGGTCTGCAACCATCCCTCCAACACCCGACCTATTCTGGACCAAAACCCTTGAACATGACTACAGGACCAAAAGCGGTGGGTGAAGCCGCCCTTGTCCAATTTGCAAAGGGGACAAAGATCTGATGGCGCCAAGCCAGCCCTGGCGGCCCAAATATTATGAACATATGCTCGCCAAAGGAATTTATATTGAGTCTCCTGTATTTGTACCGATTCAGAAAGAGATTTTATTCCTTGGAACGCCGCACGCAAGCGCTCCACTGTAAGCTGAGGCATTCCGTCCCTCCGCCACCGCTCAACTAAACCGTGTATGCCACGCAGCTGGCCCTCAGGCGAAAACTCTCGACGGAGAGCCGCAATGGTAACCTTCCCCTCCAAGGAACCAAACAGCGAGAGCATCCCCTCCCCGCCCAGCACACCTACACGGGCCCCGCGTAGAGTCACCACATAATGCCGGGCCTGCAAATAGAAGAAAAAATCTCGGGGAGCCAGATCGTAGCGCCCGCAAAGGGAAGCAAACGAGTCCACCCCCACCCCAGTCGGCAAACGAAGATGCCCCACCACGTGTACACCCCTAGAAGCCCAGGCAGAGGCCACCAGGGTCCCCCAGCCTGGTGAAAAAGCCAGATTCCCCCGCAGCGGGAGACAGTCCGTCTCACGAGAAACCACCCCACGGCGGCGACAGAGAGCCCCCCAAACTTTACGCAAGCAGGACCAGAAACCGGACTGCTTGCAGCCCTCAGGAAGCTGACCACCAGAAGCATGCATGACAAACAAGCGATGCAATGGAGTCACCATAGCATCAATAGTGGAAAGAGGAACAACCGCACTCGTCCCATCAATAAAGTCCCGCAAAATGCGTACCCAACATACTAAATTGTACCAGCGAAGCGACAGCAAACCAGCCCCTCCATCCTCCCTAGGCAACAACAAGGTGCGGAGCGCAATACGCGCCCTCCGCCCTCTCCACAAGAACCGCACCAAATGCCGACCTATCTGCTCAAGATTGCGGCGCGACAACCAGACGGGGAGGTGACGCAAAACATAAGCCCAGCGGGGAAATTCCACCATATTAAACAAAGCTATCCGTCCCTGAAGTGACAGTGGCAATTGTTGCCAGGACTGTAAGCGCCGCACCATCCCGTCGATAAGAAGGGGGACATTCACCCTGTATAGCTGGTCTGGCCAGGCAGGAAGCTGAATACTGAGGTAGCGGAGCTGCCCATCCACCCAGAGCAAGGGGAAGCGGCCCACCCAGCCCTGCCGAGAACGCCCACCCACATCTAACCCCAAAGATTTAGCCGTATTGATTTTCAGACCCGAAAAAGAACCAAAAAACTCAATCAGCTGCAGGGCTCGCGGCAAAGACACCTGCGGATCCGTGAGGCAGAGCAGCATATCATCCGCAAAGGCGCTAAGCTTAAACTCCCCGGTCGGCCAGGGTATCCCCGCCACAGCCCGCTCGTTCATTAACCGCACCAACAGAGGCTCCAAATGTAAAATAAAGAGAAGGGGCGAAAGGGGGCATCCCTGACGAGTCCCCCGCTGTAAAACAAACGGGTCAGAGCGGTTGCCCCCCATCATAATAAACGCTCGCGGTTCTGAATACAAAGCACGTATCCACCCCACAAACGGGCCCTCAAATCCAAAGCGCTGTAACACCTCAAACATATAACTCCAAGAGACCCGATCAAAGGCCTTCTCGGCATCGAGACTAGCCAGTACCAGGGGGCAATGTTGCTGGATGCATCGCTCCATACTCAACAGGACCTGCAATATGTTTTTAGCAGCTACCCTCCCACTAACAAATCCTGTCTGATAGGGCCCAATCAAGCGCGAGAGAACCGCCTGCGCCCTTGCAGCCAGTACGGCCGTGAGGATCTTCAAATCAACATTGATAAGCGAAATGGGTCTGTATGAAGCGGGCTCCTCGGGATCCTTCCCCGCCTTGGGAAGCAGCGTAATGGAGGCCGTCCTCATATCCCTGGGGAACTGGCCCGTCTCCAGCACCTCCGCGTAAACCGCTCCCAGCGTGGGCACCACCTGGAGCTCCACAATTTTGTAAAACTCCATGCCGAATCCATCAGGTCCCGGCGCCCGATGTGTTTTGCCCCCCCGAATCACTTTCTGGATTTCCGGCCCTGAAATCGGCTGATTCAACAGCTCCCTCTCCTGCGGGGTCACTTGGTTCAGCAACACGTCACTCCAAAAGTTCTGTCTATTCTGCGGATCTTCCCCCTCTGAGGAGTACAGACGGCTATAAAAGCGCCGAAACACCTCCACAATCTCCGCAGGTTTCGTTCGCAAATTGCCCTGCTCATCCTGTAGCCGCACCACCAAATGAGTTCCCCGGCGCCCTCGCGCCAGTCGTGCAAGCAACTTCCCAGAGCGATTACCAAAACGAAATAGCTGATGTCGATAATACTGTTGGTCAAAGACCGCTCGGTCCTGCAGAAGAGCGTTCACCTGCCGCTGCGTCTCAAGGTAAGCCTGGTAGGCCCCGCCACTCCCTGCGCAGCGCAATGCCGCGCGCTTCTGCGTTCGCAAAAGCTGTGTGAGCCGTACCAGTTCAGCAGTCACCTTTTTCTGGGCTCTAGCTACATAAGCCATCACATGTCCACGAATCACCGCCTTCCCCGCCTCCCACAGAGTAGTCACTGAGGCAACACTACCCTCGTTAAGCTCCAGATATGCCTGCCAGTGAGTTCTAACATAGTCCTGGAAATCCTTTCGGAGCCAAAGGTGACTGGGGAAGGACCAGCGGCCCCCTACTCTTCGGCAGCCAGTCCAATCCATCGTCACCATCGCATGGTCCGACACAACAATCGGACAAATGTCCGTATTCCGAACCTTGCCAAGATCCGATCGCCGTACCAAGATATAATCTATACGGGACCATGTCTGGTGAGCACGAGACAGGTGAGTGTAGTCCCGTTCACTCCCATGTAGCAGCCGCCAAATATCGAGCAAATCACTAACCTGACACAAATAGTTCACCCCCTTAGTGGACCACCTGCCCACTGACTCTCCAGAAGAAGACTTATCCAAGGTCGGATCATTGGGGCAATTGAAGTCTCCTGCCAAAACCAGGGGCACATTAGGCAAGCCCCCTATCTTACGAGTAATCTGCTCAAAAAAGTCATGAGAATATTGATTAGGTGCATAAATATTACCCAAAATCAATTCCTCCCCATTAAGTTTCACATGCACCCACAAATATCGCCCGAGGGGGTCTGGATCTTCACTAATAATTTCAACCAGAAGGCTCTTATGGAAGAGGAGTGCAACCCCCTTTTTCCGACCCGCAGGTGCCTCTGCCGCACAGACATGTCCCACCCATTTTTGTTGCAACTTGGCATGCTCCCTGGCCGTTAAGTGCGTTTCCTGAAGAAAAATCACATGGGCTCTCACTCTTTGCAGCGCTTGAAGCGCCTTAGTACGTTTTATCGGGGAGTTTAAACCCCCCACGTTCCACGACACAAATCGCAGATCAGCGCCCATTAGCCCCCATTACCCTGCTGTGTATAGACCCAGCGCCGTAATTGTAACCAACGAACTGAGCGCCGCCCAGCCTCAGCGCCCAGCAGCCCTTTCCAGCTCCACTTCCCAAAGAACTTTACCCCCAAGCCACCAAACCCCGTCTCCCAACCATTAAGACTGCGCCCCCTACCCTCCCCCCCTAGAGATCCCCACCCGAACTAGCCAACACCCCCCCTCCCCCAACCCCCCATCCCCCTGCCCCACCCTCTTTGCCCAGTGCCTGTACACTCCACTACCCCCCACCCCCGCCCCGTAAAAACACCCCATGTGTAACTCCTGGCCCACCCCGCCAGGCCCGAGACCTATCACCAAGCGCTGCTGGGCCGTCCTGCCCAGAAGCGCGCAATCCCCCGACGAGGGGACGGGGCCCACAACCCCAGCATAAAGCAGCGTGGAGCCCGGGGAGAGTCTGATTACCCCCGACTCACTCCCACCATACACACAGGCCCCCAACCCACCTACCACAACATCTACACCAAGAACCCCCAGTCATACAACACACAGCCATAAAGAGAAGAAAACCCCTCCCAACCCCGCCAACACCAGTACCCTCACGGGGCTCCCCAACAATGGCGTACCCCTATCAGTAAGCATGCATACACTCATTTAAACAGTCCAGCCACCCCGGGTTCCAACACCCTCTCGCTGGGCCACCCTTAAGCAGAACATTAAACTCAAAGAAATAGCTGTGCAACAGTTCACTTTGTAAAACAGTTCACCGTGCAAGCAGCAAGGCAGGCCAAAGCGCCAACAATTCTCAGAGAGGTTCTCCAGCAGCTGGGCTAACTCATGTCCCACTCCCCGTGGCGACCGCCAATGGTTTGGCACCTGGTGGTCCGCTCCGCTCCAGTTCGGTGAGAAACTGCTTCGCCTCCACGGCAGTAGCCAGCACCCACTGCGATCCCTCATGCTGCACTTTTAAAGTCGCCGGGAAAACCAGACTGAAGCGGACATGTCTGCTGAAAAGCGCTGCGCACACCGGGGAAAATTCTTTTCTTTTTGCCGCCACCGAGGCAGAATAGTCCTGAAACAGCAACACCGAGGCATTATCCAAGCGTAAGTCGCGCTTCCTACGAAACGCTTGCATCAATTGCCATTTATGTTGGAAATTTAAGATCTTTGCGATCACCACTCGAGGACGCTGTCGCAGCTCTGTTTTAGGCCCCAACCTGTGGGCACGTTCCACTTTCATGTGCCCTACCAGGTCAGAGAGGCCCAGTTCGCGTGGCAGCCAGGATTCCACTAAGTCCAGCAGCATCGCATCAGTATGGGATTCGGGAATGCCCGCCAGTCTAATGTTGTTTCTTCTAGACCTATTTTCTAGGTCGTCTACTTTTTCCAGCAGCGCATCCACGTGTTTCTGTAGCTGGCTTTCAGCTTGTGCACGCTTGCCATCTTCTTCTTCTTCCAAGAGTGACACCCTGTGTTCTAGCTCCTCCACTCGGTGCGTGCATTCGGTGAGTGCTTCTGACACTGTTTCCAGCTTACTCAATATTAGGTCAAATTTGGGTTCCAGCAGCCGAGCCACCTCCCGCGCCAGCTCTTCCGGGCCCGAGTCCACGCTCTCACTCCCCGGGGATCTAGGCGTCACCCCCATAGAAGCGGGTCCGGCCGCCGTGGAGGCCCCAGCCCGCGGCACCTTTTCTTTGTCTTTCCGCGTTGGGGGAGGCATTATTCAACGTGTGCTGCCGCTCGGGGAGGCCCGCAGGTAATCCCCAACGTCTTCTAACGATTTTGCCCGAAACTTTTGGGGTAAATAGACAAAAATATGCTGATTAATCACAGGACGGCCCCGGAGCGAGCAAGCAGACCTCTCACTCGCTCATGCGTCACGTGGTCTCCTACTCTGCCATTTTATTGAAGTCAGTGTATTTGAAGTTTAGGACTCTGAGCTTGCTATGATTGGCCTGTACCATGGCTTTTATTTCAAACCACACCGTGTGATGGTCGCTGTTGCTCACAGGGGCACTCACGCAGACATTCGACACTCTATCACCGTTGGTGAGCACTACATCTAGCGTTGAGCTTTCCCTGGTTGGTTCCATCACCATTTGTCTAAATAATGCATCTTGGAGAGCATCCACAATTTTTTTGCTTCTTTCCAGATGTGCAGAAGGAGTAATCCAATCCACATCAGGTAGATTAAAGTCACCCAATATGATTGCTTCCCCCTTTGATGCTATCTTGGCAATATCTATAATCAATTCATTGTCTCTCTCTTCAATTTGAGTCGGAGGTCTATAGACTACAGCAATATGGATGACAGTGCCATCTCTCTCCAACGCAATCCAGAGCGCTTCTTCTTTTCCCCATGTCCCCTGCATTTCAGTAGCTTTAATATTGCTTTTGACATACAAGGCTACTCCTCCTCCTTTTCCATTTTCTCGGTCCCTTCTGAATAGATTATAGCCAGCTATGGCTATATCCCAATCATGTGATTCATTAAACCATGTTTCTGTAATGGCCACAATGTCCAAGTCCGTTTCCATCATTAGGGCTTCCAGGTCTGGAATTTTGTTGGCTAAGCTTCGAGCATTTGTGCTCATTGCTTTCCAGCACTTTCCTGGCTTGTGTGTATTTTGCATTGATTTTGTTCTGCCCACTTCCTCCCACATGTTTTTGATGTGTGGTTTAAAAGTATGGCTGTTTCTGATGTTGTTCTGCTTTTGTTGGGGGTGGCATGCAGATGTTGACCTTCCACATCCATCACCCCCTTTTCCTAGTTTAAATGCATGTCCGCATACTGCCTGAATTTTTCACTTAGGATTCTTTTCCCTGCGGAAGAGAGATGTAGTCCATCAGCACAGTATAGTCTCTTGTTGGTCCATCTGTTGTCCCAGTTGCCAATAAATCCGAATCCTTCTTTTCTGCACCAGGTCTGGAGCCATGTATTAAAGCTGTTAATGCGATGCAGTCTTTTTGTCCCCTTACCAAGAACAGGTAGAACCTCTGAGAATGCAACAGTGTTAACAACGTGCTTGAGTTTCTCCCCCAGAGATTGGAAGTCCTTTTGGGCTGTAGAGGCACTGTTCCTAGCCAGGTCGTTTGTGCCTAGGTGGATAATAACATCAAGTTTGGAATGTTCACTTTTTGCACTAAGTAATTCAACAACTTGGTTTGTATTCCTGATGGCTGAAGAGCCTGGTAGGCACATGACTATCTTCTCTCCTTTGAACTGTGTTCCCAAGTTGGTGCCTCTGATGATGGAATCTCCAAGTAGTAGCAGTTTTCTGTTTGGTGAGGTTTTCTTCATATTTAGTGCTTTAGCAGGGGATTGGGCATTGTCTGACTCATTTGAAGGCCCTTCAGTTTCTTTGAATTGGGCATCCTCATTAGCCAAGGCAGAGAAGGCATTGGGCAGGGATATCTCTTGATGTATAGGATGTCTTTGTGTTACAGGTCGCAATCTACCAGAACCCACTGTGATCCATTTGTTCCTGGGGCGTTTATGTTTATGTTTATTAAAACTTTTTATACCGCCCAACACTGGTAGCACCTGAGCGGTTTACAAAATGGTTAAAACAACTTAAAAACAACTTAAAAATGGCTGAGAGGAAAAAGAAAAGGAACGCCAATAAACTGATAGGACAGAGGAGAAAAGGAATAACAAAAAAGTAACAAACTACAAATCACAATGGTTGAATGTCAGGGGACGAGGGGGGAGGGGGTGACAGAGGAGGAGGGGGAAGCTGGGGGTGTCAGGTTAAACGCTAAACTGAAAAGGTGGGTTTTGAGTTGTGACTTAAATGATTGGTAAGATTCCTCTGCGCGGAGCGAGGGGGGGAGCGAGTTCCAAAGGCTGGGGGCTAGGAAATAGAAAGCAGAGGAGTGGGTAGAAACAAGATGGGCCTGGGAAGGTGAGGGGGGAGAGAGACGATTAGAGTGAATAGCACGAAGTAGGCGGTGGGGAGGGCGGAAGTGTATCTGGTCAGCGAGGTAGAGGGGGATACCGGTACGAACAGCCTTGTGTGTGAGAATAAGAATTTTATACTGGGCACGAAAAGCAATAGGCAACCAATGATAGTGAAGGAGAAGCGGGGTGACATGGTCGAAACGGGAGGGGTGGGCAAGAAGGCGAACGGCTGAGTTTTGGACACGTTGAAGACGAGACAATTGGGATTTGGGCAGACCAACAAGGACAACATTACAATAATCGAGACGGGACATCACAAGGGAAAGAAGAAGGGTAGCCAGAGCGGAAGAGGAAAGAAAAGGACGAATAGAGCGAAGTTGTCTGAGGGAGAAAAAGGAGCGCTGAATGATGGAGGAAATATGGTCCTTGAAGGAAAGAGAGGAGTCAAGTACAACACCCAAGTAGCGAAGTGAAGAAACAAGAGGGATGGGCTGTGAGGAAAAGGAGGGGGCACATGCGGGGAAGGGACCCCCAAATGTGAACCAAATAGCGTGAGACTTAGAGGGATTCACCTGTAGAAAATTGGAGGAGAACCAGGAAGCAATAGCGGCAAGACAGAGGTTGAGAGGAGTGATATCTGGGGAAAGGGAATTAGTGTGATGCAAGAGAAAGATGTCATCCGCGTAATAGTACGCGGAAATACCAAACTGTTGAATTAAGAGAGTGAGAGGTGCTAGGAAAACATTAAAGAGGAGCGGAGCAAGGACAGACCCTTGAGGGACACCACAAGGAAGTGGGGTGGAAGCAGAAGAGGAAGACCCAGAAACTACAGAAAAGGAGCGACAGAAGAGAAAAGAGTGAAACCATTGAAGAACCGTTCCAGAAAGACCTGCTTCCCGAATACGGGTGAGAAGGGTGCGGTGATCCACCAGATCAAAAGCAGCAGAGAGATCGAGAGAGACAGCCAGTGTATAGAGACCACGATCGTGAGCAGCGTGAAGTTCGTTAAGGAGGGAAAGAAGAACTGTTTCCGTGCTGTGGGCAGGGCGGAAACCGGATTGACGGGGGTGGAGAGTGAGGGAGGCTTCAAGGTGGGAGGAAAGTTGTGTGAAGACCAGTTTTTCAAGAAATTTAGAAAGAAAAGAAAGGTTAGACACAGGACGCCAGTTTGAAAGTACAGAGGGATCAGAAGAATGAGATTTAAGAATGGGACGAACGATAGCGTGTTTCCAACCAGAGGGAAAAGTGCCAGAGGACAGACTGGAGTTGAACAGAGAGAGAATATAAGGGGAAAGAGCTAGTAAGGGTTCAAGAAGCCAGGAAGATGGGATAGGGTCAGCTGAACAAGTGGTTTTACGAAGGGAGAGAAATGTTTTTTGAAGAACGGGGGGGGGGGGGGGGTGAAAATAACGAAAGAGAACAAAAAATTAGAAAAAACAGGGGTAGATCGGGATGGGGATGAAGGGGAGGGAAGGGAGGGTGGGGCAGGGGGGGAAAGGGGAGGAGGGCACAAAGGGAAGGACTGGCGAAGGGAGGCAACCTTAGTGGCGAAGAAGGTGGCGAGGGAGGAGGGGTCGGGAAGGGAAGATGCAAGATGAGAGGGGGGGAGGAATCAGAATAGGATGCAGTGAGAGAGTGCAGGATGGAGTACAAACGACGGGAAGAGTTAGATGAGGAGGAAATAAGGTTGGAGTAGTAGTCACGCTTTGCGGTATGAAGAAGGGACCGGTAATGCCGATGAGAGAGACGAAAATCTGATAGCGTGATGGAGGAAGGGTGCCTTTGCCAAAGACGCTCTGCCCGACGAAGATGTCGGCAGTGCAGAAAGAGGCCGGGGTGAAACCAGGGATGATGTGGGCGGCGACGGGGGTGGGGACGGCAGCGGACTGGGGCAACCGAGTTCAGGGCGGATAGAAGTGTAGAGTTCCAGCAGTTAACCTGGTCATCAACGGAGAGAGAATCGAAATTTGAGGGAAACAGAGTGGCGGAGGGGGGGAATTGTAGAAGGGTATCCGTGGTGATTTTCCGAGTAGGTAGTGATGTGGAGTGAGGGTCTGAGGGAGCAGATGGAACTGGAGAGGGAGCAGGGACAAAGAACAATAGGCAATAATGATCGGACCAGGGGAGGGGAAAGGAGGATAATAAGGAAGGAGGAAGGGGAAAAGAGGCGGACGTAATAAGAAGATCAAGGGAGTGACCGGCAACATGAGTGGGAAAAGAAACGGATTGATGAAGAGAAAGATCGGATAGGAAGGTGAGAAAAGAAGAGTCCCTTACCGAGGAGGGAGAGTCAACATGCACATTAAAGTCACCTAAAATAAGGAGATGTGGATAAAGTAGCGAGACCTCGGCTATAGTGGCCAATAAAGAATCCCAGGAAGAGGTGGGGAGGGAAGGTGGGGCATAGACAAGAAGAAAATGATACGGAGTGCTAGGGGAAGCCAATTGTACAAGCAGGGTCTCTGGGTAAAGCAGGGAGGGGGAAGAAACAAGCTCGGAAAGGCAGAGGGAAGAGCGATAAAGAATGGCCACACCCCCGCCGCATCTGGCCCGGCGGGACGTGGAGAAGAACGAGTAACCAGGAGGAAGGCAACGGTTAAGGAAGGGCTCATCACCTTCCTTTAACCAAGTTTCGGTCAAAAAAAGAATATCTAGGTTGTGTGCAGTGATCAAATCGTGAACCAGAAGAGATTTGGAACGAACAGAGCGACAATTTAAAAGCGCAAGTTGTAGAAACACCAGGGAGGGTGAGAGAGGAGGAGAAGAAGAGAGGGAAGGCAGGACCCCAGGACAGCGGGCAAGGTATGAGAGCTGGCGAAAGAAGGGACCACAAGGGGCAGTAGTCGCAGGTACTGGGCGCCGGCGCCAGCCCCAGTGAACAGGGATGGCAGCCATGACCAGGGACAAAAACAAGAACAGTGAACCAAGTGATAGTAACAAGGAGCCAGAGAGCACAGGAGAGGAGAAAACGCTGAAAGAGGGAACGTACAAAGGCAGATGAAGAGAGGCTAAGAGCTTAGAGAACAGGTCTGAAGACTGAGAGACGTCAGACAGGGACGCAATAGAAACAAAGGCCTCGGATTCTTTGTGGGAGCGGTGGTGGAGTTTGTTCAGTTTGTATCCTAGAAGAGGTGTGCTTAATTGCAGCCAGTTCCTCCCTCAGTAGAGATACTTCTATATGCATGGCAGCTAGGTCTTTCCTTAGTAGAGTCAGTTCTTCATGCATGGCAGCTGACTTTAGACATATAGGACAAGCTCTTAGTCTCCAAATGATTTGTCTTTGAATGAAAGTACCGCAGTTATTGCACTGAATACACGACATGTTTATGCAGTCCCAGAAGAGGAAGAAGAAGAAGAAAAGATGAATACGATGTGGCTTTTAACCCAAGTTTGGAATGATAGATGGCACATCTGTGACCACTATATAGGCAATGTAGCCCCTGGGGTGGGTGGGGCGAGGGGTAGGGTGGGCGGGAACCTAAGTGTCACTGGCTAGTAGGCTGTTCCTGAACTATTGGCACACACAATGGAGTAGGTAAGGAAACCCACCACTGAGGACAATTAGAAAGAAAGACAAATATGTGGAGACAGACTCACAGTTATTTGGAGACAAGACTCAGTTATGCAGCAAACAAAGCAAAAATCACCTTTTGGGAGAGCTCTAAAAAAGCACTCCTCCTCTTAGGGAACAGAAGGCAATGTAAGCAAACCCACGTGCAGCTCAGAAAAATGAGATAGAGGTGTTGGTTATGTAGTGGGATGGTTGCGGGGGAGGTAGGAGGGGGGTGGTGGTGGGGACGGGCAAGGACAGTGGAGTGGTTGAGGAGGGGGAGGGCCCTGATCAAGGGGAAGGAACATAACAGGGGTTTGATGGGGGATGGAAGGGGAGCAGGGCATCGAGTGGCGGGGGGAGGAGCAAGGGAGGGTAGGCTGGAGTATAAGGGAAGGGAAGGGCGGGCAAGAAGGGGGGGTGAGGACGACAGTGGGGCAGGGGCAGGCTGCGGTTCGATAGTCGGTCACCTTAATGGAAGTCGTATTTCCAGAGAGGAGAGGGGGGGAGGGGAGATGGAAAGAGAGGGGGGAGGGGGATGGGGGAAGGGGGAAGACAGCAGATGTAGGGTCGAGAAGGAGGGGGTAGAAAAAGATATCAGGCGAGTTAAAACTTGTAACATTGAATGTCAAAGGTCTTAATTCACCATTGAAGCGGCAGAAATTTTACAAAGAGGTAAGACGCCAAAAAAGCGTCAGTCGTGCTTATACAAGAGATGCATTTAACAAGGACAACAGAACATATTGTCCAACTCCGGGGATATGGCTTAAGTTTCTATGCATCAAACACAGTGGAAAAAAAGAAGGGGGGGTGGCGGTTTTTATATCCTCTAAATTTAAGGTGGAGGTACAGAAGATAATTAGGGATAAAGAGGGGAGATATATTCTGTTATGTATAAAAGTTGGTAATGAATGTATATGCACCGACAGGGGGGCAAAGGGAATTTTGGACTAAACTAGAAGCTGAGGTGGGACAGTTGAGGGATGACAAACTCATTTGTGGGGGAGATTTTAATTTGACATTGGACCCCGATAGAGATGCAACAGGGAAACGAGAGGGAAAACGAGTGGATAGACGTAAATATCGAAATTTTGTTACTCAGCACTGTTTGATAGATGTATGGCGATTTCACCATCCCCGGAAGAGACAGTTTTCATATTTTTCCCCAGTGCATGGTACATATTCCCGGATAGATGCTAGTTGGGTAACTAAGGAGATGGCGGGCAGGGTTAAAGGGGCCGACGTGGATTCCATAACATGGTCAGAACATGCGTTAGTGGAGGTAAGACTGACAATGGAGGGGGAGGGAGGAGGAATCCAGTTCTGGAGGTTGAATGAATCTCTACTGGAGGACGAGAGGGTTAGGAAGGAGATAGAGAGGGAGACTGTGGAATATTTTAGATGGAGTGATAATGGTGAGGTGGCCTGGGGGGGGGTATTTGGGATGGTTATAAGGCAGTAATGAGGAGAGTCTTTCTTAAATGGGGGGCATGTACAAAGAGGGAGAGGGAAAGGGAACTACGTGCAAGATTAATGGAGCTTGAAGCGTTAGATGTGAGAGATGGCAGAGGAACCTTTCGAGGCCAAGTACTGGCTGTTACAGCGCAATTGAATGCCATGCAGGTTGAAATTATACGATATCGTCTGCAATTGCTGAAACAGGGTTTCTTTGAGGGTGGGAATAAAGCAGGGAGGTATATGGCGCAGAGATTGAAACAAAGAAAATTAAGGTCACACATATTGAAAATTCGGGACAGGGACGGGAATTTAGTCCATAAGGATGGGGATATTTGGGAGGCATTTAAAAGATACTATCAAGAGCTGTACACAGCCCGAGCAGCTCCAGATGCGGACTGAATACAAAGTTACCTAGATTCTATAAAGCTCCCGACCTTGATGGAGGAGGAACATGCACAGTTAAATACAGCAATTAAAACCAAGGAGGTACTGCAAGCTATAACTCAGTTAAAGGTCAATAAGGCCACGGGATTAGATGGACTTACAGCGAGATTTTACAGGAAATTTAGTGAGCTTCTAATTGCTCCACTGTTGAGGTTGTTTAATCTTCCACGGGAGGGGGAGTGCTAGCGGACTCCATGGGATGGGCGGGGATCACAATAATACATAAAGAAGGTAAGTACCAGCAAGAGTGCTCTTCCTATAGACCAATTTCACTGCTTAACTTAGATGCCAAATTATTGGCTAAAATATTAGCAACCCATTTAAACAAGGTGATTGGGAAGTTGATCGATCAAGATCAAGCGGGTTTTATCCTGGGGAGGCAGGTGGCGGACAACATTCGGAAAATACTGAACACTATTTGGTCAGTGGGACAACATACAAAGGAGGCATTGTTAATATTACTTGATGCGGAAAAAGCGTTTGATCAAGTGTCTTTGGTCCTTCCTTTTCCAGGTAATGGACAGAATGGGGTTGGATAGCAAGTTCAAGGGGTGGGGGGAAGCACTATATAGGAACCCGAAAGCGTGTGTTTGGGTAAATGGAGCCTATTCGGCCTTCTTTGAGCAGGGGAGGGGGACAAGGCAGGGATGTCCACTATCGCCCCTTTTATTTTGCGATATCACTAGAGCCTTTCGCTGAGAGAGTGAGAGAAAGGGAAGATTTGAAGGGTATAGTGGTGGGAAAGGTAGAACATCGAATATCTCTGTTTGCAGATGATGATATACTCAGTGTGACCAGACCAAGATGCTTGATACCTATATTAATGTGGGAATTAGAAGAGTATGGTCGGTTGTCGGGATATGCGATCAATTGGACAAAGTCTGAAATTTTGAACCTGTCACTACCAGAGGAAGAACAGGTGAGATTAAGTGCACAGTATCCATTTAGATGGGCCAAGGGGAAGATTAGGTATCCGGGGATTCAAATAAGCCCCAAACTGGAGGTCCTGTATGATTTAAATTACAAAAAGCTATTTGGGCAAGTAGAAAGTTTATTGTCTGGATGGGGGAGGGGGTACTTATCTTGGTTTGGACGTATAGCAACAGTAAAGATGATGCTGTTGCCCCGATTTTTGTTTCTCTTCCAAACCTTGTCAATAATAGTACTACGTCAGAAGCTGAAACAATTACAAAGAAGTGTGAATCGATTTATATGGCAAAATAAGGGCCCCAGGGTTGCTATGTCCACATTGCAGATAGCTAGGGGGGAGGAGGGGTTGGGGGTTCCCAATTTTAGTAAATAATATATTGCAGCGCAATTGAAATCATTTTACGATTGGCATAGAGAAAAAAGGGAAACATTTGGGTGCAGACGGAGGAAGCCTCAGTAAAGGGAGTGGGATTGGAAAAGCTGGTGTGGCGGGGAAGTACAGGACGAATCAGTAGTGCCATGAATCCTTTCATAGTGCACACCTTGAATATTTGGAAACAAAATAGAAAAGTATTAGTACAAGATAAAAAATATACACAAGGGATGACACTACAAGCCTGTTTTGAGAGGGGGCAGGGGCCAGGGGTGCATATATTGAGGAGATGGGAACAGCAGGGACTTACACACATCTCGCAGGTAGTGGTTAAGGAGGGCATACAGGACTTTGAGGGTATCAAGGACTTATATAGCTTATCGGGTACAGACTATTATAGTTATATCCAGATGGGTCATTTTCTGAGGCAGCAGAGCGTGTGGAGGGACTTGTGGAATAATAGAGGGTGGTTTGAGGCCTTATGCACTGGAAACTTAGGTCAGAAAGGAGCCTTGTCCAGGATTTATAAAGAGCTAATGGAGGGCAGAGAGGGTAAATTAGAGTTTATAAAGAAATGGGAGGCAGACTTAGAAGTACAATGGACTGAAGAGAGATGGGCTAGAGTAATAAAGACAATAGCAGGAATCTCTATTGCTACGCAAATAAAAGAAAATGCCTACAAAGTACTTTATCGGTGGTATTGGATGCCGATACGTAAAAAAAAGGCGGGGTTAGGGACAACAGATAGGTGTTGGAGAGGTTGTCAGGAGCGAGGGGATACAATCCATATGTGGTGGAAGTGTGGGCAAATCCAAGGTTTCTGGGATGAGGTACTATTGCTCATTTATCAAATGAAAGGACATAGATTAGAAAAAACACCAGAGGTCTGTCTTCTACATCAACTGGGGGACGACATTCCGGAAAGGGAGAGGGGGGGTGCTAAATCATTGCATAGTGGCAGCACGAAATGAGATAGCACAACACTGGCTAGGGTTGGGGATTCCTCAGAAGGCGGGGTTTCTAAGAAGAATGGAAGATCTGTGTTTGATGCATCGATTGACAGGGTTGCAACATGGGAAAGAGGATAAATGTATGGAACAATGGCAGAGTGTCTGGATATGGGTGGGGAAGTGGAAAGCAGATGGGGGGGAAGAGTAAGCTGGGCAGAGCCTAAAGGCACCCATATTGTGTTAATTGGAGAAAGTGTATATATATATATATATATATCTATATGTGATGCACATGGAAGAATGGTGGTGTAATGAAAAACAAGGTTTATTATAGGGGATACATGCGGTGGGGGGGGGGAAAGGGCGGCAGAATAGGCAGCACGCAATGTTGCTATACTACTAGGGTAATATAGTTATAATGATGGCAGTCAGTTTAAATACATATGTATGATGATGGGTCTAGAAGTTGTTGGTATTCTTTATTGACTAAGTGTTATACAAATGTTAAATGGACAAAACGATTAGTGCTAGCATGAAGCACTGATTATATTCTAAATACTGGCTAATGGTGGCTAATCGCGATGTCTCAGAGAGAGATGGGGGAACATAGCAGCATGCATAAATGAAGGGGGATAGTGAGCAGGGGGGTTGGAGAGGGAAGGGGGAAGGCGAAAGCTTAGCTGATATTGAAGGTGGTACTAGCACGTTGAAGATAAAAGAAAATTTAAATGTAGCAATATTGTGGACAATGTACAAGTGGTGTTCAGAAGATGTTTGTACTATAGTTTGAAATACTCAATAAAAAGTTTAAAAAAATGGCTACACTAACAGTTTTTACTAACAAATTCCAGAGTTTGATTACACGTTGAGTGAAGAAATATTTTCTGTTATTAGTCTTAAATAGGTTACACTGTAGCTTCATTGCATGTCCCCTAGTCTTTCTATATTTTGATGGCGCAAAACAGTTTGATCGACGTTTACCCGTTTCACTCCATTAATTTATTCTATTTCTTTCTATCTATTTAACATTTATATAGCGCTTCAAACGTACGAAGCGCTGTACATACATGAAGAAAATTCATGCTGCAGTATTATCTAGAAGTGAGGAGATCCTGGATTCTCTACAGAGAGAACTATTCAGGCAATTGGTAACAGACCCCACACATGAAGGGGCCATACTGGACTTGGTGCTTACCAATGATGAAAGTGTTTCTGATGTAGTGGGAGATCATTTTGCATCCAGTGATCACCAGATGGTGTGGTTCAGTATTAGGACTAGGGCTGTTAGAATCCATTCAAAGTCCATCTTAGACTTTAGGAAGACTAACTTTACAAAGATGGGCCAATACCTCAGGGAGTCGTTAGTGGGATGGGAACAGCTGGGGGATGTAGAAAAACAGTGGGCAAAACTGAAAGGGGATATTTTAAGGGCAACCAACCTTTTTGTTAAAATGGTAAATAAAGGTAAAAGGAAAAGGAGACCGCTATGGTTTTCGAAAGAAATAGCTGAAAAAGTGAAGAAAAAGAGGGAGGCCTTCATGAAATACAAGAGATCATAGAGAGAGGAAGACAGGCATCTATATTTGGAAAAGCTTAGAGAAGCTAGCAAAGTAGTCAAGAAGGCAAAGATTCAAAAGGAGGAGGAAATAGCCAATGCAATAAAATGGGGGGATAAGACATTTTTCAGATATATTAGTGAGAAGAGGAAGGGCAAAAGTGGTTTTGTCAGACTCAAGGGTGCAGGGGAGGAATATGTAGAAGCTGATAAGGATAAAGCGGAATTGCTTAACAAATATTTTTGTTCTGTGTTCACAGATGAAGAACCAGGAGCAGGACCTCAGAAAACACCCACAAATAGGAACAGAAGCGAGGGACATCTTGAACAATTTTCAGAAGACTGTGTTCGTGAGAAACTAGCTCAACTTAAAGTAGACAAAGCGATAGGATACACCCTAGAATACTGAGGGAACTTGGGGACGTTCTAGCAGCTCCACTAACTGACCTTTTCAATGCCTCGTTGGAGTCGGGAGTGGTGCCAAAGGACTGGAGAGAGGCTCATGTGGTGCCTTTACACAAAAGCGGAAGTAAGGATGTGGTTGAAAACTACAGGCCGGTTAGTTTAACTTCGGTGGTGAGTAAATTATTGGAAACGCTGCTGAAAGAGAAAATAGTGAGGTTTCTGGAGTCCAGCGAATTACAGGATCCGAGGCAGCATGGATTCACCAGAGGCAGGTCTTGTCAGACAAATCTGATTGATTTCTTTGACTGGGTGACCAGGGAGTTGGACCGAGGGAGAGCCCTAGATGTGGTGTATTTAGATTTCAGTAAAGCCTTTGACACTGTCCTTACAGGCGACTTATAAACAAACTGAGCACCCTAGGGATGGACCCTAAAGTTACTGCTTGGGTTAGAAATTGGTTGGGTGGGAGGCGACAAAGAGTACAAGTAAATGGAACTCACTCTGAGGAGAAGGATGTTACCAGTGGTGTGTCCCAGGGATCTGTCCTTGGTCTGATTCTTTTTAACATCTTTGTTAGTGATATAGCGGAAGGGCTGTCAGGTAAGGTTTGCCTCTTTGCGGATGATACCAAAATATGCAATAGAGTAGACACCCAGGAAGGTGTAGATAACATGAGGAGGGATCTAGCTAAGCTTGAAGAATGGTCTAGAATTTGGCAGTTGGGATTTAATGTTAAAAAATGTAAGGTCATGCATTTGGGCTGCAGCAATCCAAGGGAGCAGTATAGTATAGGGGGTGAAATACTTTTGTCCACTAAAGAAGAGCGGGACCTAGGCATGGTTGTGTCTGATGATCTTAAAGTAGCTAAACAGATAGAAAAGGTGACCGCAAAAGCTATAAGAATGCTTGGGTGCACACGGAGAGGAATGGCTAGCAGAAAAAAGGAGGTGATAATGCCTCTGTATAAGTCTTTGGTGCGACCTCATTTGGAGTATAGTGTGCAATTCTGGAGACCGCACCTTCAAAAGGATGTGAACAGGATGGAGTCGGTGCAGAGGGTGGCTACTAAAATGATTAGTGGTCTTCATTATAAAGCATATGAGGACAGACTGAAGGATCTTAATATGTACACCTTAGAGTAAAGGCGGGATAGAGGTGATATGATTGAGATGTTTAAATACCTCCATGGCATAAATGTTCAGGGAGAGAGCCTCTTTCAATTGAAAGCAAGTTCTGCTATGAGGGGAAATGGGATGAGGGTGAAGGGAGATATAGATTCAGGAGTGATATGCGGAAATATTTCTTTACGGAAAGAGTAGTGGATCTGTGGAATAGTCTCCCAGTGGAAGTGGTAGAGATGAGGACAGTAACTGAATTCAAAAAAGCATGGGACAAACACAGAGGATCTCTAAAGGTAAAAAGGGGACTGTTGTAGTTGTTGATATGGAAGGACAGACTAGATAGGCCATGTGGTCTTTTTCTGTCATCATATTTCTATGTTTCTATGTAAAAGACAGTCCCTGCTCATCAGAGCTCACAATCTAGTCAAGAAGATCACAAAATACAAATACAATCAAGTAAGACAAAGTATACAATAACAAGAAGAGCAAAAACAAGAATCAAGAACAGAAAGCAATAGAGAAGAGATGGGTTTTCATTCTGGACTTAAAGAGGTCCAGAGAGGGCGCATTGCGCACAGACAGAGGTAGATTGATCTCTATCATATCTTCCCTCAGTCGTCTCTTTTCCAGGTTGAAGAGCCCTAACCTTTTTAGCCTCTCTTCATAGCTGTCTCTTTTAACCTCTCCTCATAAGGGTATCTTTCCATCCCCTTTACCATTTTGGTGTCTCTTCTCTGTACCTTTTCTAATTCCGCTATATCCTTTTTAAGATATGGCAACCAGAATTGCACACAATATTCAAGGTGCGCATGCACCCTGGAATGATACAGAGGCATTATAATATTCTTGGTTTTATTCTCCATTCCTTTCCTTATGATTCCCAGCATTCTATTTGCTTTCTTGGCCGCCGCTGCTGCTGCACACTGGGTGGAGGGTTTCAGTGATGACACCTAAATCTTCTTGGTGGTTACTAATGTGGAACTTTCCATCGTATTGCCTCGCCAGGATATTAAATTCAAGAGCAAACAGCCACACGTGCATGGTATTTAATAAGCTATTTAATATGACAATTAGCTAGACAATATAACAAGTTAGATAACAAGGACAACACAACAATTGATATGACAATAGAACAATGCATCACCAAACTCTCATAAAAACATAAGATATGCCATACTGGATCAGACCAAGGTCCATCTATTTTATTTATTTATTAACATTTTTTATATACCGCACTATTCGTTATCAGCGTGGTTTACATGGAACAAGAAACTTCAGACAAGATACATTTATCTGGTCATTACAGATAACAGGAAAAATCAACTTGGATAGCAGGAGCAACTATTTACAAAAACAAAAGCAAGAACAACTATTTACATACAAGTGTCATGTTGTCTGAAAAGTGTACTGTTGATCTGGTAAAGTAGTGTTATGTGCTGTTAAGGCAGGAAAGATTACGTGGTCGGAAAGTAGTTATTGATATTTGGGTGTAACTGTGTTTCTTTGTTCTCTGGGAAGTATTTGAGGAAAAGGTGATGTTTCAGGGCCTTCTTGAACTGGCTGAGATTGGAGATGGCCCTAATGTTTGCTGGAAGGGTGTTCCAAAGTTTTGGAGCACATAAACTGAAGGCTCGGCTTGCTGTTGTGGAGTTGTATCTTATAATTTCCTTTGGTACAATTAGCATATTTAGTTCCGCGGTTCTTCTTAGTCTGTTGGGTGTGATTGGTTGAATCATCTCCGATAATGAGGTGGGGGCGAGACCTTTGTATGCTTTAAAGGCCAGGAGCAGAGTCTTGAAAGTGATTCTCGCTTGAATAGGAAGCCAATGTAGTTGTTTTAGAAGGGGTGTTACATGTTCTCTTTTGGGTATTCCAAAAAGCACTCTTGCTGCACTGTTCAAGGCGAGTTGAAGAGGGTTTTAAGGTAGATTGAGGAAGTCCTTGTAGTATGGAGTTTGAGTAGTCAAAATGGGGAATGATTAGAGCCTGGTAAACAGTACGGAAATCGTCCGGCTCAATCAGTTGACGGAGATGTCTGAGGGAGCGGATCTTGAAGTAAACTGCTCTTACTGTGTTGGATATGTGAGTCTTCATGTCAAGATTTTGATCCAGAGTCACTCCTAGGTATCGGATATGGGGTTTTACTTGAAGCTTGGCATCTTGAACATCCAGGAATGTAGGTGGTATGAAGTTCGCATTCCTTGAGATAAAGAGAACTTCCGTTTTTTTATGTTGGATTCTGAGATTTTGAGTCAGTAGCCAATTTGATATGGCGTTGAAACAGTTGGTTAAGGGGGTGAGGTCCATCTTATCTATGCAGAACGGCATGTATAATAACACGTCATCAGCATATATCATACAGTTGACATTAAAAGATCTGATGATGTTACATATAGGTTGCATGTATATGTTAAATAGTAATGATGATAGAGAAGATCCTTGCGGGACTCCTTGATGAAACAGATCTGATATTTCCCCATTTGACTGCACATGCTGCCATCTTCCTGACAGGTATGAGTTACACCATTCGAGTGCGGTTCCACAGAGGCCCTTCTCTTTTAGGCGGATAATCAGAAGCTCGTGACAAACTGAATCAAAAGCAGCCACAATATCCAAAAAGATGAGAACAAAACCCTGCCGGATGTTGTCAATACCAAAGTTTAGGCTATTGAGGAGGGTGGTAAGGAGAGTCTCGACCCCATGAGATTCTCTGAATCCATGTTGACAAATATCCAACGGCGCTTCAGCGTCAATGTGGTCCTGCAACTGCCTGTAGACTACTTTTTCAATTATTTTTGCAAGCGTAGGTATGCTGGAAATGGGTCTGTATGATTCTGTTTTTTGTGGATCTAACTTGAGGTTTTTCAGTAATGGTCTGATGGATGTCTGTTTGAGAGCAGCAGGGAATGAGCCGGTGTCAAATGATAACCTTATAATCTTGGATATTATTGGAGCGAGATCTTTGCGAAGATCCTTTATCCAGAAGGCTGGACAAGGATCAGTGTGTGCTGTGGACGTATTGAGAGATGAGATAATGTCTTCAATCAGCTTCAAAGAGGGAGTAGTAAATGATATTAAAGGAGTTGGGTGCCCTTGAATAATTGGGGCAGAGGGTATTGCAATTTTATTTGTGCGGCACATCTTAGATTGTATGTAAGTAGCATATTCTTGCGGGTTGATTTCGCACTGGTGCTCAGGTGACGGTTCCTTGGCTAGTTTATTGACTAGACTAAACAGGTCGTGAGGTTTATTTAGGGCACGTCTCAGGGTGTCTGTGTGGTACTGTTTTATTTTTTCTGAAATGGACTTGCAGTGAGCGTCAAGATGTTGCATGTATGCAGTCTGGTTGTTGTTGGTGTGTGACCTCCTCCATCTCTTCTCAAGCTTTTGTAACGCCGCCATTACCTCTCCGTATAGGCGGTTGCCTGGAAGAGGGGGGACGTGACTATAATATTTATAAATCCTTGTAAGTGCTGATGTCTGGGTTCCGTGTAGTTGTGGACCAAACGAAGACAGCTGAGGTTGAGTGGTAACAATAACTTTATTGTCGCACAGGAATTTGTTATCTACCATCCCCTGAACAGAAACAAAATGTGGATACTTTCTAATGCCAAATAAAGTCCAAGATGTGACAAAGTCCAACCTGATCCTTCTCAGGGTTGTCAGTTCAAATATATACAGGTTGTCCAAACTTCTCTTCAGTTCTGAACAGCTTTATTTTGCAGCTAATTCAATTGTATAGCATTCACAGTTCACAGCTGCTTAATGAGGATGAGTTTTACACTCAAGCAAAACGCTGCTTCTCCACGTGTAACAACTCAATGGCATGAAGTAACTTCTCCAGCACTTATCACAAGCATAAAGATATACAGCTTTTGTCATGACAACAGTAAGCACACTCTGCCTCCATCTCAGAACAACTGCTGTCTGTTATAGCTGATTCAATTTGCATTGGTTCAACTTCAGAGTCAGATATATTCTGGTTAGTATCAGGGTACTGCAGAGCAACAGGCTTCCACTGTTCTAATTGGTTTCTAAGCTGTTTCCATTTATAACTCTTTCCACTTCGTGGTATCTGAGAGGAACTTGAATTACCAGCTTCCTTTAAAACAGGGTTAAGGTAATCAAACTGGCTTAGCTTTCTTCTAGTATGTCTGGCTTTCACAGGTTGGTAAAAAGGCAAGTCTCTGTCTTTGTACTGCTTCACTATCTCCCGTTTAGCAACTTGCTTAGCAGGGTCTGGCTCTAGCCTTCGTCTCCGTAGCACATTTATTTATTTATTTATTTAAAGTCTCTTTTATACCGCGCTATTCAGCATCAGCGCGGTTTACAATAAACAGTGAACATACACATTTCCAATAGTACTTTGTGTTTACATATGAACAGGATAATCAACTTGGCTAACAGGGTAACTATGTACAACCATAAAATATACAATATAATTAGCTGTTTGCTTAAGAGTAGCTGGGCTATTCTCAGAGAACATAAGAACATAAGATATGCCATACTGGGTCAGACCAAGGTCCATCAAGCCCAGTATTCTGTTTCCAACAGTGGCCAATCTAGGTCATATGTACCTAGCAGTTTCCCCAAGAGACACAAGTTCCACAATGCTTGTACTGGGTCAAGCATTGATATCTTCGGTCACTTCTTAATAATGGTTTATGGACCTTTCCTCCAGGAACTTGTCCAAACCTTTTTTAAACCCAGCTACACTAACAGCCTTTACTACATCCTCTGGTAACAAATTCCAGAGTTTGATCACACGTTGAGTGAAAAAATATTTTCTTTTATTAGTCTTAAATAGTTTACCCTGCAGCTTCATTGCATGTCCCCTAGTCTTTCTATATTCTGATAAGGTAAACAATCGATCTACGTTTACCCGTTCTACTCCGTTCATTAATTTATAGACTTCTATCATATCTCCCCCTCAGCCGTCTCTTTTCCAGGTTAAAGAGCCCTAAGCTTTTTAGCCTTTCTTCATAGGAGTATCCTTCCATCCCCTTTACCATTTTGGTGGCTCTTCTCTGTACCTTTTCTAAAATCGCTATATCCTTTTTAAGATATGGCGACCAGAATTGCACACAATATTCAAGGTGCGGTCTCACCATGGAACGATATAGAGGCATTATAATATCTTTTGTTTTATTTTCCATTCCTTTCCTTATCATACCTAGCATTCTATTTGCTCTCTTGGCCGCCGCTGCACACTGGGCCGAGGGTTTTAACATGGTATCCACAATGACGCCTAAATCTTTTTCCTGGGTGCTGGTTCCTAATGTGGAACCTTGCATCTCAGAGCTTATGCTAGTAACACGCTGCCTGCCCTGGGAACGTTTATGCAGCTTATCAAACAGAACTTTACTTTTGCTCAATCTCCCACCTTTAACCACAGCTTCTAGGGAAGATTCCAGGGAAGAACTTCTGTCTCTTCTGGGTAAGGTTTCCAGCCTCTCCCCGTGAGATTTAAAGTAGCTTCTAACCTGCTTCTCCTTGCTGTTTGGCCTGTGGTAATCTCTCTCCCTCAGAGGAAGCTTTCTCAGCTGCTTTTCCAGAGACCTCTCTTTCTCTGGGCAGTCCTGCTGGCAACTTCCCAAGCACCGTGTGCTATCCTGGTAGTGGTTGCTCCTTCCTTTGCCTCCTTCTGAATCCCAGTCAGAGTCACGACCTGACTCTCCAACTGAATCTTGATTACCATCTGGAAGTGAATCTGAAATGGACTCTCCTTCCTCCTCCTCATCTAACTCTCTATCTGTTCCTTCCTGGTTAAGAGCATGGGGCTGCCCTATCCGGTTTGACTCCGCCCCCTTGCCTCTTACGTCAGCTCCCTGGGTTGTCATGGAGCTGGGGTGTGGCTCTCTCACTGACTTTCTATGCAGAGAGTTTCTCTGGGCTAGTGCTTTAACCCCTTCCCTGCCTGCATTGCTGTTTGCATTTGGGGAAAGAAGTTGTTTTAAACCCCTTTTTCTGGTGTTTAAGCCCTCTGCGTCATCACACTTTCATAGTAATTTTAGGGATTCTTTCAGCTCTGATGTGAACCATGGTGCTGTCGCTTTTTTCCTTGAAAACCTATGCCTAGGTGGGCGTGAAGCAATGGAGTTGAGTCTGTTGTTCCAACAGGTGATCATCTCTTCCAAGTTTAGGGTGGTGTCTTTGAAGAGTGCATCAGTTTCGGCCAGGATACGTTCCCTATTAAAAGGTTGGAAGAATCTGGCTGTAGTGTTTGTGTGTTTGTTTAGGTCTGCGTCGCTTGTATGTTGTTTGTTTTGAGTGGGCATCTGGAAAATAATGAGCTTATGGTCTGACCATGGGACCGCTGTAATTGATAACAGTATGTTTTGAAGTGGATTATGAACTGACTGTGGGACAAATATGAGGTCAAGAATATTGCCTTTTACATGCGTGGATTGTTGTACTACTTGCTTGTATCCTAGGATTTCCAGGGCATCTATAAAGGCGTATGATTGGTTGTCTTGTAGGGATGGTAAGTTAATGTCTCCTAGAATCAAGTTGGGTCTATTTGGGTTCGGTGTGTTGGAGGCGAGGTTTATAATAGTTGATAATTTGTCTGGGGAGGATGATGGAGCTCTGTCTAGTAAGTTTATAGAACAGAGGTTATTAGAGATAGAGACGGTTTCCAGGTGGTTGTTGCTAGTAGAGTCATCCATTTTGAACTGGAGTTCTGTCTTGGTGAGGATTAGTACCCCTCCTCCTCTTCTGTTTTGTCTGTTGCTGGTGAAAGGTACGAAGTTATTGGGGAGGAGCTGATTGAGAATTATATTATCTTCAGGCGACAACCATGTTTCGGTGACCATAAGGATGTCTAGGTTGTGGGATGTTATTATGTCTGTGATAACTGGCCATTTTTTACGAAGTGAGCGAGCATTAATGAGGGCACATTTTAGAGTTTGGAGGTGATTGTGTTTTTTTAGATTTAAATTTGTAGTGTGTTGAAGAGGTATATGTAATAGATAATGGTGATGAGATCGGTGGGCCCAATTTATATTGTGGTGACTTGTGCCTGACCATTTTCTCCAGTTGTTATGTAAGATAGGTATATAATTGTGTGGAGAGATTAGAGCTAGAATATTTGGTAGCAGACCTATGAGAAAAAGGTATAGGCCTAATGTTATCTTTATCTTTATTACATCATTTGATAGACCGCTCTTGTCAAGACATTCGAGCGGTGTACAATAAAAGGCAATACTCCACTAAGCTAGAGAAAAGGAACGCCAAATTATAAATAGGAAAGAGGGAGAAAAGGACAGTGTACAACAACAGCAAAAGCGCACAAAGACACACCAGACAGAGGATTCAAGACAGACTACAGGCACAGGGAGAGAAGCCAAAACAACAAAAGGGAGGCAACAGTACACAACTGGACTAGGCAACAGCACTAAAGACAAGCAAACAAGGACTCAAGGGGGGGCATCCGGGGGAAGGTCAAAGGCTTGTTGGAACAGGTGAGTTTTCAGTTGGTCCTAAAATTTGGAGTATGAAGATTCTAGTCGGAGGGAAGGTGGCAAAGCATTCCAAAGAGAGGGGCCTAGAAAAAAGAAAGCGGAGTGACGGGTCTGTTCTAAGTGTGCTTGTGATGGAGAGGGCAAGGACAGGCGATTAGCATGCAAGGAACGGAGTTGACGGTAAGGTGTGTGCAGAGATATAAGATCAGCCAGATAACGGGGAGTAGAGGTGTAGATGGCTTTATGTGTCAGAATAAGAAACTTATAACGGAATCGAAAGCGGAGAGGCAACCAATGTAAGCGGAATAGGATGGGAGTGACATGCTCGTAACGATGGGAAAAATTGATAAGACGAGCTGCCGTATTCTGAATTAACTGAAGGCGCTTAAGTTGAGTGGCAGCTAGGAAAAGATTGCAGTAGTCAAGTCTGCTGATAACCAAGGCCAAAACAAGGGTAATCAGTGCAGTAGAAGGGAGAATGGACGGAACAGCTCTAATTTGGCGTAGGACTGCGAAAGACCGGCGGGTGAGAGTGGAAATGTGACCAGAGAAAGAAAGAGTGGAGTCCAGAGTAACCCCCAGGTAGCGGAAGGAGGAGACAAGCGGAATTGGAGTGAGATTGATCTGAGGAGCAACAGTCGGACAGGAGCCACTCAGGGAGACCCACATAGCTGTTATCTTGATGGGAAGGGCCATTCTCGGCCTATATCAATGGGGGGAAGAATACTGCTAGGGGAGGGGGGAATTTATAGCAGGAGATTGGGGAGTTGTTTTGTAAATCGCTTGTAAGAATTTGTCTAGTGTTTAGCCAAGCATGGACAGATGTTAACAGAAGCTTGCATAATGAGAAACAAAATTCTGTAGGAAGGTACTTATTATCTATCCAGTCATAGACAGTTATATAGTGTTTAGACAAGCATGGATAGCTGTTACAAGAAACTTGCTTAATGAGAAGCAAAATTCTATGGAAAAGTAATTATTATCTGGCATAGCATAGACAGATAGCTGCATGGATTTTATCTACTGAGAGAGAAACAATCTGGATTTTATCTACTGAGAGAGAAACAATCTGAGAAAGGTTACAAGATGTTTGTCTAAGCATTAAAAGGAGTTATCAGTTATCAGAATCCTGCTTAATGAGAGAGCAATAGTATTTGCACAGATACAGATTATCTAATCAAGCATGACAATGTTATCAAATCTTGCTTAAATTGAGATATACAAATGGGAAGGTTACACATTAAGCATTAATTCTTCACCTGTGTAAGATGGCTAGCATAGATTTGGGCCCGGGAGAATTAAGCAGGTTGCTTAAGTTTCTCTTGAGTTTGGTTGAAAATAGATGATAGGATATTCTCTATCTGTGTTGATGTGGGTGCGGCAAGGCTATTTCCTAGTGCCCCGCCTAAGGACCACGCCAAAGAGCCCTCTGGTGAGGCCCTCAGGCGCAGGCCCGCCAGGCGCGGGCACGCCCGATGGTGCGAACTTTTAAAGTCCTGCTGGAGCACCCCGATTGGGCGCTGACAGTGCCGCTGCTCTTCCTGCTGCCGGAGGCTCTATCCCCAGACTGGGGAGAGCTGCTGATGGTGGCAGGGGCAAAGAGGACCACGCGCCCGAACCATCAACAGTGGCCAATCTAGGTCATATGTACCTAGCAGTTTCCCAAAAAGACACAGGTTCCACAATGCTTGTATTGGGTCAAGCATTGATATCCTGGGTCCCTTCTTAATATCAGTCCCTTGTATCGGATGCGGGAGCTGATTGGGAGCCAGTGGAGGTGGTTGAGAATGGGGGTGATGTGATTGTGCCTTGAGGAACCAGTTATGTAGGCTGCAGTGTTCTGTGCCATCTGTAATGGCCGCAGTGCTTGTTTTGATAGCCCAAGGTAAATGGGGTTACAGTAGTCTAAAATGGGAGTGATTAGTACTTGACGGATGGTGCGGAAGTGATCCTGTGAGAGAATAGGCTTGAGGTGTCTGATGGTTCACATTCTGAGGTATGCATTCCTGGTGGTTCTGGCAATGTGAGACTATAGATTTAGGTTCTTGTCGAGAGTCACTTTGAGGTATTTTACTTCGGTTTTTATTGGTATGGTAATGTCATTCAGCTTGATGGTGGGGGGGGTGAAGGTGTGGTTTCTGGTGATGATTAGCGATGGTGTATTGTATCTGGTGACTCTTGATGATTAGTGATTTGGTCTTGTTTTAATTTATGGTTAGGTTGTTTTCTAGAAGCCAGCTTGTCATTTGTTGGAGACAGTTGGCCCTGCTGGAGTAGTCCAGGCTGTCAAGGTTGATAGGGGTGTATATCATAATGTCATCTGCGTAGATGGTGTATTGTATCTGGTGATTCTTGATGATGGAGCAGATAGGCTGTATGTATATGTTGAATAATAGGGCAGAGAGGGCGGATCCTTGTGGCACTCCCAGGGTGGCTCTCAGTGGCTGGGAGGTGGCTGAGCTGCATTTGACTTGGAGGTGTCTGTCTGTGAGGTATGATAATGCGAAACTTTGAGATAATCCCTGTAGTACAGGGGTTCTCAACCCTGTCCCCAGGACCCACCTAGCCAGTCGGGTTTTCAGGATAACCACAATGAATATGCATGGGAGAGATTTGCACATAATGGAGGCAGTGTAGGCAAATCTCTCTCATACATATTCATTGTGGTTATCCTGAAAACCCGACTGGCTAGGTGGGTCCCGAGGACAGGGTTGAGAACTCCTGCTTGTAGTAGCTGGAAAGGTTTGGAGGTTTCAGTTCCGATTCTTACCTGTTGGGTTCAGTTGGAAAGGTATGATTGGAATCAATGTAGTACTGTATCTCTGATTCTGAATGAGTGGATATGGGAGCATAGTTGGGAGTGGCTGACTTTATCAAATGCTGCCGAGATGTTGAGGAAGTTATCTAGAAGGGAGTTCAGAAGGATTTTGGTGCTGTGGAATGGCCTGAATCCATGCTGCACTGCCTTTTCTATGATTTTTAGCTAAGGAGGGGATGCTCAATATGGGGCTGGGGCCGAGGGGTCGACTCCGTGAATTTTTTGTAGGGGTCTGATGGAGGCTTGCATGAGATGAGTTGGCATATAGCCAGAGATGTGTGGACCAGTTGGAGAATGGTTGGGGCAAGATCATGTTTGGTCATTTTGGTCTTCCTGGTGGACCTGGTGCTTGAATGTTGACCAGGTTTCTTTGTCTGGAGTGGTGCTGAACTGTAGTGGCCGGTTGTCTGGATTGGAGGAATTGCGCCCTGGTATCAGACGTTATGGTGAGGATAGATTTCATAGTTGTTGGAGCTTGAAGCAGGTTCGTGGCTATATTGAAAAGTCCTCTGGGGCAGTTGAGGGAGGTGTTTAGTAGACTGGAGTGATATTCTGTTTTCTTGCAGAATGTGCATGTGCAGTAGTCTATCTGCATAGGCTGATAAGTTGCTTGGGCTTTTTTTGTCATCTCCATCTGTTCTCCAGCTGTCTGAATTTATACACCTTTTCCAAAGTTAGTAAAGAAAATCAAAGGCGTTCCACAAAAGAATGAGCAGAAAAAAATGTATAATCCTGAGGGAAAGAGGAAAAGGAGTAGTTTTAGCAGCAAAATATGTTATATCCTCCCAACAGGCAAGAAATGTAGCCTGACCAGGATTTTGCTTATTAAATTCTGTTATACTACTACTAATCATTTATATAGTACTTCAAGGCATACGTAGTGCTGTACAGAAACATGTAAGAACCACAGAGAGTGAAACATAAAACAAAAAAGTCCTTTATTGAAATCCAGCGACCCCCCCCCCCCCCCCCATTAACACGGCCGCCTTTCGGCATGAACCTTCATCAGGGGCTGAACCTCAGAACATAAATAATACATCAAAATCATTTCCCCCACTCTCTTCCCCCTCCCTACTTCCTCCTCCCCTCCCCCTCCCTTATTTTCAATCTATTTATTGATTTATCTTTTTATGTTTTGATTGCCAGGTCTCATGAAACATCTTTTTATTTGGCATTTTTATCTTTTTACACAGTATCTTGTTTTAACCACAGTTTTTAATACTTTTATTCTTTTATCTTGGAACATTTATTATTATTTTTAATTTGTTCCAATCCCAATGGTCCTGCTGAGTCTCAATATCAATATATGCACACTGTGACCCAGTAGCTCCCCAGGAACCGATGGACGCAGATAAGCATCCGGTGGTAGAAGCCGGTACTGCAGGAGAAAGCAGGGATTTCTCTGCAGAAAGAAAAAAAACTCAGAATTAATCAAGCAGAACAACTCACCTCGGGGGAAGGGAGTAGTAAAGCTCTTGATTGGGCACGCCCCAAGAGGAGGCGGGCAGTGCAAGCCAGAAGCACCTGGTTAAATAGTCTGAAACCAGGAAGTGAGGGAGAGCAAAGGAAACTAGGAGAGCCACAGAGGCTAAGAGAGAAGCCAAGAGAACAACAGGGACGGAGAGAATTTCCAGAAGGAGAAACAAGAGTTTCAGAGGGAAAGTCTGGAAGGAAATATCTTTGCTGCTGTGATTCCTCCAATAGTCTGCAACTAGCAGGTAGTGCGGTGGAAGACTCAGAGGAGGAAAGGAACTGCTGGAGGCAGAATACTTTCAGAACGCTGAGAGATCCAAGGCTACAGGACCAGGCAGAGCTATGGAATAAAAAGCAGGACAAAGAATTCTCCAAGGGAAAACTTCTATACAAGGTACCCAGTGGGGGAGAAGTAGTGGATAAGTGTTATGCTCAAAAACCAGAGAGAGTGTGCCCTAGTTTTAAAAGCCAAGTCAGACAAAATGGTGGCAGCTGTTTTCAGCAAGGAGAAGCTTTGAATAAAAGTGAATATTCTTACAAGCTAGCTGAAGAACCTAGCCAGGAAAGGGCTGACGTCAGTGCTTTTAAATATCTCTTTAAAGACTCTCCCATTACTGCTAAGTATCCAAGCACAGCACCCACGTGTAGAGAAAGGTGGGGAGATAATGTTAGCAGCACATTGAATGTTTGTTTTCCTGACACAAACAAATATGCTAATCAGCCTGAGATAGAGAGGCTCAGCAAACAATTGCTCACGGGAGAAAAGGAACGTCAGCTAAGTGAAGGGAAGTCACCAGCTGAATCACTTCTCCACGAGTTCAGAGAGTTTTTAGAACATAAGGCAAGTTTTAACTACAGTGTTCCAGAACCAGTTACTGGTTGTAAAGAAGGAATGCCTATTTCTAATTCTCTGCCTTCCTCCGAAGAGGATATGTTAATGGACTGTTCTACATGCTTAATTGAGAAAGACAATTAAGGGGAAAAGTTTACCTGTTATATGAAGCAATATAGCAGAGGCACTTAACTCGTCCTATACAAGAAGCTGGTAGAAAGTGAATGAATCAATGTACCAGTGATTGCTATAACAGGAGCACTACTGTTGTAGGAACTTTTCTGTCTCACCCTTTTTGATTGGATCACATGAAGTGAATGTGAATTCCTGAATATAGCACAGCATTGCAAGTCTGTTTAGCAAGTTTCTTTACTCTTGTTTTGGATTTATACTTCTGCACCGTCTGTACCATTTGAACTGCACAACTGGCAAATAAACCTCATGAAAAATAAATTTCTCTTTGCCATGCCTTACTGCTCGAAGCACTAAACACAACTACAACTAATTGCCTCCAGGGCATCACAAGGCAACCCCTCCTTAAACCCCCAAGGTTAGGGAGCGGGCGGCGTGATAACACATATTTTGGGTCCCGATGTATCGCTTCCAAATTCTACGTCAGCCACATCAGACCCCCCCCCCCCCCCCCCACACACACACTTTTTTTTAAGCCATTTTTAAAGTCACATTTACAAGTTGTTCAAAACCTGCTGTTTATCTATTTAAAACTGCATATCACATTGTTTTAATTATTTTGTTCCATTACCATTTTTAATTCGCAAAAGCTTTTTAATTCACTAAGTGTTTTAAGATGTTATCTTGACCCGTCAGTGTTTGGGTCCTCCTTAAAAGTTTTTTTGGCGCCAAATCAGCTTCTCTTTAAATGGCATTGTACGTTCTCTATTCCATTCTAGTTTGACAGCCTGCCCTGCAGTTTCACAGACTTCACACAGACGAAGTTTGCTTTCCGTTTTTATTTTTCTCTTCTGAATGTACTGTGATTTTGTACCATTTTTGTCATTAGTTGAAACTAAGTAACTCTATTACTGGTTGGGCTACCTACTATATAAAGCATATTTTTATGTTCTTTGATGAACCAGTGGCTTTTTAAGACAGTCCCGTCTCCTTAAACCTCTGAGCCACAGTAACAATCCATATCCCTTTGTTTGTTTTTTCACAAATAAATGTTACCACTTCATGAATATCTGTGACAAGAGATTTTTAGGCAGCATATATTTATTTGTTTAATCAACGATAATAACGCAGTGACGTGTTCTTTTTTTTTGTAAAAGCATTGTTCTGTTTGGAGGCTACTACAAGCGTCTTAGCTTCCCTTCGGAGTCTGGCTTATCTTCAGGGTTTGTTTCCTTAGCACAAAATAATACTTTGATTGGACATCAATTAACGTTCCTGTGCCAGAATGGTAGCATGGTTACTTCAGAGCACAACCAGGCTGTTCCTGTTATATATATATGAAAGAAGTCACAATCTTTCTATTTGACAATTGCATGTTCCTTTGGCAAACGATAATGTCTTTACATTGGATCATGATTGGGGTAGAAAAGTGAGTTTTAGTTTGCTACATTTTTACCAACATAATTTTCAACCAACATGTATGATCATACAGCAGGGTTTAATAAGCCTGCCCCCCTTATGGTTGATATCTAGAAATACTGCATCATGCACAAGCCCAATTGATCTAATTTATTACATACAAACATTATATATATGCTCAGTAAGTTTTATATGTCCCTAACAAGTGTTATATTTTAGGGGGGTTATAAGATGTGCCTTCTCTCCCTTTTCTTTGCATTACCTCTTCTCTAAAGAACTGACAGGTGTTGCATATGACCAATATCAGTTACAAAATATCTTTCATATTCAGATTTTCCCATGTCTTTACCTCAAGTAGCACATATACAACTTGCATAAAAACAGGATTAGTACATGGTTCCATTTCGTTCCTCCAGTCCAGTCACGTCACCTTTGGGTATTCATGCCCTTCCAGCAGCTTGGAGACTGAGTATATCATGATCTTCGTGACCTTTCTCTAGATAGTCAGCTGGCTCCACCCCAAGCCTTCAATATCTCAGTCTCCAAGCAGCTGGAGAGACGTGAATCCCAGTACCTGGACTCACTGAAGGAACAGAAGGATTTTTCTTTAGATTGGCTTTTAAAATTGGCCTAAATAGCACTGCTACAATATAGCGGGGGCATGACAGGCTGGGACAGCCCTCACAGCTGTGAATGCAGTATTAAGCCCAGGCCGTAGTTTAAAAAATAAATAAATAAAAGGTCGATCAGGATGATCGGCCGGATCCGCACTACCCCCCCCCCCTGCCGGAGGGGGGGGGGAAGTGAGATGGAGAGAGTTGAGCAGTGCAGGCCAGACAGTAAGCCGGGGCAGAAGGGAAAAACAGCTTACTGGGGGCTAGGAACACAGGTGTGATGACTTCGGAGCGGCAGGCTGAAAGGAGTCATTGCGCTGGCAGGAGACCAGGCATTCCTGAGGCCCTTCCACCCAATGCCGAAATGCTAGGGAAGCTTTGCCAGTTTGTGCGGAGAACGGGACAGCAGCAGTTCCCTGGTAGCTGAGGGAGCCGTGTGGTGCAGCGGCCATTTTGTAGCAGCGCAGGAGACCTTGTGTAGTGCGGGAACCGCGGGAACTAGCAGGCAGTGCTCAGGGCACTAGATTGACAGCCCTCATTGCGGGTTTGGTGCTTTGCAGGCTGGTCTAGAACTAGAGGCACAGAAACAGTAAGGAAAAGACAGGAAAGGCATAAAACAAAAACACAGAGAACAAAAAAGCCTCTGGGAAGCAACAGGACAAAGATGCCTGCAAGACAGACCTGTGTGGCCTGTGGGTCACACAGGGGCTCAGTGTCTGTGTCCAGGTTCTGCAGAGGGTGCGAGGTGGAATCCCGGTCAGTGGAGGCAGAGTTGCAGGGGAACAGGCTAGACAGGTCCCCGGACACTGACGCAGACCATGAAGTCGCGCGGTCCTCTGTAGCACCCAGTGCAACAGCAGTTGGTGTAGAAGGAAAAGAGCCTCTCCCAGTTAAGGCATCGAAGGACACAGGGAAGAGGGTGATGAAGGGGACTGGCACTAAGAAGCAACAAGGCGCGCATGCTCAAGGTGGCTTCTCACTGGAGTTTGTGCTCCTGCTGCAAAAAGCCTTCTGTTTGAAGCAGAAAACAACTGAAAAGATGGCAGCTCCAAGGAGTGGAGCTAAGTGATCCACAGATACAAGCTTAGTGTTTGAGGGGGCAGAGGAGGAGTCTGGTCCCAGTAAGTGACATCTGGAGGAAAGCCTCTGGGAAGAGGCTCCACTGGAGACAGAAGAGTTGGAGGAGGAAGACCTTCGGAATTGGAGGATGGAGAGATCCCGCAGGCAGAGAATTCTGTCTTTATCCGGGTTTTCCACAGAGAGGAATTGGCGGCTTTGATAGCGCAGTCTGCTAAGGTGTTGAACATTCGTATGGAGGCACCGGAGGAAGAGGAGCCTCTGGAGGACCCACTGTTCTAGGCCGTTCGGCCCACAAAAAAGGTGTTCCCCTTGCATAGGCTATTGCGGCACATGATTCAGGAACAATGAGATGTTACAGAAGGGCCGTTTAGGGATAGTCAAACAATGGCTCAACTGTACCCTTTCCCAGATCTGGACAGAGATCTCTTTCATGCCTCCAAAGTGGATGCAGCGGTCTCGTTGGTGACCAAGAAGACAATGATCCCGGTAGAGGATAGTTCAGCCCTTAAGGACATCAGGACTGTAAGTTGGAAACACTCCTGAAAGCAGGCATTTGTCACTTTTGCTCAATCCTTGTAGGCTTCGGTTTGTGGAGCCTTTGTGGCCCGGGCCTGTCTCCGATGGACAAAAGGAATCTTCGGAGACTCAGAAGCTGAGCAAGGGCGACCACCAGAGGCAGTGAAGCTAGAGTCTGGAGCAGCGTATCTGGCAGATGCCTTCTGTTTGGACTTTCAGAAAGCCTTTGACAAGGTCCCTCATCAGAGACTTTTGGCAAAACTAAAGAGTCATGGGATAGGAGGCAGTGTACTATTGTGGATCAGGAACTGGTTAAAAGATAGAAAGCAGAGGGTAGGGCTAAATGGCCAATTTTCCCAATGGAGAAAGGTGAATAGTGGTGTACCCCAGGGATCTGTGCTGGGTCTGCTGCTTTTTGACATATTCATAAATGACCTGGAAAGTGGAATAACGAGTGAGGTTGTCAAATTTGCAGATGACACAAAACTATTTAAAGTTGTTAAAACCCAAGAGGATTGTGGAAAATTGCAAGAGGATCTTATTTTATTTATTTATTTATTTAACAGCTTTTATATACCGCACTTTTGTTATCAGCGCGGTTTACATTTTAACAATTTTGTACTTAAACATAGAACAAATGTTAAGTTTACAAGGAACAGGAGATAAAACATGGATAACAGGGTTTAATAAATAACAGATATTCTCAACTATTTACAATAGATTCTTAAATGCTCGAGCTCTAAAGGTAGGGTTTGTGGGGTTTGGTCAAGAACAAGTGATAAGGTTTCGGGAGCTTATTTGACTAGCCATGATCGATGGTTTGTGAAGGAGGGGGAGGGGGTGGGGGGTCAGTACATTGTGAGAAGTGTTGTAGGAAGAGATGAGTTTTTAGGGATTTTCTGAAATGGGACAGGTCTTTTTGTGATCTAATACTAGGTGGTAGCATGTTCCAGCACCTAGGGGCGAAGGATGAGAATGCTCTTAAAGTGGTTGTTTGAGTGAGTTTTGTAATGTCCTTTGGGACTGTTAGCATGTTTTCTGTTACAGATCGTCTAGATCTGGCGTTCTGTGTGTGTTGGAGGAGGTCAGATAAAGAGGATGATGAGATATGGTGGAATGCTTTGAAGGTCAGAATGAGGGCTTTGTATAAAATCCTGCAAGATAGTGGGAGCCAGTGAAGATCAAATAGGATGGGAGTAATATGTTGACTCCTTGGGATCCGTGAAGAACCCTGGCCGCTGTATTCATGGCCAATTGAAGCGGGTTCAGCGTGCTCTTGGGTAGGCCATGGAGTACGATATTTGCATAGTCAAAATGAGGAGTGACTAATGCCTGGAAGGTTGTGCGGAAGTCACATGGTTCGAGCATAGGTCTGAGGTGTCGAAGGGTCCTGATTTTATAGTAGATGGCTTTTACAGTATTTTTTATATGTTCTTTGAATTCAAGCCGCTGGTCAAGTATAACACCGAGGTAACGTATTGAGGTTTTGAGTGGGAGATCAGCATCTCTTGTTCTTAGAGTTGGTGGAGGAGAGAAGTCTTTGTTCCTAGTGACAATCAGGACTTCGGTTTTTTTGAAATTGATTCTGAGATTTTGTGAGAGTAGCCAGTCTGATATTGAATTGAAGCAAGTGATTATTGTAGTGTAGTCAGGTTTTAGTACATTAATTGGAGTGAATAAGAGCACATCATCTGCGTAGATAAGACATGATATTCCGAATGAGCAGGAGATGTTGCAGAGAGGTTGCATATAGATGTTAAATAGAAGAGCTGAGAGAGAGGAACCCTGCGGTACTCCTTGCTTCTGATGAAAAGGCTGAGATGTGGTATCACCAATCCGTACTTGTTGCCAGCGATCTTCTAGGTAAGATCTGCACCAATTCAACGCCATTCCTTGAATTCCTTTTTTGTGAAGCCGGGTGAGCAGTTGGTTGTGGTCAACAGAGTCAAAAGCTGCTGCTATGTCTAGGAAGATCATAGCGACTCCATTTCTGATATTGTCCATTGTATTAATGAGTGTGTTCAATAGGGAAGTTAGGAGGGTTTCAACTCCGTGAGCTTCTCTGAAGCCATGCTGGTTTGGATCTAGTGGGGCCTCGGAATCAATGTGTTGTTGGATTTGTCTCAGTATGACTTTTTCTAGGATCTTGGCTAATAAAGGAATACTTGAAATTGGGCGATAGGAGTCTTCCTTTTTCGGGTCTAGTTTGTTGTTTTTCAGTAGGGGACGGATGGAGGTCTGCTTGAGGGCTGTTGGAAATATCCCGGATCTAAGGGACTGGTCGGCTAAGGCTGATATGTATGGGCTAAGTTCTGTTTTCAGTGATTTGATCCAGTGGGCTGGACATGGATCATTAGGGGCAGTAGTGGCGTTGATGGATGTAATAATTTCTTCGATGGACTTTGGAGTTGGAGATGAGAAATTATTGAGTATGAATTGGACGTTGGAAGGTTGCATGGTTCCACTTGTGGTTACTGTAGTGATCTTGATTGCCTTGGATTGGATGTAGTCAGCATATAGTTGTGGGTGTATATAGTCCTGTTGTGGTGAAGGAGGTTCAATGGTTCAATCTTGATAAATTGGAAGACTGGGCATCAAAATGGCAGATGAAATTTTAATATGGACAAGTGCAAGGTTATGCACCTAGGGAAGAACAACCCAAACTTTGGTTACACGATGCAAGGTTCCACATTAGGAACCACCACCCAGGAAAAAGATTTAGGCGTCATTGTGGATATCATGTTAAAACCCTCGGCCCAGTGTGCAGCAGCGGCCAAGAGAGCAAATAGAATGCTAGGTATGATAAGGAAAGGATTGGAAAATAAAACAAAAGATATTATAATGCCTCTATATCATTCCATGGTGAGACCGCACCTTGAATATTGTGTGCAATTCTGATCGCCGTATCTTAAAAAGGATATAGCGATTTTAGAAAAGGTTCAGAGAAGAGCCACCAAAATGGTAAAGGGGATGGAAGGATACTCCTATGAAGAAAGGCTAAAAAGGTTAGGGCTCTTTAACCTGGAAAAGAGACGGCTGAGGGGAGATATGATAGAAGTCTATAAATTTATGAACAGAGTGGAACAGGTAAACGTAGATCGATTGTTTACCTTAGCAGAATATAGAAAGACTAGGGGACATGCAATGAAGCTACAGGGTAAACTATTTAAGACTAATAAAAGAAAATATTTTTTCACTCAACGTATAATCAAACTCTGGAATTTGTTACCGGAGGATGTAGTAAAGGCTGTTAGTGTAGCTGGGTTTAAAAAAGGTTTGGACAAGTTCCTGGAGGAAAGGTCCATAAACCATTATTAAGAAGGGACCCAGGATATCAATGCTTGAACCAATACAAGCATTGTGGAACCTGTGTCCCTTGGCCACTGTTGGAAACAGAATACTGGGCTTGATGGACCTTGGTCTGACCCAGTATGGCATATCTTATGTTCTTATATGTTCTTATGTTCTTATGCACATGCATCCGTTGCAGAGAGCTCTGCTGCACAGGTGGTCAGCGCAGGTTCACCCCCTATCTCAGTACCTGCCTTGCGCAGGGGAAATGTGGACCGCACTATGGTGGTGGTTGCAGGACAATATGCTTCTGAAGGACATGCCGCTGGAGATACCTCACTGGTTGCAGCTCATGACAGATGCCAGCCTAGTCGCCTGGGGAGCACATTGTGAAGCCCAGTTTTGCAGGGGCTGTGGATGGATCAGGAAGCACAGTGGCCCATAAACTGGCTAGAATTGTGAGCAGTTGTCCAGGCCCTGCAAGGCTTTCAGCACTGGTTGAAGGGGAAAGCCATGAGGGTGTGTTCGGATAATGTGGCGTACATCAACCGGGAGGGCGGCATGGGCAGTGTACAACTGGAGGAGGAGTGTGGCTCATTGATGGAATGAGTGGAGAAGAATCTTTTGTATGCTTGTTTGACCAAGTACCATTATTATAACTCTTATATCCTCTATCTTTCAGATTATAACTGTTACATGGTTTTGGACTTACACAATGTAACTCTGTTACTTTTCAGTAAGTTCCTTGCTCTTTTTCTGTGCCTGTGCTGGTGGTGTTTTGACACCATTCCATCTGTGACATCATGATGATTTAGATTTAGATTGGATTAATGGTAGTTGGATTGTCAATCATTTATTGCTTTCAGAGCTCACATGTCCACTTTTCTTTGTACATTCACTTTAAAAGTTGTATGCTCTTAAATTGAGTACATATGATTTTATTTACTTATTGATTTATTATGATTCTAATACATTTTACATTGTCACAATGTCTTTTATGATATGTTTCCTTTTTATTATTGCATATGTTTAAACAAAAGTGATTTTGATGTATTATTTATGTTCTGAGGTTTACCCCCTGATGAAGGCTCATGACAAAACACAGCTGTGTCAGGGTTGCTGGATTCCAGTTAATTACTTTTTTGTTTTATGTCTCGCCCTTTGTGGTTCCTGGTATTTTTGTGAGTATGGTATGTTCTCTGAGGACCACAAACATGTAAGAGACAGTCCCTGCTCATATGAACTTAGAGTCTAGTCAAGACAGACAACACAACAATACCCCAGTTCAACCACCCTCCGCTTGCAACACATACATAGTATTGAAGTAATGTCCTAATGTACACAGTATTGTATATAGCGCATGTTGTAAATAGCTCACCAAGAATCAACGACCCTCACACACACGCACTCATTGTTCAATGCATGCGCACACGAGACACAGTATTTTGTTGATTGTTTGCTGTGTAGACCGCCTTGATTGTAGGAGAAGGCAGTATAGAAATCCGTTTAAATAAATAAATAAATACATACATACATAAATAAAACTGGGGACTAGGGTCAATATGAGATTGAAAACAAATGGTGAGTTTTTCCTAGCAGAGTATCAGGAGTATAAAATTACGCACACAAATCCAATCTCCCCTGAACAATCCCTTCTCATTGGCCTCATTCAATTATAATCATCTCAACACCACCCTTAACAGAACAGTCCTATAAAAATGCATATTTGAACATCACACTTTTAAATATTAAACCTTATTTTGTAAATATACACATAATGAAGAAGATTTCAAAAAGCCACTTAAATTGGCATTGTGCAAATATTCATTTACCCTTTCTTCCTGCAGGTAAAAGTATGCACTGATAACTCTGAGTTTGTGTGCATGCCAGGATACATTGGTTTGCTTTTACTATAGCTGCTTGTCCTAAAATTCTGCAAGAATGATTTTGCGGCTCGGGGGTACCCTTCAGCGGTTATTCATCGTGCCTATAAAAGAGCTCTATTTGTGAATAGGGATTTGTTGCTCCATCCTCCTATACGATCCGAAGTGGAGGACAAGGACCAACAGATTAATTTAGTGACCACCTTCTCTCCGTATAGTCATTTATTGAAAAAGAGTCTGCAACGCCATCAGAATGTACTACACACAATACCAGGTTTGGAAAAAGTCTCCACCCGGTGTGTTTGGAAGAGACAACAAAATTTTAAAGAATTATTAAGTCCAGCAGTTTTAAGGTCCCCACGTTTGGACACAAATTCCTCTCAGATAGGACACTTTAAATGTGGAGCATGTAATATATGTGCAATCACCTTAGAAACATCTGAGTTTTTTTATCATGGTTCACAACACAAGCTTCAGAGTTTCACGACCTGTTCCTCGACGCATGTTGTATACTGCGTTAAGTGCCCTTGTGGTCTTATATATGTCGGCAAAACTATTCGGCAATTCAGAGTCCGTATGAATGAACACAAGAGCAGATTGACTTGCAGTCGACGAGAGGCACCAATAGTGGAACACTGCATAACATTACAACACAAATATGAAGATTTGAGATGTTTTTGCATTGATCAACTATTAACATCAGCATATGGAAGATCTCGTGAGAATGCATTGATTTACAGAGAACAACAATGGATCCATAAACTTAATTCCGTAGAGCCAGCAGGATTGAATGCCCGCATAGAATGGGAAGCCTGCATGTGATCATGACGTATGCACTGACGTAAGATTTCAAACCTATTTTGTTCAACTCGCATGCGTGGCGTTTGACAGCGGTTTGAAATGAGAAATGTGTGGTAACAAGCTCGAAGTGCATATTAGAGAAGCTTCAGGTTCTGTCCTGTTATTTTTACTTTATTTCTATTTCATCTGACTTTTGCTATGAGTCTTTGGGATGTTATTCTGGAAGTACTTTTATCATTTTTGAAAGTGTGCACTAATTAAACATCTTGTGTGTTTTTAGTGTGAATCAAGAAGCTTCAGTGTTTCTGCCATCCCCTGAGGAAGCCACATATGGTGAAACGCGTCAATGTAGCGCACATTCAGCGTTGGGTTTAATTCTGTTACCAGCGGTAATGCTCATCTGCAGAAATTGGATGTTTGAAGCTAAGTTCAATTTTTACAAATAATATATTTAAATACATAAGATACAAAAATATAAAACGAAAAAAAGAAAAAAAGAATAGACTGTGGCTATAAGAAGGTCATTGATGTGTGGTGGGCCAGTTGACCGCAGTTACATGGTCACATTATTGCCCGAATTAATCTGAGACCTGCTAGCCAATTAAGTCTGTACAATTTAGTATTGGTGTTAATAAAAGTTGCTGGAACTTTCATGTAATATTGCAGAGTATGTATTACTTTGGCAACACATGTAAAATTGCCATGACAATACAGTTATCTGAATCTGAGAGGAAAAAAGGACAAATGAACAGCAGACATTCAAAAGAAAATTAGCATAAAAGAGAAAACTGCAGAGATGCCATGGGTGGCCCATCCCAAAGGGTGAGATTTACTTTCCCAGTGAGTGAGTCTGAAGGCAAATGAGTGTGTTTTTACCAGCAGAATATCAAAAGTATAAATTTTACGCTCAGAAGCTCCATCTCCCCCCAAGCAATCCCTTTTCGTTGGTCTCAGTCAATGACTCTCTCCTGGCTCTGTGTGTCTTTACTTTCATTTCATTGCATCTGCTGGGGGAATCTGAGCTAACAGTGGGGGCCTATGCCCTCGCGGCTTCTCCATGGCTTTGCCCCTGCCTTTGCACTAAAGAAGAGATTACAAACAAGCAAACTGTACTACTGCTGGGAGAGAAAAAATAGAAGCCAAGCCTGTTGCATGGCATAATTGTCACCATGCTTCTTTTAAGGATGACATCAGGTGCAGGAACTGAGAACCTAGCAATAGAGTAGAATCTACTCAGTAGATGGATCAGATAAGGAAAGTGAAATCAGTTCTATACACTGAAGTGAAAGAGGATGATTGATAGAGGGGACCTTCCTCTCAGCCATCTACAACAGTGCTCTGATTCATCAAAGGTTGATGGATAACTGGCCCCACCTCCCAGTGGCAATCTTGGATGGCATCAGACTCCAGTAGGCAGCACATTGAATCATTGAGGGTTTCATTCTGTGCCAGAAGTAAATGATTCAGAACAGCCTTCCAGCACCAAAAGCATATGAAACCATAGGTTTTGGAGAGCACAGTATGTGCTGCAACATTGACTCTGTTAGAGCCATGGTAGGGTACAGCCCTATACAGTGTATACAAATGAGTGCTGGGGAAGTCCCACCCTCTTATGACACAGCTGGAGACAGTATCCAAACGGATCCTCTCCTCACTAACCACCATAGACCCAATCATTCTCTGTTCCTCAGATGTCACAACCGTTTTAGGAACAGTGAAAGTAAGTAGTTTAGAGGCAGGGAAAGAAACCCATGAACTATGAGATGAGTTGACCAATTCTTCTGAGTACAGAGCTATTGCTGCATTTTTAAATTTCCAATTAGCCAAATTTTGATGGTGTTTCTTGCCTATACTAGATAAAATGTTATTGGTCACCATGTCCATAGAGTCTGGGTATTTGAGAGAGGCCATAAAACATTCTTCCTCACTAGTGCATTGTTCTGAGAAGGAAAGCAATCTTTGGAAAATTATACTGGGAAGGGTCCTGTTTGACTGAACTGGATTGTCCTATCTCAGCCAAAGCACACATATATTTAACCAAGTTGGGAGGAGTGGAAATAAACTACAAGTTGTTGCAGTGTTCTTTGAACCCACAGAAATGACCCTATAGATTGTGAAGGAACAGTGCTGAATAGGAAAAGCATCAGTTTCCCTTACTGGGTCCATTCCATAGGTAGCAGGCTCTAAATGTCCCTGTGAAAAAAAGGAACTTACCCTTTTTTTCTAAGGATATCCATCTCTTTCTTAAGTACTTCCATCTTTCTAACCACCAAAACCAGCTCCTTGGGTATAAGAGCAGGTAGTTAAATGTGTTCATCTGGTCCTTCTTTATTAGAATGGTTGCTCTCATTCACATGATTTCTAAAAAGAGACAAGTACTCACGAGTCTGCTGGCCCTGCAAGCTATTCAGAAAAAATCCTCTGAGAGGGTTGAGAAGACTTGATTTTGGAAGCTGTTCCAGTGCTCTGTAGATTATTCATTCATTCTGACTCCATGCTCTCCATATTTCAAGACAGGTACCATAAGACTATGGCTGCCCCCACACATGCTGGGACCACCTGGTGAGAAACCAGGCACCTAACCTAAGGCAATGAGGGAGCCCCTCAGAAATTGTTTGCATATTCTCTGGAGGCATAAATTGTACAGGATGTATGTTAGAGCTCACCTAGCCCAAGCCTTCCTGTTGTTGCTTCCACAAATTCGTTTGGACTGACTCAATAAGGTCCACCCTGGAGGTAGAGGAGGAGGCATGGACCACCCAGGCCCAGAAGCTTCAGCCTTTCCCAGAGAGGACCCCCAGACCTCTCCACCCACTGTGAATTACAAGCTGGAACTCTGAGCTCATCAGAAACCTATCTAGAAAAGGCAAAGACAGATCATTGGACCCACCCATCAGGGCCTATCAGGGATGTTCCCCATATAGACGTGCTCAGATGGTGATTATGGATAAATGAGGGACAGCAGTTCCTGTGTGTTTATGGTTTATTATAACTTGATATATCGCCCTTAAAGTACAGAATGGTTTATCTTTATCTTTATTAAAATTTGATATACCGCTATGGCAGCGCATTAAGCGGTGTACAATAAAATTGATCAACACTACAATCCAGGAAAAAGAACGCCAAATTTAAGACAGGAAAGAGAGTTAAAGGAAAGTGAACAAATTATATTACAACACCAGACAATAACTCATAATAAATCGGACACAACTGAGGTTAACAATGTACAGCAAATCATAACGAATCACAAAGAAATGAATAGTAATCAGACCAGGGCATACAAATACATGGTAGACAGACATAGACAGTACTTGGGTTGGACATACAGACAAGACCAGTCAGGGTAGGTCTTCAGAGGGGAGGTCAAAAGCTTTCTGGAATAGGTAGGTTTTAAGTAGAGATTTAAACTGAGGGTAGGATGGTTCCAGACGTAATGAAGTGGGAAGTGTATTCCAGAGTGAAGGTCCAAGGAAAAATCAAATTAAACAGAAATTATAACAGAAATAAAAAAAAGAAGATGGGAAAACAGGACAGACAATAGTGATAATAAGGACACAGAAGGTAAACGGAGAATGCCATTAAAAACAGAAAAGAGGGCAAGGTTCAGACAAAAGAGTAAATTCAGACTGACACCACCATCCAAGCCAACCTACTCAGTGGGGACTCTGAAAGAACGTTTAAAGAGATACGTCTTAATTTCAGATTTGAAGCTTTTTATACATGTGGGTGAGATGTAGATGAAGGAGGTAAGCTGTTCCATAGAGAAGGTTGAATGTCTGGTGGACTCATAACCTGCTTTGGATGAAGGTGGAATGAAGAGACAATTACCATAAAATGGTCGGAGTACTCGGATCGGCATGTAAAAAGAAAAAGTTTAACCTGTATGTATTGCACCCCAAATCAAGATTTACCTATCCACACACTCACGAACACTAACTTCATAACCACTGCATGCCGATACCCCCGCACTACCCTACTTGATTGGTTTGCAGTGAAATCCGCTTTGACTCAAGGATAAAGTGGAATATAAATACTTTTAAATAAATAAATAAATGAGGGAAGGTGAGATGAGGGCCTCAACATGTAAGGCTTTGAAAGTGAGGGTCAGAATCTTAAACTGCAGGCTTGAACTGGAAGCCAGTGTTGTACAGTCAATAGTAGAGTCACATGGTCATACTTCTGAGTGTTACAGAGCAGGCATACAGCAGTATTTTGAACCAATTTAAGTCTTTTGAGCTCATGTAAAGGCAGGTTGGAATAGATTATATTGCAATAGAAAAATCACAAAAATATCAGGACCCTCAAAAATGTTCCAAGGTTTTTATTAATAATAATACATTTAAAAAATATTCCAAATCTACAATATATCTTGAGAGACCATTTCAAAAATTGTTAAAAGTTTCCATTAAAACCGTTCATTGACGGGTACACTACATGATCTGTATTCCACGCTTTAAGAAAAGTGGAAGGAAGTCCAAAAAACTGCCAGCATGGTTTAAAGGTGAGGTCAGAGAGGCTGTTGTTGCCAAAAAAGCATCTTTCAGGAAATGGAAAAAATAGCCAAACAACGAAAACTGCAAACAGCACAAGCACTGGCAAGTTAAATGCATTGATAAGGCAGGCAAAGGGAGAATTTGAGAAGAAGCTTGCTGCGGAAGCTAAAACGTATAATAAAGACTTTTTCAAGTACATTCATAGCAAAAAACTTGTGAGAGAGTCAGTTGGTCCATTAGATGATAGAGGGGTTAAAGGGGCACTAAGGCGACAAGGCGATAGCGGAGAGACTAAATGAATTCTTTGCTTCGGTCTTTACTGAGGAAGATGTAGGGATGTTACCCATGATTGAAGTGGTATTTAAAGGTGCGGAAGAATTGAAGGAAATATCGATCCATCAGGAAGATGTATTACAACTATTTGATAAACTGAAGAGTAGCAAATCACCTGGACCCGGATGATGTACATCCAAGGGTACTGAAAGAACTGAATTATGAGATTGCAGATCTGCTATTAGTAATCTGTGAACTCAACATGGAAATCGTTACTGACTTTAAAAGGCCCTAATCTGAAGTATCTTGGTGAGCTGAACATGAATATAACATTAAAAAAAAATTATTGGCTCTCGTTTTGAGGATATTGCATGTAGTTCATTTTTGACGTTTTACCGTGTAATTTATCCAGTAGGACATCAACAACATCCCAAATAAGCCTTGAATGATGTAATATTGCATCACATTGCATAAATCACTCATGACCCACAAGACTGGAGACTATTTATAGACTCTTCAAAACTGAGTCTGAAGGCTGTGCTTTTGAACAATGGAAACCGTCTTCCATCTATTCCAGTAGCACATACCGTCCACATGAAAGAGACATACGATAACTTAAAGCATCTATTGACTTCTATTACCTATAACAAGTACAGCTGGCACCTCTGTGGTGACTTGAAGGTAGTTGTCCTTTTAATGGGACTGCAACAGGGATATATAAAATACATGTGTTTCTTATGTGAGTGGGATAGCCAAGCATGGGATTGGCACTACTTGCGGAAGAAATGGAATCGCAGACAAAATGTAACAGTTGGAGAGAAGAATATCCAGCACCCAGCTCTGGTTGAGGCTCACAAAATCCTGCTAACACCCTTTCACATCAAATTAGGTTTGATAAAAATCTTTGTGAAAGCCATGGACCGCACTTCGCCAGCTTTTCGATACCTGCATGAAAAATTCCCTCGACTCAGTGAAGCAAAGATTAAAGAGGGAGTTTTTGTGGGTCCTCGGATTCGAGAGCTCTTCAAAGATGACCGGTTCAACAACTTGCTGCAGGGTGATGCGAAGCAAACATGGAATACTTTTTGCCTAGTGTCAACAAACTTTCTCGGGAATGTTAGGGCAGAAAACTACAAGGAACTAGTAGAAGACATGCTGATGCAGTATCAGAAACTTGGCTGCAATATGTCTCTAAAGATCCATTTCCTTGATTCCCATCTCGATTTCTTTCCTGACAACTGTGGTATGGTTAGTGATGAAAAAGGTGAACGTTTTCACCAGGATATCGCAACGATGGAGCAAAGATACCAGGGAAAATGGTCCACTACAATGCTGGCTGACTACTGCTGGACACTCCCCAGAGAAGCTCCCGAACAGCTGTACAAGAGACAGGCGAAAAAATCTAAGTAGTAGTCTATGACTTGGTTTTTACAGGTATCAACCAAAGGCCTATTATATTTACTATTGACGTGATGTAAACATTAATTCTTGTAGATTACAAAAAACTAGAGCCAACTTTGCAATTTCACTGTCATATTCGTGTTCAGCATATAAAAATTGATAAGAAATGACTTTTTATTTCAGTAACATGACTTTTGTAAAAAATTGTTGACCAGTGTCTATCATTAAAATCATCTGTAATACCTGAAGCAACTCCACTGAAGAACAGGCCAGAGGAAACGGAACCATGAGAAACGTCACCATGTAAGCAACCTCCATGCCACTCCACTGTTACTCTCGCCTACCTCATTGCTTGTAGTGTACCCATGCTCCACAGCCTGCTTGCAATGTATTTATACTGTGTGTAGTTATGCTGCATAGCCTGTAGTAAACCCTGCTTGTAATGTAACCCATTGACTCACCTAATCTCCTTTCCCCCCTATCTACCCCTACCTACACCTTTGTGTTTGTCCTAACTAGATCATAAGCTCCTTCTGTGTTTGCATTGACTAGATTGTAAGATCTGATGAGCAGGGACAGTCTGTCTCTTATTTAAATAGAAATGTGCAGTAGTAATAGTAGTAGTAATGGGAGACAGCCAACATGGCTTTTGCCCTGTAAGCTCTGAAGAGCAGGGACTGTCTCTCTTACATGTCTGTACGGCGCTGCGTACGACTGGTAGCGCTATATAAATGTTCAGTAGTAGTAGAAGTAAGATGGTCAACGTAACGCCAATTTCTAAAAAGGTTCTGGGGTGATCCGGGAAACTACAGACCAGTGAGCCTGACGTCAGTACCAAGAAAAATGGTAGAAAACATCATAAAGAACAAAATTGCTGAACGTGTAGAAAGTCATGGCTTAATGGGAGACAGCCAACATGGCTTTAGACAAGGAAGATCATGTCTTACCAGTCTGTTATGTGTTTTTGAAGATGTGAATAAACAAGTATACAAAGGTGAGTCGATTGATATAGTGTATTTGGACTGTCAGAAAGCCTTTGACAAGGTCCCTCATCAGAGACTTTTGGAAAAACTAAAGAGTCATGGGATAGGAGGCAGTGTACTACTATGGGATCAGGAACTGTTTAAAAGATAGAAAGCAGAGGGTAGGGCTAAATGGCCAATTTTCCCAATGGAGAAAGGTGAATAGTGGTGTACCCCAGGGATCTGTGCTGGGTCCGCTGCTTTTTGACATATTCATAAATGATCTGGAAAAAGGAACAACAAGTGAGGTTATCAAATTTGCAGATGACACAAAACTATTTAAAGTTGTTAAAACCCATGAGGATTATGGAAAATTGCAAGAGGATCTTAATAAATTGGAAGATCGGGCATTATAATGGCAGATGAAATTTAATGTGGACAAGTGCAAAGTTATGTACCTAGGGAAGAACAACCCAAACTATGGTTACACGATGCAAGGTTCCACATTAGGAACCACCACCCAGGAAAAAGATTTAGACGTCATTGTGGATAACATGTTAAAACCCTCCGCCCAGTGTGCAGTGGCGGCCAAGAGAGCAAATAGAATGCTAGGTATCATAAGGAAAGGAATGGAAACTAAAACAAAGGATATTATAATGCCTCTGTATCGTTCTATGTTGCGACTGCACCTTGAATATTGTGTGCAATTCTGGTCGCCGTATCTTAAAAAGGATATAGTGTTATTAGAAAAGGTTCAGAGAAGAGCCACCAAAATGGTAAAGGGGATGGAAGGATACCCCTATGAAGAAAGGCTAAAAAGGTTAGAGATCTTTAACCTGGAAAAGAGATGGCTGAGGGGAGATATGATAGAAGTCTATAAATTAATGAACAGAGTGGAACGGGTAAACGTAGATCAATTGTTTACATTATCAGAATATAGGAAGACTAGGGGACATGCAATGAAGCTACAGGGTAAACTATTTAAGACAAGAGAAAATATTTTTTCACTCAATGTGTAATCAAACTCTGGAATTTGTTACCGGAGGATGTAGTAAAAGCTATTAATGTAGCTGGGTTTAAAAAAGGTTTGGACAAGTTCCTGGAGGAAAGGTCCATAAGCCATTATTAAAAGGGACCCAGGATATCACTGCTTGACCCAATACAAGCATTGAGGAACCTGTTTCTTTTGGGGAGACTTCTAGGTACTTATGACCTAGATTGGCCACTGTTGGAAACAGGATACTTGGCTCGATGGACCTTGGTCTGACCCAGTATGGCATATCTTATGTTCTTAATGCCTTTCTCTCTTACCCTTTACCCGAGCTCACTCGCACAAAACAAAGAAATCAAACATGAATACACTACCCAAATACCTCACACTCATATACGTCTCATCTCTACTGGCACACTGCCTCTCAACCTACGTCACCCTTCCCTCCTTCATTCCCATCATTCACCTTCCAAAGCCCATATTCCACTACACCCCAATCCCCCATTACAACCAGCAACATAGCAGGCAATCATACTTACTCACCATTCGCACCGCACCCCTCACCACAACAATAATCCCTAACACACGCCTCACTCAACCAATGAGATGCAGTGTAATCAACACCCCTTCTGCCAGGAACAAAATCCAAACCCTTGCTGACCACATCACCGACAACGCAATCGATCTCCTTTGCATCACTGAGACCTGGTTCAGCGAGACGGACAATATACTTCTCAATCAACTCAACACCAACACCCACCACATTCACAACTGCCCACAAACCAACAGCAGAGGAGGAGGAGTCTGCATCCTCTCCAACAAAAAAAACTCTGCTTCACCACCATCAGCACAACATCCTCTCATGGAATCGACATCCTCATCATTAGCAACAAATGCTTCACCATATGCTTTGTATACAGAGCTCCAAACCACAAGGCAGACCAACTGGACTCTCTTCTTGAAGTAGTCTGCTCCATTGTCCCACACCAACACCACCTTGTCCTACTTGGAGACCTTAACCTTCCCCTCAGCTGACTCCAGCCACAGCAACGCCTTTCTCCAAGCCATGAGTGATCTCCAATTCACCCAAATCATCAAAACCTCTACCCACCAAAAAGGAAGCACCCTTGACCTGCTTTTCCTACCCAATGACCTACTCTCCTTCCCCCACCCAGTCACCCCCTCATCCACTCCAGTCCCATGGTCCGACCATCACCTCATTTCCTTCACCCTACCCAACCCCCAACTCAAACATCCCACACTACCCAAACCTCAAATGACAAGAAGATTCACAAACTTCTATGAAGACACCTTCATCCATCAAACCATTCCTTAATTAAAGCAAGCATTTCGACACTCAGACCTTGATCTCCTCATTCAAACCTAGAACACCATCAGCACCACAGCCTCTCAGGCTCCACAACACATCCATCCCAAACCCCCCCCACCCCCCGGAACCACGCCCCCTGGTACTCATCCTACCTCAAAAATCAGAAACGCCTACTTAGGAAACTAGAACGAAGATGGAGAAAAACCAAAGACCCACAACTGCTGACCATCTACACTGAACAACGTACAGCATACTCTACCAGCACTCTCAATGCCAAGCGGGAACACCACAGCAACTTACTACTCCGTGCCATAAATAAGCCCAGAGAACACTTTCAACTCGTCAGGAGCTTTACAAATGACCCATCACAGCCCCCCCAGGAAGACATCATCCACCCCCAAGTAATGGCAGATTTTCTTATAGCTAAGCACAGCCACTCTGCCACCTCTACCTTAACCATTCCGTCCACCATCTTAACCTCCACAACCCAACCCTGGACCTCTTTCCGAGATGTCAATCCAGAGGAACTCCAGAACATCATCACCCTCATCAATGCCACCACTTCCCCTCTAGATCCAGGCCCAGTAACATGAATCAAGCAAACAAAAACCCTGATACTTCCGCTTCCCTCAACCAAGCCTACCTTCCCCCACTGCTCAAAAAAGCCTCCATTAGACCCCTCCTGAAGAAACCCAACCTTGATCCCACTGCACCTGCATCCTACAGACCAATTGCCAGCGTCCCTTTCCTCTCTAAAGTCATCGAAAAAGCAGTACAAATCCAGATTCAGGAGCACCTGGACAATTTCGCCCTACTCGACAGCAACCAGCACGGATTTCGCCCACTCCACAGTGCGGAAACCCTCCTCACTTCCCTCCTCAACATTCTCATAACTGGGACAGAGAAACCATGCTCAGGCTTCATCTTACTATTCCTCGACATATCCATAGCTTTCGACACAGTATCTCACCAGATCTTCATCAACCAACTTAACACCATTGGCATCCAAGGCACCCCACTTCAATGGTTTCACTCATACCTCTCCCAACGAACCCAACAAGTGAGAACTGGAAACCAATCCTCATCGCCATTCACAAGGAGTACCACAAGGATCAGCCCTCTCCTCCCTCCTCTTCAACATATACATCAGACCCCTCTGTCACATCCTCAAGAGCCTCAATGTCAGATGCCAACTCTATGCGGATGATATAATCCTCTTCACCCCCTTCAATACCACCTTTCCTGACTACTCCACCCTTGCAGCATGCTTCACAGAAGTCAACGCATGGCTACAACAGCACAATCTCACAATCAGTTTGAACAAAACAGAGCTCCTTCATATCTCCAGAGATCCCAGCTTCAATCCTTCACACAGCATCAAACTGGGTGACACTGAAATCCAGGTCAAACCCCGGATCAAGTACCTTAGTGTAACCTTGGACCACCTCTTGAACTTCCAGACTCATATCCTAAACACCACCAGGAGTATCTACTACAAAATCAGAATTCTCCGCAACTTACGCCATCTTCTACCCTATGATTTTATTTATTTAACAAGTTTTATATACCGCTTTATCATTTCAATCAAAGCAGTTTACATTGAAACTTAAACTTGGTAATGTACAGTAAACAGGGAAATTGATAAATTGGATTTTTCTGAGGCAATGGAAGGTTAAGTGACTTGCCCAAGGCCACAAGGAATGCTAGTGGGAATCGAGCCCTGGTCTCTGGGTTCCCAAGCCAATGTTCTTAACCATTAGGCTACTCCTCCACTCCAATGATAGCTCCCGCACAGTCTGTCAAGCATCCATCACCCCTCTCCTCGACTAGTGCAACTCCATCCTACAAGGATTACCTAAGACCACCCTCGCCCCTCTGCAGCTGGCTCAAAACACAGCTGCACGACTCATCGCCAGAGCAACCAGACACACCCACATCACGCCCATATTGAAATCCCTACACTGGCTACCAGTCACATCCCGTATCAGGTTTAAGACCATTGTTCTCATGCATAGAGCCCTCCTCAACACTACAGCGGAACTGCTACAACTACTAATTGAGTGCCCCAACAACAGCAGACTCTGGCGCCAAAACACAGCAAATCTCCTTCTACCTGCTCAGAGCTCCAAGAAACCACAACGCACCTGCACAAAATGTAGTGATTATTATTTTATAGTTTATAAGGCTCTGTATGGGGAGCCAGTGTAGGTTGTAAAGTATAGGGGTAATGTGTTCTGTTGGATTAATTTGCATTGGGATTTGGGCAGTAACATTTTGTACTAATTGGAGCTTTCTTAAGTCTGTCCTCATATGCTTTATAATGAAGACCACTAACCATTTTAGTAGCCACCCTCTGTACTCTTTCCAACCTCTTTATATCCTTTTGGAGGTGTGGTCTCCAGAATTGCACTTAATACTCCAAATGAGGTCACAACAAGGCTTATACAAAGACACTATCACCTCCTTTCTTCTGCTGGCCATTCCTCTCCCTATGCACCTAAGCATCCTTCTAGCTTTCCCCATCAACTTTTCTACCTGTTTAGCTACTTTAAGATCATCAGACACAATCACACCTAGGTCCCGCTCTACTTTTATGGACAGAAGTACTTCACTCCCTATACTATATTGCTCCCTTGGATTGCTGCAGCCCAAATGAGGAAGATGTGGGGATGTTATTTATTTATTTATTTTATTTATTTACAATTCTTATATACCGCACTATTTATGATCAGCGCGGTTTACAAAGAACAACAACATCCGACAATATACAAAATGTCTGGTCATTACATTGAACAGGGAATGAAACTTGGAGAGAGAGGGTTAAAAGAGAGAGGAAGTTAAATGGGGGAGGAACCTATTTGGTGTTTTACGTATTTGAGGACGAGCTATTCGAGTGTGACTGGGGTTCAGAGCCGTCAGTAAGATATTTGACAAAAAGGAAGTGTTTCAGGGCTTTCCTGAACTGGCTCAGGTTAGGGATTGCTCTGATGTGTGGTGGTAGGGTGTTCCATAGCGCTGGGGCGCAGAGACTGAAGGCTCGGTTGGATGTTGTTTTGGTGCAGTTTGTCGTTTCTTTTGGTATTGATAACATATTGGTCTCGGCGGTTCTTCTTTGTCTGGTGGTGGCAAGTGGTTGTATGAAATCAGATAGAGAGGAGCAGGAGAGCCTCTTGATGGCCTTGAACGTCAACAACAAGGTCTTAAAACTGATCCGGGCTTGAATGGGGAGCCAGTGCAGCTGTTTCAGGAGGGGTGTGTTATATTCTCTTCTGGAGGCTCCGAACAGTATCCGCGCTGCACTGTTCATAGCCAGTTGCAAGGGGTTTAAGGTTGATCGGGGGAGTCCTTGTAGGATGGCGTTAGAGTAATCAAAATGGGGTATGATGAGGGCTTGGTAAATGGTAAATATTACCCATGACTGAAGTGGTATTTAAAGGTGCAGAAGAATTGAAGGAAATCTTTGTCTCCTCCCACTCATAAATGACCTGGAAAGTGGAATAACAAGTGAGGTTATCAAATTTGCAGATGACACAAAACTATTTAAAGTTGTTAAGACCCAGGATATCAATGCTTGACCCAGTACAAGCATTGTGGAACCTGTGTCTTTTGGGGAAACTGCTAGGTACGTATGACCTAGATTGGCCACTGTTGGAAACAGGATACTGGGCTTGATGGAGCTTGGTCTGAACCAGTATGGCATATCTTATGTAAATGCATGGCCTTGCATTTTTTTTAACATTAAATCTCACCTGCCAAATTCTAGACCATTCTTCAAGCTTAGCTAGATCCAATCTCACAGAAACATAGAAAAATGGGTCCGCAGCTTTTTGACATATTCATAAAGGACCTGGAAAAGGGAATAACGAGTGAGGTTATCAAATTTGCAGATGACACAAAACTATTTAAAGTTGTTATAACCCAAGAGGATTGTGGAAAATTGCAAGAGGATCTTGATAACTTGGAAGACTGGGCATCAAAATGGCAGATGAAATTTAATGTTGACAAGTGCAAAGTTATGCACCTAGGGAAGAACAACCCAAACTATGGTTACACAATGCAAGGTTCCACATAAGGAACCACCACCCAGGAAAAAGATTTAGGCGTCATTGTGGATAACATGTTAAAACCCTCGGCCCAGTCTGCAGCGGCAGCCAAGAGAGCAAATAAAATGCTAGGTATCATAAGGAAAGGAATGGAAAATAAAACAAAAGATATTATAATGCCTCTATATCGTTCCATGGTGAGACCGCACCTTGAATATTGTGTGCAGTTCTGGTCACCGTATCTTAAAAAGGATATAGCGTTATTAGAAAAGGTTCAGAGAAGAGCCACCAAAATGGTAAATGGGATGGAAGGATACTCCTATGAAAAAAGGCTAAAAAGGCTAGGGCTCTTTAACCTGGAAAAGAGACGGCTGAGGGAAGATATGATAGAAGTCTATAAATTAATGAATGAAGTGGAACGGGTAAACGTAGATCGATTGTTTACGTTATCAGAATATAGAAAGACTAGGGGACTTACAATGAAGCTACAGGGTAAACCATTTAAGACTAATAAAAGAAAATATTTTTTCACTCAACGTGTAATCAAACTCTGGAATTTGTTACCGGAGGATGTAGTAAAGGCTGTTAGTGTAGCTGGGTTTAAAAAAGGTTTCGACAAGTTCCTGGAGGAAAGGTCCTTAAACCATTATTAAGAAGGAACCCAGGATATGAATGCTTGACCCAATACAAGCATTGTGGAACCTGTGTCTTATGGGGAACTGCTAGGTACATATGACCTGGATTGGCCACTGTTGGAAACAGGATACTGGGCTTGATGGACCTTGGTCTGACCCAGTATGGCATATCTTATGTTCTTATGATCATAGTGTGGATAAGAGGAGGGGGAGCAAGGGAGGGGGTATGAATCCACAGGGAGGGAATAAGGTCAGAAGAGCCAGTAGTCCTGCTGGATGTGGAGAGAGACTCACTAGGCTCCGAAATGGAGAGTGAATGGACAGTTGTCCAGCAGTGTGGGAGTGAGGGGGAGGGAGGTGGAGAAGGGGGAGGGGGGAATAAAGTGGGGGCACTGAGGGCGGGAGGCACTGAGATCTATGATCTGTTAATGTAAGACTGACGCCATCTGACTGTTGGCGGCCCTGATCATGGGTCAGATAGGTCCTCGAATGGTTGCTGTTCTCGTCCCTCTGCTTTGGCTGTACTAGAGAGCCATCACACTAGGCTTGTGAGCAGTATAACATGGGTGTCTGTATGGAACTGCTCTGCTGACTGTCATGTGTTACCTGATAGGTGTGTGGCAGTGCACGCTACATGCATCATTTATTTGTGGTGACAGCATGTCCATGTGATAGTTTGGTAGCTGTTTCTGGGATACATATCTCATACTTACCAGCACGTGGGTGAGCTGTGTCCAGCTCTGGGGACAGTCCATGGATGTATATGGGCCCAAGTCTTTCAGTCAACTGCTGTTCCAGGGGGGTTAGGGCAGGGCCAATGGGTCTACCTCCACCTGTGCCCATTGCATGGCATCATGTGTTTACGGACACCTCGCTTGATGTCGTTGAACGTCTTTCTATGGCTTTCTATGTCCCTGGATGGTCCGCCAGCCTTGCACACAGCCTCCTGGATCTCCTCCCACACCATGGTTCTTGTGCTCAATGGTGTCTTTGTGCTGAGGCGACCATACAGCACATCATAGTGTTCAAGCACATTTGCTAGGAGGATGTCGTTCTCCTGCTGGTTGAATCGCATTGCACTTTTTTGCGCCTCCACAGGAACACGCTTCCTCTTTCTCTTGGCAAGTTGTGCTCTTTTCTGGCTGCTCCTCTGTGGGCTGCAACACCCCTGATGGCCCTCCCTCCTCCTCCTCGGGCTCCTGCATTCCAAAGGCCTCTAGGGATTGCTGCCTAGGTGTTTCCCCACCTTGGTCGCCTGTTGTCTCCTCACCCTGCATGTTTCTCGTAGCTATTTACGCCGTTTGCCTCTCAAAGCTATCACCATGCTCCGCCGCATGTCTCCCCTACAATACACCATCCACCATCTGTGCATGTGCAGTGCACCTTGTGCATGCTCAGGGCGCGGTATAGCACGCATTGTGCATGCGCAGCATACTTTGTGAATGCGCAGGGTGTGGTGTCCCATGCATTGCGCATGCACAGGGCACATCCACATGACGCGCCCTGCTTTGTTGCACATGGAGGGAGCACTGCACATGCGCATACCACTACACGTGCGTGTTACTCAGGCGCACGGCGCGTTGCGCATGCATGGCGCATTATCCCATTTGATGTACACATTGTACATTACTCGTTACCTGTGATTGGGGGGCCCTACCATCACATTCTCTACCTGTACCTCATGACAGCCATATGTTGTACCTACAGTATGTATCTGGGTTGCTTAGTCAATTATCTCTCACCGGGCACATTGGTACTGTCGATGGCACGGTCGGCATCTTCCCCTCGTGCAACTGCCATGTGCCTTGTTAATGTGCAATGCATCATACACATGCGCAACGTGCATAACATGCACTGTGCACGGCATCACCCTGTGCAGGACGAACGTAGAGATATTTATACACATTACCAACAAGGGCTGCCCATCATGAAGAAACATATGTTTGCTAAGGTTACGTAATCCCACTCCTACATCCCCCCCATTGTGCTCCCCACAGCTATATTCAAGCATAGTTGGTGACACATATACATCACAGGCCTGGTACTCGGGTGGACGCATAATGTTTCTGAGGGCGCCATGCGCATGCCTACACTGTCATGACCGCACGTTCACGCTTGATGCCTCTGTGGAGGCAGGTACGCACAATACAGTGCACATTCGCCGGCATGGTGCATTACGTGCATGCATTGCGCTTGCATAAGCATAACACGCCATCTAAAGGTATTAAGTACCAGTGGCGTGACGCAACATTTTGGTGTGCTACGTGTGCTATGTTTACATAGGGCATGGAAAGCATGCAGTGCATGGAATGCATAGTGCAGGTTCCTTACAGCTGCGCCCCGCCTGGGGAGGCACCCACCTCATCATTGATATACCGCTGCTGGTGTGCGCTGCTGCCTGTACAGGTGTGTAGTGTTTGTTCTAATCATTTGCCCATCCCCACACCATTTTAGGTGATGTGTCTTTGCACTATCTGTCGTCCATGATGGCTCACTTTGTGTTTGCTGCTAATGCTATCCAGTTGTTGCATGGTGAGGTGGAGCTGCGGTTGTCTGAGGAGGGAGATGGTGTCCATGGGGGTGTGACACAGGGCATGGGTGAAGTTCCTTAGCTGTGGAGGCTCCAGAAGCTGGGGATGGGCCAGCTCGGCGCCATAGACGTACAGAGGAGCGCCCTCGACAGCCTCACCTCTACAGGCCCAGGGCCATGCTCCAGGGCATACATGAGGACCAGATCATCTTCCTCTACCGTCTGAGCACAGAGACTGTTAGGGAGCTCTTTGAGGATCTGAGACCTGACCTCGAGCCCCTAACTGGCCGGTCCCATGCCATACTGGGTTTGGTCTAGCTCCTGAGTGCCCTACATTTCTTTACCTCTGGCTGCTTCCAGTCATCGGTGGCTGCAGTGCATGGGATGAGCCGGGCCAACTTCTCACGCTGTCTCTACCAGATTCTGCAGGCCATGGTCAGCCGGGTAAGGAATTACATTGTATTTCCTAACAATAGGCAACAGTGGGGGGCCCTGAACCTGGCTTTTGAGCAGATTGCAGGGATACCACACGTGATGGGAGCTATTGATTGCACACATATTGCCCTGGCCCTACCCAGAGACAGGGAGGCAGTGTTCTGCAACCACAAAGACTACCATTCCCTGAATGTGCAGGTTGTATGTGATGCAAATATGCATATTGTGAATGTGGTTCCGAGGTTCCCAGAGTCATAAGAACATAAGATATGCCATACTCGGTCAGACCAAGGTCCATCAAGCCCAGTATCCTGTTTCCAACAGTGGCCAATCTAGGTCATACTTACCTAGCAGTTTCCCCAAAAGACACAGGTTCCACAATGCTTGTATTGGGTCAAGCATTGATATCCTGGGTCCCTTCTTAATAATGGTTTATGGACCTTTCCTCCAGGAACTTGTCCAAACCGTTTTTAAGCCCAGCTACACTAACAGCCTTTACTACATCCTCCGGTAACAAATTCCAGAGCTGGATTACACGTTGAGTGAAAAAATATTTTCTTTTATTAGTCTTAAATAGTTTACCCTGTAGCTTCATTGCATGTCCCCTAGTCTTTCTATATTCTGATAACGTAAACAATCGATCTACATTTACCCGTTCCACTCTGTTCATTAATTTATAGACTTCTATCATATCTCCCCTCAGCCGTCTCTTTTCCAGGTTAAAGAGCCCTAACCTTTTTAGCCTTTCTTCATAGGGGTATCCTTCCATCCCCTTTACCATTTTGGTGGCTCTTCTCTGAACCTTTTTTAATAACGCTATATCCTTTTTAAGATACGGCGACCAGAATTGCACACAATATTCAAGGTGCGGTCTCACAATGGAACGATATAGAGGCATTATAATATCTTTTGTTTTATTTTCCATTCCTTTCCTTATGATACCTAGCATTCTATTTGCTCTCTTGGCAGCCGCTGCACACTGGGCCGAGGGTTTTAACATGTTATCCACAATGACGCCTAAATCTTTTTCCTGGGTGGTGGTTCCTAATGTGGAACCTTGCATCGTGTAACCATAGTTTTGGTTGTTCTTCCCTAAGTGCATAACTTTGCACTTGTCCACATTAAGTTTCATCTGCCATTTTGTTGCCCAGTTTTCCAATTTATCAAGATCCTCTTGCAATTTTCCACAATCCTCTTCGGTTTTAACAACTTTAAATAGTTGTGTCTCATCTGCAAATTTGATAACTTCACTCATTATTCCCTTTTACAGGTCATATATGAATATGTCAAAAAGCAGCGGACCCAGCACAGATCCCTGGGGTACACCACTATTCACCTTTCTCCATTGGGAAAATTGGCCATTTAGCCCTACCCTCTGCTTTCTATCTTTTAACCAGTTCCTGATCCACAATAGTACACTGCCTCCTATCCCATGACTCTTCAGTTTTGCCAAAAGTCTCTGATGAGGGACCTTGTCAAAGGCTTTCTGGAAGTCCAGATACTCTATATCAACTGACTTACCTTTGTCTACCTGTTCATTCACACCTTCAAAACATAACAAATTAGTAAGACAAGGTCATGAAATGAGAGTCAGAAGCTGTAAAGATGTCTTACGCATTGGAACATGGAACGTACGAAGCATGAACCAAGGGAAGTTGGAGGTGGTCAAGAATGAAATGGAACGTGTACAACTTGATCTGTTGGGTGTCAACAAACTGAAATGGACTGGCATCAGGCACTTTGCATCAGATGATCACATGGTCTACTATGCTGGAAATGAAAGACAAAGAAGAAATGGTGTTGCATTTATAATAAAGAAGAAACTTGCAAGAACTGCAATGAAATACAATGCAATCAGCGAACGCTTAATCTCTATTTGTCTACGAGGAATGCCTATCAACACAACTATAATTCAAGTATATGCCCCAATAACAGCTGCAGAAGAGAATGAAATTGAAGAGTTCTATGAACAAGTACAAGCTGAAATTGACAGAACATGCAAACAGGATATCCTGATAGTCATGGGTGACTGGAACGCAAAAGTTGGCAACAAAGAAGAAGGCAAAGTAGTTGGAAAATATGGACTTGGCAACAGAAATGAAGCTGGAGAAAGACTGATAGAATTCTGCAAGACCAACGATCTATTCATCTCAAACACCTTCTTCCATCAACACAAGCGGCGCTTGTACACATGGACTTCACCCAATGGATTGTATAAAAATCAAATTGACTACATCTGTGGAAGTCAACGATGGAAAAGTTCTATAACATCAACAAAGACAAAACCTGGAGCTGACTGTGGTAGAGATCATCAACTCCTCGTATGCAAACTCAAGCTAAAATTGAAAAAGAGCAAACCACTCATGAATGCAGAAAAATATGACCTTGAGAATATACCACTGGAATTTAAAGACTGCCTGCAAAATCGATTTGCTGCTTTAGATACAAATGACAGAGCTCCAGAAGAGTTATGGAATGACATCAAGAAGGTTGTGTTGGAAGAAAGCGAGAAGTCTCTACAAAAGGTGAAAAAGCAAAAACGGCCAAAATGGATGATGGAAGAAACTCTGAAAATTGCCCAGAAACACAGAGAAGCTAAAGCCAGAGGAGAAAGAAAGACAATAACAGAACTCAGAGATTTCCAACATGCAGCAAGACAGATCAAGGAAAAGTACTACAACGACGCATGCAAAGAAATAGAAGCAGAAACTATTAGAGGAAGAACAAGATCGGCTTTCCTAAAGCTACGAGAGTTAAAGAAAAAGTTCCAGCCTCAAATTGGAATGTTACAAGATGCTCAGGGTTCTATGTTGAATGATGCTGAGAAGATCAAGAAAAGGTGGAAGGAATATGCAGAGTTTTTATATGATAAAGATCAAGTGGACCAACAGCCGTTTCAACCTGTACCTTATGATCGGGAACCATTGGTGATGAGAAGAAAGTTGAAGCAGCATTGAAAGCCTTATCAAAGAACAAAGCACCAGGCATTGATAGCATTCCCATAGAAGTATTACAGCAATCTGATGCAGCTGTTACCGTACTTATAAGGCTCTGCCAAGAAATATGGAATACAACATCATGGCCAACTGACTGGAAAAGATCTGTGTTTATACCAATACTAAAGAAAGGTGATCCAACTGACTGGAAATTATCGCACAATTGCTCTGATCCCGCATGCCAGAAAGATTCTACTGAAGATTATTCAAAAGAGACTACAACCATACTCCAGGTAGAACTACCTCTAGTGCAAGCAGGGTTCAGGAAAGGGCGAGGAATGAGAGACATCATTGCAGATGTGAGATGGATTCTTGAAAAGACTAAAGAATACCAAAAGGATATCTATTTGTGCTTTATCGATTATAGCAAGGCTTTTGACTGTGTAAACCATGAGAAACTCTGGGCCACATTAAGAAGCATGGGTATACCAGAACACCTGATCGTACTCTTACACAATCTGTACATTGATCAAGAAGCAACAGTTCAAACGGAGCAAGGAGAAACAGAATGGTTTAAAATAAGCAAAAGGTGTAAGACAAGGCTGCATACTTTCCCCCTACCTGTTTAATTTATATGCAGAACAAATCATCAGAGAAGTAGGATTGTATGAAGACAACGGAGGTGTGAAGATTGGTGGAAGACTCATCAACAACCTTCGCTTTGCTGATGATACCACATTACTGGTCGAAAGTGAAGATGATCGGAAACATTTGCTTCTCACAGTCAAAGAACATAGTCTCAAAATGGGCCTGCACCTTAATGTAAAGAAGACAAAGATCATGACAACTGGTATAATCAACAGGTTCATCATTGAAGGAGAAGAAATTGAAATCGTGAACAACTTTAACCTCCTTGGATCAACCATCAATAAAGAAACAACAAGCAGTCAAGAAATCAGACGACGCATTGCTCTTGGCAGAATGGCTATGAAAAACCTAGATAAGATTCTCAAGAGCAAAGATGTCTCTCTCCATACAAAGGGTATTTTCAATAACATCATATGGATGTGAAAGCTGGACAATGAAAAAGATAGACAGGAAGAAAACTGATGCCTTTGAATTATGGTGCTGGCTGCGAATACTGTGTCTACCATGGACTGCCCGAAGAACAAACCAGTCGGTACTAGAGGAGATTAAACCTAAGCTTTCTTTAGAAGCTCAGATGACAAGACTTTCCTAATTTGGACACACCATGCAAAGAGAGAGATCATTAGAGAAAGATCATGCTTGGCAAGATAGAAGGTCAATGCAAAAGAGGAAGGGCAGCAATGAGATGGATCGATACAATAACAGCAGCTACGAGTACCAGTCTGTCAACAATGAGCCACCTGACTCAAGACCGAACACAATTTAGGATATCTATCCAGAGGGTCGCCATGAGTCGATGCCGACTCGACAGCACTTAACAACAACAACAACAAGACAAGATCTTCCTTGTCTAAAGCCATGTTGGCTGTCTCCCATTTGGCCATGACTATCTACATGCTGAGTAATTTTGTTCTTTATGATGGTTTCTACCATTTTTCCCGGTACTGACGTCAGGCTCACCGGTCTGTAGTTTCCCGGATCACCCCTGGAACCCTTTTTAAAAATTGGCATTACATTAGCGATCCTCCAATCTTCAGGTATTACAGATAATTTTAATGAAAGTTCACAGATTACTAATAGGAGGTCTGCAATCTCATATGTCAGTTCTTTCAACACCCTTGGATGTATACCATCCGGCTCAGATGATTTGCTACTCTTCAATTTATCTAATAGTTGTAATACATCTTCCCGATGTATCGATATTTCCTTCAATTCTTCTGCACCTTTAAATACCAATTCAGTCATGGGTAACATCCCTACATCTTCCTCAGTAAAGACTGAAGTAAAGAATTCATTCAGTCTCTCCGCTATTGCCTTGTCACCTCTTAGTGCCCCTTTAAACCCCTCTATCATCTAATGGACCAACTGACTCTCTCACAGTTTTTTTGCTACGAATGTACTTGAAAGAGTCTTTATTTCGTATTTTGGCTTCCACAGTAAGCTTCTTCTCAAATTCTCCCTTTGCCTGCCTTATCAATACCTTGCATTTAACTGGCCAGTGCTTGTGCTGTTTCCAGGTTTCATCGTTTGGCTCTTTTTTCCATTTCCTGAAAGATGCTTTTTTGGCAACAGCCTCTCTGACCTCACCTTTAAATCATGCTGGCAGTTTTTTGGACTTCCTTCCACTTTTCTTAAAGCATGGAATACAGCTGGTCTGGGCTTCTAAGATAGTATTTTTCAACAACACCCAAGCTTGATGTAAGTCTTTATTTATTTAAACGTATTTCTATACTGCCTTATCCTGCAATCAAGGCGGTTTGAACAGCAAACAATCAATAAGATACAGTGTATAGTGTGCACATGCAGTGAGTAGTGTATGCATGTGAGTGTCTGGACATTGATTCTTGTGGTGCTATTTACAGCGTGCGCTTTTTACAATGCTATTGGTATCAGTTCCTTGCTTAATTACAATTATAGTGACATGTGGGGGGAATTGAGGTGTCTGTTGCATGTTTTAAGTAATGTCACCGTAGTGTTCTATGAAGAGGGTTGTCTTCAGTAGTTTCCTGAACTCCTTAAGGTCTGTTGTTGAACGTAGTTCGTCGGGGAGGGCGTTCCAGATTGTTGGTGCCGCCTTTGATAAGGCTCGTTTTTCGGTGTCCTTGCGTACCCTATTGATATCTTTAGGTGTGTTGACACGGTTGGATGTGCCTCTTCTTCTCGGTCTTGTGTTGTTGTCTAGTTGTATGAGTGGGTGTAGGCTGAAAGCTGATGATTGATGTTTGATTTTGAAAATGTTTATAATTGTCTTGTATCTAATGCGGGCACTGATAGGCAGCCAGTGGAGCTCTTTTAGGTTGGATGTGATGTGTTCTTGTCTTGTGGTGCCAGCAATTATGCGTGCTGCAGTGTTTTGTGCCAGTTGCAATGGTCTTAGTGTCTGTTTCGTTAGACTTAGATAGATTGGGTTGCAGAAATCTAGGATTGGGGTTATTAGTGCTTGTCAAACTGTGCGGAAGTGTTCCTGAGTGAGGAGGGGCTTGAGGCGTCATACTAGTCTCATCCTGTGGTATGCATTTTTGGTGGTTCTGCTGATGTGGGACTGAAGGTTAAGTTCTTTGTCCATTGTCACTCCGAGGTATTTCACTTCTGATTGTATGGGTATGGTTGTGGTGCCTATCTTGATGTCGCGGGGGGGGGGATGAAGTCGGAGTTTCGTGTGATGATTAGCGCCTCAGTTTTGCTGTAGTTTATGGTCATGTTGTCGTCTTGAAACCAGGTGTTCATATGTGTGAGACAGTCTGTTATCTTGGTGTGGTCTGGGTTGTCGAGGGTGATTGGTGTGTATATCATTATGTCATCCGCATAGATTGTGTATTTTATCCCGTGCTCTTTTATGATGTTGTATATTGGTTGGATGTAGATGTTGAATAAGAGAGCTGATAGTGCGGATCCTTGGGGTACGCCTTGCATGACTTTTATGGGTCGGGATGTGTTGGGCCCTATCTTGACCTGTGTCTGTCTGTCCGTTAGGTAAGAGTGGAACCACCTCAGTGTGGCTCCGTGTAGTCTGATGTTCTGTAGTCTTGCTAGTAGTGTTCCGTGGTCGACTGTGTCAAACGCTGATGATAGATCAATGAAGATCATGAGTATTCCGTTCTTGCTGTTGTCTATGAGGTGTAGTATGTCATTAAATAGGTATAGCAGGAGTGTTTCAACTCCATGGTTGGGGCGGAAACCGTGTTGGTTGTGATCGAGTTGTGCATGGTTGTCGATGTGGTCCTGTAGTTGATGTTGTACCACTTTCTCAATAATCTTAGCCAGTAGGGGGATGCTAGAGATGGGTCTGTAGGCTGCTGGGTTGTTTTTGTCGAGTGCTGATTTCTTCGGGATTGGTCTTATTGTGGCGAGTTTTAGCTGGTCTGGCATGATACCTTATGTTAGAGAACTTTTCACCATGTTGTGTATGGTGTGGATGAAGTTTGACTTTGTCGTTTTGATCCATGTGACTGGGCATGGGTCTGTTGGGGCCGTGCTTGTGTTGAGGGCGGTGATGATGTGTGAGAGCTGCTCTGTGGATGGGTTGCTGAATTTGTCCCAAGTTTTTCTTGGGGTGGTGGTTGGTTTGGTGCTTGTGTTAGTATTCCTTTGTGGAGCTGAGTGGAATTTGTCTTGGATGTGGTCTGCGAAGGTTTGTGGGTCTATTGGCACTTCGCTGTCGGATTTGTTCTCCTCGGTGAGTGTTTTCACAATTTCGAAGAGCTCTCTCGGTTTGTTGTTTGATTTGAGTATGAGGTTGGTGTGGTATTCTCTCTTTGTTTGGTTGATGAGATCGTTGTACTCTTTTTGTTTTGCTAAGTTTAGAGTCTGTTTGTTGGGAGACTTGGTGTGTCTCCATTGCCATTCTAATTTCCTGAGTTCTCTTTTTTTGATCCATATGGTTTTTGAGTACCAGGGTGTGTGATGTGCCCTAGTGCGGTGATCTTTCTTGGGTCTGTGTTCGGTGGCTTTGAAGGCTGCATTGATGATGCTGTTCCATTTTCTTTAACCTTTGCAACTGCTCCTTTAGTTTTTTCTTAACTATTTTCCTCATTTTATCATAGTCTCCCTTTCGAAAGTTATAAGGTAGTACTGTGGATTTCCTTACTATCCCTCGTCCACTAATTAAATCAAACGCAATCATGTTATGATCACTATTGCCAAGTGGTCGCAACACCCTTATCTCTTGCCCTAGATCTGGTGTTCCACTAAGGACTAGGTCCAATATGGCTTCCCCTCTGGTCGGTTCATGAACCAGCTGCTCCAAGAAGCAGTCATTTATTTCATCTAGGAACTTTATCTCCCTAGCCTGTCCTGCCGTGACACTGACCCAGTCGATACCGGAGTAATTGAAATCGCCCATTATTATTACTGTGCTGTAACTTTTGTTAGCTTCCTTGATTTCTTTGAGCATTTCATCGTCCATTTGTTCATTCTGGACAGGCGGTCGATAGTACACCCCCACTGCCATGGCCTTCCCCTTTTTACATGGAATTTCAATCCATAGAGATTCTACAGCAAAGTTTGTTTCCTGCAAAACTTTAATCCTTTCTGACTCATTGCCCTCTCTAACATAGAGCGCAACCCTTCCACCAATTTGATCAGCTCTATCATTACAATATTTTGTACCCAGGTATCACAGTGTCCCACTGGTTGTCTTCCTTCCACCATGTCTCTGAGATTCCAATCATATCTAACCTCTCATTTAGTGCTATATATTCTAACTCTCCCATCTTATTTTTTAGACTTCTAGCATTGGCATACAAACATTTTAGAGACTGTATTTTATTCATATTAATCTGGCTATTGGTAGGCATGGGTAATTTGGGATCTTTAAGCTCTGTCTGCTCCATACTCGAGGGCATTTGGGCTACTTTACTCTTTTTTGGAACCTCTCTGCTTTTGGTAGTATCCTTCAAGGATACATTTTTCTGAACCATGTGCTCTTGTGCGACTGTCGGCTTTCCCCTATTATCTAGTTTAAAAGCTGCTCTATCTCCTTTTTAAAGGTTAATACCAGCAGCCTAGTTCCATCCCGGTTAAGGTGAAGCCCTTCCCTTCGGAAGAGCCCCTCCTTTCCCAGTTCCTATCAAATCCAAAACCCTCATCCTTGCACCATCGTCTCATCCACGCATTGAGACTTCAGAGCTCTGCCTGCCTTTTGGGTCCTGCGCGTGGAACGGGAAGCATTTTGGAGAACGCTACCCTGGAAGTTCTGGATTTCAACTTCCTACCTAAAAGCCTAAATTTAGCCTCCAGAACCTCCCTACCACACATTCCTATGTCGTTGGTACCAATATGTTCCAAGACAGCAGACTCCTCCCCAGCACTATCTAAGACCTTATCTAGGTGGCGCGTGAGGTCCGCTACCTTTGCACCAGGCAGGCATGTTACCAGGCGATCCTCACATCCACCAGCCACCCATCTATCTACATGCCTAAAGATCGAATCACCAACTATAACGGCTGTCCTAACCCTTCCCTCATGGGTACATGGCCCTGGAGAAACCTCCTCGGTGCGAGAGGGTTTTACATCACCTGGAGGACAGGTCCTAGTTACAGGATCACTTCCTGCCACACCAGGGTGATGCTCTCCTGTCACGTGACCTCTTTCCTCTATGGCAACAGGGATGCTGCCAGACTGGAGGTGGGACTTCAGGACTATATCCCTGTAGGTCTCGTCTATGTACCTCTCTGTCTTTCTTATGTCTTCCAAGTCTGCTACTCTAGCTTCTAGAGAACGGACTCGTTCCCTTAGAGCAAAGAGCTCCTTGCACCTAGTGCACATGTAAGACCTCTCACCAACTGGGAGAAAATCATACATGTGACACTCAATGCAAAAGACTGGAAAGCCCCCATCTTGCTGCTGGACTGCTGTCTGCATCTTAGTTTTAAGCTTGTGTTTAGATTTTTAAGTTCTTTACGTACTAAGGGTTGCTATGAATATTTATAGTAATAAAATTGTACCTTACACGTTTAATATACCTTGTTCACCTGAAGCTTAATTAATCTCAGGTCCTTAGTGTATGACTGATTTGGATAACGATCTACACCTGAGAGCACCTCCTTTCCTTTAAGATATGTAAGTACCTATAAAGCTACGATTATCCCAGGGGTGTGTGGGTGTTAGGGAAGGAGGGAGGGAGGGAGGGAAGTACACATTACCTTGTCTTGTGCTGCTGAGGTAAGCTGTGACCAACTTCCTGGGTGATTAACAGTCCTTGCTTGGATAGAAGGAGTCTTTCAAAATGGCCTTTTGAACTGCCACCTGGTGTTAACACCTATTGAAAAAGTTTCACAGGTCTCTTGCCCCCTAGGTAGAAGGCCTCTTTGTAAAGGTCTCTAGAAGACTTTATTTGTTGCACCCATGACTCCTATATCCTGCATCACTCGGCACTATTCAAACAATTTGAGAATGAACAATATGAGGACTGTCTCCTGCTGCATGGGTATTTCTCATCTCTATTGTGCACGTGGTGTTATTGTGTCCTGGGGTGCTTGTCCACTATCACAGATGGGCCAGGGTCACCTGTGGTTTGGTGTGACACCTTTCTGACTGCATATCTCAAGTGACATACAAGACATGTCCTGATGCAGACCAAACTCAGTTTCGGAGAACATTCAGGACACTGGACGTTATGCAGTGGCATATCAGTGCCCAGCCATTGTGTGATTTCCTGGGTCATATTGGCACATGTTACCTCTGCATCCCTCTCTTTATGTTCTGGTGGTGGCAAACTGACATGTTTGGGAGCTGTGCCTGCTATCACACCATGTCACTGTCTCCAGAGACATGTTCACCTCCCTTTGGCGTTATTAACGGTGACATATATCTGGCATATGTGTGTCATGGGTCTTTTGGGTGACAATGCACACATGCGGTTTCCATTGGTGTTTGGTACTGGTGCTCCATTGCACGGACCTTTTGGACAGAGGACATATGGGCATATATGGTGTGTTCATCATATGGTGGTGTGCAACACGTTTTTGTTGGCACATATTAACCGGATACGCACATATACTTCTGTCAGCCTTGGTGGTGTGTCCCTAGTTGTGTGTGTGTGGTGACTTGGGGGGGGGGGTGTAGATTTGGTTTATCATTGTTTGCAGCATTACTGTGGGTTTGTGGACCATTCACCTGTCACCATTTTGACCATGTTACTTTATTATATTTGTGTTGCCACATTCTGACACACATGTATGCTTCATGTATATCAACAGTGTTTTGTTGTTTCTGACATCTTAACTGTACTCATCATGTATATGTGACAGTGACACCTGCTATGTGTGAACGGTATCTTTGCCTTCACGGGTTTGCACACGTCTGAATCTCTCACCTTATCCAACAAGTGTTGACATATGTCTGCCTGATGCGTTCACAACTGGTGATAATGCTTTTTGTGTATGGGTGGTTGTTCATGTGTTTGTTGTGGACACAGATGATGTTTGTTGTCATCATTACCCTTCCCCGGTGTTCTGTGTCTCAAACCTCCAGACACTGGCGCATAGGTATTGCGTGCCATCATGTGCCGTCATATTTTTGTGTCATTCCTCGTTATGTTGTTTGGTTGCATCTACATGATTGTGTGCGTGTGTGTGAACATCTGTTCCTGATTAATGTTTCCACATTTCTTTCTGCAGGTGATACTGGATATGGGTGTTGGGCCTGGTTGCTGACTCCTGTGCACTCCATGCAGCCTATCCGCCACATATTAGCTGTTATTAGCACATATTAGCCCTTTCTTTGTGCTGTCTGGGTAGGCAGTTGGCTTGGGGGGTTAGTATTACTGTTTGTGAGCTGTGTTTGGACACTTCAGTGTGCTGGTTCGATTCTCACATGCTCCTTTTTCGATATGTTCCCCGTTTTGCCCTTGTACACTGACCATCCACATGGCTGGCCCTTCAGACCGGCCCCTGACGCCCTTTCAGTTTAATTTGTTTACTCTTATGCATGCTGTTTTCACTGCATACCATTTGATGGTGTGTGTGCATGTGTTTGACTGTGGCTCACATCCCAATTACACACTGCGATATCAGCTGCCTGTGGTCTACGGCCTTACACCTATGGCTCAGTTGTTCATGGAGCACCGGGTCTGCACATCCCTCAGCGCGTCTTGTACTGTCTGCGCGCCTTTGATTGCAACCCCTGTGGACATGCTGATGCTTCCCATCGGCTATGACATTAACACGTGGTAATTGGCCAGAGCGCCCTGTACTGCGTGTTAACGGCCCATGGTTATCTTATCGTAGCGCCACCCACATCCTTATATGGGCATCGGTAACATTAGCGCCGCATTTACCACCGGTGACGTTACCCCACCTTAGTAAACATACCCCTTTGAGTGGTTTGAGCGGTGGGGTAGTTTGGTATTTGGGTTGGCACTTAGCAAATGCAGGATGATTCAAGGAGTTAAACCTTGTTGGTACTGTATGTTATAACCCAGTTAGAAACACAGGATAAAACAGGACAATACAAGTTATTTAACATGCAGTAATATGGAGTTTTACAATGGTATAAAGGGTGGTTGAAAGATCTGTTTCAGAGTTTTAACCTTGGTGGTTAAAACTATTGAAACACTGGGGGAACCATAATACAATGTGGGGGTTTCAGCAAGTAGTCATATGCAGTTTACAATTACTTAATGAAGAGTTATAATTCAGGTTCAATGATTTAAACTTGAGAATGGTATGTGATCTGACCTCAGGATCATACAAGACAATGTGAAAGTTTTTAATGGGTATTATAACACTGGGAGAGTCACAAATATAGTGTAGGAGTTAAAGCAAGAAGTCTTGTGCAGTTTACAGTGGCTTAATGAAGAGCTAGAGATCTGGTTCAATGATTTAACCTTGATAGTGGTACTTAATCAATCCGAGTATAATACAAGACCATGTGAGAATTTTTAATGGGTTACATTATGCTTGTTATAGTTCTATGGAGAGTATGCTAGAGCTGGTTCATACTTACATATGACACTTTGACTGTTTGGTATGCGTGCAGTGTGAGGTTTGCAGTTATAGAGCTTTATAGCGATTCTGCAGGTCCCTTTGAAAAAATAGTGTGTCTGCAGTGTGATTTTAATAGATAAAGGAGAGTGTTACCTTGTATTGTGTCCTTTGAGGATCTTGTTGAGAAGGGTAGGATCATTTCCACAGTACAGTGGTTGATGTTCTATCTCCCGACGACATTCCCCGCCTAAGGGCCATGCCAAAGGTCCCTCTGGCGAGGCCTTCAGGTACGGGTCTGCCAGGGCAGGTGCGCCTTCTGCACACTGGCTTTTAAGGGCAAGCAGCAGTCACTTGTGGAGGAGTTTTTGTGGACAATTTTGGAGCACATGTAGCAAGGGGAAATCCCCGTACCGAGGAGAGTTGCAGTGGAAGGCAAAAGGCAGATGGACTGAAACAGTCTCACCTTCTTCCCTCGTTGGTGGCAATTGTTGGTGCTCTTAAACAGGCATCTATACACCCAATACTAAAATCAAATGTACTGGACAAAATCCAACCAAGTTCCTATGGACCAATATCAAGCCTGCCATACTTAGCAAACATAGTCCAAAACCAACTACAGGACCACTTAGACTCAAATAATCCAATTGATTCTCAGCAGTACGGTTTCAGAACACATCATGGAGTCAAAACCCTTATCATAACACTATTCGATATACTCAAAGGGATTGAAAACCCCCAAAATGCCTTCATAATGATATTCTTAAATACTGCACCAGCTTTTGATTCAATTAGCCATAATATACTTTTAACAAGATTGCAACAAATCGGAATCTGCAGTATGGCCCTAACCTGGTTCACTTCATGCCTAAGGGATCGCACCCAACAGGTAAAAATTGGCCTAGAAACATCAAAACCAAGGAACCCCCAGGGCACTGCACTATCTGCCCTTTTATTCAATATCTACCTCCAACCAATCTGCCAAATTTTTCAAATGCATTAAGTTCTCTACCACATTTACGCCAATGATATCATGATGTACCTTCCAACTAATACCACAAAGGATAGCCTAGAGCAAATCATGGTATGTTATAAGGAAGCCTCTCAATGGCTCCTATCAACAACCTTACGATAAACCTCAAGAAAACACAAGCCAGGTTTATAACCAGAGACAAAGAATTCACCCCACCTCCACATATAGACCTTGGAGAAACAGCAATTGCAGTGAAAGAAGAGATAAAATACCTTGGAATTACCCTAGATAAATCATTGAACATTACCACCCACATAAATAAATCCACTCAAGCCTTTTACAGAAAGTTTAAGATGCTACAACGACTAAGACCCCTAATAATAATGGGTGATTTCAATTACTTTGGTAACGACTGGGTCAGTGTCACGGCAGGACATGCTAGGGAGATAAAATTTCTAGATGAAATAAATGACTGCTGGAGCAGCTCGTTCATGAACTGACCACAGGGGAAGTCATATTGGACCTAGTCCTTAGTGGAACACAAGATCTGGTGCAAGACATAAGGGAGTTGGGGCCACTTGGCAATAGTGATCATAGCATGATCACGTTTGATTCAATAAATGGAGGAGGGAGGGTAAGGAAAAGAGAGACTATGATAAAATGAGGAAACTAGTTAAGAAAAAACTAAAAGGAGCAGTTGCAAAGGTAAAAGATTTACATCAAGCTTGGATGTTGTTTAAAAATACTATTTTGGAAGCCCAGACCAGCTGTATTCCACGCTTTAAGAAAAGTGGAAGGAAGTCCAAAAAACTGCCAGCAAGTTAGATGCTGGCGGGCAAAGAGAGAATTTGAGAAGAAGCTTGCTGTGGAAGCAAAATTGCATAATAAAGTCTTTTTCAAGTACATTCTTAGCAAAAAGCCTGTAAGAGAGTCAGTTGGACCATTAGATGATAGAGGGGTAAAAAGGGCACTAAGAGGGGTCAAGGCCATAGCGGAAAGACTGAATGAATTCTTTTCTTCGGTCTTTACTGAGGAAGATGACTGAAGTGGTATTTAAAGGTGTATTCCACGCTCTAAGAAAAGTGGAAGGAAGTCCAAAAAACTGCCAGCATGGTTTAAAGGTGTCAGAGAGGCTGTTGCCAAAAAAGCATCTTTCAGGAAATGGAAAAAAGAGCCAAACGACGAAACCTGGAAACAGCACAAGCACTGGCAAGTCAAATGCAAGGCATTGATAAGGCAGGCAAAGAGAGAATTTGAGAAGAAGCTTGCTGCGGAAGCAAAAACGTGAAATAAAGACCTTTTCAAGTACATTCGTAGCAAAAAAACTGTGAGAGAGTCAGTTGGTCCATTAGATGATAAAGGGGTTAAAGGAGCACTAAGAGGCGACAAGGCGATAGCGGAGAGACTGAATGAATTCTTTGCTTCGGTCTTTACTGAGGAAGATGTAGGGATGTTACCCATGACTGAAGTGGTATTTAAAGGTGCGGAAGAATTGAAGGAAATATCGATACATCGGGAAGATGTCTTACAACTATTAGATAAACTGAAGAGTAGCAAATCACCTGGGCCAGATGGTATACATCCAAGGGTGTTGAAAGAACTGAAATATGAGATTGCAGAACTGCTATCAGTAATCTGTGAACTATCATTAAAATCATCTCTAATACCTGAAGATTGGAGGATCGCCAATGTAACACCAATTTTTAAAAAGGGTTCCAGGGGTGATCCGGGAAACTACAGACCGGTGAGCCTGACGTCAGTACCGGGAAAAATGGTAGAAACCATCATAAAGAATAAAATTACTCAGCATGTAGATAGTCATGACCTAATGGGAGACAGCCAACATGGCTTTAGACAAGGAAGATCTTGTCTTACTAATCTGCTATGTTTTTTTGAAGGAGTGAATAAACAGGTGGACAAAGGTGAGTCGGTTGATATTGTGTATCTGGACTTTCAGAAAGCCTTTGACAAGGTCCCTCATCAGAGACTTTTGGCAAAACTAAAGAGTCATGGGATAGGAGGCAGTGTACTATTGTGGATCAGGAACTGATTAAAAGATAGAAAGCAGAGGGTAGGGCTAAATGGCCAATTTTCCCAATGGAGAAAGGTGAATAGTGGTGTACCCCAGGGATCTGTGCTGGGTCCGCTGCTTTTTGACATATTCATAAATGACCTGGAAAGTGGAATAACGTGTGAGGTTATCAAATTTGCAGATGACACAAAACTATTTAAAGTTGTTAAAACCTAAGAGGATTGTGAAAAATTGCAAGAGGATCTTGATAAATTGGAAGACTGGGCATCAAAATGGCAGATGAAATTTAATGTGGACAAGTGCAAGGTTATGCACCAAGGGAAGAACAACCCAAACTATGGTTACACGATGCAAGGTTCCACATTAGGAACCACCACCCAGGAAAAAGATTTAGGCGTCATTGTGGATACCATGTTAAAACCCTCTGACCAGTGTGCAGCGGCGGCCAAGAGAGCAAATAGAATGCTAGGTATGATAAGGATGGAAAATAAAACAAAAGATATTATAATGCCTCTATATCGTTCCATGGTGAGACCGCACCTTGAATATTGTGTGCAATTCTGGTCGCCGTATCTTAAAAAGGATATAGCGATTTTAGAAAAGGTTCAGAGAAGAGCCACCAAAATGGTAAAGGGGATGGAAGGATACTCCTATGAAGAAAGGCTAAAAAGGTTAGGGCTCTTTAACCTGGAAAAGAGACGGCTGAGGGGAGATATGATAGAAGTCTATAAATTAATGAACGGAGTGGAACGGGTAAACGTAGATCGATTGTTTACGTTATCAGAATATAGAAAGACTAGGGGACATGCAATGAAGCTACAGGGTAAACTATTTAAGACTAATAAAAGAAAATATTTTTTCACTCAACGTGTAATCAAACTCTGGAATTTGTTACCAGAGGATGTAGTAAAGGCTGTTAGTGTAGCTGGGTTTAAAAAAGGTTTGGACAAGTTCCTGGAGGAAAGGGCTATAAACCATTATTAAGAAGTGACCGAAGATATCAATGCTTGACCCAGTACAAGCATTGTGGAACTTGTGTCTCTTGGGGAAACTGCTAGGTACATATGACCTAGATTGGCCACTGTTGGAAACAGAATACTGGGCTTGATGGACCTTGGTCTGACCCTGTATGGCATATCTTATATTCTTATGTTCTTAAAGGTGATGCTGTGGAAGAATTAAAAGAAATATCAATACACCGGGAAGATGTATTACAACTATTTGATAAACTGAAGAGTAGCAAATCACCTGGATCAGATGGTATACATCCAAGAGTGTTGAAAGAACTAAAATACAAGATTGCAGACCTACTATTAGTAATCTGTGAACTATCATTAAAATCATCTGTAATACCTGAAGATTGGAAGATGGCCAATGTAACTCCAGTTTTTCAAAAAGGGTTCCAGGGGTGATCTGGGAAACTACAGACCGGTGAGCCTGACATGAATACAAGGAAAAATGGTAGAAACCATCATAAAGAACAAAATTACTGAACATATAGATAGTCATAACTTAATGGCATAAAGCCAGCATGACTTTAGCCAAGGAAGGTATTGTCTTACTAAGTGTTATGTTTCTTTGAAGGTGTGAATAAACAGGTAGACAAAGGTGAGTTGGTTGATATGGTGTATCTGGACTTTCAGAGAGACCTTTGGCTAAATTAAAAAGTCATGGGATAGGAGGCAGCTTACTATTGTGGATTAGGAACTGGTTAAAAGAAAGCAGAGAGTAGGGCTAAATGGCCAATTTTCCCAATGGAGAAAGGTGAATAGTGGTGTACTCCAGGGATCTGTGCCAAGTCTGCGGGGTTTTTTTTCAAAATCTGTTTATTAATGTCTTACAGTACAACAATCCAACAGAACATCCAAACAATTTTCATTTTATATAATACCCCCTCCCGGGTGGGACTGTGTCTGGTCCACCACCCCAGGATTGCCACAGCAAACAGAAGAACCATACAATACAATTCCAAAGCCGTTAACCCAGAGCTCCTCCCTCCCAACCCCCCAAGGTACCAGAATCACAACAATATTACTGTACCAAAAGGAGCAACACTCACCCTAACCAACCACTATCCAACCTTTAGCACCTCACTGTGGGTTCTAGGCCCCAATCTCTGAATATAAGGCATCCAGACCAGCAAAAAGGTGGCCCACCTCCGGGGATGCCATTGCGCACTTCACCGTTCCATAAGCATAAACTGAGGTAGGCTGTTACACCACTCACAAAAAGTGGGGCCCATAGGTTCCCGCCATCGGTGAAGAATGGGGCCCTTACCCACCAGACAGGCCTTTCGCACCAGAATTCTCTCCCATCTTCCCTTTGGGTGGAGCGGTCCCATCTGATCTAAGATTACCAGCAGCCCTGTCCAGCAGATTCGCTGCCGCAACAGGCCACTAAGGTACGCCCCAATTCGCAGCCAATACCGACGAATAAAGGAACAGCCCCACCACATATGACCCAGGTCTGCCAAGGAACAACAACATTTGGGGCACCCTCGATATGTTGTAATGCCGCTTCTCATCGCTCACCTCGGAGAAAGGTGGGCTCGAATAATGCATTTAAACTGAATCTCGCGCCACCGGGCCCCCTCCACCAATTGCGCAATCCTACCCAATGCATCACGGACCGAGCCTGGGGCTATCTCTCGACCTAGTTCTCTCGCCCATGAGTTTTCCACTGCCGAATAGTCAGGAGGCAGATCAAGTAAATCCAACCGTTTCTTTGCGGTGCTACAAAAGTCTCCTCCAACTCTCGGGGGGTATAAACCTCTGTGTCCCCCAGCCAGTCAGCTAGGTGCCGGGCCTGACATGCCAGCGCGTACTTCCAAAGATCCGGAACCCCAACCCCTCCCGATCTCCACCCCCCTCTCATCCTAGTCAGCGGAATGCGTGCCATAGCCCCCTTCCAGAGAAACTCTCAGATCTCCCGCTCGATACGCAACAAGTCCCGTCTCAACAACCACACCGGAAGTGTTTGCATGCAATAAAGCACTCTGGGGAGAATCACCATCCCTAAGGCCGCCACTCTACCCAGGAGGGACAAAGGGAGAGGCGCCCAGGCCAGCAATTGTGCTCGGAGCTTGGAAAAGACACGCTCAAAATTTACTTTATAGAGCAGTGCTGGCGTCCTAGTCAACAAAATGCCTAAGTAAACAAAAGACTCCTCGGCCCAGCGAAGCGGGAATCTCCCTTGCCATCTCTCTTTTAATCTCCCCCCCTCCCCCCCACATCCAAGGCCTCCGATTTGTCTGTATTAATACGTAGTCCTGCAAATCTACCATATAGGGAGAACTCCTCCAGTAGCCGGGTCAGTGACTGTTGGGGCATCGTAAGATGGACCAGCATGTCATCTGCAAAGGTGGCTATTTTAAACCCGTGTGACCCAATACGTATGCCACATATACCCGAAGACTCCTCTATCCTCCGTATCAGCGGATCTAAGGTCAACACAAAGAGCAGTGGGGAGAGCGGGCAACCTTGACATGTGTCCCTTTCCAAACTCAATTTGTCCGATAACACCCCGTTACAGAGAATTCCAGCCGTAGGGTCCGCATAAAGCAACTCCACCATTTACAAAAGGGGTCCCGCAGCCCATATTAAGGCAAAAGACACTTCAAATAGTCCCAATGCACCTGGTCGAACGCCTTTTCCGCGTCGAAGCTGATTAACAACGATTGCAGATCCCTTTCATGAACCCACTCAAGGGAGGCCAATATTTTCCTCAGGTTCCGCACTGCATAACGCCCCTTAACAAAGCCGACTTGTGATTCATGCACCAAATCCCCTAAAACAGAGGCAAGTCTATCCGCCAAAACCTTAGCCAGCACTTTCAGGTCAAAATTCAACAGAGAAATGGGTCTATAAGATGCCGCTTGGGTGGGGTCTTTCCCTGGTTTAGGTATTAAAGTGATATATGCATGATTAGTCCCCCATTCGAACTTCCCCTGCGCCACTCTTCTGTGATACATCGCCACTAACGTTGGGGCACTAGATCTCCTAACAGTTTATAAAATTCTGCCCCAAACCCATCAGGGCCGGGTGTTTTGCAACAACTGGCTCTCTGAATGACTCTACAGACTTCCTCCACCGTCACCGGGGCATCCAAGTACGCCTGTTGGTCTGGCATCACCTTTGGCAATTGCAGCCCTCGTAGATAGCTCTGCATGTCCGTAAGAGACCCCTCCCTCCGCGCATATAGCTGCTGAAAAAAGGATCGAAGCAGTCGGGCTATGGCCGTACTGTCCTTATGTAAACAGCCCTGTTCATCCCATAACGCCGCTATCGACCGAGCCCCCCTGCTACCTTGTAGGCAGTGCGCCAAAAGTTTCCCAGGTTTATCCCCAAAGCGGTATAATTGATAACGCTAATACATGTGAGATTTCTTCGCCCTCTGGTGCAGCAATTCATTGAGAGGCGTTTGTATCTCCCAAAGTCTCCATTTGTTAGCCCTGCTGGGGTCCCCTGCACATCGCCGGCTAGCTCGTACTACCTGCTTCTCCAGCTGAACAATTTGCAACGTCAGCAATTTGCGCTTTCTCGCAGCATATGCAATGATGTCTCCCCGCAACACTACTTTAGCTGCTTCCCAGAGCAGCTCCGGTTCGTCTTCATGCTGCTCGTGATGGGCCATAAATTCCCGCCAGCATTGTCCAAGATATTTACGGAATTCAACATCATTGTAGAGCCCCATGGGGAATCGCCAAATTCTTGTCGGTGTGGCCAGGCCCCCCCATATTAAATCCACCCAGACCGGGGCATGATCTGATATCGCTGAGGGGCCTATCTGTGCTTCTCGTATCTGCGCAAAAAGCCGTTCTGAAATCAAAACATAATCAATTTGAGCGCTAGAGCCATGGGCCCTCGACTGATGGGTAAAATCTTTCTCTGACGGATATAACAGCCGCCAGGCGTCTACCATCCCCAGGCGGCGACACAACCCCCGCAGCGCTTTAGTCAGCGGAACTCGCACTCGTTCGCTCCCACCTCCCGATGTATCCAGCTCTATATCCAACACCCCGTTCAGATCGCCCGCCAAGATCAAGGGAACATCCGGCAGCTGTTCCACTCTGGAGGCCAATCGGGCGTAAAACGCCCGATCCAACACATTGGGACTATACAGGTTGCCCAACACAATAGGCCTGCCTTCGAGGCAGCCATACAGCAAAATATATCTACCTTCCGGGTCCGAATACTCCTTTTCCAACTCGAAACGAACCTGCTTACTAATCAGAATAACTACTCCACCCTTCTTTCCTTTAGCCGGGGCACCCCAGCTCTGCCCCACCCACGTTTTCTGTAATTTGGCATGTTCGTCGGCCGTCTGGTGGGTCTCCTGCAACATAACAATGTCACACTTCAGCTTGGCTAAGGCTTGCAACACTTTATATCTCTTAATAGGGTTGCCTACTCCACACACATTCCAAGAGATAACCTTCAGGTTGGACAATGATTGAGCGGGATATGCTTATCAGTCGTGGAAGAAAGATAGGGATGGACCTCCCCAGCCTGAGGTCCCCCCTTAGACAGTAAGGTGCTCCCATACTCTACTGCCGTGGTCAAGCTATATTTCCATTGTGTCTCCTGAATCCCCCACCCCTCCTAGACTCCCTCCCCCATCCCTGCCCCCGACCCCCTCCCCGTCCCTTGCCCTCCCCACTCCCAACTTCCAACCACTGCTCTCCACTTCCCTCCTTTCCTCTGATCTTCCCCACCATCTCTCCCCCCACCCTCTCCTAACCCCCTTCCTACCATACCCTAGTACCCACCTGGATCCCTTAACCCCTCTATCCGCTAGTCTGCGGTCTCTCTCCGCCTCCCCTCTTCGGAGAGAGCCAACTGAGGTCCCACTGAGTGCGACCAGCTCCCCCCCTCCGCCCAAGTACTTCATCTCCTAAAACCAGCCCCCCCCCCCCATTGGTAATAAGCCCACAACCAGCCAATAACAATGATAGAAGGCCCAAGATCCGAAGGACCCGTATTACCTCGACAAACAAACCAACCCCACCAACCCCCAAGAACTTCCCCTAACCCATCTAAACAAAACACAGGAGCAAGAAGGGACAGAACAAGGGGAAGCCCCCGAGGAACAAGCCTCGACAGCTGCCCCTTCATGCATAGAGCAGCAGACGAATTTCTGCCGAGCCCCATGGAGAGAGTAGCAGCGCTGTCCACCGCTGCTTCCCATCACTGTACAAATAAATAAGCGCCCCAACTATAGCCTCTCTAGGAGAGTGGCACAGCCAAGCTCTACCAAGCCCATAATTAAGGGACTCGAGGAGGTGGTCCCCCCGCTCCCACCCACCCACCAACTCCGGTGACCACCTACCGGCCTACTAGCGGTACAGGCCTTCCACACTCAAATCCATATAGCAGCCATATTTTAAAGTCCTTAAGAGGCTCAAGTCCATCCCAAAGCATAAATGAACGCCGTCCTATGCTCATTAGGGGGACGTCGAAGCTGCCATCTCCCGATTGACGACCTGGTCCACATAGGCCCCGGCTTCTGCAGCGGACTCGAAGACTCGATGTGCCCCATTATGCACCACATGTAGTCTGGCGGGGTATTGTACAGAGAATCTAACCTTTGCACCAACAAGCTTCTCACACAGAGGCGCATATTCTCTTCGCTTTCGGCTCAGCGCAACAGAGTAGTCCTGCGCTATCCGGATTCTAACATTGTTATACAGAACTTCGCCCTTCTGCCTGGCCGCTCGCAGAATCTTTTCTTTCAGGGGGAACCGCAAAAATTTAGCAATCACGATCTGCGGCCGGCGATCTCGGGCCTGGTTGTTTCCCACGCGGTGGACTCTCTCAATGCACACCTGATCCCCAGGCTCCGTATCCTCCAGCAAGTGCATTATCAGTGCCTCCAGATAGCCTCTGAGGTCTTTATCAGCCACTGTTTCAGGAATCCCCATTATTTGCAGGTTATTCCTGCGCGAGCGGTTTTCCAAGTCGTCTATTTTTGCTTCCTGTAGACCGACTGGAGATTTCAGGCCTGCCACCTCCTTAACCAGTGCCTCGACGCCATCTTCTGCCTGTGCAAGACAGTCCTCGGCCTCCCAGAGTCGGCTCCCCAGAGTATCGACTGAATGTCTGCAGCCCATCCATTTTATCATGTAACGCCACGAACTGGGAGGACAGAGCCGCTGCTACCGCCGCCGACTCTTCATCCAGGAACGCAGGAGATTTTGGCGAGCTTGGCGCCCCCGCCACTTCCGCCATCTTACTTGTGCCAGCCACGCGCTCCCTGTCTCTCCGGGCCGCTTTTATGGCTGCCGCCATGCTGCTTGCCATCCGCCGCAACTTTTGAACGCTGCAGGCACTCTGACACAATTTAACCAAGAGGGCACTTGATCTTCGCGGGTTTAGAACGGTACAATATCGCCGGTTTGGGCTAAGGGGAACGGAGTGCACTCAGGATGCGACCACCAACTGCCCGCATCATGTGACCTCGAGTCTGCTGCTTTTTAACATATTCATAAATGACCTGGAAATGGGAATAACGAGTGAGGTTATCAAATCTGAAGATGACACAAAACTATGGAAAATTGCAAGAGGATCTTGATAAATTGGAAGACTGGGCATCCAAATGGTAGATGAAATTTAATGTGGACAAGTGTAAAGTTATGCATCTAGGAAAGAAAAGCCCAAACTATGGTTACACGATGCAAGGTTCCACATTAGGAATCACAACCCTGGAAAAAGATTTAGATATCATCATGGATAACATGTTAAAACCCTCCGCCCAGTGTGCAGCAGTGGCCAAGAGAGCAAACAGAATGCTAGGTATCATAAGGAAAGGAATGGAGAATAAAACAAAGCATATTATTGAAAGGAAGCTTGTCTGTACAGGGCTGTGTACATTGTGAGGGTACTTAATAACACTATATTACTGAAAGTCCTCAGAAAGAGTTAACACCACAGATTCAGTGACTCAGACACTCCAGGGCCTTTACTTAGCTAACGACCTTGAGAGACTACTGAAAAATCTAGGCTGAACTTTCACATAACAGGGAAACTAGGTTTGTTTATGAAATAGATAGTGCAGGGAGAAACTTTCTCTTCAGTGACTTGAATCATAGTTATGAAAACTGCTAGTGTTAGAATTATTGTTTAAGAAGTTATGTCTGGAAATACATGTATGTCTCCTCATGATGACCTATGCTAATAAGATCTGACCTATGACAGAGACATAGAGATGCACATTATGAATATATGTGATGCTTGATGTAGAACAATAAGGTGAAAATTATGCTGTGTAATGGAATTTTGACCTATAAATAAAATAGCAAATGTCTGTGATGGTAGGGAGACAAGGTGTAAAGCTTTGATCTCCCTCCCAAAGCTTTGGTGGTTTTTATAATACAAGTGTCTGTTGTGTTTGATATTATTAACCGGATTTGCTTCCTTCTCATTGCTCTGGGTGTGGAAATCCGTTACCCAGGTGCTGTTGCCGGTGAGGGGAGGTGCAGAGTTCACAAACAGTTGTGCCGTGACTCGGATACGGATCTCTGCATTCAGGGCAAGGGCAGAAGGTGCCAGAAGATTCGTGATTATTACCAGTGATGGTTAATCTGTTAAATAGACAGGCTCAGTCTCAGATGCGTGAATGGCATGACAGAGCTAGGGCTTTAGCGTTTAAGTAAGGTAGCCCTTCTTATTGTATGCTTCTATTGTATGTATGAGAAGCATGGTGATGTAGCCATCGATTCCGTAGCACATTGGGATTCAGTGACTAGATGTAATGAGAATTTGCAGTTTCCTCTGGAGGGAACTTTCTCTGTAGATAAGGTCCATTACCTGAGATATGAGTTGGTGGTTAAGAGTAAACCGTGCAATAGTCATGAATAAATTGTGCTTACATGGTGGGAACGGATGGCACATGAAGAAAAACATAGGAATGATGTTCAAGATTTGAAACAAAAGTTGTTTGTGTTAGGAAAAAAACTAATGACCAGCTGAGCGAGTGCGGGTCACTCATGCAGCAGAACTAAGATAAGAAATACTTAAATAGAAACAGAAGTTAGGGGGCGTAGAATTGTGTATTTTGGATATTGTGATACCCTAGCCTGGGCCCTGGGGCTTACAGGCATAGGGCCGCCTTGTTATGTCCTTAAATGAAGCTTTACTGTGTCTGTCTCCTGTGAGGAACTCTGGGACTGGTAGTTTGGCTTTCTTATCCAAGGACAAATTGTAGTATGAAACCGTGGGTTTAAGCAGGGCCGGCCCGTCCATTGAGCAAGAATGTTTTTTGCACAGGGCCCCGCGTTTCAGGGGGCCCCGCACAAAAAACATTCTTCAGCATCCCAAGTTTTAAAAAAAACCAACAAACCGGCTGCTTCTGCCGCGGCAGCATCAAGAGCTCTGCCGCGGCAGCATCAAGAGCTCTGCCGCGGGGTCCCCCCCTGCCCGGCAGAGCCTCCCTGCATCATCAGCTTTCTTCAAGTCCCAAAACGCGGGCTTCTTTCAGAGCTGCGAGAGTTTCTTTTCTCGCGGCTCTGTTAATCCCGCCGGGGCTGATGGGATTTCCCATCACCCTCGGCGGGATTAACAGAGCCGCGAGAAAGGAAACTCTCGCGGCTCTGAAAGAAGCCCGCGTTTTGGGACTTGAAGAAAGCTGATGATGCAGGGAGGCTCTGCCGGGCAGGGGGGGGCCCCGCGGCAGAGCTCTTGATGCTGCCGCGGCAGAAGTAGCCGGTTTGGGTTTTTTTTTTGTTTTAATTTGGGATGATAGGGGGGAAGGGGGTTTAGGACTGGTAATGGGCCATGGGAGGGGGGAGGCTAAACAGGAAGTGGGCTGATGGGGGGGGTGGTGGTTAGGACTGGTAATGGGCCATGGGGGGGGTTAGGACTGGTAATGGGCCATGGGGGGGGGGGTTAGGACTGGTAATGGGCCATGGGGGGGAGGCTAAGACTGGAAGTGGGCTGATGGGGGGGGGTGGGGGTTAGGACTGGTAATGGGCCATGGGGTGCGGGTTAGGACTGGTAATGGGCCATGGGGGGGGGGTTAGGACTGGTAATGGGCTATGGGGGGGGCTAAGTGGGCTGATGGGGGGGGTTGGGACTGGTAATGGGCTATGGGGATGGGGATAAGGCTGGAAGTGGGCTGGTGGAGGAGGTGGTGGTGGTGGGGGGGGGGGGGGTTAGGACTGGAAATGGGCTGATGGGGGGGTTAGGACTGGTAATGGACTATGGGGGGGCTAAGACTGGAAATGGGCTGATGGGGGAGGTAGGACTGGTAATTGGCTATGGGGGGGTGGCTAAGACTGGAAATAGGCTGATGGGGGGGCTAGGACTGGAAATAGGGTGATGGGGGGGTTAGGACTGGTAATGGGCTATGGGGGGCTAAGACTGGAAATGGGCTGATGGGGGGGGGTAGGACTGGTAATGGGCTATGGGGGGGCTAAGACTGGAAATGGGCTGATGGGGGGGGTAGGACTGGTAATTGGCTATGGGGGGGGGCTAAGACTGGAAATAGGCTGATGGGGGGGCTAGGACTGGAAATAGGGTGATGGGGGGTTAGGACGTAATGGGCTGATGGGGGGTTAGGACTAGTAATTGGCTATGAGGAGGCTAGGACTGGAAATGGGCTGAGTGGAAGGAGGGCTTGAACTGCAAATAGCTGATGGGGACGGGGGCTTGGAATGGAAATGGGTTGTGAGGGGGAGGGAGCTAGAACTGGAAATGGGTGAGTGGGGGGGGGGCTAGGACAGGAAATGGGCTGATGGAGGGGCTAGAATAGGACTGGAAATTGGCTGTTGGGGGGGTGCTAAGATTGGAAATGGGCTGTGGTGGGGGTTTGGATTGAAATGGACTCATGAAGGGGCTAGAACTGGAAGTAGGCTCATGGGGGGCTAGGATTGGAAATGGGCTGAGTGGAGGGGAGCTAGGATTTGACATGGGCTGATGGTGGGGCTAGGAAAGGACTAGAAATGGGCTCATGGGGGGCTGGGATTGGAAATGAGCTGATGGAGGGACTCGGATGGGACTGCAAATAGATGGGGGAGCTAGGACTGGAAATGGGCTTATGGGGGCTAGGACTGGAAATGGGCTGATGCGGGGACTAGAAGGGAGCGGATGCTGGGTGGGACTGGAACTAGAATGGAGCTGATGTTGGGGGAGGATTAGAATGGGATGGAGCTGGGAGAGTGAAATGGAGAGGGAAAAAATATTTTGTGTGGGAGGGAAGACAAATCTACAATTGTCCGGATATTGGCAGAGTAAGTGGGGATTGAGGATGGAGGGGTAAAATTTGAGTGGATGAAATAGGAATGAGGAAAGAGCAAAAGGAGAAAGATTAGTATGTTAAAGCAGATGTAGAGAGAGAATGGAAAAAAACTAGAAGAGAGAAGAAAAGACAAATGGACAGCAGACGATGAAGAGTTAGCGGAAGACACGAAGAAACCAGAAGAAAGTGGCTGGAGCAATTGCAGCTGAAAACAAATGCACAAAAGGTAGAAAAATATCTCTTTATTTTGAATTTATTAATTGGAATATGTCAGCTCTGGGAAATGTGCATCATTAACGTCTGCGCTTTGTTTAGTACAAGAGCAAATTAATGTATAGTTTTATTTCTACAGTGTTGTACATTCCAAGTTTGGCTTTTGGGATTCCCAGTTTAATTATTGTCTTCCTGTTTCTAAATTGTGATTCCTTGTTTGGTGATGGTCTATGTTCTGCATGTGTAACTGAGCTGAGGTATTCTGTTTATGTAATTCCTATTTGACATTGCCACTTGTTCTCTTTCCCCAGTAGGTCATGTATTGTTCTCTGAAATGTATTGGTTTAATATTTGCAGCGTTTCCTTTTGATAGTTAGGGTATGGTGCTTTATGAGTCCTGGTAGTGCTGTTAGGATACGGCGGGTTTGCTATGGGTTCTAAATGGGCAGTGTTTGTAGTAGTTCCTAATGTGTCTGGCGGTTGGCACTGGATTATAGTAATGTAGAAGTCTTTTAGTCTTTCTTTATTCATACACTCATTAAGAGGCATGTTTACTAAAAGTTTGTGTATGGTAACATTATGCAAATATTTATGCAAATGAGGCCCCTTATGCAAATGAGGCCCCGCACCGAGTCTCCGCACATGGCCCCGCACCCCCCTTGGGCCGCCCCTGGGTTTAAGGCACAAGAATATTTATTGTTGTGGGATTTCCATAAGCATTAAATTCAGAACACAGGCATTCGGATACTTCTCCAAACATAAGATGAAAACATGGATAACTGGAAAAGAATGCTGAACAAAAGTCTTTCTAACACTGGCAGATGTTCTCAACAAACACATTAGCATGCACAGCGTAGTCTCTGGTATTCATTCAACAAAAAGGTAAACTTCTTCTTATAACAAATACTTTACTTTTCAAAACTCTTGGTTAAGGAACAAAAACCTTCTTTGCTTCAGAAGAATCTTTTATCAATTACAGAGTTATGCACACATTGCTTCTCACCAAGTTTTACTTTTCTTTCTTAGCACTGCTTACCAGCTTCTAGTCTTCTTTCAGACAAAAAGAGCAATCCATCGGGGATTCCCCCTGGTCATACTCTGGCTCAAAGGAATCAATCTGCATATCCTCTGGGGTTACAGAATGCTTATCCCTTTCTACCGTTTCAAAAGCTTCAAACTTCCTGTCTTGTAAAAACTTCTGAAACTCACTCCACAGCTGTTTTTTCTGGTAAGGATCAATTATGTTGGGAGAGTGAGCTTTTCTCCCTGGAAACACTTGCCTTAACATTTTTAGTGTGCTTGCTTCAGCTTCTCTGCTCCCAGCTGGGCTCCGGCTCTTTCCACAGCCAAACGTATCCACCCACCTTCTAGCAGTTGAAGTTCTCAGCAGTGGCTCTTGCACCCTAGATTCTGCAACCTGTTCCACCTTGTCTGTAAGCTTTCCAGCTATACGTCTGCTAGCTTCAAGCTTAGGAGCATTTATCAGGCACAAACTGCTTCCCTTCTTACTGGCCTCATCCAGCAGCTGGAAGTCAGAGCTCCTATGCCTTTCTCCACTCTTTCTTTCCTGGACTCCCTCCTGGAATCTCTCCTGGGATCCTTCCTCCTCCTGGATCTCTTTCTGGATCTCTCCCTTTTCTGGTCTGACTCAGGTTTTAAAAACCGTTTCTTGTTTGCCACGCCCTTGCTTCTGCACAGGTGTTTACAATCACTGCCCAAGCCTGCCCCCACGTCAGAGCTTGGGTGTGGCTTAACCTCAGCAGAAACAGGATTTTTTCTCAAGCTTGCCTTGCAAACTCTGTGCAAAGCTGGTCTGTCACTCATTTTAAAGGCACAAGCATTGTTTTCTTCTATTTCCATCTGCTCCTGTCAGCTCTCATCGTCACAATATTTGTAATAAGAATTGAGAGCACATGTGGACAGAGAAACAGAAAGTGTTGTACATGTAATATGTGATGACGAAGGCAGTTCAGAGGAAATGGAATGGCAGAAAAGTGAACCCTGTTCCTTTAAAAGTGCTAGCATTCAGGGTTTCCCAGGCAACCAAGAACCTCTGAGTCAGAGCACAGCCAGCATCAAGCCCCGCCCACTTCAGCACATCAGGGCTAGAGTGAAGCCTAGCAGCTCCCACGTGTGCTGGGAGAAGGGTGTGGTCCCTAGCAAAGATAAGTTTAAAACTGCTGAGTTTGAACAGTCAGTTAGCACAGCAGGGGGCACGAGGACAAGCACAGCAGAGAGGAACACAGCAGGAAGGAGAACGAGAGGAGCTCAAGGGAATAAGCAAGGAGCTCAAGGAAGCACGAGGAGTGCTGGCCCCAAGAGCAGAGACGAGCTGTGGGATCTGGGAAGAGCAGGTCCAAGGCAAACACAGCCATGAGGAAAAGTGCTACAAGGGAAACAAGCGTCTCCAGAGAGAAGGCAGCATGGCTGTGAGCAGGAAGGAGGGGAGCAACTAAGAGGCCCAGAATTCAGGCAAGTGATTGTTCCAGAATCCCTGCACAGGAGAAAATGGAAGGAGTTAGTTCCTACTGGAGGGACCAATTCAGCTAGCCAGCTAATTGGTAGAAATAGGGAGAATAGCTTATCTGCATTCCCTGACCAAAGGCTCTATGAGGAAATAGAGCAGAAAAAAATATTACTAGAAAAGTTAAACGAATTGCTGCAGAAGCAGCATAGTAAGCTCTATAGCCAGGTACCCTCTGAAGAGTGTTGTAATGATTCTGTGGAAGAAATGGAAATAGAAAGCTGCTGTGAAGGTTATGAGAATAGTCCTGAAGAAATACAATGTGCTTATTGTAGGACAAATGAGCTGCAAGGGTGCTGAACCCCATGCCCAGCTGAATGAGTGAATGTTTAAAATAAGGAAGCTGATTTGAGTGAAAGGTACAGCAGAGAAATAGTTGGTAGTTTTAACCCAAGCTATTTCTCCTCAATGCTTACAACTGAAAGAAAACTCAATGGACATTTGGAAGCTAATTGTGTATGGAAGGAAACTGTGAGGAAACAGTCTTCTGTTGAAAGTAACTGGCCTGTAAGGAAGTTAGCAGCCTGAGCTTGGTAAGCTAGTTCCGGTGTCCAAGTTAGCTATTGCTGAAGCTGACCAACCTATGAATACATTGTTGTGAACTTTATTCCTTTGTTTTGGAGAAGTATCCAGTTTTTCTGTTCAGCCCTGTTACTTTTGATGCGAGGTGTAAAACCCAAGAACAAATAAATATTCTTTGTTTCGCCTAACCACTTGTGGTCACACTACTTTGCCTGCCAGGATAAGCAAACTACAGCTCCCAGCAGCCTTAGCTGGTAGCCATCTTGGGGAAACTTATTCTAAGGGCAACCAGGCGACACTCTCCTGCTGCCCGGCTATACGCCCGGCCAGGAGGTGGCGACAGAGTGGCGTAGTTGCTACGGATCAGCGCTGGACACGCATGCCCAAAGGAGAGCTGCACAGCGTATCCAGAGGTCTACAGGAGGACGCCGGGTGGAAGCGCGAACAGCTGAGACAGGGAGAGTCTGTGGAGTTCGGCTAGTCCGGAGAGTCAGAGGTCCTGCGGAGGCCCTACGCTGCGGTTGAGTGAGACGCACCACCAGTACCAGGTACACGGTATTTAACTAAGGGTAGTTAAGGATACCGGTACTGGGTGGGGGCGTTTGGAGCAAGTAGCAGGAAACAATACCTGGTGTTTGTGCCGCACTTGGGTGTGTTTTTCCTTTTCTTTTTGTCATTTTTACAGGTACAAAATGGCCACGGAGTTAAAGGAAGTCCTTACGTGGATGGCATCCCAATTTGACCGCCAGAAAGAGTTGTCCTTGGAGCTCCAGGAAAGGGCTGCCGCCAGATTGGAGGCCCAGCAGAAACCGTTGGTGGAGTTACTGAAGGCGGGGTTGAAAGAGACCAAGAAGACGCCAGAGCCGGATCCAGCCACCACGGGTTTTGCGGGACTGGGGTTGAAAGAGACCGAGAAGACGCCAGAGCCTGTTCCAGCCAATACAGGTTTTGTAGGACTGGGGGTAGCCCACACATTTGGACCCTGGTCCAAAGAGACCCTTAACTTTGGACAGTTAAAAGAGGGAGATAAGCTTGATGACTTCTTAGAAGCCTTTGAGAGGGTCGCTCAGATAGCCAATTCGCCAAAGGAACAATGGGCGGTAAGGCTGGCCATTTCACTGACCGGTGAGGCCTTAGCTGCCTACCAAGCCGTTCCAGCATCTTTGGTCAATGACTATTATGAGGTAAAGCGAGCGATAAAGGATAGGCTGGGCTTGACACCCTCGGTCTATCACCGCCAGTTAAGGAACGCCAGATTGCATTCAGGTGAAACACCGAGAGCGTTTTACCACCGCCTAAAGGGGCTGGTATCCAAGTGGTTGGAGCCAGAGGGTAAAACATTGGAGACGGTGTTGGATAATATCATTCTTGAGCAATTTCTAACAGCTATCCCAGAAAAGATGCAAACTTTCCTTATATTACAAGGATGTAAAAGTACGCAGGAAGCTATAGTGCTCTCTGAGCGGTTTTTAGAAGCAGAGGCTGTAGCCAAGGATAAAAATGTTGCTTTTACTAGAATGTCAGGTGCTGTGTCAGATAGGGAAGGAAAGAATGTGAAGGATGAATGTGCTCCTACTGATAGAAGAAAGTATGTGAAGAGAGCTTGTTACAGATGTGGTAGTGAACATCATTTACAGAGGGACTGTAAAATGAAGACAGCCTTAGTCTTGAGTGAGACAAGTAAGGCTGGAGAAGGGTTCCTACTAGACATCACAGTACAGGGTATACCAGCGAAGGCATTATTAGATTCAGGCTCTGATCAATCCATGCTTTCCAAGAGCTTGTGGCGTAAGATAAGGGCCCAAGATAAAGAGACACCCAGTACACCCACGGGCACAGTAAAGATCAGGTGTGTGCACGGAACCACGTCCACATATCCAGTTTACCAGGTCCGGGTGAAAGGGTTAGGGCTTGAGAGAGAGGTCCCTGTTGCAATAGTCCCTCGGTTACCACAGGAGGTAATGCTCGGGAGGGATTGGCCCCAGTTCCAAAAGGGTATGCAGCAACGTTTGCAGAAGAAAGAGGGGATGGTGGCTGCCAGTACCGCACCTGAAACCCCTCGGCCAAAAGCCTCAATGCTTACAACTGAAAGAAAACTCAATGGACATTTGGAAGCTAATTATGTATGGAAGGAAACTGTGAGGAAACAGTCTTCTGTTGAAAGTAACTGGCCTGTAAGGAAGTTAGCAGCATGAGCTTGGTAAGCTAGTTCCGGTGTCCAAGTTAGCTATTGCTGAAGCTGACCAACCTATGAATACGTTGTTGTGAACTTTATTCCTTTGTTTTGGAGAAGTATCCAGTTTTTCTGTTCAGCCCTGTTACTTTTGATGCGAGGTGTAAAACCCAAGAACAAATAAATATTCTCTGTTTCGCCTAACCACTTGTGGTCACACTACTTTGCCTGCCAGGATAAGCAAACTACAGCTCCCAGCAGCCTTAGCTAGTAGCCATCTTGGGGAATCTTATTCTAAGGGCAACCAGGCAACACTCTCCTGCTGCCCGGCTATACGCCCGGCCAGGAGGTGGCGACAAATAGGGACCTTAAGAATGGCAATAGGTCAAAGTGTTACTGTTGCAAAGGAATTAAGAGTTACTGATGAACTTATTGACAGAATTGAGAGAGATTTGGGACAGACATTATGAAACTTATAAAAAGGAGCATGACAGATTATATCATGCTCTAGGTTCAAATCAGGAAGCTATGTACCAGCAAAATAAATTATGTTCTAGCACAGTTAAATCTGAAACAGCTAAGGGAAGTGATATTGTGCCTACTTATCCTTTCCATTTGTACCCAGTGAACTTGACAGGTTCTATGATTGTGCCTGCAAATTGGAGCCCTAAGGAAGTGTTTGATTTGGCTAAAACTTTTCCTAATTACAGGGATAACCCTGGTAGATTTGTGTCCTTATGGCCTCAAATAATTAACAGTTATAATCCCACTTGGGCAGATCTAGATAATTTGTTTAGGGCTGTGTTTTTAATCCAGTTTATTTTCATCCAATCCATGTGGATAACTGGCAATGGCCACTCACAGACCCTGTGATAGATTTTCAAGAGAAGACTCAAAGAGATAATTTAGTTTTGAGAAGAGAAAAATTGTTAGAATCCATTAAAGTAGTATGTAAGCCTGAACAGGATTGGTCGAGACTGACATCTCTAAGGCAGGATAGGGGTGAAAAGTTTACCGATTTCCATACTAGGTGTACGCTAGCTTTTAAGGACTATTCTGGTAAGGAAGAAGACACACCTTTAGGATTCCCTAATATTTTTGTAAATGGCTTGCATCTAAGAATAAAATAAATTTTGGAGACTTCAATAATAGATTGGTCAGCTAGAACAGCAGATGCAATTCTGGATGGTGCTCGATACAGTGAATTGAAGTTTATCAAGGAACAGCAAGAAGAGCAAACCAAGATAGATGCGAAAAAGACTAAACTGCTCAATTTACAGATTGCTTCTATGCAGCCACCCATGGGCAGGGGTAGGAGTAAAGCCAGAGGGAGAGGAGGTTATGTGAATTCCTAGCAAGGACATGGACAGTCAAAATGAATGTGTGCTTGTTATACTTGTGGTGAGATTGGACATTTACAGTGTGACTGCCCCCAGAATCAGAATCTTAATGTCCAGAAAGCTGATTTCCCTCCAGTAAAAGCTGAATTCACTCCTGTATATGAATGTTACTCTAGCCCAGAAGACTTTGGATGAGATACATGGGATGCATGACTATTGTTGAATTTGAATATAACCCCTCAGGGTGAGTTAGAAGCTAAGCTGGAAGGATCTAATTTGAAGTTTATTATTGATACTGGAGCTACTATTTCAGCACTGCGTTTACAAGATTTGCCTGCTATTTATCACACTCAGCTAGCGTAAGCACTGATAGTGCACTGTGAAGGCATTGAGGGTAAAATAATTCCTCATCGCAAGCTTGAATTTTTACCTTTGTAGATTGGAGAGACTGTGTATCCTACTAACTTTCTTGTGGGAGAAACTTTACCAGTAAATCTTTTAGGTTGGGACTTTTTAACTGCACACCATGCTACTTTATCCTGGATAAGTGGAAAGTTGTTTTTCAGCTGTATTCTCTCTGAAGTGCCTTCTCCTGCATATGCCAGTGTCATTCATCCTGCTCTTGCAGAACTTCCTTCTACCCTGTGGGCAGTGCCAGGATCCAAAGTCAGATCCCTTTCCATTCCGCCTGTGAAGATCACCGTGAAACCTGGAGCCCAGCTTCCCAGACTCAAGCAGTACCCGCTACCAGCAGCTGCCATCGATGGAATTCGTCCTGTGATTGAGGATCTTCAGAAGCAAGGTATCATCTATCCTACAACTTCACCATGTAATACTCCAATTCTTCCTGTGCTGAAGGCTGATGGTAAGACTTCTATAAGTCGTACCGTCAGCCTTTAGCACAGGAAGAATTTGTGCAAGACCTGCGAGCAATAAATAATGTAATTTTGCCAATTTTTCCCTTGGTACCTAATCCACATGATATCTGGACATAGATACCTACAGGGACTACCTGGTTCACCATTGTGGAATTGAATTCTGCTTACTTTTCAGTGAGAATTAACAAAGAAAATCAATTTTTATCTGCTTTCCAATTTGACAATAAACAATAGACCGCTTTGTGCCAAGGGTACACTGATAGTCCTACGTATTTTACGCAGGCCTTAAGAACTGCACTGCTTGATGTAAGGCTCGACCATGCCTCTTTAGTTCAGCATGTTGATGATTTGCTTTTATGTTCACCAAGTTATGAGACTTGTTTGTCAGATTCCTTGTCTTTATTGTCTCATATTGCTGATTTAGGATTGAAAGTCAATTTGTCAAAATTGCAATTTGTATCTCAAAATGTTACTTTCCTAGGTGTTACCCTAACACCATCTGGATGTGCAATTATCTCTGCTAGATTGAAACCTATACTTTCATTGCCTTTCCCAGCAACACCAGTATTACTGCGCAGATTCCTGGGTTTGTTAATCTTTTGTAAACAATGGCTAGCAAATTTCTCAGACCTTACTGCTCCGCTTTATGCTCTCATTGGGAAAGAAGGACCTGAAGGTCTCATTGTACCTAAACTGCTACAGTGGAAAGCCTTTTTGAATATAAAGTCTGCCCTGGAAAATGCGCCATGATTATCTTTGCCAGACTATTCTCTGCCATTCAAACTGTATGTGGCTATTTCTGATTCCTCTGCTACCTGTGTGCTTTTACAAGCTTTCCCGACTGGTCGCAAGCCAGTAGGCTATTTCTCAAAGCGATTTGATTCAGTGACTTTATTTTATTTATTTAAGAATTTTTATATACCGTCTTTCTGCAAATCAAGACGGTTTACATAGAACTTTTCATGGCAGTATGTTTCTACTGTTTACAATGGAACAAAGTAACAAGGATACATAGGTTAAAAATATGAAACTATTTACATAGGTACATACAGGAATACCACACGGTTGCATGATAGAATTTGAGAGGGCAGGGGTGAGGAGGTGGAGGCAGGGGGCTAAGAACAAAGGTGGTAGGGAAAAATGTTTGAGGAAGAGATGAGTTTTTAACTTCTTTTGGAACTCAGAGTGATCAGAACAGTTTCGCAGCTCGTGAGGAACGGCATTCCATAAGGATGGGGCATAGAGGGAGAAGGCCCTGTTACTAGTAGATTGTTTGCTATATCTCTTATTTGTAGGGATAGAGGGAGAAGGCCCTGTTACTAGTAGATTGTTTGCTATATCTCTTATTTATAGGGATGGTCAGTAGGTTTTTAGTAATGGAGCGGCGTGTTCTTGTGTTATTGGTGGAGGGAAGGAGTAGGGAGAGGCATGGAGCCGACTCATTGGAGATGATTTTATGAGTAAGGGTAAGTACCTTGAATTTAACTCTGTATTGAATGGGGAGCCAGTGGAGATCATAGAGGAGTGGTGTGATGTGGGATCGTCTGGGGTTGTTGGTTATAAGCTGAGCAATCGTGTTCTGGGCCAGTTGGAGCAGTTGTATGCTGTTTTTGGGAAGGCCATAGTAGATATGGTTACAGTAATCAAGAGAGGGGATTGTAAGGGCCTGACAGTACGAAAAGAGTCAGGGCTTGAGAGGTTTGAGGTTCCGAAGGGTACGTAACTTTGCGTATATTGAATTAGAGGTTCTCTTTATCTGATCAGTGAAGGAGAGGTTCTGATCAAGGATAATACCAAGATATTTCACTTGGATTTTTATGGTGAGTGAGAGATCACCAATAGTAAGGGTTGGAGGTGGGGTGTATGAGGCATTGGAAAAAACTTGAAGGACCTCAGTTTTGGATTGATTAATTAGGAGGTTGTGCTGGGAGAGCCAAGATTTTAGGCTAGTTAGGCATTCACTTAGCTTAGTAAAATTGGGGCTTAAGGTTAAATGGGGTGAAGCACATCATGTCGTCTGCATATAATTGGTAATGAATTCCATAGCTTTGGAAAATCTTGCAGACAGGTTGGAGGAAGATGTTAAATAGTAGAGCAGATAGACTAGATCCTTGGGGGACACCTTGTTTTAGGATAAATGGAAGGGAAGTATCATTTCCAATACGGACCTGTTGTGTTCTATGATCTAAGTAGGAGCGGAATCAGCTTAGGGTTGTGCCTCTCAGTCCTATTTCATGGAGTCTGTTTAGGAGTTGATGGTGGGGAAAGAGTCGAAAGCAGCGGATAAGTCAAGGAATATGAGTAGGCATCCTTGTGTAGTATTCTGGGTGTGAAGGTACAAGGAATTAGTAGGGAGGTAAGGAGGGTTTCAACTGCATGGTTCTTTTTGAAACCATGTTGAAATAAATCGAGGGGAGAGTGATCATCAATATAATTCTGAAGTTTGGTTTGGACTAGCTTCTCGGTTATCTTTGCAAGGGATGGGATACTAGAGATGGGTCTGTAGGAAGTGGGGGAAGTGGGATCAAGTTTTGTTCCTTTTAGGATTGGATGGATTGGGACTCCCACCATGTCTACGTAGTTTGGTAGCAGTGGATTTGCAATTTCAAATGACTGATTTTCTAGTTTTACAGCACCCTCTTGAAGTGTATGTATCACATTCAGTTTCCAGGTTGCTTCATTTATTTATTTATTTATTTAACATGTTTTGTATCCCGCCTTTTCCTTCAATCAAAGCGGTTAATACAGCACAAAGTTAAACAAAGGTGAGGGAAACATACATTGCATTATCATTACATCACAACAAAACACTAGGAGTACAAACAGGGAACACAGTACATAACTTACATTACATTACCTTACATTAACTACAAACAGCATATCGCTGAACAGAATGAGCATATAGCAGCAGATAGTGGGTCTCGCACGGTCCACCGCCTAAGGGCCACGCCAAAGGGCCCTCTTGCGAGGCCCTCAGGCGCGGGCCCGCAAGGCATGGGCGCGCCATTGCTGAAGGGATTTTAAATGATTTGAAAAGTGCTCAATTTCTCAGCCTCATGTTACAGTACATACTACACCAATATGCAACCCTTCAACATTTCTAGCTCCATTGACAGATCTTGTGGAGGATGATGGGTCTCATGATTGTTTTCAAACCATTGTGCAGACCAAGAAGCATGGCAAGCTGCCCTCCGAGCATCAGTGTCACCGACATTGTTGTACTTAAAACCATCTAACATGACTTTGTTTTCCCTTTCATCTCTCTTACAGCACTATTGAGATATTCCCTTTGAAACTCAGGTTCTGTGGATTTCGTGGGGTGCGACCTGTGATGCACAGGGCTACTGGAAAAAGGATCATCTGCTCATTCGCCCTGACAGTCTATTGTTTCCACTAGCCCTGTTCCTGCATCATAAGCTTCACCTGTCAGCTGTGGCTATGAATCATGCCTTTTTGGTTCTCTGGTATCACCCAAATATTTTTTCTGTGGCACAGGCTGTGTATGCAGCTTGTCTGCACTGTTTCTGGCTGGCAGATTAGGGACAGTTATTCGGGTTTTTGCCACCCTTCCCAAACCTTCCGGACCCTTTTTGATTTTGCAGCTTGATTTTACAGACCTGTCCTGTGCCAGAGGGGGAAACAGTATTTGTTATTGATCACTTGTCTTTTCTCCAGATGGATAGAAGCTTATTCCCCTACCATTACGACTACTGGTGTCTCCATCAACTTACTGCTCACTCAGTTTATTCCTATTTTGTTTTTTCTTCTGATTAGGATCCAGCCTTTGTTGCGAGTGTCTGGGAGGGTATTGAACAATGGTTTGGGATTAAAAGACAACTGCACACTCCTTATCATCCGCAAAGCTCTGGCCAAGTGGAACGGATGAATAGGACACTCAAAGGTCACTTACGCACTCTGACACAGGATTGGGCTACAGATTGGATAGAAGCCCTTCCTTTTGCCCTTATGGCAGTGCGTAATTCCCCCCAGCGTGCTCGAGGAGGCCTGACACCATATGAAATAGTTACTGGACGTCCAGCTACTTCTCCACATGAATTGACAGTAATCCCAGATCCTCAACTGTTGCGCAGCAATATCTTGACTTATTGCGCACAATTGCACTCAGTCTTGTCTGTTTCCCCTTTATTGCAGGTGAATCCTCAGCAAGATACAACTTCAGAGTTATCGCATCCGGAATTGAAGCCAGGAGATTGGGTCCTGATTAAGAACTTGCATCCAAAGACACTTTTTGCTCCAACGTTCCTAGGTCCATTCCGTGTGCTCCTGGTGGGATACTCAGCTTGTAAAGTGGAAGGACAATCTTGTTGGATACATCTTTCACAGTGTAAAAAGGCTCCTTCACAGGATCCAGAAGGCAGTTCCTTGCATCTGTGACTCAAGAGAGGTGTCTTCTGTTGTTGCAATGCAGAGACTCATTCAGAATTGGACAACAGTGATATTGCTGAAAAGACTATCATGATTAAGTGCTTTTTGAATGAACTAATTATGTAAGAGACATTTTACAGCATCTATACTGCTGATTAGGTTGATAAAATTAGTTTGAGTTAGTTCTTTACTGATATATAAGCAATGACCTTTTGGCACTTAACCTCTACTTCATGAAGAGATTGGGAGTTGGGGGTGGTTATAGTTATAGTGTTTATCTTCTGTCACGCCACCACCACTTGCCTCTAGTTTAGAGGGGCGTAGATTATTGAAGGAACTTTCTGCTGTATGCTTTTTCAGCTTTTTTTTTTTTTTTTTTAACTATTTCTCTGCAGTGCCCTCTGGGAAATGTAGTCCTTATTCAGCTGTATGGGTGCAGCATGAAGAAAGCTGTCAGGCTCAAGTAGGTAAGGCAAATGACAGAAATTTATTATTTTTATATACACAATTGTTCTATCATACCACACATAGGATTGTTGGTTCAGGACTCTTTGAAGCAAAAATTGTCCAAAACATATCCAACCACAAAATGCAGTTTTAAACGTTCTCTCTATTGCAGGATACACAGTCTTTACCAGCAAACCTATTGTATTCCCTTCTTGGCCTTGCTGGCTAAAGCACAAAACAAAAGCACATTTAAAGTCTGTGGTAAACTTCCCCCTTATAAACACATGGGGATCTCAGCCACCCTGCTTGTGGAATAAGGGTACCTTTTTCCTGGAAGACCTTCTTTCAGGACTGGCTTGCCTTCTCTACGTTCCCCAGGTTTAAAGTTTGGCACAAGGAACATTACATGGGAGTGTCCTCCATCAGCTTCACCTCAGGCTCTCCCAGCTGCATAGGCTCTGACTCCCCGTCCTGCTCAGCTAACAGCCTCCCGGGGGACCTTGGAGTCTCTCTTGTTCCTAGCTCCAAACTCTCCTGCAGCTGTGCTACATGCCAAATAGCACTCTCTCCAGCTAGAAGCTCCATTCCTCTGCTCTGCTCAGCCTGGCTTCCTGCTTCTCCTCTCCTCCTTAAGTCATACTCTGCTCTGGGTTCATACTTCCAGGGCTCTAGCTCCAACCCCACCCTACTCAGGTGACGGCAATCAGCCTGACTCCGGGCACCTGAGTGCTTGAAGCATGCACTGCCTAAAGGGTTCTGAGCCTTATTTATTTATTTATTTTATTTATTTACATTCTCTTATATACCGCACTATTCTGCATCAGTGCGGTTTACATTGAACAAACTGAAATTACATTTAACAGTATTATAAGCCTTGTATCCTCTCCCCTTAATTCCACTAGGGGGAGCATGAAATGTAGTCCACGTGGAAGTTTTCTGATCCCTGGAGGTGTTTATGGCTTTCCTACCCTGACTAGGGTGAATTCCCTCTCTCTTTGTCCTCCCCTGGACAGGCCTCCTTGCACACTTCATAGTACTGTGTTTTCATTTTTCTCAGAATATTTATTTTTGGAGTAATTAATAGTTTTAAATATTTAGAGGTCTGTTAAGAATGTTTCCTTATCTGGTCATAGTTGTGTTCTAGCATGCTATTGTTAATGAAGCAGTACTGCATTCCGAATCTTGGGGAACGTTATGGAGAACATCCAAATATCTTTGAGTCACATTTACACTCAGTCACAAAACACTTTAATCTTTCAGATTGTGCTGTTTGCCTTCCAACTGTAACAGCCACTCAGCATGGGTTTTTGCTACGAGCTAGGCCTAAAACCTTTCAAATGTTTCGTGAAAAAAGCTTTTAATCTAACCACTGTACAATGGTCTCATACAAACACAAACCCTAGAGTGATTAGCTCTATGCCTCTAATGTCCCCTCCAATATGTTTTACGGCTCAAAATACAGGAAAAAGGTAAAAGGTAGGGGACACTCCTTGGAACATTTGTAAAACAGGAATGCTACATAATTCCTCTACCTGGTATAAAAAAATCTCATGTAAGAAGTTCCTTTATTTCAGTAGTACAATTTAGTGCCAATTCAAGGGAACCAGGTGCATGATCATGAATTGTTACAGTATAATAGTTCCGGATACCCAACCCCTTTGAATGACTCTAGTTCAGACCCAGACATACGTAACTGGAGTTGCCCCTTGTTAGATTACGTTCCCAGGGATGGTAATAGCCTATCTGTAGGAATTGAAGAGATGAGTATTACTCAGTGGGCTTTGAATGACTGTACACAGAATATATCTTGTCCCCACAAGTTGACAATTTGGGAAACTGGGTTAGTGGCTTTAGAAGGAGATTATTTTGTGTGTGGTAATCCTGCATATACAGAACTGCCTAGAGGCTGATCAGGTACTTGCTATGTTGCTCAGTTAGATACCCCATGGCAATTTTTACTGTACCAAAATATTACTTTATTGTCAACCCCTAATGATTCTTTAAGAAGAAAAGAGAGATTTCCCCCAGGATAAGGCCATAGCAACTGCACAGCAACTAATGGACTTTAACTAAATCTCAGATTATGCATTTACAGGCAGTTGTTGAACTTACAGCCCTGGATTTCACAGAGGCAATTAGTGTGTTACAAGGTGCAGTGGACAAGGTCTCTTCCTATTGTGATAAGGAAGCTTATCATAGCTCAGGAAGGAGCTATAGAAAAGGTGAAGTGACTCTGAACAAGCAACCTGTCAGTTCTGGTAGAAATAAGAAAACAGAATTTTCCCATAAAAGAATACCAGTCCCAGAATGCACCAGGTTTCCAACAGCCATTAGAGGAGCTGAAGTGGGGAAACGTGTGTTCAATCAGGAGGGTTATGAGGTAATCCCTAAGCACTCATCTCAAAGGGCAGGGCCTGATTCAGCACAGCTGCGCTGTGTTAGGGGGGAGCACTCATCTAGGCAGAATAAAGGTAGAGTTTATTCTACAGAGAATTATCCTCATTATCCTGAGAATCAGCTTGAGCTTGATCATCAGTTTCATCTGAAGGATCATCAGAAGCAGAAGCCAAACCGGACGGACAGAGAGGGAAAGAAACCCTTTGGAAGAAGGAAGAGAAAAGCCTTTGAGAGGTCTAGAAGAGTCCAGAGCAGTACGTATACTGGGAGGCATTTCAAGGGCCAGCATACACCATTGGACTGGGGAAAGCCAGAGGAATGGTGCTGCAGAGCTAGGAATCTCCAGACGCTACCTGTGAGGGAGACGGCTGCACGTGGAAGGGACCCTAAGACCCGTGCCAGAAGGTATGTGAAGAGAGATCCAGTGTCCAGGGATCTGGATTGGAAGGCTGGACATAAGAACTGGACTACATACTGGCCAGGCTATATAGAGAGGAACTCTAACAGCAATGGAAGCTCAGGCATGAACACTGATCTATGCCCTAGCTATAACCTTGAAAGACAGCAGGGAAACAAGTATTCTCCTGAAAGTGCTCCATTGAGAGATTCATCTATGCCAATCCATGATATTGAACCCATGCTTGTTGAAGAAGGGGGAATGATTGCAGATGAAGAATGTGTTTATATGGACTGCTCTCTGTCTAAACTCCTTTGGTAACTTTCTGTTACAAAGTACAGCAACCATCACAAAGAAATACAAACGTGTTCTTTACTCAGAAAAGCTCCTGAAGCAGGATTTGACCCACACAGTAGAAAGCAAGCCAGCTAATGGGTTTCAGCTGGATAACTGCTAGCAATTGAGCCTTACCTAATTGCTTGTGAGCTAGGAGAGAATCACTTCTGAATCTATGTGGGAAGTTATCAGAAGTTAACCTGAAAAGAACAGTTTTTTTCTTTCTTTGTGGCTTTTCGTTTGTTGTTTGATATATGCTAAGAAAACATTAGCTAATGCCTGACAAGTTTGAATGTTGTTTTCCTGATTTTGACTTTGTTTTTCCAAGTTAAACACTGGAAGCATGTAACCTGATTTATGTGCTACCAAGCATATCTGTGTTGGGAGAAATAACCCCATAAATAAATATCTTATTGGCTTTACCCAAAAGCACAACTAATTATTGTGAGCAGCTGTGTCTGGTGTGAATGAACTGCATTGCCCACAATACCTTGCAAATCATATAGATATATGCACTTGCCAAGACTGTGAAGATTCTCACCCAGGCAGCCGTCTGACACTATGCAGCCCAGAATCGCATGGCTTTAGACTACCTCCTAGCGAAGGAAAATGGAGTGTGTGGATTAATCCTTGATCATTGTTGTTCTCTGCTGGATAATGAAGGAAAGGTAGTGAAAGGCCTACTAGATAAGGTTAGAAATCTTACTTTTGTCCCAAGTAGTAGTTATGTAAGTTCTTTTTCGGATTTCTTTGATTTTATTTCTTCCATTATTAAAGGGGATCCAGAATATCCACTGCTTGACCCAATTTGTATTGTGGAATCTGTGTCTTTTGGGAAAACTGCTTGGTACTTGTGATCTAGATTGGCCACTGTTGGAAACAGGATGCTGGTCTTGATTATCCTTGGTCTGATCCAGTGTGGCATATCTTATGTTCTTATACTAGAATCATCAGACCTCAGAACAGTTATCCAGGCAATGGTCAATCCACCATCCACATTTAGACTATTGTAATAGCATACTATAAGGCCTATCAAGGCAAACCCTAACACACCTCCAGCTTGCACAAAACACAGTAGCACTTGTAATATGCAAGCATCTGGTTCAGACCACATCACACCAATCTTACACAGTCTGTACTGGCTCTCCCTATTGCCAGTAGAAGTAAATACAAGAACCTGGTCATCATATTTAAGTTAATATACAAGACATATCACCATCTCACCTTACCACTCTAATATCCAAAACTCCAGACACCAGACAGAGAAGGGGCTGTATTCAAAATTCCCTATCTACACCATCTGACTTCTGAAAAACAACGAGCAATAAAGCATTTTCATATTATGCCTCAGTGCTGTGGAATTCCCTTCAATTTCTCTTATTCCCTACAATAAGAAAAATAAAAGATCTTTCTGTCTTCAGAAAAAGATTAAAAACACTACTCTTCAAGGAACACTGTGGTCAGCTCCACTCAGAATATCTAACTCCCTAACAAAGGATAATTTAATACCACACTTTAAAACATTCTCTGTCCTTGCTCAAATCCCCAACATTGCAAATATCCATCTACTCTGATATCAGTCAATCATTGATATACACCACTTATAGAATGTAAATAGTTTGTTGTTGTTACTCAATATTCCCTATTATATATATGTATATATGCTGTTATATTGTACAAAGTTAGCCATGTTCGATGTAATGTTCAATTTCTGTTCATTGTAAACAGATACAAATCTGGTGCCTTGATTGCCAGATAAGGCGATACATAACATGGTAACATAGTATATGATAGCAGATGAAGACCAGTATGGTCCATCTAGTCTGCCCAGCAAGATGGCAAGAGTAGGTGCACTTGCCGCTCCATGCAGGTCACCTCTCCCCATGCCTTTGTTTAGGGGTGTACCCACTGCTCCGTGTAGGCCACCCCTATTTATTCAGATATAAAAGATAGCTATACTTATTTTGATTTTACCCTGTTGCTATAAAGTGATTCAGTGTGTCTATCCCATGCCATTTTGAATTCTGTCACTGTTTGTCCCCACCACTTCCATCGGGAGGGCATTCCAAGCATTCACTACCCTTTCAGTGAAAAAGTATTTCCTGACATTGCCTTTCAGTTTACCCCATTGCAGCTTCATGTTATGCCCTCTACTTTTACAGCTTCCCTGTCTTTGGAAGTGGTTTGTTTGTCCATTAATACTCTGTACCTGACCAATCTCCAGGCAGTTCCGTATATGCAAGATTACCACACACAAAATAATCTCCTTCTAAAGCCACTAATCCACCTTCCCAAATTGTCAAATTGTGAGGAGAAGATATATTCTGTGTACAGTTATTCAAAGCTCACTGAGTAATATTCATTTCTTCCATTCCTACAGATAGATTATGTTCCCAGGGGTGATATTACCCTAACAAGGGGCAACTCCATTTAGGTATTTATTTATTTATTTATTACATTCTCTTATATATGGTATGTCTAGGTCTGATCTAAAGTCATTCAAAAGAATTGGGTATCCAGAATTATTATACTGTAACAATTCATGATCATGCACTTGGGTCCCCTGTGTTGACACTAATTGCACTACTGAAAGATTTTCTCAAATGGGACTTTTTATATCAGGTGAAGGAGTAATGTATCATTACTGTTTTACAAATATTCCAAGGAGGGTCTCCTACCTTTTTCTCTGTATTTTGAGCTGTGAAACAAATCGGAGGGAACATTAATTGCATAAGGCTGATCACTCTAGGGTCTGTGGTTGTATGAGACCATCTTACAGTGGTTAGATTAAAAGCTATGTCACAAAACTCCTGAAAGGTTCTAGGCTTAGCTCGTAGCAGAAACCCATGTTGGGTAGCTGTCACAGTTGGAAGGCAAACAGCACATTCTGAAAGGTTAAAGTGTTTTGTGCCTGAGTGTAAGTGTGACTCAACAATATTTGAGTGTTTCCCATGACCTTCCCAAGATTCTGAATGCAGCACTGCTTCACTAACAATAATATACCATTACGTAAATATAACCTGATTAGGAAACATTCTTAACAACTCTATATTTGTTATTACTATTATTTGACTCTGTTGTGTCATTATTTGCTTGTTCCAGTTGGTACATATTTTACCACTTATTGGCTATTTGTCTGTCCGCTGTATGTGTCATTCTCCTTTCTTTCTCATTACTATCTCCCTGTTCATTTGTTTGTTTGTTTTACCCCTTCTAGTGTGCTGTTTCCCTTCACTCACAGCTGCGCCCTGAAGTGACGCCATCGCGCACAACGCGAGTCTGTGCATGCACCGAGGGGGCTCCCCCATTTAAAGACGCTATCCATGGCGTTCCATGCCATTGGCGCGCGCCCAAGGAGCAGGACGTTCTCCTTGGGCGAGCTCCTTGGGGTGACATCAGGGGCAACACTTCATCATCTTCTACTCGAGTCTCTGCCTCCAAGTATTCCAGCTCCTTGCCCTTAAGGTCACCTGTCTCTGCATTCACTGCCAGAATCAGACCTTTTGACTCTGCTTATCGTTCTCTGTCCGATTATACGCAAATACCTCCTTCAATACCGCTGAGTCTCCGGTACTTTTCCTATCTGTCCTTTGTTTGGCTGTTCCTTATGTCTGCTATACCTGTTGTTTGGGGTCATCGGCCCCCTAATCCCTACCCGGTGCCCTACCGGGGCCGTGTGCTTTCGCAGATTTGTCTGCACCCTCTTCCCCTGGTCCTTTCCCCTTTAACGCCTAACTCCTGACCCCTTCCCTTTACCCTCTGAGCCGGTTCCATTAGCCTCTCTTCAATTAGGCCTGCTAAATTGTCAGTCCCTCAGATCAAAAACCACTCTTATTTACGATCTTATTCAACGTGAAAGCTTTGACGCCCTATTCTTAATGGAGACGTGGCTCAAAGAAGGGGAAGATCCTCTGCTTGCTTGTTATCTCCCCCTGAACTATGCGGCTATATCTGTGTCGCGAGGAGCGGTGGAGGAGTTGTGGTTATTTACCGCTCCTCGCTCCCTCTGCTTAGAATCTCTTCCTCCTCGTTATGCTACCCAGAATCTCTCCTCCTTCAGCTCAGCTCAATGGCCAGCCAGCCATTCAGGTTTTGTTAATTTATGCTCCCCCTTCTACCTCCCCCCCCTTTGGGACTCTCTTCTTTCCTCTATCTCTGATTTAGCCCTTCAATTCTCTCAGCTTCTCATTCTTGGAGATTTTAATGTGCACTTTGATCTGCCCACCTCAGCCAGGGATATTGCATTCACTGCACTTCTTCGTGATCTTTCCTTTCTCCAATGTGTAACTCTCCCTACCCACACTGCTGGTCATATCTTAGATTTGGTTATTCTTCCAGCAAAATCCCCGGTTCAGCTCTCATCCCCTATCCCAACTTCAATCCCTTGGTCTGATCATCTCTACCTTACTTTTGCTCTTCATTCGCTGCCTCGCTGCCCTCCTTGTTCTCCTCTACCTACCCACCTATCTCGCCATCTCACTTCGGAAACTTTGCAACAATTTTTGACAGTCTATCGCCCTCCCTCATCCGACTTTTTATCCCTGTCACCTTCCTCTCAGGTTGCTCTTTGGAATTCCGGTTTGTCTCATGCCTTGGATCAGGTTGCCCCTCTGAGACCTTGTAACCCACGTCACACTGCTCATCACCCTTGGTTTCACGCAGGACATCGCCTGCAGCGCTCCCACCTGAGGCGAGCTGAACACCTTTGGCGTAAATCTAGATCTGCAGTTTCCTATCAGCATTTTAAGTCCTGCCACGCTCAATATCGCTCTAGTATCCATCAAGCTAAGTGTTCCTTCTACTCCGCTTCTATCGCTTCTGCTCCCAACCGTTCTCGGCACCTCTTTGCCACTTTGCATTCACTCTCCCAATTACACTCCTCCTCCCCCATGAATCGTCCTCTTTTGGGCCAGTCCCAAGTCCTACTAGTCTCGTATCTTTCTTTTCTTCCAAAGTCCACAACCTTCGTTCACTTCTTCCTTCTCATCCACAGGCGTTGGCTTCGCCTCCTCCTGTCTCACCCCCATCATTACCTCTGCTGTCACATACCTGGTCCAGTTTCTCCCCTGTTACTTCCCCAGAGCTTGTCCAACTATTAGCTACCACTCACAAGACCACCTGCCCTCTGGATCCCATTCCCTCTTCATGGTTTCCTGAGCCTTCCGCCACTTTCTTTCAGACTCTTCTCGCTATCATCAACTCCAGTCTGTCCTCCGGTATTTTCCCACATCCTTGGAAAAATGCTTTAGTTCGCCCCCTACTGAAACTCCCTTCCTTGGATCCTTCCGTGCCTGCTAATTATCGTCCAGTATCCAATCTCCCTTTTGCTTCCAAACTCCTGGAAAAGGTTGTTTTCTCACAATTGTCACATCACCTTGACACTACACTTTATCTGCACCCCCGGCAATCTGGCTTTCGACCTGGACATAGTGTAGAAACCACCGTTACAGCAGTTCTGAACGAGATCCATACCTCTCACGATCGGGGTGATATCACGGTGGCAGTATCTCTCGATCTCTCAGCGACCTTTGACCTGGTGGATCACTCCCTTCTTCTCTCTCGGCTCCGTGATACGGGTATTGGTGGGTCTGTTTATCACTGGTTTCACTCTTTCCTTTCCTCCCGATCTTTTGCTGTTACTTCTGCCTTATCCTCTTCAGATTATTTCCACTCACATGTGGTATCCCACAAGGTTCCATCCTGGCTTCTCTATTGTTTAATGTTTTTCTGGCTCCTTTAGCTCTACTAGTCCAGGAGCTAGGGATCTCAGGCTATTACTATGCTGATGACATTTTCCTTCTGTACCACACATCTCCTTCTCACCCCGGCATCACCCCCCTGGAAACATGCTTATCTGCGGTTTCCTCCTGGCGCTCATCAAACTGCTTAATTCTCAATATTGCCAAACCTGCAGCTGTTTGGTTCTCCCATGGTTCCGCTGTCCCTTCGCTCACTCCCTCCTTTTCGGGTGCCCTATCTCACTGGTCTCGCAACTTCGTTACCTTGGTGTTATTTTTGACAATAACCTATCTTTCAGTGACCACATTTCCCATGTCTCTCAGCGCTCCTTCTTCTGCCTCCGGCAAATTCGTGCAATTAAGCCATTTCTCTCTTCTCAGGCTCTCACTACCCTCCTGCTCTCCTTGGTCATAACTCGACTGGATTTCTGCAATTCCATCTACACTGGTATCCCACAGTATCAACAACGGCGGCTACAATTAATACAAAATACAGCTGCCCGCATGATCTTGCATGCCTCCCCTCGGGATCACATTACCCCAATATTACAACATCTCCACTGGTTGCCCTCAAGTTCTGGATCTCCTTCAAGATCCTCACGTTAGTACACCGAGCTCTCTATCTTCGCAAGCCGCAATATCTATCCAATCTATTGGTTTTTCACACCCCCTCACACAGCCTCCAGTCCGTTCATATAAACCGTCTGCACCTCCCAGCCCCCTCTCAAGCTCACTTGCAGTCCACTCGGAAATCAGCATTTTTCTACCTGGGCCCCTCCCTCTGGAATTCCCTCCCCACTGCCCTTCGACTAGAAGAATCCTACCCTAATTTTCGCTCCCTCCTAAAGACCCATTTCTTTTCCTCTGCCTTTGACACCCCTCTGTGAACCTTCTTGATTTTTCTCATCTTCTGTCCTTCAGCTATTTCTACCCTTCGCCTTCTTTCCTTTATATTGTTGTAGTTCTTTTTTTTCCGACTTTATTGTTTTTATATTGTAAACCGCCCCGATGTAACGGGGGGGTGGTATATCAAGTTTGCTATAAACAATAAACAATAAATAAACAAACAAACCTCTAAAATATCTAAGACTATTAATTACTTGAAAATAATTATTCAACAATAAAAACAACAAAACTATCCTTCTTAGCACTACAAAGATGATCATTATAACCATCACCCACATCCAGTCTCTTCAAGAGGTAGAGGTTAAGTGCCAAAAGGTCAAAACGTATATATCAGTAAAGAACTAACTCAAATTAATTATATCAACCTAATCAGCAGTATAAGTGCTGTAAAAGGTTTCTTACATAAATAGTTCATTCAAGAAGCAATCAATCATGGGATTCTTTTCTGCAATATCACTATTGTCCAAGTCCATAAGAGCCTCTGTATTGCAACAACAGAAGACGCTTTTCTTCCTAGATTTCACAGATGCAATGAATCATCATCTGGATCCTGTGAAGGAGCCTTTTTATACAGTGAAGGATGTATCCAACGAGGTTGTCCTTCCACTTTACAGGCTGAGTATCCCACCAGGAGCACATGGAACGGACCCAGGAACTTATTTTATTTATTTATTTAACCAGTTTTATATATCACCTTTTTCTTCAATCAAAGTGGTTTACAGGGAATATTAGGTACATTCTAAGAAGGAAATAGAGGAGTAGGAGGTAGGGGTATAAATATGTACAGTTAGCAAATAAAGGCAGGCATTGGTTAACTGTGATTGGTTACAGGTTCTGGGAGGATCCATAGTGCTCGGAGAAGAGTAAAGTTTTGAGCATCCTCTGAAAATCGTTGGCATCACTTGTGATTCTCATTAACTCCGGAAGGGAGTTCCATAGTGCAGGTGCGAGTGAGGGAACCCTTCTGGTTATGAATTGATTGGACTGTTGATGTTCAGCAGGTGTGATAAGTTTGTTTACTATACCGCTTCGCCTGGGCCTTGTGGTGGAGTCCTTGGTTACTATGTTCTGAAAGGCAGTGGCCGAGATATTGTGGAAGATTTTGAATATATTTATGGTTGCTTTATATCTTGCGCGTGAATGGATGGGCAGCTAGTGTAACTGTTGAAGAATTGGTGTGATATGCTTGTTTCTTGACGTGTTTGTAATAATCCGAGCCACCGTATTTTGCACCAGTTGGAGAGGGTGAAGGGATTGTTTTGGGAGGTCTTGATAGAGTGAGTTGCCATTGGTGTAATTATTGCTTGGCATACCGAGCGAAAGTGATCATAGTGCAGGATGGGTTTGAGCCTTCTGATGAGTTTGTCTGTGGTGCGCTTTTGTGGCAGTTTTGTTAATGTGGGTCTGGAGAGTTAAGTTTTTATCCAAAGTAACTCCCAGGTACTTTACTTCTTCTTTTACTGATTTGTGTTTGTTGTAAATTTTGATAGTTTGCGGTGGAGTAAAAGTGGTGCTTCTGGTGATGAACATCGCTTCCATCTTGTTACAGTTCACTGAGAGGGAATTGTTGGTGAGGAGCCAACTTAGGAGCCAAAAGTGTCTTCGGATACAGGTTCTTAATCAGGACCCAATCTCTTGGCTTCAGTTCTGGATGCGATAATTCTGGATGAGTATCCTGCTGAGGATTCACCTGCAATAAAGCATAAACAGATAAAACTGAGTGCATTCAGAGTGGGGGAGTAGCCTAATGGTTAAGAGCACTGGCTTGGAAAACCAGAGACCAGGGTTTGATTCCCACTAGCACTCCTTGTGGCCTTGGGCAAGTCCCTTAACCCTTCATTGCCTCAGAAAAATCCAAGTTATCAATGTCCCTGTTTAACGTACATTACTAAGTTTAAGTTCTTTATCTTTATTGTGGATTTAATATACTGCTCACACAGAGTACCAGAGCGGTTTACAATACCAAGTTTGGAACTGCTTAGAAGAGGAAAGGAACGCCCTCAAATAACAGGATAGGATAGAGAAAACAAAAGCAGAGGGTAAGAGTAAAGCAGTCATGTTTAGCTTTCCAGAGGGTAGAGGATAAGTTTCAATGTAAACCACTTTGATTGAAATGATAAAGCAGTATATAAAGCCTGTTAAATAAATAAATAAAATATCACTGCACAAAAGTGGAGAAGTAACTGGACATCCAGTAACTATTTCATATGGTGTCAGGCCTCCTCTAGCACACTGGGGAGAATTATGCACTGCCATAAGGGCAAAACGAAGGGCTTCCATCCAATCTGTAGCCCAATCCTGTGTCAGAGTGCGTAATTACTACACATAATTTCTAAAATAAACACCACAACCTCGTCCCTCAATTCATGCCCGGTTTCATGGATCAAATCCACAAAGACCGAATTAGCGCCTTATTTCTTAAACATAGTCAACCAATTCCTCTCACAAGGTATTATGCCTGTTGTTGTTGTTAAGTGCCGTCGAGTCGGAGTCGACTCATGGCGACCCTCTGGATAGCTATCCTAAATTGTGTTCGGTCTTCAGTCAGGCGGCTCATTGTTGACAGACTGGTACCCGTAGCTGCTGTTATTGTAGCGATCCATCTCATTGCTGGCCTTCCTCTTTTGTGTTGACCTTCTATCTTGCCAAGCATGATGTCTTTCTCTAATGATCTCTCTCTTCGCATGATGTGTCCGAAGTATGAAAGTCGAAGTCTTGTCATCTGAGCTTCTAAAGAAAGCTTAGGTTTGATCTCCTCTAGTACCGACTGGTTTGTTCTTCGGGCAGTCCATGGTATACACAGTATTCGCCGCCAGCACCATAATTCAAAGGCATCAATTTTCTTCCTGTCTGTCTTTTTCACTGTCCAGCTTTCACATCCATATGATGTTATTGAAAATACCATGGCTTGAACAAGTCGAATCTTTGTATGGAGAGAGACATCTCTGCTCTTGAGAATCTTATCTAGGTCTTTCATAGCCATTCTGCCAAGAGCAATGCGTCGTCTGATTTCTTGACTGCTTGTTGCTTCTTTATTGATAGTTGATCCAAGTAGGTTAAAGTTGTTCACGATTTCAATTTCTTCTCCTTCAACGATGAACCTGTTGATTATGCCAGTTGTCATGATCTTTGTCTTCTTTACATTAAGGTGCAGGCCCATTTTGAGACTATATTCTTTGATTGTGAGAAGCAAATGTTTCAGATCATCTTCACTTTCAGCCAGTAATGTGGTATCATCAGCATAGCGAAGGTTGTTGATGAGTCTTCCACCAATCTTCACACCTCTGTGGTCTTCATACAGTCCTGCTTCTCTGATGATTTGTTCTGCATATAAATTAAACAGGTAGGGGGAAAGTATGCAGCCTTGTCTTACACCTTTGCTTATTTTAAACCATTCTGTTTCTCCTTGTTCCGTTCGAACTGTTGCTTCTTGATCAATGTACAGATTGCGCAAGAGAACGATCAGGTGTTCTGGTATACCCATGCTTCTTAACGTGGCCCAGAGTTTCTCATGGTTTACACAGTCAAAAGCCTTGCTATAGTCGATAAAGCACAAATAGATATCCTTTTGGTATTCTTTAGTCTTTTCAAGGATCCATCTCACATCCGCAATGATGTCTCTCGTTCCTCGTCCTTTCCTGAACCCTGCTTGCACTTCAGGTAGTTCTTGTTCTAGGTATGGCTGTAGTCTCTTTTGAATAATCTTCAGTAGAATCTTGCTGGCATGTGGGATCAGAGCAATTGTGCGATAATTTCCACAGTCAGTTGGACCACCTTTCTTTAGTATTGGTATAAACACAGATCTTTTCCAGTCAGTTGGCCATGATATTGTCTTCCATATTTCTTGGCAGAGCCTTGTAAGTACGGTAACAGCTGCATCAGATTGCTGCAATACTTCTATGGGAATGCCATCAATGCCTGGTGCTTTGTTCTTTGATAAGGCTTTCAATGCTGCTTCAACTTCTTCTTTCATCACCAATGGTTCCTGATCATAAGGTATAGGTTGAAACGGCTGTTGGTCCACTTGATCTTTATCATATAAAAACTCTGTATATTCCTTCCACCTTTTACTGATCTGAAATGCACATCCATTCGCCCTATTCTAAAGAATAAGTGACTAGATACAAAAGATCCAAATGCATACAGACCCATAGCCAGTATCCCGTTTATTGAAAAAAATAATTGAAAAAGTAATCCAAATACAACTTCTTGATTTCATCGATCTAAACACCCCCTCCCCCTGATACATACCAATTTGGATTTTGCCCTTTTCATGGCGTGGAAACCCTGTTGATATCCCTAATGGAAAATCTTACCAGAGGCACAAACAACCTTAATCAAGCATTTATCCTCCTTTTCATTGATATCGCATCAGCATTTGACAACCTTAACCACACCACCCTAATTACAAGACTGTCACAAATAGGATTAGGAGGCACAGTCCTACAGTGGTTCACATCATACCTCTCAAACCGTAAACTACGTGTCCAAGTAGGCCAAGAAACATCAGATATATTCCCCCAAGACCAAGGGATACTGCAAGGATCAGCACTTTCAGCATTACTTTTCAATCTATACCTATAATCTATACCACTTTGATTTAAGGATAAGGTGGTATACAAAACTGTCTAAATAAATACCTACAGCCAATTACTAACATTTTTAAGAAATACAGCATCGAATATTACATTTACACAGACGACATTCTGTTGTCCCTCCCAACAGACATAAACAACATTAACTACAACATTCTCTCAGAATGCATCAAATAAACTCAATCCTGGTTGATCACCAACAATCTGAATATAAACCTCAAAAAAACAGAAACCCTATTTGTTTCAAGAAATCACAATTAACGACATGACTCTCCCAGTTAAGCAGGAGGTAAAATACCTCAGAATAATATTAGATCAATCCCTCAGCATGATACCCCATCTAAAACAAACAGAACCATCTACTTCAAGCTAAAAACTATCCAACACCTAAGACCCCTACTTCATACTCAAGATTTCAGGTCAGTAGTCAACGCTCTCATTATGCCCCATGTAGACTACTGTAATAGCCTGTTACAGGGCCTACCAGTCAAAACCTTGACAGTCCTCCAAAGTGTAAAACTTAACAGCAAGAATAGCATACAATGCCAGATTGACTGAACACATAACCCCAATCTTATATGACCTTCATTGGCTCCCAGTAGGGATCCGAATAAAATACAAGGTGCTGATAACAACATTCAAACTGATCAACAACATAACACCTTTATACCTATCTACTCTCATACAAACCCAACCAGACTCCAGATCCTGTAGGCAAAATGCAAAACACTCACTGGTAACACCAACCTCCATACACAAGACAAAACAGTCCACCAACTCCAGAGCCTTTTCCTACACTGCTCCTAGTCTCTGGAACTCACTGCCATTGTCAATCTGTGCGACCAGAGACCTACAGTTATTCAGAAAAGAAATCAAAACATACCTCTTTACTGAACACTACGGTAACATTAATGATAACCCAACCTCAACACCTAACTCACCTCACCTTATGATCACCAACCAACCCCCTGTACCCCCTCAATCAATAATCCCTATTCATATCTAAACTCACAGAAATGCACACAAACAGTAAACTGTAAATAGTTACTAGTCGTCAGTTCAGACAACTATGTATATAAAGCATTCGCTTCATGTTAAATATACCTATGGATCTATGTTCTTTGTAATAAGTTGTGTTAAATGTAAACCGCCCCTGATCTCTGGAAGGGGCGGTATAGAAGAACCAAATAAATAAATAAATGACCTTTGAGTGTCCTATTCATCCATTCCATGTGGCCAATTGCTGATGATAAGGATTGTAAAGTTGTCTTTTAATACCAAACCATTGTTCAGTTCCCTCCCTGACACTCGCAACGAAGGCCGGACCTGATCAGAAGAAAGGACAAAAGGTGTACCTCAAAAAGGAATAAACTGAGTGAGCAGTAATTTAATGGTGACAACAGCAGTCATACTGGTAGTGGGATCTGTTTCTACCCATCCAGAAAAAAGAGAAGTAATCACTAACAAATACTGTTTCCTCCCTCTGGCACAGGGCAGGTCTGTAAAATCAAGCTGCAAAATCAAAAATGGTCCTGATGGTTTGGGAAGGGCGGCAGAAACCCTCATAATTGACCCTACTCTGCCAGCCTTCAAGTAGTCCTGTGCCACAGAAAAAAACTTTGGGTGATACCAGAGAACCGAAAAGGCATAATTCATACCCATAGCTGAAAGGTGAACCTTATGATGCAGGAACAGGGCAAGTGGAAACAAAATGTCTGGGCAAATGAGCAGATGATCCCTTTTCCAGCAACCCTGTGCATCACAAGTCGCACCCCACAAAGTTCACAGAGTCTGGGTTTCAAAGAATGACAAAGAATCCCCCTGAATTATTTCTCACTGGATCCTGATGTTAGGAATGATGTACAGACCATCTTCATATTTCAAAAAGAATGTGGTTTGCCACATTGTCATGGTGAACTTAATGCACTCTATCAAACCAGGATTTATTTTATACATTTCTAGGCAATTTATTATCCAAGAGTATGGGACGCTGTCAAAAGCTTTCTTATAATCAATCCATGCTATACAAAGATTTCTGCTTTTCTCCAGGACCAAGCAGGAAGTCAGTCCTCACTTATGGGTGTCATCGACGCCGATGAAGCCTCAGTGGAGCATTTCCCCAGCTTTCCATGAAAGCCTTTTGGAATGCTGGCACGCATGTGCGGTTCCCTTCCCGCCTAAAGGTGCCATCTTACCTCAGTCTCTTTTTTTTCCTTTTGGTCCTAGCATTGTACAGTTCTTCGACCAAAAGGGCTTAAGCTTTGTCTAGTAGTACCTTCTGCGTTTTCCACTGAAGCCCTACCTGTTACTATATTGAATAGTCACTCAGGGCCTAGCATCAGCAAAGTACTTTTAGCTTAAATTTAAAACAGAGAAGAGAGCTTTCTGGTTAAATTTAGAACCCAGCAGAGAGCTTGTAGTTTAAATTTCATAAGAAGTTAGAGCCTAGCAGCAGTTAAGAGCTATAATTTAAATCAAATCAGAATATAGCTTACCTCAGCAGCACAAGATAGGGTACTGTGTAGCAGCCCTCTTTTAATAAGTGTTATTTCCCTCCCTCCCTCCCCACACCCATCCCCCCCTGGGATAATCATAGCTTTATAGGTACTTACACATCTTAAAAGACAGGAGGTGCTCTTAGATGAAGCTCATTACCCAAATCAGTCATACACTAAGGACCTGAGATTAGTTAAGCTTCAGGTGAACAAGGTATATTACACGTATTAGGTACAGTTTTATTAGTATAAATATCCACAGCAAGCCTTAGTAAGTAAAGAACTTAGATCTAAACACAAACTTAAAACTAAGATGCAGACAGCAATCCAGCAGCGGGATGGGGGCTTTCCAGTCTTTTGCATTGAGTGTCACATGTATGATTTTCTCCCAGTTGGTGAGAGGTCTTACGTGTGCACTAGGTGCAAGGAGCTCTTTGCTCTCAGGGAATGAGTCCGTTCTCTAGAGGCTAAAGTAGCAGACTTGGAAAGCATAAGACAGACAGAGAGGTACATAGACGAGACCTACAGGGATATAGTCCTGAAGTCCCACCTCCAGTCTGGCAGCATCCCTGTTGCCATGGAGGAGAGAGGCCACGTGACAGGAGAGCATCACCCTGGTGTGGCAGGAAGTGATCCTGTAACTGGGACCTGTCCTCCAGGTGATGTAAAACCCTCTTGCACCGAGGACGTTTCTCCAGGGCCATGTGCCCATGAGGGAAGGGTTAGGACAGCCGTTATAGTTGGTGATTCGATCATTAGGCATGTAGATAGCTGGGTAGCTGGTGGACGTGAGGATCGCCTGGTAACATGCCTGCCTGGTGCGAAGGTAGCGGACCTCACGCGCCACCTAGATAAGGTCTTAGTGCTGGGGAGGAGTCTGCTGTCTTGGTACATGTCGGTACCAATGACATAGGAAAATGTGGTAGGGAGGTTCTGGAGGCTAAATTTAGGCTTTTAGGTAGGAAGTTGAAATCCAGAACTTCCAGGGTAGCATTCTCCGAAATGCTTCCTGTTCCACGCGCAGGACCCAAAAGGCAGGCAGAGCTCCGGAGTCTCAATGCGTGGATGAGACAATGGTGCAGGGATGAGGGTTTTGGATTTGTTAGGAACTGGGGAACATTTTGGGGAAAGGAGGGGCTCTTCTGAAGGGATGGGCTTCACCTTAACCGGGATGGAACCAGGCTGCTGGCATTAACCTTTAAAAAGGAGATAGAGCAACTTTTAAACTAGATATTAGGGGACAGCCGACAGTCGCCCAAGAGCGGATGGTTCGGAAGAATGTATCTTTGAAGGATACTACCAAAAGCAGACAGGTTCCACAAAAGAGTAAAGTAGCCCAAATGCCCTCAAGTATGGAGCAGACAGAGCCTAAAGATCCCAAATTACCCATGTCTAACAATAGCCAAATTAATATGAATAAAATACATTCTCTAAAATGCTTGTATGCAAATGCTAGAAGTCTAAAAAATAAGATGGGAGAGTTAGAATATATAGCACTAAATGAAAGGTTAGATATGGTTGGAATATCAGAGACATGGTGGAAGGAGGACAACCAGTGGGACACTCTGATACCTGGGTACAAACTATATTGAAATGATAGAGCTGATCAAATTGGTGGAGGGGTTGCTCTCTATGTTAGAGAGGGCACTGGGTCAGAAAGGATTAAAGTTTTGCAGGAAACAAAATCTGCTGTAGAATCTATATGGATTGAAATTCCATGTAAAAGGGAGAAGGCAATGGCAGTGGGGGTGTACTGTCGAGCGCCTGGCCAGAATGACCAAATGGATGATGAAATGCTCAAAGAAATCAAGGAAGCTAACAAAAGTTACAGCACAGTAATAATAATGGGTGATTTCAACTACCCCGGTATCGACTGGGTCAGTGTCACGTCAGGACATGCTAGGGAGATAAAGTTCTTAGATTAAATAAATGACTGCTTCTTGGAGCAGCTGGTTCATGAACCGACCAGAGGGGAAGCCATATTAGACCTAGTCCTTAGTGGAACACCAGATCTAGTGCAAGAGATAAGGTTGCTGGGGCCACTTCGCAATAGTGATCATAGCATGATCGCCTTTGATTTAATTACTGGAGGAGGGATAGTAAGGAAATCCACAGTACTACCTTTTAACTTTCGAAAGGGAGACTATGATAAAATGAAGAAAACAGTTAAGCAAAAACTAAAAGGAGCAGTTGCAAAGGTTAAAGACGTACATCAGGCTTGGCTGTTGTTGAAAAATACTATCTTGGAAGCCCAGACCAGCTGTATTCCACGCTTTAAGAAAAGTGGAAGGAAGTCCAAAAAACTGCCAGCATGGTTTAAAGGTGAGGTCAGAGAGGCTGTTGCCAAAAAAGCATCTTTCAGGAAATGGAAAAAAGAGCCAAACGACGAAACCTGGAAACAGCACAAGCACTGGCAAGTCAAATGCAAGGCATTGATAAGGCAGGCAAAGGGAGAATTTGAGAAGAAGCTTGCTGCGGAAGCAAAAATGCGAAGTAAAGACCTTTTCAATTACATTCGTAGCAAAAAACCTGTGAGAGTGTCAGTTGGTCCATTAGATGATAAAGGGGTCAAAGGAGCACTAAGAGGCGACAAGGCGATAGCAGAGAGACTGAATGAATTCTTTGCTTCAGTCTTTACTGAGGAAGATGTAGGGATGTTACCCATGACTGAAGTGGTATTTAAAGGTGCGGAAGAATTGAAGGAAATATCGATACATCGAGAAGATGTATTACAACTATTAGATAAACTGAAGAGTAGCAAATCACCTGGGCCGGATGGTATACATCCAAGGGTGTTGAAAGAACTGAAATATGAGATTGCAGACCTGCTATTAGTAATCTGTGAACTAGCATTAAAATCATCTCTAATACCTGAAGATTGGAGGATCGCCAATGTAACACCAATTTTTAAAAAGGGTTCCAGGGGTGATCCGGGAAACTTCAGACCGGTGAGCCTGACATCAGTACCGGGAAAAATGGTAGAAACCATCATAAAGAATAAAATTACTCAGCATGTAGATAGTCATGACCTAATGGGAGACAGCCAACATGGCTTTAGACAAGGAAGATCTTGTCTTACTAATCTGTTATGTTTTTTTGAAGGAGTGAATAATCAGGTGGACAAAGGTGAGTCGGTTGATATTGTGTATCTGGACTTTCAGAAAGCCTTTGACAAGGTCCCTCATCAGAGACTTTTGGCAAAAGTAAAGAGTCATGGGATAGGAGGCAGTGTACTATTGTGGATCAGGAACTGGTTAAAAGATAGAAAGCAGAGGGTAGGGCTAAATGGCCAATTTTCCCAATGGAGAAAGGTGAATAGTGGTGTACCCCAGGGATCTGTGCTGGGTCCGCTGCTTTTTGACATATTCATAAATGACCTGGAAAGTGGAATAACGAGTGAGGTTATCAAATTTGCAGATGACACAAAACTATTTAAAGTTGTTAAAACCCAAGAGGATTGTGGAAAAATGCAAGAGGATCTTGATAAATTGGAAGATTGGGCATCAAAATGGCAGATGAAATTTAATGTGGACAAGTGCAAGGTTATGCACCTAGGAAAGAACAACCCAAACTATGGTTACACGATGCAAGGTTCCACATTATGAACCACCACCCAGGAAAAAGATTTAGGCGTCATTGTGGATACCATGTTAAAACCCTCGGCCCAGTGTGCAGCAGCGGCCAAGAGAGCAAATAGAATGCTAGGTATGATAAGGAAAGGAATGGAAAATAAAACAAAGGATATTATAATGCCTCTATATCGTTCCATGGTGAGACCGCACCTTGAATATTGTGTGCAATTCTGGTCGCCGTATCTTATAAAGGATATAGCGATTTTAGAAAAGGTTCAGAGAAGAGCCACCAAAATGGTAAAGGGGATGGAAGAATACTCCTATGAAGAAAGGCTAAAAAGGTTAGGGCTCTTTAACCTGGAAAAGAGACGGCTGAGGGGAGATATGATAGAAGTCTATAAATTAATGAACGGAGTGGAATGGGGAAACGTAGATCGATTGTTTACCTTATCAGAATATAGAAAGACTAGGGGACATGCAATGAAGCTACAGGGTAAACTATTTAAGACTAATAAAAGAAAATATTTTTTCACTCAATGTGTAATCAAACTCTGGAATTTGTTACCGGAGGATGTAGTAAAGGCTGTTAGTGTAGCTGGGTTTAAAAAAGGTTTGGACAAGTTCCTGGAGGAAAAGTTCATAAACCATTATTAAGAAGGGACCCAGGATATCAATGCTTGACCCAGTACAAGCATTGTGGAACCTGTGTCTTTTGGGGAAGCTGCTAGGTACGTATCACCTAGATTGGCCACTGTTGGAAACAGGATACTGGGCTTGATAGACCTTGGTCTGATCCAGTATGGCATATCTTATATTCTTATGAGGGAAGGAGGTGAGTCTGTTTCAATCTATCTGCCTTTTTCCTTCCACCGCAACTTTCCTCGGTACGGGGATTCCCCCCTGCTACATGTACTCCAAAACTCCTCCCATGAAAACTCCTCCCCAAGCGACTGCTGCTCACCCATAAAAGCCAGCGTGCAGAAGGCGTGCCCGCACTTGGCGGGTCCGCGCCTGAGGACCTCACCAGAAGGCCCTTTGGCGGGGAACGTTGGCGGGAGACAGAACATCAACCGCTGTTCTCTGGACAATCTGCATGATCTTACCCTTCCGAACAAGAACCTCAAAGGACAGAATACAAGGTATCTATTAAAATCCCACTGCAGATGCACTGTTTTTTCAAAGGGACCTGCAGAATTGCTATAAAGCTCCTCTCCCCTTCCACTCTCCCTCTCTCATGTGCCTAATGGAATGCACAGTCATCCAGAGATATCAACCCCAACCCTGGCCCCTCTAGATTCCTGTCTCACTCTGAGATGAGATCCTCATGTAACTTGTCTAATCTCATCCATATCCCTCTCCTTTCCCCTTCCACTCTCCCTCCATCATATGCCTTATGGAATGCACACCTACCCAAAGAAATTAACCCCAACCCTAGCCCCCCTGGATCTCTGTCTTACACCGAAAAGAGATCCTCACGTAACTTGTCTAATCTCATCTATATCCCTCTCCTTTCCCCTTCCACGCTCCCTTTCTCATGTGCCTTGTGGAACGCACACTCAGTCTCTAATAAACTTGCTTTTACTCATGATCTCTATCTCTAACGCTCTACATCTTCTTGCCCTGACTGAGATCTGGCTCCTCCCAGATGATACCGCATCTATTGCTGCTCTCTGTCACGGAGGCTATCAATTCTCCCATACGCCTCATTCCACTGGCCACGGTGGTGGTGTGGGGCTTCTACTTTCTCCCTCTTGTCAATTCCAACCCCTCCTGCTGCCTCAGTCTCACTCCTTTCTCTCATTTGAAGTCCACTCCATTCGCCTCTTCACACCACTTCCTCTCCGTGTAGCTGTTATTTATCACCCTCCTGATAAGTCTGCTTCTACCTTCCTTACTGAATTTGACTCCTGGCTTTCCATCTCTCTGGATTCCTCCTCCTCCACTCTCATTCTTGGGGATTTTGACATTCACGTCGATAACCCCTCTGATCCCCATGCTTTAAAGCTCCTCGCCCTTACCTCCTCGTTTGACCTCCAACTTTGTTCCACTGCCCCTACCCAACAGCACGGCCACTGCCTTGACCTGATACTCTTCTCTAATTCCTCTCCCTTGAACCTCCGTAGCTCAATTCTTCCCTTATCTGACCATTACCTTTTAAGCTTTAATCTTCAGCTCCCGCTGCCTATTGATCCCTTGACTCTCTCCTCCACCATTTCTCCATCTCTTTCTACCATTATGTCTTCCAAGTTTATCGACAAGGCAGTAACTTTCTATAATGCGGCACTCTCCTCGGCTCTGGATGCTCTCGCCCCACCCACCCCACGTCCTATGAGATGTTCTGCACTCCAGCCCTAGCTTTCATCCACTACCTGCTATCTACGCTCCTGTGCCCGTTCTGCTGAATGTGCTTGGCTCAAATCCCGCTCCCCGGAAGACTTGCTACACTTCAAATTCATGCTTGGCTCTTTCCATCGCTCTTGCTAAACAAGACTACTATGTCCATCTGACTAACTCTCTTGCCTCTGATCCTCGCCATCTCCTTAATACCCTCAGCTCTCTCCTCAACGTGCCTCTGCCCCTGGTCCCTTCCTCCCTTCCTGTCCATACCCTGGCCGACTACTTCCATGACAAAATCCACAAGATCACCCTCAAATTCCCCACTTCTTCAACTACTTCACCTCCTCACTCCCATTTCTCCCCCCCCCCCTCATCCCTGCTACCTATGCCACCCTCTCTTTCTTCCCTGTGATCTCTGAAGAGGAAACCGCACTCCTCCTTTCTTCCTCCAAACCCACCACCTGTTCCTCTGATGCTATTCCCACCCATCTCCTAAGCCCCATTTCCTCCACCGTTGTCCCTTTCATCTCTTATATTCTCAACCTATCGCTGTCCACTGCAACCTTCCCCGCAGACTTTAAGGATGCTGTGGTCACACCCCTCCTCAAAAAACCCTCACTTGATCCCACCTGTCCTAACTATACACCCATCTCTCTCCTTCCCTTCATATCTAAATTACTTGAACGTCCAGTCCACTGCCGCTGCCTCGACTTCCTCTCCTCTCATGCCCTCCTGGATCCTTTACAGTCCGGCTTCCGTCCCTTATACTCTACTGAAATGGCTCTTAAAAACGTCTCCAGTGACTTGTTCCTGGCAAAATCTCAGGGCCTCTACTCTGTCCTCATCCTTCTTGACCTCTCTGCTGCTTTTGACACTGTTGACCACAACCTTCTCCTCGCTTGGTTTTAGGGGCTCTGTACTATCCTGGTTCTCCTACCTCTCCCATCGCTCTTTCACTGTGTGCTCTGGTGGCTCCTCCTCCTCTCCTACCCCGCTCCCAGTTGGTGTACCAAAGGGATCCGTCCTGTGTCCGCTACTTTTCTCTCTCTATACCCATTCCCTTGGTGCGCTTATCTCTTCCCATGGCTTTTAGTATCATCTCTATGCTGATGACTCCCAAATCTACCTCTCTACGCCTGTAATCTCTCTGGCAATCCAGACCAAGATCTCTGCCTGCCTTTCTGACATTGCTACCTGGATGTCTCACCGCCGCTTGAAATTGAACATGGCCAAGACTGAACTCCTTATCTTTCCCCCCAAAACCTCCCCTCCTCTTCCTCCCTTCTCAGTCTCTGTGGATAACTCCGTAATCCTTCCTGTTTCCTCAGCCCGCAATCTGTGGGTTATCTTTGACTCCTCTCTCACCTTCTCCACACATATCCAGCTCGTAGCTAAGACCTGCTGTTTTTTTCTCTACAACATTAGCAAAAATCCGCCCCTTCCTTTCTGAACACACTACTAAAATGCTTATTCACTCCTTAATCACCTCCTGCCTTGACTACTGCAACCTACTCCTTGCTGGTCTCCCTGCATAAGAACATAAGACCATAAAATATGCCATACTGGGTCAGACCAATGTCCATCGAGCCCAGTATCCTGTTTCCAACAGTGGCCAATTTACGTCATACATACCTAGCAGTTTCCCCAAAAGATACAGGTTCCACAATGCTTGTGTTGGGTCAAGCATTGATATCCTGGGTCCCTTTTTAATAATGGTTTATGGACCTTTCCTCCAGGAACTTGTCCAAACCTCTTTTAAACCCAGCTACACTAACAGCTTTTACTACATCCTCCGGCAACAAATTCCAGAGTTTGATTACACGTTGAGTGAAAAAATATTCTCTTATTACTCTTAAATAGTTTACCCTGTAGCTTCAATGCGTGTCCCCTAGTCTTCCTATAGTCTGATAATGTAAACAATTGATCTACGTTTATCCGTTCCACTCCATTCAAACCATCTCTTTCCCCTTCAATCTATTCAACATTCTGCTGCTCGACTAATTTTCCGCCAGCTTCACCATACCCACATTACTCCTCTTCTCAAGTCACTTCACTGGCTCCCTATCCATTTCCACATCCAATTCAAACTTCTCCTCCTGACCTATAAATGCATTCACTCTTTGGCTCCTCAGTACCTTTCATCTCTTATCTATCCCTACATCCCCTCTCAGAAACTTCGCTCTTCTAACAAACTACTTCTATCTATGCCCTCCAGTCGTACTGCTAACTCCAGACTTCGCTCCTTTCACCTTGCTGCACCTTACGCCTGGAACAATCTACCTGTGTCTATACGCAAGGCACCTTCCCTAGCCCTCTTCAATTCCAGGTTGAAACCCCATCTCTTCAGAGTTGCTTTCAGATCTTGACTTCTGTGTTTTGTCTTGACTAGATTATAAGTGCCGTGTTTGTGGTTTTTGCCCTGACTAAACTGTTGCTCTGTGTGTTTTGTCTTAACTAGATTGTAAGCTCTGATGAGCAGGGACTGTCTCTCTTACATGTCTGTACAGCGCTGCGTATGACTAGTAGCGCTATATAAATGCTCAATAGTAGTAGTAGTAACTGCAAACCTCACATTGCGCACCTACAAAACAGTCAAAGTGTCATATATATAAGTCTGAACCAGTTCTAGCAAACTCTCCACAGAACAACTTTAACCTGTATAATGTTTCCCATTAAATATTCTCAAATGGTTTGAATTATACTCGGATAGATTAAGTACCATTATCTAGGTTAAATCATTGAACCAGATCTCTAACTCTAAATTAAGCCACTGTAAATCAGTGTTATAATACCCATCAAAAACTCTCACATTGTCTTGTATGATCCTGGGGTTAGATCACATACCAGTCTCAAGGTTAAATCATTGAACCAGACTTATAACTCTTAGAAACATAGAAAAATGAAGTCAGAAAGACCACATGGCCTATCTAGTCTGTCCTTCCATATCAACAACTACAACAGTACCTTTTTTTTCCTTTAGAGATCCTATGTGTTTGTCCCATGCATTTTTGAATTCTGATACTATCCTCATCTCTACCACCTCCACTGGGAGACTATTCCATGGATCCACCACTCTTTCCGTAAAGAAATATTTCCGCATATTACTCCTGAATCTATCCCCTTACAACCTCATACTATGTCCCCTCATAGCAGAGCTTGCTTTCAATCGAAAGAGGCATTTATGCCATGGAGGTATTTAAACATCTCAATCATATCACCTCTATCCCGTCTTTCCTCTAAGGTGTACATATTAAGATCCTTAAGTCTATCCTCATATGCTTTATAACGAAGACCACTAACCATTTTAGTAGCCATCCTTTTTACTGACTCCAGCCTGTTTATATCCTTTTAAAGGTATGCTCTCCAGAACCGCACACAATACTCCAAATGAGGTCGCACCAAAGACTTAGACAGAGGCACTATCACCTCTTTTCTTCTGCTGGCCATTCCTCTCCCTATGCACCCAAGAATCCTTCTAGCTTTTGTTGTAGCCTTTTCTACCTGTTTAGTTACTTTAAGATCATCAGACACAATCATGCCTAGGTCCCACTCTTCTTTAGTGGACAAAATTACTTCACCCCCTATACTATATTGCTCCCTTGGATTGCTGCAGCCAACCTTGCATTTTTTAATATTAAATCTCAGCTGCCAAATTCTAGACCATTCATCAAGCTTAGCTAGAACCCTCCTCATGTTATCTACACCTTCCTGGGTGTCTACTCTATTGCAGATTTTGGTATAATCCGCAAAGAGGCAAACCTTACCTGGCAGCTTTTCTGCTATATCACACCACTGGTAACCTTCTCCTCAGAGTGAGCTCCATTTACCTGTACCCTTTGTCGCCTCCTACTCAACCAATTTCTAACCCATGCAGTAACTTTAGGGTCTATCCCTAGGGTTCTCAATTTGTTTATAAGTCGCCTTTGAGGAACGGTGTCAAAGGCTTTACTGAAATCTAAATATACCACTTCCAGGGCTCTCCCTCAGTCCAACTCCCTGGTAACCAAGTCAAAGAAATCAATCAGATTTGTCTGACAAGACCTGACTGGTGATTAGATCCTGTAATCCGCTGGACTCCAGAAACCTCACTATTTTCTCTTTCAGCAGCGTTTCCAATAATTTACTCACCACCGAAGTTAAACTAACTGGCCTGTAGTTTTCAACCACATCCTTACTTACGCTTTTGTGTAAAGGCATCACATGAGCCTCTCTCCAGTCCTTTGGCATCACTCCAGACTCCAACGAGGCATTGAAAAGGTCAATCAGTGGAACTGCTAGAACGTCCCCAAGTTCCCTCAGTATTCTAGGGTGCATCCCATCCGGTCCCATCGCTTAGCCTACTTTAAGTTTAGATAGTTTCTCACAAACACAGTCTTCTGAAAATTGTTCAAGATGCCCCTCGCTTCTTTTCCTGTTTGTGGGTGTTTTCTGAGGTCCTGCTCCTGGTTCGTCATCTGTGAACACAGAACAGAAATATTTGTTAAGCAATTCCGCTTTATCCTCATCAGCTTCTACATATTCCTCCCGTTCACCCTTGAGTCTGACAATACCTCTTTAGCCTTTCCTCTTCTCACTAATATATCTGAAAAATGTCTTATTTCCCCCTCCCCCCCCCCCCCATTTTATTGCATTGGCTATTTCCTCCTCTTTTTGAATCTTTGCTTTCCTGACTACTTTGCTAACTTCTCTAAGTTTTTTCCAAATATTGATGCCTGTCTTCCTCTCTCTGTGATCTCTTGTATTTCATGAAGACCTCAATCTTTTTCTTCACCTTTTCAGCTACTTCTTTCGAAAACCATACCGGTCTTCTTTTCCTTTTACCTTTATTTACCATTTTAACAAAAAGGTTGGTTGCCTTTAAAATATTCCCTTTCAGTTTTGCCCACTGTTTTTCTACATCCCCCAGCTGTTCCCATCCTGCTAATTACTCCCTGAGGTATTGGCCCATCTTGGCAAAGTTAGTTTTCCGAAAGTCTAAGACCTTCACTTTTGAATGGATTCCAACAGCACTAGTCCTAATACTGAACCACACCATCTGTTGATCACTGGATACAAAATGATTTCCCATTATAACATCAGAAACACTTTCACCATTGGAAAGCTCGAAGTCCAGTATAGCCCCTTCACGTGTGGGTTCTGTTACCAATTGCCTGAATAGTTCTCCCTGTAGAGAATCCTGGATCTTCTAGATGATACTGCAGCAGGAATGTGCCAGTCAACATCTGGCATTTTGAAATTCCCTATTAGTAGCACTTCCCCTTTCCTAGCAATGCTGCGTTTGTCTTCAATTAACTCTCCGACCACCTCTTCCTCCTGTGAGGGAGGTCTGTATATCATGCCAATGTAATAGGTTTCTCTTTCCCTCCTTCTAGTTTAAGCCACAGTGCCTCCTCTTTCCCTTTTAAGCTCTGTAGTTCCAAAGCTTTAATATTATTTTTTACATATCGTGCCACTCCTCCTCACCTTCTTCCTACCCTTTTCTTTCTGAATAAAGTATAGCCTGGTATAATTACATCCCAGTCATGGTTTTCTGTGAACCATGTTTCTGTAACTGCCACTAAATCCAAGTCAGCCTCTCCCATTAAAGCTTCAACATCTGGGATCTTATTTCCCATGCTGTGGGTTTTTATACACACTGCTTTCCATATGTTGCCCCTTTTACCCATTTCCATAAAGGTATTTAATGTTTCACTTACCTGTGGACTTTTTTCATCCATCCCCAATGAATCTAGTTTAAAGCCCTCTTCTGTAGATTAGCCAATCTGCTACTGAAGACACGTCCACCTTTCTTGGACAGATGGACCACCTCATCAAAGGCATGCAAATGCAATGCAATGTGTGCCTTCGAGTCAGTCCTGACTCCTGGCGACCCAGAAGCTCCTGGGTTTTCTTGGCAGTGTCACCAGAAGTAGATTGCCAGGCCTTTCTTCCGAGGCAGTGGAGGATTAAGTGACTTGCCCAAGGCCACAAGGAGTGCTAGTGGGCATGCATTCTTCCTTCTGTTCATTGATATCGCGTCAGCTTTTGACAACCTTCACCGTGACATCCTCATCTCAAAATTACCACAAATAGGATTAGGAGGCACAGTCTTGCAATTGTTCAAATCATATATATCAAACCGTAAACTTTGTGTCCAAATAGGTCAAGACACATCAGAGACATTCACCGAAGACCAAGGGATACCCCAAGGTTCTGCTCTCTCAGCCCTTCTTTTCAACCTATACCTGCAACCAATTACCAAGATTTTCAAAAAAGTTGACATTGGGTACTACATCTATCCTGACAACATATTAACCAAGGACCCAAACTTCACCCCACCACCACACCTCATATTGGGAACCACCCAAATAAAGATTCAACCCCATATAAAATATCTGGGAATCACTATAGACCAGGCACTCACCTTTACTCCACAGATTAAAAAGACTACCAGGACAATATTCCACAAAGCAAAAATGATACAACGGCTCAGACTTTGATCCACAGGACTTCAGAACTGTAATGCAGGCTATGACGCTCCCCCACCTGGACTACTGCAATATAATCTATCACGACTTTCTGCGACCCACACCAACCCACTACGGACTGCCCTGAACACCACCGCAAGAATCATCCAGAAAGCAAAAAAACACGATCACATCACCCCAGTCCTGAGGGAATTACACATACTACCACTCGAAGCAAGGATCATACAAAGCTGCCCTGCTTATCCACAAAGCCCTCTATCAAACACAGACTTCCCACCTCCGCTCCCTACTACCCCAGCCCACCCACAACAGACCAACCCAACAGACCGCCAACAACATCCTTACCATCCCCCATGAACGAACAAAATATAATCAACGAACCTGCAACAGAGCTTTCGAACTATACGCACCCTCCCTCTGGAACTCATTACCGAGCCAAATCAGAAACAATGGTGATCTATCCGCATTCCGGAAACAACTAAAAACCATCCTCTTTCATGAATACTTTGGACCAGAAACAGACAACCTTTACTGACAACCCACAGTCCTTCTGTCAAAACCCCAAAATACCCTATAAGAGACTCATGTCAATTGTCTAAGTCTATACTATCTGTTCGGATCATCAGTGTTGGCCCCATCGATGATGGCTCTCCCCCCCTCTGTATAATAATTACTGTCCACTCCCCCCCTTTTTTGTTAAACCACTTTGACCCGGTGAAAAGCGGTATATAAATGCAGTTAAATAAATAAATAGTGTTGTCTCTCCCCATAGACATAAACGGCCATACATATCACAAACTATCAGACTGCATTAATGAAACGGAATCATGGTTGAGAGCCAACAACCTTAACATTAACTACAAAAGAACAGAAGTCCTATACATTTCAAGAAATCAAAACCCTACCCCCTTTCAAACCATCACGATTAACAACATTATGCTCCCTGTTAAGCAGGGGGTGAAATACCTTGGCATAATTCTAGATCAGTCCTGCAGCGTGCCCCCCCATATAAAACAAACAGCAAGGATTATCTTCTTTAAGCTGAAAACTGTTCAACCTCTAAGACCCCCAGTTAGACATTAATGACTTCAAATCAGTAGTCCAGGCCCCTATCACTCCACATTTTGACTACTCTAATAGTCTGTTACAGGGTCTGCCAATCAAAAGCACAAATGTAAGCCAGAGAGCACAAAATATCACTGCTAGAATTGTTGGTAAGGCACACCTAACCGACCATATAACACCCATCCGATATGACCTTCACTGGTTCCCAATTATAAGCTGAATAAAATATAAGCTACTAACAGTAACTTTCAAGTTATTTAATAATATCTCCCCATCCGTCCTATCAACCCTCCTACACACTCAACAAGACACCAGATCTTGCAGGCAAAATGCTAACCACTCGCTTGTAATCCCCCATTCTATCCGCAAGACAAAACAGGTAACGAGCGCCAGAGCCTTCACATATATTGTCCCCAGCCTCTGGAACTTGCTCCCACTGATGCTACAATCGATCAATGATCTCCAGTCATTTAGAAGAGAATTTAAAACATACTTCTTCCTGGCTCATTACGGAAACACAAACATAAACCCCTCCTCATAAGCAACATCCCAACACACACTCTAAGTGACACCCCCCTTCCATACCCTCAAACACAAAGAAACTTCCACAATCAGAATCCCTGTACATAGCTTATGAGCCTCTTGTTTTAAGTAAAGTTGTAAATTGTAAATTGTTTTGCTACTAATCATAAAGTTTACTATATAAAAGGTTATAACAGTGTTTTATGTAAAACTTGTTCTGTTACTTGTAAAGCACCCTTGATCTCTGGAAGGGGCTGTATAGAAGAATCTAATTAATTAAATAATTAAATAAAAAAATAAATAACAGGGAGTTTGTATGTAGGGATCTGTACTGCAGTAATCTGAATTGTTCAGCTTTTCAAATAGGTGTTTGGAAGTTCCAGGCCCACTGCAGTATTTACAATGATGTTTTTTTGGGTAGGCTCCTTATGTGAGTTTTGGAAGTTGGTGTTGGTATGGTATGGTAGGTTTCCTCTACAGATCCTCAGTGACTTTGTTGTAATGTATTTGTTCACAGTATGTCAGATACTGGAGAATGTTTGTTATTGTTAGTGAGATGATCAGAATCAGATTTTCTTTTTTTAGATATTGAGTTCTGTGGGTGAATGTCCTAGTTCTGTTCTGCTCCGCACCCATTATTGAAGGGGGGTTTCTGTGAATGCAAAATATATGTTCAAAAAGAAAAAGCAAGAACCATAATGCAGTTTATAATAGCAAAATAAAAATGAGTTAGAATTTGGTTCTCGCGCTCTCTTTTAGTTCCTTGGTATGCGAACATCTTGCACTTCCTCCACATTATCTAATCAGCTTTTTTGGTTTGGTTCAGTCCCTGACTGGAGTTGTGAAAGAGCCTACCCCCACTCCATTTCACAGGGGAGTGGGGTGCACCATCTCATCCCTCGGCCTCAGGCAGCAGATTGCCTTGAGCCGCCCCTGTTTGGTGCCATATGTCCCCCTCTTATTGACCTTTTGCTGTATTACCATGTTATTGGACTCAATATATTCTGTCTGCATCTATTGCAATGAGCAGCTTATAGTTTGTAGGTAGACAAGTTATTGGTCTATAATATTTGGGAATGTTACTTGGGTTCCCTTTTGAAAGGAGAAATATTCTTCCGGTAGTAAGCCATTGTGGTGTTAAGTCTGGTTGCATAAACTATTGATTTTTGCAATTCACCAGGTTGTAGTTAACTGAGTCAAAAGTTGATTACTCCATCTCGGCCAGGGCTCTTCCAGTTTGGGGCTCGTTTTAACCTGCTTTCCAGCTGCAGGCCATCCCATAGATTTGATGTTTGCTTTTTCTAAATGCTCCTGTATGCAGTGTAACCATTTAGCTTCTTGATTGTGTGTAATAGGGTCCTCATATAGTTTTCTCCAGAAGCTTTTTGTTTTGACTTTAGTTGGTGGTGCTTTTACCATTTTAATGCTCTTTCCCAATCCCTGTAGAATTGTTTTGGGTTCTCCCTAAATAGCTTATTTTGATATCTTTCTTTTCTCTTTTCTTCATATCTTTGCAGTTTTTATGTTTCTGCTGCTACTTTCAATTTGTTGTTGGAACATATAAATTTCAAATCTTCCTCTGTTATGCAGCCTGCTATCTTTGATGATCTTAATCCTTTTAGATATCTGTCTATCAGGGATACCTCTGCACACAATGATTGTATTTTTTCCTAAATGCGCTTTTTCCAAGGGGGAGCTGTTATTGTTTTCCTTCTCTTCTGGCCCTGCACTTTAGCTGGTAATATTCTTGCAGTAATAAGTTTAGCTGCACAATATTGCATTAGATTTATTTCAGTGATATCAATAAATGGTTCCTTTATTTATTTATTTATTTATTTAGCATACATTTGTATACCCCTACTTCCAGCGATCAGTAGCGGTTTGATTAACGAAACGGATTTGTACAATCATGTCAAAATTTAGAAATATACACACATTGATTTGGCGGAGAAAGCACAGCACACGTGGGAAGGTCATAAGGGAATGATTCAGACATTACATATTTACATATTTACTTATTTACATAAATTGCCACCATGTTTCATTGGATATACTGGATATGGCCTTGCTTATCTTTATAATCATACTTTTAACCTTACGTGTAGGTGTTAAATTTAACTTTGGTAATCTTTCCCTTGCCTGAAACCCAGCATATTCATCTTTTTCCATGTGGACTAGGAGTTTGATCTTGAATTCCTCCACCTCTGGATGTTTCTTATCCCTTATTTCCTCCTCTTCAGTAGATTGGTTAACCTGTCCTTACTCTCCTGCCGTTCCAGATCTCCAAGCGCCATCTCACCCTGAAATGCTCTCTTTCTTTCTACGTATTCTTTTCTTCTGGTACTCTCAGCCAGGTCTCTTCCTCCTCCCTGTATTTCTTTTTCCATGGAAGCTCTAAGTTGCTTCTAGGTATTATCATTCACATAGAGTAGACACCCAGGAAGGTGTGGATAACATGAGGAGGGATCTAGCTAAGCTTGAAGAATGGTCTAGAATTTGGCAGCTGGGATTTAATGTTAAAAAATGTAAGGTCATGCATTTGGGCTGCAGCAATCCAAGGGAGCAATATAGTATAGGGGGTGAAATACTTTTGTCCACTAAAGAAGAGCGGGACCTAGGCGTGGTTGTCTCTGATGATCTTAAAGTAGCTAAACAGGTAGAAAAGGCGACAGCAAAAGCTAGAAGGATGCTTGGGTGCGTACGGAGAGGAATGGCTAGCAGAAAAAAGGAGGTGATATTGCCTCTGTATAAGTCTTTGGTGCAACTTCATTTGGAGTATAGTGTGCAATTCTGGAGACCGCACCTTCAAAAGGATGTGAACAGGATGGAGTCGGTGCAGAGGGTGGCTACTAAAATGATTAGTGGGCTTCATTGTAAAGCATATGAGGACAGACTTAAGGATCTTAATATGTACACCTTAGAGGAAAGGTGGGATAGAGGTGATATGATTGAGATGTTTAAATACCTCCGTGGCATAAATGTTCAAGAATAGAGCCTCTTTCAATTGAAAGCAAGTTCTGCTATGAGGGGACATGGGATGAGGGTGAAGGGGGATAGATTCAGGAGTGATATGCGGAAATATTTCTTTACGGAAAGAGTAGTGGATCCATGGAATAGTCTCCCAGTGGAGGTGGTAGAGATGAGGACAGTAACTGAATTCAAAAAAGCATGGGACAAGCACAGAGGATCTCTAAAGGTAAAAAGTGGACTGTTGTAGTTGTTGATATGGAAGGACAGACTAGTTAGGCCATGTGGTCTTTTTCTGTCATATTTCTATGTTTCTTTACCTTTTCCTATGTAGGAGTAATGCTGCTTGAGTCTTGTGGGTGAGTACGTTTTTGGTAGGATGGAGTTCTGAGTGTCTTTTTTTGCAAGGATCTATATTAGTTCAAACAGCTTTTGCTGCTGTTACTGAGGTGATATCACAAGTTAAATATTTTATTTATTTATTTACATTTTCTTTTATACCGCGCTATTCAACATCAGTGCGGTTTACATGAAACAAAATATACACGTTGCATATACTGAACTGTGCTTACAAGAAACAGGTAATAAAACTTGGATAAAATGGGGTAACTATTTACATCTGATTTTCATGGAAGTCGTATCACACTAGACACAAGGAACAGGAGATGTTGGAAGAGCAAAGGGTCTTTATTATGCAAAGGAACCCCAACGCGTTTCGGCAATGCCTTCCTCAGGGGGGTGTGTGGTGTGTCACTAATAAATAAAAATTATTTAAACATAGATTAATAAAAACAGTTAAACAAATTTAAAAACAGTTAAAACATGATTAAAATATGAAAGCACCGGCATGACATACAACATAAAATAGTCTAATAATAACAATGTGAAAGAAACGTAAAAGCAGGGCTGAGGGAACAAATAAAACATACCAACCTAATTAGAACAACAAGAAAACAAACTAATTGAAATTGAATGATAAAAATGGTATGGAAGGGTACTGTATCTTAACTAAAACAGCCTATGGTCGCATAATGTGCATAGAGAATTGAAATGATAAACTATGAAAATAAATATGCAATCATATAGCTGATAGAAATGTATTGTACAATAATAAAATCAAGAATGACATATCCAAATAACTATGACAATAAATATAAATATATATAAAACACTTAGCTAAACCAATAAAATATAAATATGTATATAATGTAGGGAAATCTGACTTAAATCTGCCTTGGGTCTGCTTATATATGTATATATTGGCTTTATATGACTGAACTCTTGCCTGGTGAAACTACACAGGAGGATGGGTGGCACAGAAGACAAGAAGACAGACATGAAGACAATAGCTGTATGAGAGTATATGCTTGCCATAAGAATATGGATGCGGCCTGTTATGGAGGATTCTGGGAAACCATATTCTGGATAGAAGTATGCAGAATAATGGGCTTAACATGAAATTACAGGTCAAGCAAAGAATTCAAACAAATGAGCACAAAATACTCTCTGCCTGGTTTCAAAAATACTCTCTGCCTGGTTTCAATTAGTGCCAAGAAGAAGGAAAAATACAGGAAGGGTCAAAGGTCACAGACCATGCATAGATAAATAGACCTAAAAGCATAGAGGTCATAGGCCATGTATAGATAAGCAAGTCTAAGTGCAGGTCCAGATGTACAAATGTAAGGAGATTCTCCCCTGGGAAAAGTGTTGCAGAACCCTGAGGTCCTGCTGACATCTAAGTAGTAATGATGGATTACTGAACAGACATTTGATACAGGGAAGAAATGTATATAAGGCAGTTATTTTTCATGTAAAGGCGGGCAGTATTTTCTTCCCCTTCTCAGAGAAAGAAAGTACTGTCTGCCATTTCCAGATAGGCATTTGCTGTTTGCTATTTTATAATCACTTTTGTTATTCTAAATAAAAGTCTTTTGAGCTAAAGCAACTGCCGTCTAAGTAATTCTTTGATTGGTGATATTTGGGCAACCGTTGTGGGAACCAGAAGCCACAATTATTGGTGCCGAAACCCCTCTAAATTTTCTAAATTGCCCAAGGACTCCTCTGACTGCAGTTTTACTTGTCAGAGGGACTACCTCCTGTTTTTCACAGTAAAAAAAAAAAAACAGGGGATGTGAATACCTTCTCACTTGAGAAGAGGATTCCTTCTGCTGGTACAGAAGATGGGAATACCGCTCTGAGTGACGTCGAGAGAGATTTTGATACCCTAGGATGACTTTATTAGTGAGTGTTCAGTTTCCCTGTCTGTATGAAAGGACAGAAGACTTGCCCAGGTTCGAGTGGTGGGTAAGTATGTAATTAATATTTTGTTATGTAAGAGAACTGTTAGAATGTCTCTGTATTTAGTTGGAACATTAGGGAATGATTAGGGAAAGAAAGTTTTGCCCAGACATTATGTCTCTTTTCCAGGATTGATTGGTGTATACTTGAGACTGTACGTATTATTATTAATACGAAGCGAGTGTGTGTCTTTATCCACGTTTTCATACCTCCGCGAGGAGATTGGCTGGATTTAGATGAAACGTAAGCGTTGTCAGCGTGTATAAGTCCTGGATTTCTTAATTTCACTCCTCTGTTAATTACGAGGTTTGGATTGCTACCTAAAAGCGAAATTGCGCGCGCCTCTGTATATAAGGAGGTTCAATTTGCTATTGGTAAAAGGCGACGTTAATTGCCCCTGTCCCCGAACAGTGAAAACACCAGGTTTACGGATTTTAGAAAGAGGGACAGCTAAGGAGAATATTTATAGAAAAACAGGGATGATCACTTTATCTGGGGTGTTCACAGACCAGAGAGGGTGACAATTAGATCTATTGAAGAATAGCTTTCTAAGTATCTTTTTGAAATGAATTACTTTACAAGTTCTAGATCAAAGTGAATGACGGAGCTGACTGCAGCTGCATTAAATAACCAAGGAGGAGTGGGTCTAGTAGGCTGATTAGGTATAATGCATTTAACTCTGTCCTGTGTTTTTAGTTTTAATCTTTAGTAAACACTGTCCTGTCATTACTGGCTACTCCAGTAGATTTTATGTTCCCTGGAGCTGAACTGATTAGAATTATTTTCTTAAGTTGAACTAAGTGTGGAATTTCTGGAGAGCGTATCTGTTTGCTTTTATTTTCTTTCACAATATTCATGTGCTTGTAAGATGCCCCAGTCTCTGGAGAGGGTAAAACCGTTGGCCCGGAGTCCCTTGAACGCAAGTGCTAAGCGATGTTTGTTTATCTGTCTCTATTCTTCCAAGTCTTTCCTGTCTTCTTTAGAACATTGAAAACAACGAAAAATCTTCCAGGATCTGCTTTTGTAATTGATGTGCTGAGACAGCTAGTTTTTTTCCTGTCTGTCTGAATATATTGTAACATGGAATGGATTTTCTGAGTTAGTGGATTGGGATCTGAATGTAATGTACACTGAAGTGAGAATCTTAGAAGCAGACCGCACAGATAATTGACAGTGTTTTATTCTGAACTACCAGCTATTGTGTGCAGTGATATGACTGGTAGACAAGTACAGCCTGAAAATTCCCCTGTGCATGTTTGTGTGCAGTAAATAAATCTGATCCATATGTGTAAGTTTTTTTAATTTGGGATCTTATATCCGAGTTAAGAAAAATTTGTCTGCTGTTCTCTGTGTGTCAGAAGATTAAATAGTTCTGCCTGTGTCTGTGATAGGTCATAGGGCAGTTGTACACAATGCAGAACGAATTTCTATGAATGTGTTAACAAATGTGGAAGATCCTAATTAACCAGAGATTAATAAAAGATCGTAGTGATGCTAAGATTAGTTTTGACTAAATGATACAAGATCAATTTTGTCATGTTCTTATGACTTTACAAATTTAAGATCAAATTAATAATAAAGGAAAAAAAAAGATTACAGCTGGATTTTGCAACTAAGAAAAATAGCTCTAAAAGAAAATCCGTGTAAGAAAATATGTAACCATGTGATGCAAAATGTTTACTTAGTATTACATTGTTGGAGAAAATCTTTATATAAGATTATGAAGAAAATATTTTTTAATTGTTCTTTTAAGGTTCCTGTGTTTCTCAAGCTTAAAGGTATATTGCTTTTTGGGATTTCCCAAAGGGGAATGCTTTAATGAAGTTTCTTAGGAAAGCCTATCTACTCTGATCAGATGGCCTGCTGTGCTTAAGTGCTCCCAGATGTTAGATCAAACAATCAAGGCATTGGAGAATCTGTTTCTGTTGTCCTTTGCCCTTCAGAGTGGGGGTTTGATGTCCCTGACAGGACAATGCTATTTGGAAATGATTTTAAATCTCGAGTGAATGAGAAGTTATATGTTTGGAGCTTAGTTCCCAGAAAAATATGAGAATATTTGTAAAGTTATTTACACATAAAATAACATTAAGTTGAATCAATTAGACAAAGTCTCCTACAGCACTTTCTCTGATACAGAGGTTTGTTTTTTTTAACATGTCTGTCTAGTTCTGTTGTTCATTTGTATTTCTTAAGATAGCATGCCAGTAAGGTGAAGCTAGCCCAAGCACTGCTTTGAAGTCTCCACCTGACAGGCAACAGTATCAGTGTAATGAAAGACTCCGGATAATTAATTACTTTGCCTTGTTCAGCACTCTCACTGAGATGCCATACGTGAGAGAGAGACATGTGGCTGTCATGTTAAAAGTCATGATTTGTCCTGCCGTTATCAAATGTTACAAAAATAATCTTTTATACTGTAGGGACTTTATTCTGATTGTTTAAGACAATTGCTATTTTGAATGAGCACATATGTCCATTTTTGAACCATACCAATTAAGTTGGTGAAAAAAAAAGACACTGTTTACTCATGTTGTTATATTCATTAAGAAGAATCCAAGTTTATATTTTCTCTATACTATTTGTTTACCATAATACTAAGTTTTTCTAACAATTGTTTGATGTTCTTAGCATGCCAATTAAGAGGTGGTACTCTGATGGACATTAAACTGATGAAGGTTATTTAAAGTGACATGTCTGTCTAATGAACATGTAAACAAATTTTATTCAACTATGCTGTCTCCAGAATCTTTAATTCAGGAAGTCATTTAAGCCCCAACACATATTCAATAATTGGAAATAGACACCTGGAGACAGGCTAGGTGCATTTTGCACCCTGATATGCTTTGGAACATCCATACTGGCCATGTGGTACTTCCAAATGCTTTTTGCCTCATTTTGCCTTTGTATGTCCTGGCCAGACATGCAGGAGTAAAAAGAGGGATGATTTGATGACAAAGTTTCACAAATAAAAATTGGGGTAATTCTGAAACTTGCCAAACTTGCAGAATATGTGCTTGCAACTTGTCTAATCTATTAATATGTAAAGATCAGTTATGAGCATAGTAGAGTATTTCCTACCAGCAAATGAATCTTCAGTGATGGAGAGACAAGAAGTTTATCAAACTGAGAGACACAGTTGATACCATATGAGATAGTTATGATCTTAAGTAAATATGGATGAAATGATGTTTATCACATTGCATTGTCTCATTGTAAAATCTAATCTAGAATATTTTAGCCTTTTCATTTAATATTGGATTTTGCTCTTCTGAATGGGACCTGGAACCATGTCACCGATTGAAATCCATAGATTCCAGCAGAGGGAGTTGGCCATAGTCCAGATGGAACAGTCCACCCCAAGACCTCTGAACTCAACTATACTTAAACTTCAGAGACAGGTGAAGCGCACGACGCAGTCCTGAAAAACTGCTGGGAAGCAGGTCCAAATTATCTGAAAATAAAGACTATTAAGACTGATTGGGACTTTTGGGAAAATCTACAAGTCATTTGGGCTACAGCAATTGCAATACCCACACCAGCTCAAGTTTTACTGTAACATTTTCAAAGCTTTCTTCATCACTTTGTTGAATATTTGATGTGTTCAGTATTATTGCAAGCTGTATGTCTTCCATTCTCTTAGAATGTTGCCTGCTGGTATTCCGAACTCAGAGGAGGCCTAAAAGCTTTCATTCTTATTCTTTTAAGTATGGCTTGTTTTGCAATTATTGCCTGTTGTGTATTATCCATTCTGTTTGCTTGTTGTCAAAGAATGATAAGTCAAGCACCAATGCCATGTATGTTGTATCTCGAGAACTGTACCAGAAGCTGCCCCTTTTGATCATCCCTCCCTGTCTCAAATGGTTATTGTTATCAATGCCCCTTAGTGGGATTACTTTTGCCCCTCCACATAAAAAAGAAATAGGAATAGAAAAAGTGGAGAATGTAGGGAAATCTGACTTAAATCTGCCTTGGGTCTGCTTATATATGTATATATGGCTTTATATGACTGAACTCTTGCCTGGTGAAACTACACAGGAGGATGGGTGGCACAGAAGACAAGAAGACAGACATGAAGACAATAGCTGTATGAGAGTATATGCTTGCCATAAGAATATGGATGCGGCCTGTTATGGAGGATTCTGGGAAACCATATTCTGGATAGAAGTATGCAGAATAATGGGCTTAACATGAAATTACAGGTCAAGCAAAGAATTCAAACAAATGAGCACAAAATACTCTCTGCCTGGTTTCAAAAATACTCTCTGCCTGGTTTCAATTAGTGCCAAGAAGAAGGAAAAATACAGGAAGGGTCAAAGGTCACAGACCATGCATAGATAAATAGACCTAAAAGCATAGAGGTCATAGGCCATGTATAGATAAGCAAGTCTAAGTGCAGGTCCAGATGTACAAATGTAAGGAGATTCTCCCCTGGGAAAAGTGTTGCAGAACCCTGAGGTCCTGCTGACATCTAAGTAGTAATGATGGATTACTGAACAGACATTTGATACAGGGAAGAAATGTATATAAGGCAGTTATTTTTCATGTAAAGGCGGGCAGTATTTTCTTCCCCTTCTCAGAGAAAGAAAGTACTGTCTGCCATTTCCAGATAGGCATTTGCTGTTTGCTATTTTATAATCACTTTTGTTATTCTAAATAAAAGTCTTTTGAGCTAAAGCAACTGCCGTCTAAGTAATTCTTTGATTGGTGATATTTGGGCAACCGTTGTGGGAACCAGAAGCCACAATAACAATAAATATAATTGTACCAAACATACATAATAATGGGAAAAAATAAATAAATATGAAACTAAAAAACTAAAAATAAAAAATAAATAATAATAAAAATTAAAAAATACGATGTGGTAACTGTGGAAGTTGATATGTGACCGTAAAACTGAAATATTATGAAATAATAAACTAAGAACAGCAAGTACAAATAAATATAACAATAAATATGAATATAAAACACTCAGCTAAACCAATAAAATCTCAATATAAATAACAATACATACAAAGGTACCTAAAAACCATTTATAATATGAAAAATTAAAAAGTACAAAACAGAAGAAGCCAAAGCTTATATGGTAGATCGCATTAAAAATAAATAACAAGCAACATGAATTTGAAATAATAAAAAAAAAGAAATGATAAAACCATATATGAATTGATGAGCCAAGAAGAACAGTGGTGTACCATGGACGAACAGATGTACAACCTGTGTAACTGCTGGGAGCATAAAAAACATAATAAACTGTGTCATAATAAAGGAAATGCAAAAACAGAAAATTAAAAATAGAATTAAACCGAAATTAAAATCAAGAAGGGGGCTGAATAGTGCAATTGATATGAACCTATTTACTAGTCCCTCTGTAACACACATTAGATCCTATCATATGGCATAATGTTACAATTTTCCTTGTAATTTATAATTATCTGTTCTATGTAAAATGTCCTGGTATATCTCATACCAATTAACCTACTGTTACATGTAAACCGCACTTGAAACATGGGAAAGAGCGGTATATAAATAACTGTTAAATAAATAAATAAATAAATAAATAAAAGTGTAAAAAACTATGTAAAAGCAATGCACTGGTGGGCAGATACCAAGTGACTCACAGAATAACTTAGTGCCAAACCAGCAAAAAGAATTGTAAAACTAAGCTCAAAACTTGTGAAATTCCGAAAAAATAAGGTACAGCCATAGGGATCGTTATACCACAAGCAAGAAAAATGTACAACGCCGCATGGTACGGCAATCTTTATAAATTGAAAATGACGCTGAAGCAAATTATATAAGAAGATAAAACACGAGAAAGACTTCAACCATATGAATCATGTTGGACAAATATCAATGTGAACGCAGACAGACAAAAAAATCGATCTCGAGGAAAGGGAATAATTGCGATGAAAGATTCCGCTCAGGCTTATATCAGCAAGTAGCCACTTAAAAAGGGAAGGTTACTCCACGGCACACAGACCATATTGCTTGGTAAAAGAAAGCGGACTCAAAATGAAAACCATACAAAACAGAACTATATAAGGAGATGATGTGGGTATAGCGCTGAATAAATACCATTGCACAAAATACATGGACATAAAAAAAGAGGGGGAAAAAATTGTGATTCATAAAACTGAAACTAAAATAGAGAACTGACAACACATTGAACCATCTGTTAAAATAAAAATAAAAAACGCGCCGACTTCAGCAGCACGGAAACAAGTGCAGAGAAGGAGAATGTGAGCTATTACACAGTAGGGATCTGTACACTCAAAGCAGAAGAGCCAAAACTTGTTTAAAATATAAAATGACCACACAAGATATGTATTAAAACTATGAGCACTCACCCAGTCGCACGTTATCAGACTAACACTACCATGGCAGGCTAGTGTGAAACTTAGTATCGTTGTTGCTAAGAAAGAAAAATGTATGACCAATTATAGATATCCAAAAACAAAAATAAAGGTCACAGTGCATTTCAGACCACGAAAAGGAAACTCACGATCAGGATAAGCACATAAACATCAATGGTAACCCTGTGTAATCGGAGCTCTTGAAGAGCTGTATCGTAGAGATCGCGTTCAAACCAGCTAAGAAAGGTAGGTATGTTCTGTGCTTCTTTTTAAACGCCGATTTTGGCGCCAAAATGCATGAAACCTGATACTTGGGGGAGGAGTGAACAGACATGTTATAACAACTCAAAGGGACATGGGGGAAAAAAGTGCACAAGGAAAAGTCATGTTGCTTGAGTAAAACATAAAGAAACTTCAGTCTATACCTGAGAGAGAACCGTAATGTAAAGAAGGGAGGAGGAGAAGGAAGTCAACCCAAAAAAACTGTTAAGTCTACCTCTTGATTTAAACTATATGGTTCCAAAGTGTTGAGTTCATAAATAAAACGTTGTTCAAACCTCAACAAAGTTTTATCCATATCACCTCCCCTCCAGTGTGGAACAATTGATTTAAGCACTGCATATTTAATATCACTAATGTTGTGGTTCTTATCCAACCAATGGGAAACCAATGGTTTATCCGGATGTTTTCTAAGAATATTGCTCCTGTGTTCTATTATGCGAGTGCGAACCTGTCTCAAGGTTTTACCTATGTATAATTTATGACATGGGCATTGAATGAAATAAATGACATTAGCAGTTTTGCAATTAGAGTATTGATGTAAGAAAAACTTACGACCAGTATTACTATCTATGAAAAAATCTTTGACTGTGATGGCATGTGTGCACACAGAGCAGTTGCCACAACTGTAATGACCCTTAATAGTAGGGGAAGGCCTAGAAATAGTGAGAGCAGATGGAACAAGTGAATTTGATAGATTCGAGGTACGCTTATAGGCAATCATTAGTCTTTTAGTGGCAAAAGCAGGTAGGGTGGTAAGGAGGTGCCACTCTTGTTTTAAGATACTAATGATAGCTTTAGAAAGACCCGAGAACGTTAGGGGACAAACAATTCTATCATTGTGTGTACGTATGGTTTTCTCAAGGAGAGTAGCACGATCTGTAGCACATGCCCTCTGATAGGCTTTCTTAATGCAAGGTCCAGGGTAACCACGTTGTGCGAACCTCTTCATCATGTCTTCGGCATGATGTTCAAAATCTTTGTTATCGGTACATAATCTTTTTATTCTTAAGAATTGACTGACTGGAAGGTTGTTTTTGAAAGAAGGATTGTGACAGCAGTCATATTTGAGGAATGTGTTACGGTCCGTAGGCTTACGGTAAAGGGTAGTTGAAAAACCTGAATCAGATTTTTTAATTAGAATGTCTAGGTAAGAAATCTCTTCACTGCTATAATTGCCTTCAAATTGCAAGTTTGGATCTAATGTATTGAGCCATGTATGGAAAGTCTGTAACAACATATCAGTCCCATGCCATATCATTAAAACGTCGTCGATATAGCGCTTCCAAAGGAGCACGTTAGATTGGTACGGATGACATGTCAAGAATGTAGTCTCAAAATTTGTAACATACAGATTTGCTACGTCAGGCGCCATGGGAGAACCCATGGCCACCCCTTTGATTTGCTTATAGAAGACGCCTCTAAAACAAAAATAATTTTCAGTCATAACCAGTTCTGCCAATTGTGTAAGAAAAAAAGTCGGGGTTCGTACTGGTTTGGGTCTTCTGATTAAAGTATTGGCTAGTACCTCTAACGTGGCAGATTGAGGAATATTAGTGTATAGTGATCGAATATTATATGTGACCAAGAGCACATGCTCAAAAGGACCTTGAAATGACTGTAAAATTTGTATAATGTGCGTGGAGTCTCTGACATATGAGGGTGCCTGTGTCACAAAGGGTCTCAAATGTACATCAAGAAGTTTTGATAGAGGTTCAAAGAGTGATCCAATCGCCGATACTATGGGTCGTCCTGGCGGATTCTGTAGGGATTTATGAATCTTAGGGAGCATGTATATGGTAGGTATAACAGGATGGGAAACTGTGAGATATGAAATTTCTTTTGCAGTGAGGTACCCTGCTTCCTTGCCAATGTACAACAAAGTCTCAACTTTGTGCCGCAAACTATCAGTGGGATCATCAAAAATCTTCAAATAATATTCAGTGTCGTTCAATTGGCGCAGGACCTCATTTTCAATTTATAAAGATTGCCGTACCACGCGGCGTTGTACATTTTTCTTGCTTGTGGTATAACGATCCCTATGGCTGTACCTTATTTTTTCGGAATTTCACAAGTTTTGAGCTTAGTTTTACAATTCTTTTTGCTGATTTGGAACTAAGTTATTCTGTGAGTCACTTGGTATCTGCCCACCAGTGCATTGCTTTTACATAGTTTTTTACACTTTTATGCCATATGATAGGATCTAATGTGTGTTACAGAGGGACTAGTAAATAGGTTCATATCAATTGCACTATTCAGCCCCCTTCTTGATTTTAATTTCGGTTTAATTCTATTTTTAATTTTCTGTTTTTGCATTTCCTTTATTATGACACAGTTTATTATGTTTTTTATGCTCCCAGCAGTTACACAGGTTGTACATCTGTTCGTCCATGGTACACCACTGTTCTTCTTGGCTCATCAATTCATATATGGTTTTATCATTTCTTTTTTTATTATTATTTCAAATTCATGTTGCTTGTTATTTATTTTTAATGCGATCTACCATATAAGCTTTGGCTTCTTCTGTTTTGTACTTTTTAATTTTTCATATTATAAATGGTTTTTAAGTACCTTTGTATGTATTGTTATTTATATTGAGATTTTATTGGTTTAGTTGAGTGTTTTATATTCATATTTATTGTTATATTTATTTGTACTTGCTGTTCTTAGTTTATTATTTCATAATATTTCAGTTTTATGGTCACATATCAACTTCCACAGTTACCACATCGTATTTTTTAATTTTTATTATTATTTATTTTTTATTTTTAGTTTTTTAGTTTCATATTTATTTATTTTTTCCCATTATTATGTATGTTTGGTACAATTATATTTATTGTTATATACATATTTATATTTTATTGGTTTAGCTAAGTGTTTTATATATATTTATATTTATTGTCATAGTTATTTGGATATGTCATTCTCGATTTTATTATTGTACAATACATTTCTATCAGCTATATGATTGCATATTTATTTTCATAGTTTATCATTTCAATTCTCTATGCACATTATGCGACCATAGGCTGTTTTAGTTAAGATACAGTACCCTTCCATACCATTTTTATCATTCAATTTCAATTAGTTTGTTTTCTTGTTGTTCTAATTAGGTTGGTATGTTTTATTTGTTCCCTCAGCCCTGCTTTTACGTTTCTTTCACATTGTTATTATTAGACTATTTTATGTTGTATGTCATGCCGGTGCTTTCATATTTTAATCATGTTTTAACTGTTTTTAATTATTTGTTTAACTGTTTTTATTAATCTATGTTTAAATAATTTTTATTTATTAGTGTCACACCACACCCCCCCCTGAGGAAGTCATTGCCGAAACGCATTGGGGTTCCTTTGCATAATAAAGACCCTTTGCTCTTCCAACATCTCCTGCTCCTTGTGTCTGGTTGGACTTTCTGCAGGAGGTTGCTCCTCCTTGTGTTTTTTAGTCGTATCACACTAGTCATGCTCAAGGGTGTCTTGTAGGATTTGATCGTACGACCTAGTCTAGGCTGTGGACGAAACTACTGTATCCACTTCTACCCGGTAGTACATGAGGAATAGGTAGTGTTTTACTGCCTTCCTAAACTGAGCCAGGTCAGGGATTGCATGTATGCTGGGTGGCAGAGAATTCCAGCATCTAGGAGCACATAGTTTGAAGGCTCTGTTTACTGTTGCTTGAGAGCATTGGGTTATTTCTTTTGGTACTACTAGTGTGTTGATCGCAACCGATCTTCTGGACCTGTTGGGGGGAGTGATTTGGATAAGCTCTGCTAGTGATGCGGAGGCGAGCCCGTTGATGGATTTGAAGGTAAGCAGCAGGGTTTTGAAAGTGAGTCTGGCCTGTATAGGAAGCCAGTAGAGATGTTTCAGGATGGGCGTGATGTGGTCTTTCTTGGACGCTCCCATTAGAACTCTCGCTGCGGCGTTCATCGCTAGCTGTAGAGGGTTTAAGGTAGACTGAGGGAGACCATGCAAGATTGAGTTGGCATAGTCAAATTGAGGTATGACTAGTGCCTGAAAGATTGTCCGGAAGTCATCAGGGTCTAGCAGGAACCGGAGGTGCCTGAGGGTATGGATCTTGTGGTATACTGCTTTAACTACGTTGCTTATGTGTACCTTCATGTCCAGACACTGGTCCAAGGTGACTGTGAGGTATCGGATCGTGGGTTTGGTCTGTAGTTCGGCTTCCTTGACTTTTATGTGGGGCGGTGTGGTGAAGTTTGGATTCCTCGTGATGAACAGGACCTCAGTTTTCTTGTGCTGAATTCTAAGGTTCTGGGATTGAAGCCAGTTGGATACTGCATCAAAGCAGTCTGTCAGTGGGGAGAGGTCTGGGTTTTCTGTTGAGAAGGGCATAGACAGTAGTACATCGTCAGCATATATCAAGCAGTTTACCCTGTAAGACCGAATGAGGTTACAGATAGGCTGCATGTATATGTTGAACATCAGGGCGGAGAGGGAGGATCCTTGTGGAACGCCTTGCTTCTGGTGGAAAGGTTCAGACGTTGAGGCCCCTGATCGTACGTGCTGCCATCTGTCTGAGAGGTATGATTTGCACCAGTCTATCGCTGTCTCACAGATACCCTTCTCTCTGAGGCGCCCCAGGAGTAGCTCCTGACATACTGAGTCGAACGCAGCTGCGATGTCCAAGAAGCTGAGGACAAATCCCTGGCGGATGTTATCGATTCCTGCTGTTATGTTGTTAATGAGGGTGGTGAGGAGCGTTTCCAGGCCATGATATTCTCTAAAACCGTGTTGGCAGGAGTCCAGTGGTGAAACGGCATCAGTATGTTCTTGAATTTGTCTTTGGGCTTCTTTTTCCATTATTTTGGCCAGAAGTGGCATGCTCGATATCGGTCTGTATGAGTCCACCTTCTGGATATTGAGCTTGCTGTTTTTTAGCAGTGGTCTAATGGAAGTGTGTTTGAGGGATTGAGGGAACACACCTGTTGTGAATGATCGGTCCATGAGTCTGGCTATAAAAGGGCTAAGTTCAGACCGTAGCTCCTTTATCCAGAAAGCAGGGCAGGGATCAGTCTGGGCAGTGGTGGTGTTGATTGTAACTATAGTGTTTTCAATGTGTTTCTTAGATGGGGTGGTGAAAGTGGTTAGGGGTATTATGTTGCTTTGTACAAATGCCACAGTTGTTTTCATATGCTGGGTTGTAAAGTGAAGCATCCTAGTTCTGCTGTGCACATCTTTTATTCATATGATCATTATTGCTGTTTTAATATAGTTATTTTGTTCTGCGTTGAGCATTCCGGAAAAGGGACTTAGAGCAAATATCAGTGTGTTGTTTTATAATATATAATTGAATCTTATATTTCTATTGAGTTTTCCATATTTAAAATTGTTGTCCATGATGTATGACAGCTGTTGCAGGCTATTTAGAAATCCATTATCAGGTGCACTAGAAGGCAATATTTGTTGATAAGAATATAACTAGCATGGTTTAGACTGGTATGCTTAGTGCCCCTCCAAAAAATCAGTTCTGGCTACACTACTGGGTAAGAAAGCAGCAGACAGCTTCTGCCACCGCTGAAGAGATGAGTTGTGGCAGGTTTTCAGTTGCAGGAGCAGATTGAAAATGACTCTGGAGAAAAAGAGAGGCTTACTGTACTGTAGGTTTGCTGTTCTTTTGTATACGAGTTAATACCTTGTTTTTAAGTTCTGTTTTGTCTATTGTTTTAGCTAATCTTTATGCATTGTTGTACTCAACCTTGCACACATGATAGACATAATGGGCTCGATATTCGAAAGGCATTTACACAGTAAGCCCAGTAAACCATGTAAATGCTTTTAATCGGGATATTCAATGGCACTTACATGCTTAGTGCCTTTAACTGTTCCCTTCTAACCCCACTACACGCCCCGATGCTATGTTATGTCATGAGCATTCCTGAGTAGAGCGGAGGTGGAGATTGTCACTAACCGGGTAGCGGCGATATTGCAGCGATATTGCACCGCCACCCGGTTAGCGACCTGCGGGTAAAACTAGGCCAGCTTTTGCTGCACCTAGTTTAACTGCACATAGCCTGTCCAAATGAATATCGAGCCTAATCTAAATGTTTTAAATATGTGCTCTGGAGGGCATTTTAGATGATTGGTCATAGATAGCTAAAGAAATGGAAAACCATATAATCAAAAATGTAATTTTCCCTCCATGTTTAACCTCCCCTACCTAATCCAACTATTGCAGTTACATTGTTTGATCAGGGGCCACAGACTGTGGCTCCCTCCTGAATCCACTATAGGTAGATTCCAGTTTGTGTTTAGTGGGGATGGACATCCGGTTCAGACATCCATCCCTGCTAAACGCTGGAGTGCTGCTGCAGCAAACAGCTCCCTGCATATACAGGCAAGATGTGCAGGGAGCTCTATACGTGGGTGGGCCGGAGATGGAGTGAGGGCGGGCAATTGGGCAAATTTGGCCATTTGCAAAGGGAACTTATTCCTCCTCAGAGGTGTAATAAGTCCCCCTGGATGTCAGGACATGCAGTAGCTGGGACCGCAAAGCGAGGTAAAGGGGTTCCCCACAGACAGACCCTCGCCACGGTAGGCATGATTGGGGGTTGGGCTGTGGGCAAAGCAAATTTTCAGGGTCTGCCAGGGATCGTGGCTCCTGCTTTGAACCGCAGTAGCATGGCAACATGCCATGGCTCCGCAGCCCCATGCAGGAGCCTGGCTGGGCTAGCCAGGGAAGGGCTTGGACATCCAGGGTGCCTTAATCGGGGCACATCCTAGATGTCCAGGCCTATGCCATGATTCTGATCCTGCAGGGACATCTAGCCCCCGCAGGAGTAGAATTCGGTGCATCTCCAGACATTTGGAGTTCTGGACGTCCGGATGGCCTGTGGACGCATAGCACTGAATTGGCCTCCATGTGTTTACCGTGAGACTAGCCATTAGGTGTCGCTGTTGTGCAGTAGCTGGTGAGGTCCAGGCTAAGTTGCCGAAAACAGGTTCAAAAGTTTTCCCATGGCAGCCATTGACCAATCCCAGAGGAAAACATATTTAGTGGCAAGAAGTCTAGACAAAATTTCCTAATTCCTTCTTAGGTGTGAAAATAAAATCAAACCCAATTTCAAACTCTATTTTATTTATTTTACTTGATAAAGAATGATATATCAAGAAGCATGGAGCTACAGGATACTGCTGGCGAAGCTGTCTTCAAGTCAAAGTTCTTATGGATTACTGGGACCTGTGAAAACAGAGGTAGTTGTAGAATCTTGTCTTAGAAAGACTCTCTCATACTATCCAGCTCTGGAAAGTTTTTGGCGCTTGCAGTATTTTGCTTGTTTGAGCTGATACTAAATACCTTTTAACTACTATAATTAGTTCAAACTATAAGGTGCCATGGTGAAAATCTTGTAATAGTTACTTTACTCTTAATATAATGTATCATCAGAGAATGAGAAGTCTGCAAAGTTCCTTCCGTGTAGTTATATGAGCATCAAATGCTTATTGAAGTACTACTACTGCTGAACATTTGTATTACGCTACAAAACGTACACAGCACTGCACAGACACATGTAAAAGACAGTCTCTGTTCAACAGAGTTTACAATTTAGTCAAGACAGGCAACACAGTAGCTGTAGACATGGGTACGTCTAGGGGGAATGATAAGGAAACACAAAGGAGATCAGGTGTGTCAAGATCCGAAAGTTGTAGCAAAAAGTGAGTTTTCAGCCTGGATTTGAAGAGGGTCAGAGAAGGCACCTGACATACAGACTCAGGTAGTTTGTTCTAGGCATAAGGAGCAGCAAGGTGAAAGGAGCAAAGTCTGGAATTAGTAATAGAAGAAAGGGCACAGATAGAAGGGATTTGCCAGAAGAGCAGAGGTCCCGAGGAGGGGTGTAGGGAGAGATAAGAGAGGAAAAATTAGTGAGGAGCTGCAGAGTTATAGTTCAGCAGGAGAAGTTTGAACTGGATGTGGAAATGGATAGGGAGCCATTGAAGTGACTTGAGAAGAGAGGTAATATAAGCATGACGAGGCTAGCAGTGTACAAAAGTCTGGAATCACTTGTGAGTTTTGCGTTTTTCGTACTTTCTAACGTTTTTTTTTTATTTTGCATTAGCCCAGCATATTCATCTTTCTACCATGTTAAAAGGGATACATTTGGCTATTAGAGTTGACTTTTTTGCATTCCTTGCTTCCAATTTAAATACTTTACAGACACTGGGAGATAGCTACTGCAATTTTTGTGGATCCTGCGTCAAAACTGGACCGAGATTATCCAATATGCACATGTTATTTCTGACCAATCACAATGCAGATATCTAGCCAACAGTGCAGCTATAAAAACGCGCAGTATTTTTGAATTTCATACGCTTTCTGGATCGACCATGAAGATGACTCGGATCCTGACGTTGGAGGAGCATGTTCGTGTGTCCTTTATGAGCGAGGAAGGATTTTCAAGCCGTCAGATAACCTGGAAAGTTGGCTGCAGTCAGAGCGTTGTTGTTAAGATTGTACAGAAGAAGAAAGAAATGGGTTCCGTGGTGGACAAGCCTCATTCAGGTCTTCCACGTGCATCAACATCACGCCAAGACCGCGCACTATGACACATTTCACTGACTAATCGCAAGTTGACCTCTCCTCAGCTACTTCGAGAGTGGTCAGACAAGAGTGAGGTCAGTGTCAGCTCATCAACAGTTCGTCGCCGGTGCCTGCAGTTTGGTCTCCAGGGCTGCAAAGCACGGAATAAGCCACTGATGACTGACATACAAAGGTGCAACCGGATCGTGTGGGCAAGAAAGCACTCAACCCGGTCGACTGAAATGTGGGAAAAGGTGCTATTCAGCGATGAAAGCACTTTCTGCCTGTTTGGTAACTAGGCCCACACTTATGTGAGGAGATTTCCTGGAGAGGAATTCAAGCCTGTGTGTCTCAACCTCACTGTGAAGCATCCTTTGGAGGTCATGGTCTGGGGCTGCATGGCTGCCAGTGGCGTTGGACGTCTTCACATCATCAATGAAATGGTCAACGGGGCCAAGTACATCACCATACTGCAAAGGTGCATGGTGCCATCAGCACACCAGCTGTTTCCTGGCCAGTTCCTGTTCCAAGATGACAATGCACCCTGCCATCGCTCCAGACAGGTGATCAGCTGGAAGCAGCGAAACAACATCAGGTCAATGGACTGGCCTGCCCAGTCTCCAGATCTGAATCCAATCGAGAACCTATGGCACAAGGTGGCCTTGGAAATATCCAAGAGGCATCCGACATCAAAGCGTGAGCTGATTGAGTCACTCATTGCAGCTTGGAACCACGTTGTCACCAACGATCACCTTGTCAGACTGGTTCATTCAATGCCGACAAGGTGCAGTCAGGTGATCAAGAACAAAGGGTGGCCCATCAAATACTGAGCCATAACTGACACACAAAAACAGCCTTTTTCAAGGCCACATACATTAATTTGAAGGAAACCTGGCTTGCGTCAATAATATTTTAAAGCATACTTACAATAATATATCGTTGGCCAATGATGTACATTACGTGATTTTCACAGAAAATCTATCAACAGGACAACTATGGGGAACAAACTCAGAAAATAAGGGCCAACCCAAAACTAAAAGTTGGCCCTAATAGCCAAATCTATCACTTATCATGAGATATACAGAAAAAGCCACTGGGAGGAAAAAGAAATTAAGATATAAGGTCATGAAGTTGAAAAAACGTCAAATTTACAAGTGATTCCAGACTTTTGCACACCACTCTCGATTCCTCCCTTTCCTTTAAAGAACATATCTCCTCTGTTGTTCAACGCTCCTTCTTTACTCTAAGACAACTTCGTGCTGTACGTCCTTTTCTCACCCCCTCTTCTATGGCCACTCTCCTTATCTCTCTTGTCATGTCTCGTCTCGACTATTGTAATGTTTGTCTTGCCGGGCTTCCCCAATCCCAAATTCGTCGCCTTCAACGGGTTCAAAATACTGCCGTTCGTGTTCTCTCTCACACTTCACGTTTCGATCACATCACTCCCTTGTTAATACATTTTCACTGGCTTCCTGTTTTCTTTCGTGTTCAGTTTAAAGTCCTTATTTATGTACACAGGGTGATCCATTCTGGTATCCCCTTGTATCTTGCAGACCAAGTTCACCTCCATACCCTTCACCGTTCTCTACGTTCCATCCACACCAACCGTATGTTTCTTCCCCCTCCCTCCCAAGCACACTTAGAATCAACTCGATCTTCAGCTTTCTTTTTTCTTGGTCCAAGGCTTTGGAATTCACTTCCCCACTCCCTACGTCTAGAAACCTCCTACTTATCCTTTAAAGCTAAACTGAAAACCCACCTTTTCTGTTCTGCTTTCAACCTCCCCTTCCCAGCTCCGCTCTCTTCCCCTCCTTAGTATTACCACGCTAGCTCCTCATTCCCTCTCTCCTACACCCTCCTGTTTATTTATTTATTTATTTATTTATTTATCTATTTCTTCTATACCGCCCCTTCCAGAGATCAGGGGCGGTTTACATGGAACAAGTAAACAAATTTGTATACTAATGTATACATTACATGGAACAGAGATTTTTTTTAACTTTATACAGATAATAGTTATTAACAGAGATTTATAACATTGTAACTTTATACAAATGACTGTGCATTAATTGTCAAAACTATTTACATTTTATATACATTAATAAGTTTCTGTATCGTAGTGTTGATCAGAGTTTTTCTACCTTTTTATAGGTAGTCAGAGTTTTCTACCTTTCATATGTGTGTGTGTGTGTGTGGAGGAATTTATTTCCTTTTTTTCATCTCTTGGGAGTATTTTGGGGTGTATGTGGTGGGAGTATGTGGTGGGTGTATGTGTGTGGGTAGTTGAGTGTGGTTTTAGGGCTTTGTGTTTGAGTGTTTGGGGATGTTGTGTGGTTGGACTTGGGGGTATGGGATTTCATAGTGTTCGGAGAAAAGGTATGTCTTGAGTTCCTTTCTAAATTGGGTGAGGTCTTTTATGATCCGAAGGTTTATTGGGAGATTATTCCAGAGCATGGGGGCAGTGAATGAGAAGGCTCTGGTGCTGGTGGATTTTTTAGTTTTTTTGAATGAATTTGGTATTTCAAGTGAGTGTGTTGCGTTTAGTCTGCGAGTTCTTGATTCTGATGGGGCATGTAATAGCATGGATAGATATGATGGGGCGATGTTGTTCAGGAGCTTGAATGTAATTAGGAGGATTTTATATCTGATTCTGCTGTTTATAGGGAGCCAATGCAGTTCCAGCATTATTGGGGATACATGGTCTACTAGGCGGGCTTTTGTGACTACTTTGGCACAGATGTTCTGGGCTCTTTGAAGTAGGTATGTACAAATATGTGGTAGGCCAATTAAGAGACTATTACAATAGTCGAAGTGTGGGGTGATGAGTGTGTTAACAACTGATCTAAAGTCATGGGTGTCAAGAAGGGGTCTTAGGTGTTGTATGGTTTTGAGTTTGTAGAATATGGTTTTTACCGTCTGTTTTATATGTGGTAGCATGGTGAGTGTATGGTCTATTATTACCCCTAGGTATTTTACCTCTTTTTTGACGGGTATAGTTGTATTTATGATTGAGATTGATGTTGGATAGGTGTCCTCAGTCACGGGTGATCTTGTTACGAACATTGCCTCAGTTTTTTTGAGATTGATGCTAAGGTAGTTAGATTCCATCCAGGAGGTGGTCTCCACCATGCATTTTGATAGGGTATCGTAGGTAGGATTTTTGGTGGATATGGGGAGAGCAAGCATGATGTCATCAGCATAGATAAAGTGACTAATTTTGTGTTTTCTGAATATTTTGTAATGGGTTGGAGGTACAGGTTGAAAAGGAGGGCAGAAAGGGCGGATCCCTGGGGTATTCCTTGTCCTTGGGGGAAGGTTTCTGACACTTCCTGGTCTATTTGAACACGTATAAGTCTGTTTGTGATGTAAGACTTAAACCAATTGAGTACTGTCCCACCTATTCCTAGATTTTCTAGTCTATTGATCAAAGTAAGGTGGTTGATGTTGTCAAAGGCGGCAGAGATGTCTATGAAGAGGAGTAGGAAGCCTTGACTGCTATCATCTGTGCCTTTGATGAGGAAGTCTATCAGTGTAGTTAGAGGGGTTTCTACACCGTGATAGGGGCGGAAGCCAAACTGGTGAGAGTCTAAGGGTTTGTGTTCGTCGATATGGTCTTGTAATTGTAATTGGACGTTTTTTTCTATTATTTTAGCTATAAATGGAATGCTGGCTATCGGTCGGTAAGAGTTTGGGTCTTTTGGGTCAAGTTTATTGTTTTTTATTTGTTGGATGTTTTCAGCGTGTTTTCCTGTGTTGTCAATGTGTTCCCTCTCTCCCTTCATGTTAGTCTTCTGTGACCCCCAACTGTTATCTGCCTCTATCTCCTTTCCTTAAGATTTTATGGCGTTCCTTTTCTGATTCTCTTTTCACAGCTCTCTCTCTTTTAATGATTTTATGTATTGTGAACCGCCCAGATGCTAATCGTATTGGGCGGTATATAAAGTTTTAATAAACATAAACATAAACACTGTAGCTGTGCAGCAGAGTGTTGAACAGAGTGAAGGGGAGAGAGATGATTCAGAGGGAGACCAGCAAGGAGTAGATTACAATAGTCTAGACAGGAGGTGACTAAGGAGTAGATAAGTGTCTTAGTAGTGAGCTCAGAAAGGAATGGGCGAATTTTGTTGATGTTGTAGAGAAAGAAACAGCAGGTTTTAGCTATCAGTTGGATATGTGTGGAGAAAGAGAGAGAGGAGTCAAAGCTGAGCAGACAGGGAGGAGTTGAGAGTTATCCACAGAGATTGAGAAAGGAGGAAGGGGTTTAGGGGAAAATAAGAAGCTCAGTTTTGGCTATGTTCAATTTCAAGTGGCGGTTAGACATCCAAGCAGCAATGTCAGAAAGGCGGGCAGAGATCCAGGCCTGGATTGCCAGAGAGATTTCAGATGTAGAGAGGCAGTTCTGGGAGTCATCAGCAAAAAGAGGGTACTGAAAACCATGGGAAGAGATGAGTGCACCAAGGAACTGGGTATAGAGAGGGAAAAGGCGTGGATCCCAGAGAGATCCTTGGGGTACACCAACTGAGAGCAGGATAGCAGCAGAGGATCCACCAGAACAAACACTGAAAGAACAATGGGAGAGATAAGAAGGGAACCAGGATAGCACAGAGCCCTTAAAACCAAGCATGGATAAGGTATCAAGGAGAAGGTTGTGGTCAACAGTGTCAAAAGCAACAGAAAGGTCAAGAAGGACGAGGATTGAGTAAAGGCCCTTGGATTTTGCCAGGAACTGGTCCCTGGAGTCTTTGGCAAGAGCCATTTTGGTAGAATGTAAAAGATGAAAGCTATTCAGAAGGGCTTGAGAGGAGAGAAAGTTGAGGCAATGGCAGTGAACCACACGGTCAAGTAGTTTAGAAATGAAGAACATAAGATATACCATACTGGGTCTGACCAAGGTCCATCAAGCCCAGTATCCTGTTTCCAACAGTGGCCAATCTAGGCCATAAGTACCTAGCAGTCTCCCCAAAAGATACAGGTTCCTCAATGCTTGTATTGGGTCAAGCAGTGATATCCTGGGTCCCTTTTAATAATGGTCCTTTTCCTCCAGGAACTTGTCCAAACCTTTTTTAAACCCAGGGGAAAAGGGAAATGGTGGGAAGGGATAGTGAGGACAGGTAGGTCTAGTGAGGGCTTCTTGAGGAGAGAAGTGACCACAGCATACGTGCAGGGAAAGTTGCAGTGGAGAGCGAAAGATTGAGAATATGAGAGATGGAAGGGATTACAGTGGAGGAGATGGAGCTAAGGAGATGGGTTGGAATAGGATCAGAGGATCAGGTAGTGAGTTTGGATGAGGAAAAAAGGTGAGTGGTTTCCTCTTCAGAGATCATAGAAAAGGAAGAAAGGGTAGCAAAGGTAGGTGGGGAAGTTGGGAATAAGGAGGGGAGGAAGGGGAATAGCTGAACTCATGGGGAATTGGAGTGTGGATTTTGTCATGGAAATAATCACCAAGGTTTGGGCAGAAAGTGAAGGAGGGGTCGGAGATGGAGGCACCTTGAGTAGAGAGTTGAGAGTTGTAAAGAGACGGTGAGGGTCAGAGGCAAGAGAGTTAATCAGATGGACATAATAGTCTTGTTTGGTGAGTACTATGGCTGACTGGAAGGAGACAAGCATGAATTTGAAGTGTAGAAAGTCAGCAAGGGTGCAGGATTTGAACCATGCATGCTCAGCGAGCATGTACAGGAACATAGATAGCAGGGTTGAGGTACAGTACACCTCACAGGCCATAGCATGGACGGAGCAAGAGCATCCAGAGCAGAGGAGAGTGCAGTGTTATAGGAAGCTACTGCCTCATCGACAGACTCAGATGACATAGTAGAGGAAAGAGGTGATGAGACAATGGAGGAGAGAGCTAATGGGTCAATAGCATGAAGATTTCTAAAGAGGTTGGAGGATATAGGGCGAGATTGAGGTGTCGAATGAAGTTTAGCAGGTGATGGTCCGATATGGGGAGAAGTGAGGTGCAGATGTTTGAGGGTAAGCAATTAGAGAAGAATACAAGGTCAAAGCAGTAGCCTTGCTCATGAGTAGGAGCAGTAGAGCAAAGCTGGAGGTTTAACGATGAGGTAAGGGGGAGAAGCTTTAAAGTATGAGGGTCAGAGAGGTTATCAAAATGAATGTTAAAATCCCAGAGAATAAGAGAAGGGGAAGATGAATCCAGAAAGAAGGAAAGCCATGAGTCAAAGTCAGAGAGAAAGGTAGAGGTGGACTTGTCAGGGGGTTGATAAATAACAGCTCATTGAAGAGGTAGTGAAGTAAAAAGCCGGAAGGAATATTTATTTATTTATTTACATTCTCTTATATACCGCGCTATTCTGCATCAGTGCGGTTTACATTAAACAAACTGAAATTACATTGAACAGGGCATTATAACTTGGAGATAACTATTTTACAGGGAACATGGGCTATGGAGGGTTAAGTGGCTTGCCCAAGACCTCAAGGAGCACCTGTGGGACTAGAAACCCCAGTCCTTCCGGCCCAAGGTTGCTGTCCTCTAGTGGGATTTGAACCCCCGACCTTCCGGCCTGAAGTACCTTGCCCCAACCACTAGGCCACTCCTCCACTCCTTCAAAAGAGGGAAAGGAGTGAGATGAGGCAGAAGTAAGGGTTGAAATTAACAGGAAGGAGAGCCCAACACCTCCACTACAGCTAGTGGGATGAGGCTTGTGGGAGAATGGATAGCCACCATGAGAGAGAGCAGCGACCGAAGTTGAGTCTGCAGGGAGGAGCCAGATCTCAGTTAGAGCCAGGAGATGGAGAGCATTAGAGATAAAGAGATCATGAGTAAAGGCAGGTTTATTTGAGATGGAGCGTGCGTTCCACAAGGCACAAGAGAAAGGAAGAGAGGAGGGGGAGAGGAGAGGGATATGAATAAGATTTAAGCTGCTGCATGAGGATCTGTTCTGGGAGTGCCAGGTTTGGAGTTGATATCTCCAGAAGAGAGAAGGAGCAGGAGTAGAAGAGTGTGGGGCAGAGAGAAGACAGCATGGCAGTAACAAGGGTGAGGTTGTTTCAGAGAGAGAGGGAGGAGATGGCTGAATGAGATGGAGAAAGTGATGAAGCTCAAGAGTTGATGATAGGATAGAGGACAAGATGGTGGGGGAAGCGAGGATAGTAAAAGGGAGATAAGGGGGAGAGTCTTGACGGTGTTGGTAGGAGGGGAAACAATTAGGGAGTGTGAGCAATAGGAAGAGAAAGTGTTGAGGAGCCATAAAGAGAGAGATGGAGAGGAGCACAGAAGAAGTAAAAGGATAGGTGTTAGAGATTGCAGGAGATAAGCCAGGGGGCAGGTGGGTTGTGGGGAGGAAAGGTGGGATAGTAAGGAAGGAGGAGAGAGAGAGAGGGAGAGAGAGACAGCTGAAAACAGAGAGGCAGAGTTGAACAAGAGGGACCGGGGCAAGTGCTGAATGCAAGCAAGGGAAAGCAGGCAGAGTCCACAGGAAGTGCCCTAGTAAAACTCAGGCAAGATAAAAAGACTGAATATCCTTAAGAGAGAGGGACCTTGTAGAGAAATAGGAAGGAGAGAAAAAAAGCACACTTAAATGTGCAGTCAGATAGTACTAGTCAAAGAACAGAGGCAATACAGTGTTGAGAATGAAGAGACAGCACCAGTCGTGTGCTGCAGAGGGCAGGAGCTGGGTAAAAGACAGAGGATGGAACACACACTGACAAAACAGAAATATATACAGACAATAAATAAATAAACAAGTTAGATTCTGAACAGGCACAGGAAAATACATTTTTGCCAGGTTGCACAGTGAACAGACCGTGGTTGTATTAGATGTATTAAATTCTGAGTCATGGTGATTGAGGATCCATGTCACATGAATCTTAGACCCACAGTAGTCAGAATGGCAAGGGGGGGGGGGGGGGGGGAAGATTGGTGCAATTTTCAAATGGGCTGGAATCCCAAAGAGCAGAACAGCTTCCTGGCCAATTCCCTACTTTCCCTTCCAGAAAACGAAATAGCTGAAATCAGTGAATAGAAATATAGCAACATTATGTAGTAAAATCTGATAAGACCATTTGATGCATCCAGTTTGCCTTGTTCCTCCTGCCTACATAGTTTTAGCTAATGATGTCTTCCAGTTGTCAGACATAGAAACTGGAATGCTCACAGCGCATTACATTTTCTTGCCCTTCCCACCTTTTACTATACTATGACTGCATCTCACTTGTCAGACATACAAACATGACTGCTTGCAGGAGGTTGTTTATTATCATCCATGTCTTTTTCCATTTTTTAATTGATTTTCTTACAAACCTGTTATAAGTGTTAAATAACCAAGCATAGTAAAATCCCCAATACAAAAAATGCCATGTTTTTTAAACAATAGCCTAACATACTAGACAGGCTTAAATGGCTTCCCCACGTTTAAAATCACAAATAAAACAAGCATTGAATATCTGTCATCTCTGCACATGCCCTGGAGCCACCAAGAATACCCAGGTAGCGGCGATTTTGCACCGCTACCCAGTTAGCAGCAATCTCCGTCTCCACTCCACCCTGATGCTAACTGCAGTGTGTCCTTCCCTGTCTCAGGTCTGCCTGTCTATGTCTTTTCTCAATTCTATCCCTTTCCTGTCTAACCAATGAAGTTCCGTTTAATTCTTCTGCAGCCTTTAATTTAATTTTTGTATTGTGAACTGCTCTGGTGCTTGTGTGTGGGCAGTACATAAAGTGACAAATAAAGATAAGGATTGGGGTCTGTAGCAGGCTTTGGAAGGGATATTCGACGGCACTAACCGTGCAAGTGCCTTTGAATATCACGATTTAGAGTATTTACATGGTTTATTGGGCTGTAAACCATGTAAATGCCCTTCAAATATCAGGTCCTGAATTCTTTGTTGATTAGGAAACCAATGCAACCCCCATAAAATAGGTAGAATGGGATCTCTGCTGCTCTTTCCCTCTATTCTACAGTACCATTACAAATAAAATAGTGATACTAGTGATTACAGAATTAACAATCTGGGAATTATTCTGTGCTACAAATAGCAGGGATGGACAGCCAGATAGGACGTCCATCCCCACTATTCGTGCCGGCTCCTGCCCCCGACTAACTTCACCGCCAGTTGTACAGGGAAGTTAGATAGGGGCAGGGAATGGGTGGCCTAGGGACGGAGTCTGGGCAGGCAGTGGGCGGTCGCCGGCCTGTACACCCAGGGCTGGCAAAATGTCCGGGGAAGAGGGAGGAGTGGCCTACTGGTTGGGGCAAGTTACCTCAGGCCAGAAGGTCGGGGGTTAAAATCCCACTAGAGGACAGCAGCCTTGGGCCGGAAAGACTAGGGTTTCTAGTCCTACAGGTGCTCCTTGTGGTCCTGGGCAAGCCACTTAACCCTCCATTGCCCATGTTCCCTGTAAAATAGTTATCTACAAGTTATAATGCCCTTTTCAATGTAATTTCAGTTTGTTCAATGTAAACCACCTTGATATCATGAAAGGTGTATATAAGAAATGTTAAATAAATAAAATAAATTCCATCTCCAAGGTGGAATAACCTCCCTGGATGTAATGTTTTGCATAGCCCGGGGAACGGATGGGGCAGCGGAGGCCAGGGTTTATTCCCCGCAGCCCGACCTTTAGGAGGCCAGATTGGGGGTCAGGCTGTGGGGAATAAACCCATTTTTCAGGCGGCCGCCATCGTGGCTTTTAAATGGAGCCACGGTGCCATGGTAACATGATGCCATGGCGCCGCGGCTCCATTTAAAAGCCCTGACTGAGTTAGTCAGGGACAGTCCTGCACGTGCAGGCCGGTCAGAATCGCAGTCCTGGCTGCACGTGCAGGACTGTTCGCGATTCTGATCCTGTGGGGCTAGATGTGCTCCGTGGAATCAGAATCACGATCCCCTCTGTATGTCCAGTTCAGACCGGATGAACAGAGGGGATCTATGTCCAGGACAGAATCGGACCCTCTGCAAATATGCCCCTTTTCCCCCCAAAGAAAACAGAGATGATAAACCTGGTTTTCACTACATGTGATGGCACCCAAACAGACAACCAGTCTAGTTGCTTGGGCTTTAATAAAACAGAGGGGTAAGTCAATGTTTCTTTAGAGTTGGGAGTGGTCCCAGAGGACTGGAGAAAAGCACATGTGGTCCCTTTACAGAAAAGCGGAAGTAAGGATGAGGTTGAGAACTATAAGCTGGTTAGTCTGACCTCGGTGATGAGTAAATTATTGGAAAAGCTGCTAAAGCAAAGGATAGTAAGGTTTCTGGAGTCTAATGGATTTCAGGATCCAAGGCAGCATGGGAATGCCAGAGGCAGGTCTTGTCAGACAAATCTGATTGATTTCTTTGACTGGGTGACCAGAGAGTTTAACAGAGATACAGCCCTAGATGTGATGCCTTAGATTGTTTCTCACAGGCGACTTAAAAATAAAGTGAGCACCTAGGGATGGACCATAAAGTGAATGACTGTGTTAGAAGTCAGTTGTGTGGGAGGCAACAAAGTATACAGGTAAATGGAGCACATTCTGAAAAGAAGGATGTTACCAGTAGTGTGCCGCAGGGATCTGTCATTGGTCCGATTCTTTTTAACATCTTTTTAGTGATATTGCGGAAAGGCTATCAGGTAAGGTTTGCCTCTTTGCAGATGATACCAAAATCTGCAATAGAGTAGACATCCAGGAAGGAGTAGATAATATGAGGAGGGATCTGGCTAAGGTTGAAAAATGGTCAAGAATTTGGCAGCTGAGATTTAACTCTAAAAAATGCAGGGTCATGCAAAAATGCAAGTGAGCATAATTGTTTCTGATGATCTTAAAATGACTAAACAGGTAGAAAAGGGGACGGTGAAATCCAGAAGGATGCTTGGGTGCATAGAGAGAGGAATGGCCAGCAGAAAAATGGAGATGATAGTGCCTCTGTATAAGTCTCTGGTGCGACCTCATTTGGAGTATTGTGTGCAATTCTGGAGACCATACCTTCAAAAGGATATCAGCAGGATGGAGTCAGTGAAGAGGGTGGCTACTAAAATAGTTAGTCATCTTCATTATAAAGCATATGGGGAAAACTTAAAGATATTAATGTGCTAGAGGAAAACTGGGATATAGGAGATATGACAGAGATGTTTAAATATCCCCATGGCATATATGCACAAGAGGAGAGCCTCTTTTGATTGAAAGTAAGGTCTTCTACAAGGGGACATAGGATGAGGGTGAAAAAGGATACACTCAGGAGTAATATGCAGAAATATTTCTTTATAGAAAGAGTGGTAGATGTGTGGAATAGTCTTCCAGTGGAGTTAGTAGAGATGAGGATATAGGTGCTGATAATGCAGACATCTGTGCGCATGTGCCTGGCTTGCTCTCCTGGTTTAATGCAGACTTTTTGTGCATAGCTTATTGGCATGCTGTTTGCTTACAGCATGGCTGTGCAAAACTGCACTAAACCTGCATTTGGAAACCCTGCATCAACCCCTTAACATCCACTGTGACAATCACCATATATCATCAAAAATAGGTAACATTTCATTCCCATCCTCTGCATCACTTCTGGCAAAGATGCTATATGGACTAAATAGTAAGAGTGATCCTTGAGGTATTCCATGACCTATAGAATGTAGTTAGATAAGCAGACAAAGAACCAAGACGCAAAGGTTCATATCTTGCTTATCCAATAGGCATTCTTTCCAATCTTTGGCAAGTCACTTCAACCTCCATTGTCTCAGGTCTAACTTAGAATGTAAGTCCTCTGAGGACAGGATAATAACTTCTGTATCTGAATTTAACTTGCTTTGAGCTCAGATTTGGAAATGAGTAATACATCTAAAATCCAAATCCAAGGACCCATAGAAATGTCTTTTAAAAGCTGTCTCTAATTAGTAATGTCCATCCCCTGAGTCAACAAAAATCAGACTCGCTGGAAAAATCTATTAGAAATTGCAGGAAATTTTTATGAAAATTGTGGAATATCTGAAGACTGATTTTCCTTCGAAAGTCTGTTTCAGGGCTGGAATTGCTTTGTCTTCTCACAGATGGGCTATTATTTCACCTTCTTTAGTCACTTTCAGGAGAACAGGTAAATTGGGACACTTAACACTCTACATATACAATGGAGCATTTGAATACAAGGGGGGGAGATGTTTCAGTGGTAACAGTCTGCATAGTTAAAGTGGCTGGCCATTGCTGCTTTAGCTTTGCCCTTGATAGTCAATGCTGGGGGCATATCCAGTCCTTGGCATTGAATATCGGAGATGCCTGGATTACGATTTTGCAGTCTAGTCAGTAATGATATTCAGCCAGATTGCAAAACCAGCTGTCCATAACTTTAGCCGTAGGGTAACTGGGCAGCAGCTGAAAATAACTGCTGCATAGTTAACCCACGGTGCCGCCACCGCTCTGTCTCAGAACACCCTAACGCTAAGCATCTTAAACCAGGGATATTCAGTAACACTAACCAAGTTAGTGTCTCTGAATATCCCAGTGAGCGGTATTTACATGGTTTGCAAGTCCTCAAACTTGTAAATGCCTTGAATATTCTCCCCCAAAATGTCAAAATAATCCGATTTTCTGGAAATAGCAATAAAAAAAGAAATCGGGGAAGTGAGAAATTTGTGGAGAGGGCTGAAAACTAGAATGTGCAAATGAATGTAGATCTGTCTCCATGAAAGCTGCAAAATTTTGACCAGGATACCTTAGATCAGACTTCATATAGCTCAACCTTTAAAGTTCATACAAGGCAGAAACTAGCAGATATATTATTCTCTTGAACTAATTTAGTGGAAGAGAATTTTTATAAATGAGACGCTAGAAAAAGCAACCTCTTTGGTCAATTCTCAGAGAGTGAAATTTTAATTTTCACTTTTTCTCCTGATTGAATTTACCTCTGTCTGGAGAAGTCACTAGAAATGAGCAAGTCCACTAACTCCTGGTCCAATGTATTATCAGGAGACCTGCAAAAAATTGGATTACGTAAATTAGACTTTCCAGCAGGAGAAGCATATGACATACCACAGACTGATCAGTTTTGTAGAAAATCCTCAGGGCTAGTGCTAACGTTTTGAGAGTGGCCCATTGCCGCTGCTGCCGCCCCTCTTCAAAACCTGCAGCAATGGCAAAGATGTTCAAATAACAATGCAGCGCTTATCCAGATCCTCTGACAATGCGTTGCTGTTGGTCGCTTTGACTAGCCGCTTCTGCCCCATCTGACGCATACTTCCTGTTTGCATGGGGGTGGAAGCAGCTAGTCAAGGCAGGCAACAACAGCAACACAGTGTCGGAGGGTTTGGATAAGCATTGCATTGCTTTTGAAGGTCATTGCTGCTCCAGTGGTGGCAGAGGTGGGAGCAGGAGAGGTGGCAGGAAGGCGAAATTAGACCTTACCCGCTAATTATCTTTCCTTGGCCAGGCCAGTCCAGCTACGCATGGGTTCTCTCCATCCACCAGCAGCTGAGTGCTGAACTTGACAGAATTCTGCTGTTCCAGTACAAGAGCTCCCCTTTCAGCTCCAGGAATGTCTCCTTCTGACCAAGCAACACTTCCCATAACAACTCATACCCCCTTCCTACGCCAACCTCTGCCAACCGTTAAACACAGGGGCAAGAGAGAGATTAACTCTTGTATACTTAAATACTTGTGTATTTAAATATTTATTTTTATGTTCTAAACAAATCCATGCCATAACTCCATCCACGATGTTGCCTACGACTTGGTAGAATGAGTCTTTATTTATTTATTTAGACAGATTTGTATGCCATCTTTTCCTTCAATCAAGGTGGTCACGTCACATCACAATTGGAGGGTTACATTTAACATTAGGGTGCATGTAAACATTTAGACAGTACAGTTACTTAACAGTATTTAGACCATACAATTGAGGTAACATTTAACATGAAGGTATTTAATAACGTGGTATGATAGATTTGTGCGTGTAGGTAGGATGAGTGTGTCTTTAGTCCCACTGACAGGACATTCCCCCGCATTGCATAGGCCAAGCAAATTGCTTGCTTCACTCACCAGGCAATTGAGGCCTTGGAGGCCGCTGCTCCCTTCCATGGTCCCCCAAACAATACGAACAGCCGATCGGATGCTCGGAAAAACTCTGTACCTGCGTAAAACTCGATGCAGGTTCAACTGATGCAACTTCCGATTTTCCTTGGAATTCTCCAATGCCGGAAAAGCCAGAAACGATACAGTCTGATTCAAATGGAAACATGAGACCACCTTCGGGAGGAATGAGGGTACTGGCCGCAGCACCACTATCTCCTTGGAAAACTGCAGAAACAGTTTATTAGAACATAAGAAATGCTATACTGGGTCAGACCAAGGTCCATCAAGCCCAGTATCCTGTTTCCAATAGTGGCCAAGCTAGGTCACAAGTACATGGCAAGTACCCAAAGTCCACAGCTTCCACAATGCTGGTCCTGGAATAAGCAGTGAATTTTCCAGATTCTCTTTAATAATGATTTATGGACCTTTCCTCCAGGAATTTGTCCAAATCTTTTTTAAATCCAGCTACAGCAACAGCTTTTACCATATTCTCCGGTAACAAATTCCAGAGTTTGAGTACGCGTTGAGTGAAAAAATATTTTCTCTTATTAGTCTTAAATGGGTTACATTGTAGCTTCATTGCATGTCCTCTAGTCTTTCTGCTTTTGATAGCAAAACAACCGATCTACATTAACCTTTTCCACTCCATTCATTAATTTTCTATCATATCTCCCCTGAGCCTTCTCTTTTCCAAGTTGCAGAGCCCTAACCTTTTAAGCCTTTCCTCATAGCCTTCCATCCCCTTTACCATTTTGGTGGCTCTTCTCAGTACTTTTTCTAATTCCGCTATATACTTTTTAAGATACCTTGACCAGAATTGCACACAATATTCAAGGTGCGAACATAACATGGAACAATACAGAGGCATTAAAATATCCTTGGTTTTATTCTCCATTCCTTTCCTTATGATTCCTAGCATTATGTTAGATTTCTTGGCCACCGCTGCACACTGAGCGGAGGGTTTCAACATATTATCCACTATGACACCTAAATTTTTTTTCCTGGGTGGTGGTTTCAAAGTTTGGGTTGTTCTTTCCTAGGTGCATAACTTTGCACTTGTCCACATTAAATTTCATCTACCATTTGAACATCCAGTCTTCCAAATTATCAAGTTTGTCTTGCAATTTTTCACAATCCTTTTGGATTTTAACAACTTTGAATAATTTTGTTTCCTCTGCAAATTTGATCACCTCATTCATTCTTCCCATTTTCAGGTCATTTATGAATATGTTAAAAAGCAGCTGACCCAGCACAGATCCCTGGGGTACTCCACCATTTACTTTCTCCATTGAGAAAATTGGCCATTTAGTCCTACTTTCTGCCTTCTATCTTTTAACCAGTTTCTGATCCACAATACTACACTGCCTCCAATTCCATGACTTAATTTTGCCAAGAGTCTCTCATGAAGGACTTTGTCAAAGGCTTTCTGAAAATCCAGATACACTATATCGAGTGGCTCACACCTTCAAAAAAATATAACAGATTAGTAAGATAAGACTTTCCTTGGCTAAATCCATATTGGCTTTCTCCCATTAAGCCATGACTATATGCATGATCAGTCATTTATTCTTTATAACGGTTTCTAACATTTTGCCAGACCCATAGTTCTGTAGTTTCCCGGATCACCCCTGGAACCCTTTTTAAAAATTGGCGTTACATTGGCGATCCTCTAATCTTCAGGTATTACAGATGATTTTAATGATAGTTCACAGATTACTAATAACAGGTCTACAATCTCATATTTCAGTTCTTTCAACACCCTTGGATGTATACCATCTGGTATACCATCTGGTCCAGGTGATTTGCTACTCTGCAGTTTATCAAATAGTTGTAATACATCTCCTGATTTATCGATATTTCTTTCAATTCTTCTAATACACCATATTTATATACCATTTCAGTCACAGGTAAATTCCTTACATCTTCTTCAGTAAAGACTGAAACAAAGAATTCATTCGGTCTCTCCGTTATGGCCTTGTCTTCACTTAGTGCCCCTTTTACTCCTCTATCATTCAATGGTCCAACTGACTATCTCACAGGTTGTTTACTATGAATGTACTCAAAAAAGTGTTTATTATACATTTTTGCTTCCACAGCAAGAGTTTTTCAAAAAAAATCTTGGCAATGCTTATGTTGTTTCCTGTTTTTGTCTTTGGCTCCTTTTTCCATTTCCTGAAAGATGCTTTTTTGTCCAAAACAGCCTCTCTGACCTCACCTTTAAACCAGGCTGGCAGTTTTTTCACCTTCCTTCTACTTTTTTAAAGCATAGAATGCATCTGTTCTGGGCTGCCAAGATTGTTTAAAAATACTATGCCCATGCTTTATTCAAATCTTTAGCCTTTGCAGCTGCTCCTTTTCATAGATTGTTAACTATTTTCCTCATTTTATCATAGTCTCCCTTTTGAAAGTTAAATGGAAGTAGTGTGGATTTCCTTGCTGTCCTTCTTTCATTTATTAACCCTTTTGTATCCACAATAGATTACATAACTTAAGATAAAAATAAATTTTTTGGAAATTTTGAATCCGGTGAAACATTTGGGGGAAAATTTGAAGGTTGCCATATGGCAACAACAGCCATGAAAGAGTTAAATCAAATGCGATCATGCTATGATCACTATTGCCAAGTGGCTCCAGATCCTTGCACCAGATCCTGCATCCCACTAAGGACGTGGTCCAAAATAACTTCCCCTCTTATTGGTTCATGAACCAGCTGCTCCAAGAAGTGGTCATTTATTTCATAGTGACACAGACATAGTATATGATGGCAGATATAGACCAGTATGGTCCACTTAGTCTGCCCAGCAAGGCAGCAAGAGTAGGTGCACCTGCCACTCTGTGCAGGTCACCCCTCCCCAGCCTTTGTTTAGAGGTGTACCCACCGCTCCGTGTAGGTCACCCCTATTTATTTATTTCATTTAGACAGATTTGTATACCACCTTATCCTTCAATCAAAGTGGTCACATCACATCACAGTTGGAGGGTTACATTTAACATGAGGGTAATTAACAACATTGTACTATTTGTTGAGATCTAAGAGATAGTTACGTTTATTTTGATTTTATCCTGTTGCTATAAAGGGATCCAGGTGTGTCTGTCCCATGCCATTTTGAATTATGTCACTGTATTTGCCCCCACCATTACCATCGGGGGGCATTCCAAGCATCCACCACCCTTTCAGTGAAAAAGTATTTCCTGACATTGCTTTTCAGTTTACCCCTTGCAAATTCATGTTATGCCTTCTAGTTTTACAGGCTCTCCATCTTTGGAAGAGGTTTGTTTGTTCGTTAATACTCTAAGTATTTAAAGGTCTGAATCCTATCTCCCTTGTCCCTCCTCTCCTCCAGAGTGTACATATTTAGGTCTTCAAGTCTCTTCTCATAAGTCTTCTGATGCAAACTCCAAATCATTTTGGTCACCTTCCTCGAAACCATTTCTAGAATCTTTATCTCCCTAGCATGTCCTGCAGTGATACTGACCCAGTTGATACCTGGGTAATTTAAATCACCCATTATTACTGTGTTGTAACTTTTCTTTGCTTCCCTGAGGCTTGGAAACCTGCCTCGCGGAACAAATTGCCACCAAAAAGATAGTCTTCAAGGTAAGATCTCTCAATGACACCGAAGCAAGTGTCTCAAAAGGAGGACCTGTAAAGGCTTCTAACACTAAGTTCAGGTCCCACGGCAGGACCACAGCCCAGAGAGGAGGACAGACCTGTCTTACTGCTGTCAAGAAGCGAGTAATGTCCAGATGGGCTCCCAAGGAGCGCCCCTGGAGTGGCCCCCAAAAACAGGAAGGGAGCTTTAGGGAGCTAAACGACTGACCTTTTTTGAGGCCATCCTGCAGAATATGCGGGAGAGAACACAACAGAGCGGACAGCCCTCTGGATGCGCACCAGTATTCAAATACTCTCCAGACCTGGACATAGGCCAAATTCGTGGACGTCTTCCTAGATTTTCAATGCTGAAAAGCCCCTCCACTTCAAAAGTTCCCCTTCTGATCAATAAACAGATTAGAAATAAGAGTGTTTTTTCTGCAACAGGGGGTTCAAACGTGCCCTCTTAAGAGCCATGCCATAAGCAAGAATTGACCCACTTTGAGGTATCAACACCGGCCCCTGACACAGAAGGTTCATCCTGTCAGGTTCACATACCATGGCCTCCATGGACAAATCCAGTGCAATGAGGATCACCGGCTCTAAGGCGGAAACACTTACAGGAGCCCATCCACTGGCCACTCCTGTGACAGTGTGTCCAGCCCTTCGGACATATGCTCTCTGTGCCTGCTGAAGAAACTGCTCATTTTGATGTTCTCCAGTGTAGCCATTAGATCCATCACTGGCATTCTCCAACTCACTGTGATGTCTTGAAAAATTGCTGTGTTCAACTCCCACTTGCCGGCATCCAGATGGTGCTGGCTGAGGAAGTCCGCCTGAATTCTGTCCTTGCTGGCCACATGTGCTGCTGAGATAGCACTTACATTTTCTTCTGCCCAAAGGAGCAAGGACTGACTCTCAGCCAACAGGGTCACACTACCTGTTCCCCCTTGCTGAATGATATATGCCACCATGGTTGTGTTGTCCCTCAGTCTTGAAGGACTAGAAAAAGGGACTGCTACTTCTGGAGAGAGATCTGCAATTGTGAGTATATACTTATGGGAATTTTCTGAAGGGACTTCTTTGGATTAAAGCTAATTAATCTGTGAACCCAGTGTTTTTGTTAAATCAGTCAGGGCCTAGTAGCAGCAGTTTAAATTTAAAACACAGAAGAGAACTTTCTGGTTAGATTTCATACCCAGCAGAGAGCTTGTAGTGTAAATTTAATACTCACTCAGGGCCTAGTATCAGCAAAGTACTTTTAGATTAAATTTAAAACACAGAAGAGAGCTTTCTGGTTAAATTTAGAACCCAGCAGAGAGCTTGTAGTTTAAATTTCATAATAAGTCAGAGCCTAGCAGCAGCAAAGAGCGTAAACCATCTTTCCTCCTCCCTACCGAGCAGGACCCCGGTGCTTCATAGTCCTCCAACTACTTTTGACCAGGGTGAAATACAGAAGGAGCGCAGGGAATGCTGGTGAGCCTGTCAGGATGGGTCGGGTTCGCCTGTGTTGGCTGACAGTGCACGCCTGCGCAATGGCAGGTTGTTGAGAACCCCTCCATCTGAGGACGGAAGTGAGGGCGATTCTCGCCTGTGTCTGTCGCAGGAAGCCCGTCAGTTGCAGGATGAAGTGCGTGAGTCCCTTTCTCAACTTAAGGAGATTATTGCTGGTATTGGGGTAGGAAGTCAGGGTTCTTGTACTTCCTCGCCTAGCACTTCTTCTCTTCCACCTTCCGTTCTGACTCCCCACAGCCCCGGGAACACTTTTGTCTCCTTCCCTGTCCCGGCTGCAGCTTCTACTCCCTTGCTGGAAGTGAAGCAGGAGACCCCTCAATATGAGGAGGGGAATTTGCAGCTCCCCTTCCTAACCATTGGTGATCAGGTGGTTATTAAGCCCCTAGACCCTAATGTTTTATCTTCCTATTTTGCAACATGCACCAAATCCTATGAAGACTCCAGTGGCTACTGTTCAGTATTTACAGCGTATGACAAGGGGTTTGCAGTGCATGGCGCAGGATTATCAATTGATAGGGAGTGTTGGGATATGATGAGGAGACCCCATTTGATTTTTCTAAGGTTAATCTATTGGAGGACCCCTTCACTTTCCCCGATCATGCTGCCCGTGCCTTGCAAAAGCTGCAGGCTATTAAGGATATGTGGGGGGAAGTGCAGAAAGAGTTTGAGCGATTGTTTGGAGCTAAGCAGAACTTAGCAGCTTCTATTGCATGTCAGCAGGAACAAGTTGAGGGGGTTTCACAGTTTGTGCGACAGTTCAGGAAGTGTTGGAAGGAGGCGGCAGGGTTAGCTATTCCTGCAGAAGGTTTGATGGCTTCTCTGTATATACAGACGTTGTTAGGGGCCATGTGGCCCGAGGTACAGGTTGCAATAAAGCAGATGATTGATGAATGGTTTAGTATGTTGCCAGTAAAGTTAGAGAAAGTGATTTTGTCCAAAGAAGTGGCGGGATGTTTTGCTGGAGTAGAGGGCCAGAGAGAAAAAGGGAAGGTGAAGGTGTCGCATGCATAGCAGCAGCCCTGCCCTCCAGGTGAGTGGGGTGGGGGGCCCGGGTATGGGGGATGGGGGAGTCAGAGGCCCTTTCCAGGAAGAGGTGGGGGATTTCAAGGATGAGGGAGAGGCTGCGCGGGGGGGGGGGGGGGGTCGATGGGGTGGAGGTATACCCCGTAATCAGATATGTTTTAATTGCAAGCAGCAGAGACATTGGAAGGATGAGTGTCCGTATGCAGCAGCTGCGCCTTTTCCTCCCCTTCCCCCCCCAGGTGGCTTCAGCACCTGTGGTACCTGGCGCTGGAGCCCCCGCAGCCCCGGCCCCAGTCATTCCAGTTACATGGCAGCCTCCCCCTGGTCGTGCCTAGGGCTGCCCTGAGGCGATGTTCCGACCTGGGTACAGCTAACAGAGAAATGGAAGGACCCCCCCCCCCCCGTTGTTCCTTGTTGATTGGGGGCCGCCCTGTGTCTTTTGTTATAGACATGGGAGTTACTTGTTCTACGTTGCATGCTTCCATTTGGAAAGAGTCTCTGACACCAGGTCCTGCCTCAGTAGGGATTAATGGAACCTCAACCCCCACTTGGATTACCCCCCCCCCATTGCCCATTACGCCCATAGGGCAAAAGTCTCCGTTGTTTACGCATTGTTTTACAATAATTCCTTCCTGCCCGGTTAGTCTGCTAGGGAGAGACTTGTTATGTAAATTGGAAGCTACTACAGTCAGCGCGGCTGACGGTACTTTTTCTCTACTTTCCCCTTATCTCTTGAACTTGTCGCAGGAGAATGTTGATACAGCGTCGGTACTGGAGCAGGTCCCTCCATTATGGGCCTCCTCTCCTACCGATGTTGGGTTGGTTCCATGTACTCCTTATGTTGCTAAATTAAAAGACCCCGCAGCAGTTGTTTGTGTTAGGCAGTATCCTTTGTCTAGTGTAAAGGATGAAGCTTTACAATCCATGATTGCTGAGTTTGTGGCTGCAGGGATAGTTATTCCCACTGTATCTCCCTTCAATACGCCCGTGAATCCTGTCCCCAAAGGGGAGGGGTTCCGTTTTACCCAGGACCTTCGGGCGGTAAACCAATTGGTTGTTCCATTAGCCCCGGTGATGCCGGATATTGCTGGATTGTTAACCCTTATCCCAGTAGATGCTAAATGTTTTACCATAATAGATTTGGCAAACGCCTTTTTTAGCATGCCCGTGGATCCCCAAACACAGCCTTTGATGGCTTTTATGCATGCTGGCAGGCAATATACCTGGACCCGGCTGCCGCAGGGATATATTGACTCCCCAGCAGCCTATTCTTTAGTTCTTAAGGCATCAATTGAAATGTGGCATCCGCCTTGTTCCTCCACTCTTCTCCAGTATATGGATGATCTGTTATTGTGCTCTAAGACATGCCCTGAATGTGCTACAAACTCTGTATCTCTGCTCTGCCACCTTGCCTCTCATGGACATAAAGCCTCTCTGAAAAAGCTGCAGTGGTGCTGTGACCGAGTCACTTATTTGGGGTTTGTGCTGTCCCCTGGAAATCGGGCGCTCTCTCCCGCCTGCGTACAAACAATTATTAATTTGGCTCCTCCCTCAACGGTTACCCAAATGCTGGTATTTTTGGGACTGGTCTCCTTTTGTCATGCTTGGATCCCGGACTGTGCTTATTGGGATTCTGTTTTGAGAAGGACTACACTGCAATTGTCTGGTTCTGCATCTATTGAATGGACTGAGGAAATGCTCTCTGCCTTTGCCACGTTAAAGAAATTGCTTATCTCAGCTCCCATTCTGGGACTGCCGGACTATGGAAAAATGTTTTATCTGTATGTACGAGAGGAGGGAGGAACAATGGCAGCCATTTTGGCTCAAGATCATGGGGGAGGAATGCGCCTGGTCGCTTATCTCTCCAAAAAATTGCCCCTTCAGGTACAGGGTATGCCTGCATGCCTGCGAGCTTTGGCAGCCTCGGCAACTGCCGTGCAGCTGGTAACTCCCATTACCCTGTCACATGAGACCACCTTGTTATATGCCCACTCTGTATTGAATGTTTTGAAAAATCTCACCACCCAACACATGACCGCTCAGCGCTTGAGTGGTTATGAGGTCATTTTGACTACCACTGAAGGGTTAACTGTTAAGCAGCAATCTCCTGCCTTCACCCCTATGATGGCCTTGCAGGCACTTATGCGCCCAATTGATGATTCTGACTCTGTTACAGCACAGGAGGATCATGATTGTTTGAAGTTGATCAATTTTGAAACTTCTGTGTGTCCCGATCTCTCTTCCTCCCCGCTTTCAGAGGCCCCTCACATCTTTGTTGATAGTAGTTGTATTCGACCCGCTGACAATGTGTATATTGCCTCATATGCTATTGTAGAGCTCCCAAATATTTTGTATGAAGCCCGGTTATTGCCCTATGGGTCAGCTCAGGCTGCAGAATTAGTAGCCCTTACTAGAGCTTGTGAGTTATTTGCTGATATGAGAATTAATATCTATACTGATTCCCGCTATGCTTTTGGAGTAGTACGTGATTTTGGTCTTTTATGGGGAAGGAGGTGTTGGAAAACTGCGGATGGTGAGCCCATATCACATGCACAATTGGTGAATGAACTGTTGCAGGCTCTGTGTAAGCCAACTGAGGTGGCTGTTATTAAGTGCGCTGCTCATCGTTATGATACTTCTTTTGTGTCCCAGGGAAATGCATTGGCAGATTTGGCTGCCAAACAGTGTGCCCAAGCTGAACATGCATGCTTGATTTCCGGGGGTAATCCCCTCGGAAGGCCTGGAGGGTTTGAATCATTATTGTCTGATTTTTATTTGTCTCCTTTAGAGCATTCTTTCCCTTTGCATCATTTGCCGGCTGCAGCAGACCCGGAAGATTTAGCTTATTGGAAACAAAATAACCTGTCAGCAAATTCCTCACACATTTGGGAGGAAAAGGGGGGAGGCCAGAGGGGACTACCAAAGGCAGCTGCGCCTTTATTAATTGGACAGGTCCACAGAGTGGGCCATAAAAATAGTAAAACGGTGCTCAAGGAATTACAGGAAGTTTTTGTATGTAGGGACTTGCCGTAGATGGTTGAGGTACAAATAAGTCAATGCTTAACATGTGCCAGGAACAATATACAGCAGGGAAAAGCTATTGGACAATTGCAACATCTGCCCCCGCCACAGGGCCCTTTCCAGGCCCTACAGGTGGATTTTACCTGTATGCCTAGGTCTATTGGGGGCTTAAAATATTTATTAGTGATTGTAGATTGGTTTTCTAAGTGGCCTGAAGCCTTTCCCACTACCAAGGAAGATGCTAGAACGGTGGCCAAAATTCTATGCAAAGAAATCATCCCTCGGTTTGGGTGTCCCCTGTCAATAGATTCTGATCAAGGCCCAGCATTCACCTCAAAGGTGTTACAGTATATTACTCAAATGTTTGCTATTGACTGGAAATTCCATGTCCCGTACCATCCCCAGTCCTCGGGAATAGTGGAGCGAATTAATCGCACTATAAAAGAGAAACTGAAAAAGGCAACCCAACATGCCCCTGGTAAATGGCCTACTTATTTACCGGCAGTATTAGCAGAAATTAGACTTACTCCTGGAGCTTCTGGGTTTTCTCCTTTTGAAATTCTAATGGGACGCCCTTTCCCTTTACCATGGAAGTGGCCAGAGGGGGCAGTAATTACGGCTGATGATTTGCTTATTGCACAGGAAGAGTATGCTGTGCAACTAGCAAAATATTTGTATGACGTATCTGAACAGGTTTATCAGATCTTACCTTGTCCCTCCCACAGAGCCAACGCATCCTTTTCGCCCCGGAGATCGGGTCCTGGTGAAGCTGTTCCATAAGAAGGGCCAATGGGATCCACCGTTTGGAGATCCGGAAGAGGTGCTCGCGATCACTCGGATTGCTATACTGACAGACGGTCGCCCTACCTGGGTACACACTTCATGAGTAAAGGCGGCTCCTAAGGAGACTGGAAGAATATCTACTGATGGTGCATTATGGCGTTGGAAAGACCATGGCCCCCCCCCCCCTCTGTTGTTTGATGGCTATCTCTGTTGTTGTCGTGTTTACCGTCTTCGTTGCTTCAGGGGATTGGCCTTGGAGTCCGGAGACTGATCCCAGTTTGAAGAACAGTACGTCTGATCCCACCGATCCCGGTTTAAAGAACAATACGTCTAAAGCCACCCTTTTGAACTTTTTGAATCAGACTGACCTGACTGTACTCCGCAGCAAGCGGGATCTTCCTTCAATCAATTTGTGGAAAATTACGGTGTTGGAGATTGTGCGTCTAATGAACATTACTGATTGTATCATATGTACTCCGCTTCCTGCTAGTGTTCGCACGACCCCAGTAACAGTACGTCCCCTTACCCTGCATGAAATTGTTAGTCCTATCCCTTGTATGAATAACCCCACTTATAATGCTTCCTGCTATGTTCCTACAGATTGCTCTGATACTTGGAAGGTTAATAATATGAGTGATCCTGCCCCCTTGCCAGTGTCCGTTCCAGAATCTTTGACGTTTTTACTATGTTATGATATTCAGTCTTCTAACCCCTCCCTCCTCTCTAGTCGCTGTAATCTTACTTACTTTCCGACCGAACATAAGTATATAGTCCGAGCAGGAACTCTTTTGCCTCCCTGGCTGCCTTTGATTCATAATTCTTCCACACCTTTGATGAATATCACTAATACTACCATGATTATTTCTTCAGCTAATTTTCATGGATCTGCTTCCATTGCTGCTATTGTGATGGCCCCTGGCACTAAAGGGTCTATAATATATGATGATTGGAGCTCCACTCATTTTAGTCCTTGGTTATCCTGCTATCTGCCTGCAAGTCCTGGGAAGATTAATAGGTCTGGAAGTATATATAATCATGCTTTTACACAGTTCCCATGGGATAATTATACTACCCCTGCTCCTGCTTTGGCAGGGCATTACTTTTTATGTTCTGGGCAGCTATACCAATCCCTTAAGCTTTCCCTGCTGCCTTGTGCATTGGTTAAAATAACTCCTTATTCTGCCTTAGTTCCTCTTAATGTATCTCATCATAAGCGGTTTAAAAGGAATGTTAATCTTTGGAAACTGGAGGATCCGGAAGATGACGCCATTCAAGCTTCTTATCAATATATCAATAGTACTTATCCTTTGACTAAAACTAGATTAGATGCCCTCAGCTGGACTTCCTGGATCCCGGTCTTCCAAACTCCTGCTATCACTGCTGAACTAGGTATGGCTATTAGATGCTTACAATGTTTGCTGCATGTTCAGATGCGGTCTGTCACTGAGTCTATTTCTAGACTAGCTGAGTCTTTGGAACAAAATACTCAAATGACAGTACAGAACAGAAGAGCTTTAGATCTGCTTTTGGCTGCTGAGGGCAGGGCATGTACGTTTATAAATGAAACTAGTTATTGTACAGTAATCGCTAACCACACTTTGTTTTTGTACTAAATGCTATGAGGAAAATTAAAACCCTGTCAGATTTAAACCTGGCTGATTTCCAGGGAGGCCTGGATGGCAATGTGTGGGGGTGGGGGGGGGGGGGGAGGGGGGTGTGTGGTTAAGTGGTTTTAGGGTTTAGGTGGGGGCTTAAGGGGATTACTTATTGCTCTGTTGATAGGATTTGGTATACTACTTATTTTTTGTTGTATATTCTCATTTATTCTTGGTTGTTGTCGGAAAGCTCTGCAGAGCTCCACCACCTTTATGTATTCCTATATACCTGCTTCCATGGTGGCTGATGTACCTGAGCCGACCACTCCAGACATTCAGTTAATAACGCCTGTTTAATTGTCCTGTAGAAGACTGTTGGGCTGTTTTTCGAGTGGGCCTATGCAGGCCCAAAGAGGGGGAGAATATGTTATACAGCTTGGGAAATGTGTACAGGAGGATCACCAGGCTCACATGGGGAAATGGGACTTTTGTACATATCTATATATGGAAAGGGAATGTGCTGTGTGAAGGCCAATTGATTGTCCTGCAAGGAGACGGCTAACATCTGTACAGTTGCTGATAAGCAGTGGTGGCCTTCAGGGGATGGATTGATGACGTATGTATATGTTTTTGTTAATGTATAAAAGACAGACAGCCTTTTTACTGGTGGAATAAACTTGCATACTGTCCCTCTGTGTGGTTGTGAGTTCATTCCCCTGGATTCCAGGCAACCGGAGCAGCATACCGCAGATGAGGGTTCGGGATTTCCCTGGCCTGGAGTGACTGACAAGGGAATGACCCATTACAGAAAGGAGGGATATTCAGTGGCTTGTAAAGCAGTTAACCATCATCACTGAAGTTTAACCCCACATATTCCATGCTAGGGTCATATCTGGCAACAGCATTGAATATCCGAGTTAACCAGATAAGCAAGAAACTAACTGGGCAGTGGTGATATTGAGCCACTGCCCGTTTAGCTTCTGTGCTGAAACTAAAGCCAGTCTTTGCTGTGCCTTATTTTCACAACATAGCTACAACCAGGGAGTGGCTCAATATCACCACTGCCGAGTTATGGTAGGGCGCCAGCTCCAGACCGCCAATTTTACACCATAGCACCCATGTTGGTGCTGCTGAATATCCTTCTTAACAGCATTTACACAGTTTGCAATCTGCAAATCGTGTAAAGGCCTTTGAATATCAGGCCCCATGCGTTTAAATATTAAACTTTGCTTTGTATGTATGTGTGTGTCCACTCTCCCTACAGGAGCTGTCAGGATCTATTGTTTTGCTTTCACTGCTGCTGCTCTTTTGCAGTCCCTCAGAAACTCATGCCCTGTGTGATCGCCTACTGTCACCAAACGGTTGTGCTGGCCCTAGGCACAGGGCAACCCAGGAAAGAGCACTTTGAATCTTCCTGACTACATAATTATTTTTGCCTTTTATTTCAAAATAATTTAGATGAATATAATTGGATAACGAATAATAAATGAGATGAACCTTTGTAACCTTGTGATAGATACTAAACTATACCATCTACACTAAATGGAAAATAAAGTAAGACATATTAATACCAGGCTATTGTTAATGAATTGTGTCTTTGCTGGGACTGGTAGGAAAAGTCTACACTTCTGATCTATAACTTGGTCTCTTAACCAACCTTTCTTTTGATCTGTTTCTGAGAAGCCAAGCAAAGATATTTTTGGCTCCATGGGAGTTTTCTTCAGAAGCACCATGCACATGGGTGCTTGGAGATGTAATCTGGTTGTCACTGTCTCTCTTGGCTGGATCGGTCATCGTTCTAGAAATGAAGAAAGAACTGGATGAACTTGGACTCCAGCAAAGGAAAGAATTATTTTCCACTAACAATGTCAGAAAAGGAAGAGCAGTATAAACTAGAGCTTGGTGATGACAAAGAATGTGCAGTTTGAAGTGAATTTAAACCCTCATGAACCAGCCTCTCTCTTTTTAGAATTCGTTTATGTGTTTATTTAACAACTTTTCTATACTGCTGTATCTATTAGCCATGGCAGTTTACAGGCAATGTTCCCCACTAATTTTCTGTAGGCTGTGTGTGCATAAAATATCAGCTGTGTGCAGCTTTTGAAGGAAGGTTAAATTTTTGTGCGCCACATGACGACACTCGGAGTTATATACTTTAAAATTTGACTACATGTCAGAATACAGTATGTACACCACACTGATTTTAATCAAATTAAATGAAAAAAGAAGATTACTAAATGAAGCGGGAAATTTCTAGTAATTACAATCATAACTTTTAAATTTTAAGACGTCTGTGTTGTTTTCTATCAGAATCAGAGCCGTAACTTTTGTGCGCTCTGTTGTAAAGTACGTGCGCTCGCTCGGCGAGGTGTGTGCGCACGCACAAGCGCACAGCTTAGAGGGAACAGTGTTTACAGGGAACAGATTAGAACAGAAACACGAACGTTACATGGAACACATTGAACAAAATAAAGCTGTGCAAAATAAAACTAAACAAAATATGAAATACAACCAATGAGGAAAAAGCTGTCATACCTATACACTGCATATTTAACATTCAATCAAAGGGCAAGGTTTAGCACTTGGGTGTGCAGGGGCAGGTTGATTTGGTACATGTGCTGCAGGTGAAGTAATGCAGGGAGATGAAGTGGAGTTGGAGGAGTGGCCTAGTGGTTGGGGCAAGGTACTTCGGGCCGGAAGGTCGGGGGTTGAAATCCCACTAGAGGACAGCAACCTTGGGCCGGAAGGGCTGGGGTTTCTAGTCCCACAGGTGCTCCTTGTGGTCTTGGGCAAGCCACTTAACCCTCCATAGCCCATGTTCCCTGTAAAATAGTTCTCTGTGTGCTGTGCTTTCCTGTCTAATCAATGTGTTTATACCTCAAAAATTTCCTGTCATGATTTGACAATTTCCAATCTGTAATCAAACCGCTGCTGATCGCTGGAAGTAGCGGTATACAAATGTATACTAAATAAATAAATAAATAAAGTATCCTTAGTGTGAGTAGTTGATGAGAGGATGGCTAGGTGTCTGAATCAAAGTGCTCCAGGAAAAGAAATGTTTTTAACTTGCGGCAAAAGTCCCCTATGTCTGTGAGTGAGCGAATGTCTGGTGGAAGCGAGTTCCAGATGGTGCATAAAAGCAGAAGTCTCTTTTGGAGGTGGAGGCATTGATGCGGGCAACTGAAGCTGGTACTGCGAGGAGGGTGTGGTTTGCACTTCTCAGTGCTCTTTGGCTTAGGGGCTTGTTAAGTAGAGACTGAAGAGTTTCCGCCGAGAGATAGTGATTGGTCCTAAAAATTGTCAGTGCCACTTTGTATTTCACTCTGCTGTGGATAGGGAACCAATTTGATGCATTATACTTTATATCACAAGTGTAAAGTAGGAATAAGTGCATTAGTTCTGGATAAAACTGGATTATTGGCTTCCAGTTCCACTGGAGATGTGAGAGGCTGCTCTAACCCGTGGCTCCCAATATTCTGTTTACGAAAAGGATGGTAGTATAAATTGTAAAGGACAGAAATCTATTACCTCAACTGGGAAAATGCCCAAAACACTTCGGGTGCCCTCGGAGAAGTCTATCAACGACAGGCATGGAAGTCCAGGGGAACCATCATGGTACCGATGACTGCCGTTGAACAAGCATGCCTTGCACTGGGTGAGACCATTCACAGCATTGCAGCACTGCTACAGGAAATTCGCTCCTCCAAGCTCGAAATTATCAGTGTTGTCTCGGCTCACTTTGATGAACGTTTTGACACCATGCTGGCACGAGTGCAAGAGCGCATGGGGAAAGTGGAGGATCGACAAATACAAAAGGCTAAAGATGTGGATAAGTTATCTAAAGCAGTGTGGTGGCTGGAAAGCAAGGCGGAGGACCAAGAGAATTGTGACCGCCGCCAGAACCTTAGGATCTTCGGAGTTCCAGAGGACATCGAGGCGCCGGATGCACATAGTTTTGTGCAGCAGCTTCTGAGTACCTGTTTTCCCACTCAGCTGGCAAGCCCTGCCTACGAAATTAAGAGAGCGCATAGGGGGATGCTTCTGAAGCCTAAGGAGGGTCAAAAATCTAGAGCTTTAATCGTGCGGATGTTTCGTTACCGGGAGAAAGAGCATATTATTGTGGAAGTGCGTAAGACGCAAACTGTTCTGTATAAAGCCTGGCAAGTCTCGATTTTCCCAGATGTTAGTGGTGAAACAATCAGGAAGCAAAAAGAACTGTTGCCATATAGAGACTCTTTAGCTAAGGCGGGGCTCAAGGCAAATATTTGGTATCCAGCCCGTCTTACTGTTGTGCATGGGGGGAAAGGATGTTCCTTCCGGCCCCAGAAGAGGTGGAACGTCTGCTGGAATGGGAGTGTAGAGACAGATCCAAAAGCACACCTCCGGGTGTCGAGCCAAGCAATGAGGAGGCTGTGAGGAATGATGGGGGCAAAGGCCACTTGAACTGAATGTCAGTACCAGCGCTAAAGAGCATGGTAGCGGATGGAGACAGCCAGCTTGTGGAAGAGGTAGAGGTTTCCCCAGCTACACCATGAGGAAGCCTGTATGGCAGTATGGACAGAACCAATATTATTACTGCTTGTTTATAAGAGGACTGGTATAAATGCTGTGTGCATGGAAAGAAGAGGTGTACCGACCAACGCGCTGCTGAAGGTTGGGAGTGTAGCACCTTGGTAAGAGTGGGTGTCTCTATGTGTCCGCTTTGGGCCCTGCCACAGGCATGAGCGCCTACTCAGCAAAGATAGTCTGCATGGGGGGAGGGGTGAACCCTAGCAGAGAACATTTGGTTGTTTGATAGAGATGTGTAATGATGAAGATGCCTTATATATTACAATGGGATGATGGGATTGTCTGTGAGCAGTGGTTTTAAACCGCTGGTGGCCGCCAAAGATGGGTTTTAGTGGAAAAGAGGATGTTTGTACCTGTGTTTGCTGTTTTTTCTTTCTATTCTCTTTGTTCAGACATGTTGGTTGATGTGCGGTGCAGCTGTGGGGTGGGGTAGGGTGGGGTGGTGGGGGGGGGTCTGGGGGTGGGGGCAGGGGGGGCCTTGACCAGTTGGGATGTTTTGGGGTAATGGGTGGCTTTTCTTGCACCTATGGCTCTTAAGGTAGCCACTTTGAATGTGGGGGGCCTGAATAGCCCAGTTAAGCGGAAGAGAGTGCTTTCCTATCTCCAGAGGGAGAGAGTGGGCATTGCCCTCCTACAGGAGGTGAGGCTTCTCCCTGCGGAGATGGAGAAATTACAGGGGGGCTTACTGGTAGCAGATATTTTATTCAGCCTACAATTTGAAGAAGAGGGGGGGGTGTAGCTATCTTGGTCAGTAAGAATACTCCTTATGTTGTGGAACACTGGGGGAGATACATATGGGTGAATGGGGTGGACGGTGGGACGGGTGAGGGCCAAGAGTTCTCTCTACTGAACCTTTATGCCCCTAATGGGCCAAAAGGAAGCTTCTTTCAGCAGTCATTCACAGCCTTTGCCCAGTGACCAGTGGGCTCGCTCTGGTGGGGGGAGATATGAATTGTGCTCTATATAATCTGGATAGATCTGGCATAGTCCAGCAGTCGCGTTCTTGCCTGAGAGCAGTGAGTTGCGTAAGACAATGCTTAAGATGGGCTGGATAGATATCTAGTGGGTGATGCACCAGATAGTAGGGACTACACACATTGCTCGGCCAAGACTCAAGGATACTCATGACTGGACCTTTTTTTGCAGCTTAGAGGCAGAGTTGAACCGGGTCGAGGGCATCCGTATTATGAACCCAGAGGTTAGTGATTATGGGATGGTTTGCTTTTAGCTTGACATGGGGTGGCCTGCGGTCAGTCTTGAGAGGCAAAGTTGGCAGGCTAATACAAGACTTCTCCAGGAAAAGAAAGTGCAAGAGTTGATGGGTCAATGGTGGGCTGAATTTACTGCTGTATAACGGACATAAGGAGCCATCTCGACGCATTAGAGGTGGAGTGCATGAGTTTTTGTTGTGTCTCACGTGTCATAATTTTCTGGAATTCGGAGGGCAGGCAGGTAAGTTGTTGGCGTGGCAACTTTGCAAGAGAAGAGCTAGCCGACTCATTGGAGAAGTGTATGATGAGTGTCGTAGGCCGCATCAGAATCATGGTGAAATTGTTAAGGTTTTTCAATCCTTTTATGCTGCACTATATAAGTCTGAGTGCTCTGTCAGGCCAATGGATTTGGTTAATTTTCTCAATCAGGTCCCATTGCCCAAGTTATCCCCTCAACAGCAAGAAGCTTTAGATAGGGAGATCTCAGTGGCTGAGGTTGAACTTACTATAGGATCACTGGCCTCTGGAAAGGCAATGGGGATAGATGGATTTCCAATTGAGTGGTATAAAGGATTGAAGGAGGTCTTTGCTCCTGTCCTCCAGCAGATTTTCAATGAAGCATTGCTTGCAGGGCATTTGCCCACAATGATGTATGAAGCCGAGATCTCCTTGATTCCCAAGGAAGGGCGTTCCCCCTTAGAATGTGGGAATTATCGCCCGATTTCCGTTTTGAATAGCGATGTTAAAATATTTGCTCACGTGTTGGCCTACCAATTAGAGCAGGTTATATCTTATATTATACACCCAGATCAGACTGGCTTCATAAAAGAACGGCAAATTTATGATAATGTCAGGAGGCTTTTGAATATAATGCTTGGCGTTGCACGAACTAATAAGAACGCCTGGTGTGTGTCGTGGGATGCTGAAAAAGCCTTTGACCAAATGGAATGGCCATACCTTTTTGCAGTCATGGAGTGATTTGGTCTGGAGGCACAGTTTGTGGGTTGGGTTCAAGCTCTTTATGCTGCACCCATGGCAAGGGTGGTAGTGAATGGCCTACAATTGGAAATTCTCCTTATATCAAGGAACAGAGCAGGGGTGCCCACTCTCCCCATTGCGTTCGTGTTAGCGATAGAACCATTGGCCTGCATGCTGCGTATGGCTCCAGATATTCAACCGGTTATTTTAGATGGGGTGCCGCACCATGTTTCGCTATATGCAGACGATACCTTGGTTTTCCTCGAGAACCCGGAGAATTCTATTTCAGGTTTGCTCTGGATCCTGGGTGAATTCGCTAAAGTCTCTGGTTTCAAAGTGAATTACGATAAAACTGAAGTTCTTTGCTTAGGAGAGAAAGACCCCTCGCTGCCGCAGAATTGTCTGTTCCGTGTTGCCTCGTTGGATATTAAGTATTTGGGGATTCGAATCTCGTTATGCCTTACTGATTTGTATAAGCTTAATTATACCAAATTGCTGTCTACTATAATGGCCGAATTAGAGTGGTGGGAGGGTCTCACGTTGAGCTGGATGAGTCGCATTGCGACACTGAAGATGACTATAGTACCAAAGCTCATTTATCTTTTCACTCAATTGCCCATCAGGGTGCCTGAACACTTCTTTAAGAAGTTAGAGGAGCGTTTTAGCTGATTTATTTGGGGGAAACCGAAAACCAGAATATTAATTTATTTTTATTTATTTATTTACATTTCTTATATACCGCGCTATTATAATCAGTGCGGTGTACATTTGAACAGAACACACCACAATGTAACAGGCTACATTGAGTTTTACAGAGAACAGGGGTAGCAAACATGGATGTATCCGGGGGAACTATTTACATATTATGGTAACTATGTACATAAATGTAGGTTTTATGCGGGAGACATAGATGGAGCGTTTATCAGAAGGGTATGTAGGAAGTGGTGGAAGAGGAAGGGAGAGCTGATTAACCATTTTCTGCAGGAGGCTTGGGTATGGGGCAGTCTGGGTAGGGGGGCAGGGTGACGGCTGTGGGTCTTTCAGAGTAGGAATTAGGGTAGTATTTTAGGAACAGGTGATGTTTGAGAGCCTTTCTGAATAGCATTAGGTTCGTGAATAGGATGGAAGTGGTTGGTCCCTCCAGTAGAGGAGGGAGGGGTAGGGTGCCCGAAGTTATCCCTTTATTACCAGGCAGTGGTACTGCATTGCCTGCGATATCACTACGTCAGACTGCTGGAGGTCCGCTGGGTGGCCATGGAGCAGGCATGGCTGGCGCTTTTTTCGATGTTTGAGGGCGAGAGGGGAGGAGGGGTGAAGGCTGTGGTTCATATCTTGCTAGCCCCTTTGCTCTAGGAGTGGACAAATATTTGTCATAAAAGTGAGGCAAGTGCATTGTTGTTCCCCAAAGCTCAGCTAGATAATTTTTGCCCCTTTAGCGGTCCTGAGTTTGCTCGGCCCTGAAGAATCTGGTGTCAGAGGGGGATTCGATGTTTTTCAGATGTACAGCAGTGCCTGATGGTTCTTGTATGAGTCTAGAACAGATGAATGATAAGGGAGGAGTTCAGGTCCCCTTGTTTCAGTATTTTCAGCTCCGTCATTTTGTTATGGCAGTGGATAACAAGGCCCACATTATTTGGGCGCCATCCACCCTAGAGAAAGTTCTTTTTCAGAAGTTGACACAGTTGAAGGGGTTGCTTTCGAGGATGTATGGCGCTTTGCAAGAGTTATATTGTGCAGAGAAGGATAGGCACTTCGAAAGGTGGCACCAAGTTTTAGGGTGCATCCTTATACCCGAGGAGTGGTGCCTGGTTCACCAGCACGGCTATCGATGTGTGCGTAACGTGCAGTGTCAGCAAACCCAGTATCAGATTTTAATGCAATCGTACCTGACACCGGTGTGGTTGAAGCATTTGGTGCTTAGGGGCGGGAATGACTGCTGGAGAGGCTGTGGGCAATAGGCACCTTTTTTCACCTTTGGTGGACATGCCTGCGAATTCAGTGTTTTTGGATAGGAGGAGTCTCTAGGGTAGATGATATTTTGGGGGAACACTTACACGCGATTCGATGCCCTGTATGTTGGGTTATTTGGGCCACATCCCTGGACTGATTAAGGAGCGGTGTAGACTAATGGAACTTTTGCAGTTGGGGGCCCGAATGCTAGTAGCCCAGCGGTGGAAATCATCTACCGCACCAAGTTGTGAAGAATGGTGTGCTAGAGTGTGGGACTTAGCCAATATAGACAGATTGTCCCTTATGTTGAAAAATCAGCTAAAAGAGTGCGACTCCTTTTGGGCGTCTTATCACACCTGGGAGCGGGGCAGCGGGGGTCCCCTTGGGGGATGGTGCAGGGTAGCTCGTGAGGTGAGTGTGCCGGGAGTGTAATTTTTTTTTTGTGCCTTTGTCTGCGCTTGCCCTTTGGGGGATGTCACCGCCGCCATAGCTGCCCTTCCTCCTTCCTCTCCCCCTCCTTCCTTGTGCATCCCCCCCCCCACTTCCCTGCTGTTAAGTGGGTGAGGGCACATCGCATATGAAGAAGACAGTGTTGCTCCTGTTGAGCTTTTGGATAGATGTACTTGGATTAGTCTGCAACTTTGATATGGATTATGGTCATTTTTTGTGTGTGGGAGTTTGTACTCCTCCTTTTTTTGTTGTAATTAATATGGTGATTGTTATCTGTGATATCCTCGATATGCTATTAATAAAGAAAGTTACAAAAAAAACCTGGATTCTTTGCACTTTGTTAGTTCAAAGGTTCTACTGTCCCTCTTACTACTACTTTTAAATATCTTGGCCTTCAAATATCTTAGACTCTTGTCTTTCCTTTCATGTTCTGTAGACATTTTTTTATGCAATATGTCAAATTAGATCCATTTGTCCATTTCTCAGTCCTTCTGCACTTACCACTCTGATTTTTAGTTTAGTCATATCGCATCTGGATTATTGTAATGTGATTTATGCTGGGCTAGCAGAATATGAACTGAAGAGATTACAAACTATACAAAACACTGCCATTAGCAGGGCCAGTGTTAGACATGCAGGGGCCCAGGGCAGAAACTGGTGAGGGGGCCCCAAACCCACCTTCAGCTTGAGGCAGATTTGGGGCCCCGTATGGCATGGGGAGTTAGGGCAGTTGCCCTGTTTGCCACCCCCTAACCCTGACCCTGTTTGTTAGACTGCTTTCACATGCGTATAAATTTGACCATATTACTCCCCTGTTGATTTAATACCACTGGCTACCTATTTACAAGATTTTAACTCTTGTTCATAAAACTCTTCACACTGGTATGCCATACTATTTGTCTTCATTACTCATCCCTCTTGCTCCCCTCCATATTCTTTGCTCCATTCATGTCAACTGTATCCTCCTTCCCCCTGCTTCTTGTGCCAGATATACCTCAACCAGATGTTTGTTTTTAAATTTCTGTGCGCTGACTTACCACTACATCTCCACCAGGAACCTCCCATAAAACATTTAAATCAGTTTTGAAAACTCATCTTTTCCAGAAGGCTGCTATCTTTGTAGCAGACCACTATGGACTGTCCTGCAGCTTCTCATAGTCTCCTGTTCTATTACTTTCTTTTTTTTTCCTCTTTTGTATAATTATGCATTTATTGCTATCTATCAAAATTATGGAATTTCTTTCAAATTTTTTCTTTTTATATTTTTTTGTAAACTGGGAGGTATAGCACATTTTAATAAACTTATGTGGTCACCAACATTCAAGTACATTGTCATCTTTACAGCTATATTTCAATGAATTCAATGAAAGAGAAAATAATTAACATACTCGCTTTTTTTCTCTCTTCTGGTCAGTAACCACTCCACAAAGTTCTTCTGAAGTATCTTGCCCACTGTGGTGGTATAATCACTGGCTAGTATGGCCTCTGAATATCGTCTTTGTAAGGGTCGTGAGCTCTGACTGCTCACTGCAGCTCTAGAAAGAGAGGCAGTAAGGAAAAAAAGAACATGAAAGTTTGAAATGTTGCTGAATTTTGGCAGTTATGATGAGTGATACATTTATTAAATAAAACTTGAGTTTAAATTTAGTTACATCTTAGACAAGACTGGTACACTTAAACTGACAAAGGTCTAAAAAATAAGATGCAAGCAGATCTCACAGCATCTGAAAAGTGTAATGAACACTAGAATTCAAAGTAACATATAAAGAAATGCTGTCAGGGATGACCTGATGGCTCAGTAGAAGCATTCTGCCATGCAACAGAACCTGACTTCAGTTCCCAGCTGATGTCCTCCACTTCCCAAGATGGCCATTGTAGGCAGGGAGGCAGTTATATGGTACACTTAGTGGCCAGATTTAGCGAACAAGATTGCAGTTTGGGAAAGTGTGCTGGTGCTGATTGAGCTAAAGTAATTTGGGATGGAATATACAGTAGGAAAAACATCTACAGACAGGGCTGGCCTGTCCATTGAGTGAGAATGCTGTTAGCACAGGGCCCCACGCTTCAGGGGGCTCCATGCAAACTTCATTCCGCAGGATTTGCAGGGCTGGCTTCATAGGCAACTGGGGATGCCAGAGGCCCCGGCTCACCTCTGCACAGAGTTGGAGTTAATAGCAACATGTTCCTTCACTTGCGCTGTGTTCACGTGAAGCCCAGTGAGTTCCGAAAACAGGAAATTACCTTTAACATTTCCCAGAACTCACTGGGCTTCATGAGAACACAGCGTGAGTGAAGAAGCACCCTGCTCTTCACTCCAGCGCTGTGCAGAAGTGAGCCGAGGCCTCTGGCATCCTCAGCTCCCTTGTAAGCCGCTCAGACAGGTACGGAGCTCTTCAGGGTGGGGGTGGGGGCTAGGATAGGACTGGAAATGGCTGATGGGGGGCTAGGACTAGAATTGGGCTGATGGGGGGCTGGGATAGGACTGGAAATGGCTGATGGGGAGGCTAGGATTGGAAATGGGCTGATGGGGAGTGCTAGGACTAGAAATGGGCTGATGCGGGGGGATGGGGGAATGGAACCAGAAGGGAACAGATGCTGGGTGGGGCTGGAACTAGAAGGGAGCTGATGTTGGGGAAGGACTAGAAGGGGATGGGGCTAGGGGAGTGAGGATGGAGAGGGGAAAAGATACTTTATGTGGGAGGGAAGAAAAATCTACGATTGGCCGGGTACTGGGAGAGTAAGTGGAGATTGAGTATGGAAGGATGAAATTTGAGTGGATGAAAAGGAAATAAAGAAAGAAATGAAGGAAAGAGCAAAAGAGGAAGATCATTATGTTAAAGCAGATGTAGAGAGAAAATGGAAAAGAACTAGAAGAGAGAAGAAAGGACAAATGCATAGCAGACAATGGAGAGTTCGCGAAGAAACCAGAAGAAAGTGACTGGAGCAATTGCAACTGAAAAATAAAATGCCCAAACAACAAAAGGTAGAAAAAAAACTTTATTTTGAATTTATTAACTGGACTATGTCAGCTCTGGGAAATGTGCTTTGCTAATGTCTGCGTTTTTGTTTAGTACAAGAGGAAATTGTTTATAGTTTTATTTCTCCAGTGTTGTTGTAACATACAGTAGTAAATGACCTCAGATAAAGAACAGTATGGTCCATCTAGTCTGCCCAGCAAGGTGGCAAGAGTAGGTGCACCTGCCGCTCTGTGCAGATCACCTCTCCCCATGTTTTTGTTTAGGGGTGAACCCACCGCTCCGTGTAGGGCACACTCCTGTTTGTTGAGAAATTAGATAGTTAAGTTTATTTTTATTTTTATTTTATCCTGTTGCTATAGATGGATCCACTGTGTCTGTCCCATGCCATTTTGAATTCTGTCACTGTATTTGCCCCCACCACTTCCATCGGGAGGGCATTCCAACTGTAGTAGCGAAGTGCACGCAATGAATAAAACCAGGAGTCAGCTGTAGGATCCAAGCCAATTTATTGTGCACAGGCTCAGACAGGAGCGTATCCAAAAGGGACTGAGAAATGGAGTACAGGAGCAAATAACTTATATACAATTTTACAATTTGATAGAGGCAAACTTTCTATTGGTCCCAATGCCCCTCACACCTATCCAATCGGTGACCCTCTCTGTGCCCCATCCCTGGTTCCCCCTTCTCAAACTGTTCTAACAAAGGCATAGTCTTTAGACATAGATACATTTCTACTTCAAGGACATTTCTAGCTCAGAGAATGCAAGAACATCTCTATCATAAGCATAAAGGAATTGCACAAACTCAATAGAGGGAAACAGGAGACTGCTCAAAAGCAGTTTAAAGCAGATTCTCAAACTCTGGTTCTCCTCAGCACTAATCCCAGGTGGGGGTTAGGATCTAGGCCTAGTTTACAGGCCATAGCCTACCACATTCCCCCTTTTGATTATTCTCAGCCCTAATAAAAGAGGGTGAGAATGAAATCACATATCAAACCCTTCTTAAACTGATGCTTCTTCTCGGGGTATAGCCTGATACTTCCACATGGCTAGTACCCGGGCTGCTGTCTTCCATTCAATAGTACTGTCAATGACTGAAGTTAGCATACGAAAGCAAAGGGGCAGAAAACATGGAAGGAGTAAACACATAGCTATCATGACTAGGACTGCAAACATAATAGTCTTTAATCCTCCTAGCCCTGAAAATAGAGATCCAGACCAGCCATTGAGCTCTAGTCCATTCCAAGTCTGGACTGGTACATGTGCTAGCCTACGCATATGGTCAGCTATTTCTTCTACAACCTGACCTTGATCATCAATTTGTAAACAGCAGTTAGATTAAACTTTCCACACACCCCACCTTCAGATGCTAATAAATAATCAAGTGCTAAGCTGTTCTGGTAAATAGCTGTACGCATCTGGGTACTCTGCTTGGCTAAAAGAGTTAGTGCTTTACTGGTTTCATTAGTTATAATTTCTACAACAGCTTGCAAGTGTATAATATGGTTCAACATATAAACTGGCGTGTGGTATCCCCAGGTCCCATCTTGAGCCCAAGTGGCGGGGCCATAATATGAGATAATTCGCTCAGGGGGCCATTCATCACCCTCCCACTTGTCCCATTGACCTATCTTCAGAGTATTTCGCTTCTGTCGACCATTATACACTGGGAAACCTAACTGTTCCCTTGGGAAATGGGAATAAGGAAGAAAGAAGGTCGTATTGTACCCAAGACACACGCCCCTCCCCAATTATTAGGGAGTCGAGCATATGCTCTGGTACCACAAATCCAATAGAGCCCAGGAGGGGCTTCCCAGGCATTGGGGGAGGTGAGGTCAGTCCATATCTTAGCAAGATGAGAGAAAGCGATTAAAGGGTTGGAAGGCTCCGTAGCATTTACACCTGACCACCAGGATGTCTGTTTTGTTGTAACATTGTAAAATCGTTGGCTTAGACAGACCAGCTGTCCTACTTGTATGGTGAACTGTGGTCCAGTTCGCACGAAACAGAGTCAGCCGACGATAGTTTTGGCCAATACCCATTCGCTAGTGGTTCTATTGAGAGCCGTCTGGTTATATGGGATGGAATAGTTCAATTCTCTTGCCTCCTAAGGCCATTGGTCTCCCATTCTAGTTCCCCCGCAGAAGAAGCAATTACAGTTGCGGAGACTAGAAGCTACGGATCCAGCTAGTTCAATAAATAAATTCTGTGTGGTCTGAGGAATCTCTGCCTGTGTCTGCATAGCCTCATAGAAGGTATGGTGTATTTGAAAAGGTGAAGAAATGCGGGTCTTGGTGTTAAGCTGAATATATATATATATATTGTGACGCGGTGGCAAAGGCAGAAGCCATGGAAATTGATACTGACCCTCTGGTTAGGTCAGGTAATGCAACTAAAGACAGAGTTTTCCACTCTCAGCACAACTTACAGGCAACCAATCAGCTCACCTCAGGGGAGGAGAGAAGCAGAGCTATGGATTGGGCACGCCCTAGTAGGAGGCGGGCTTCCCAGAGCAGGGGCCCCTTGTTAAGCAGAGAGAGTGAAGACACAGATAGAATGAGGAACACGAGTGGAATAAGCAAGACGCTAAGGAGAAGGAATGGAGAACTGAGCACTACAAACGGATTGAGAAGGAATGGTGGTTTGAATCCACAAGAGAGAAGGCAAAAGGCATTGGGAAGGCAAGAAGCTCTCTTGATTGCAGAACCCTTTGACCCTGCTACAGAAACCCTGCCCAGCTGCAACAGAAGGGGAACTGATCCTGAACCAGGTGGGAAGCCCACGTTGTGGAGAAACAGTTTTTACCCTTGGAGAGAAAGGCACGCTGGCAAGGCATTTTCTGACCGGTCTCATTCTAAGGTACCTGCTGCTCTTAATTCCTTTCCTAAGTTTTACCACTCAGAAAGAGACAAGCCTGATTATAAAGTACAGGATAGTTTTAGACAAGCTGAAAGACGTAGGTTACAGCCTGAAACCTCTCTAAGTAAGCCAAGCTTTTCTCAGCCAGTAATTCCTGCTTTTAACAAGCAAGCTGACGAAAGAAACCCAGCCAAATTGTTTACACAGAGATTAAGCTATGTTGATACTGAGGAGCCTACCTTTGAAGCTTTTCTTAAAGGCAGAGCTTGTTTAAAGGAACCTGTGATTACACCTCTCACTAACGGAGATAAGTGGGGGAGGGGTAACTCCACCACGGACACAGACTGTCTAAAGAGGGAGAGCAGTGTTTGCTTACCAAGAGCAGATAATTACCTGCCCAAGCCAGGAGCAGACATACCCATTAGTCCTGCTAGGAGACAGGCAGAGCAACTCCTGAGTGAATTTAGACAATTCTTGAATAAAAGAGCTGTTTCAGAAGAAGCTAACATTCAGGCCCGGAGTAATCCTGGAATAGGAATTCCCACATTGGCTCCACGGCCCATGCTTGAAATTAATCAGCCGATGGACTGCTCAATTGGGCTAATTGAGAAAACTGATTAATGCAAAGCTTAAATGTTTATACCTGGCAGTTGATTCTGGTTATGCTAAACCCAGAATAGGAGAAAAGCATATGAAAAGAAATTCTGTTTTTGGAGCAATTGAAAAGGGAAGCTTATTGAAGTTTGAAATAAGCTGGACTGTATCCCAATTGCAAGGGAAAACAATATTGTTTCTTACAAAGCACTTTTGTGAATACTGCACGGAGAAGACACATGAGGTAATGTGTTTTCCTCAGAGAAGCATAATTTGAAGCACAGCATTGAAAGCCTTTGTTTTGTACATATTCTGATTGCTTAACCTTCACATCTGTTCCTGACCACCAAGGAGCGTGGAAAATAAAATCCTTATATATAAATTTCTTGTTCCCGACTTTAATTGGCCCCCAAACTACACAAGGCCCATCCCTCCTTAACCCTCAAGGTTAGGGAGTGGGTGTAAGGGTGACAATATATATATATATATATATATATATATATATATATATATATATATATATATATATATATATGTTCCAGGGTCTATCCCATTCCCTGCTATTCGTAAATCAAATCTAAACCCCTGCCTCCACTGGCTGGGGTCAAGCACAAGGAGCTTCAAGGGGTTACAAGTACCTTTCTGACACTTACGGAGTTCCAGCAATGGCAGCCTCTCTAAAGTGGCTTTACGATTATCCCCCTCTTGCCCCTGAGGCCCATCAGACTAGGTGGCATAGTATACACACTCCAACTTGGGACAGAAATAGGCGTCTTCAGATGCTTTGGCATAAATAGATGGGGTATTTTTCCCGGTGCATTTTCCCCAATTGTATGCTCCTTCGGGGCACATATATTTGTCATCCTGGTAATAACTTCACTCTTGATTAACAGACCCACAGCTATAGTAGCCATTGTGGTTAATGGCATCGCAAGCATCAAAGTAGAGATGAGCAGGTTTTGTGGGATCTGCGAGCTGTCGTGTGGCATTTAGGAGGGCTCCATCCTCGTTCCAACGTAACTCTAAAACATGATAAGAGGGGTTCTGTCGGGGGTTAAAACAGGTCCTAACCTTCTCCCTAGTACAGATACTTAATTCTGTACCATTATATACACATCGGCTAATCACACCAGTAGAAGTATAGTAGGCGTGGTAAAGTAAAGTTGGGTAATCTTTGACCCAGTTCGGGTAGTAGTTATACAGGCTGCACAGGGAGGTATGGCAAAAGTCATTTCAAGGGGCCCCAGGGCTACCACAAGTACAACATAAATACATAGATGTAGCATGATTACAATATCTCAATGAGTTCGTCTAGAACTTGTAAATTCTTTATTGAAGTTCTCTTCTTCCACAGCTTCCACCGTACGTAGACCTGTCAGCTTCCGGTTGGTGACAGGAGTAGGGTAGTAGATTCCTCAAGCTTCTGCCATATGTGGACCTGCCAGCATCCGGTAGGTGGCAGGAGTAGGGCTGTAGATTCTCACAGCAGTGGTAGTCGTCGCAGCGTGAGCCGCAATGGCGATGCTGGATTGGTGATTGAAGTCCAGTGACGAAGTTCGATGGTTGCTGCTGGCTTTACTCGACTGTGATGGATCCAAGGTTCTAATTCCACAACTTTAACTGCTGTAGGGGTTGACAATATGACGACATAAGGTCCTTTCCAGTGAGGTGCCAATGGTGTCTTCCTCCACTCTTTGATCCACACCGAAGGCTCCAGGCTTATAGGAGTGGCCTAGTGGTTGGGGCAAGGTACTTCAGGCCGGAAGGTCGGGGGTTCAAATCCCACTAGAGGAAAGCAACCTTGGGCCGGAAGGACTGGGGTTTCTAGTCCCACAGGTGCTCCTTGTGATTTTGGGCAAGCCACTTAACCCTCCATAGCCCATGTTCCCTGTAAAATAGTTATCTCCAAGTTATAATGCCCTGTTCAATGTAATTTCAGCTTGTTCAATGTAAACCGCACTGATGCAGAATAGCGTGGTATATAAGAGAAAGTAAATAAAAAATAAAATAAAATAAATAGGGATGCAATGGTTTGGTCAGATTAATGGGCAGCTGATCTTGTACCCATGCATGGAGACTCTGCAAGACAGAACCTAGAGCCAATAGTCCTTGTCTAGTGATTTCGGACCCAGTCTGACTCATATCACCTTTGATCCCTTGGACAATGGGTGGAGGTCACCCATACAAGACCTCGAAAGGGGAAACTCTTAATGACTTGGTGGGGGCTGAACATATCCTGAGGAGGGCTATAGGAAGGGCCTGGGGCCACTTCAGGTGAGCCTCCTGACAGAGTTTGGACAGCTGGGACTTCAGGGTTCGATTCATTCGCTCTACCTTCCCTGAACTTTGGGGTCTGTAAGCTGTATGTAATTTCCACTGCACTTGTAGAGCCTGGGCCAACTGCTGGGTTACTTGAGATACAAACGAGGGCCCATTATCTGATCCTATAGCTAATGGTAGTCCAAACCGGGGGAATGATTTCATGAAGCAGAATTTTGGTGACTTCCCTGGCTTTCTCAATTCTGGTGGGGAAAGCTTCCACCCAACCAGAGAATGTACAAACCAAGACCAACAGGTAATGATATCCATTAGCACGTGGCATCTCCGTGAAGTCCACCTGGATATTTCCCATGGGGGTGACTCCTACTGACTGAACTCTTGGGGCAGGCTGGGACCCTGCCGGACATTGTTCTTTGCACAGGTTAAACATCTGCGGGCTACTGAGGCTGACAGGGGTCCTAATAACGAGATACAAAAATGAGGTTTGAGAGCTTTCTCCATTGCAGTTTTCTCATAATGTGTGGCTTGGTGGAAAGCTTGGACAAAGGCTGGACCTAATGTTTCTGGGATCACAGTTGGACCTGGAGGGAGACTATCTGCTGGCGGCGGCAGCACTATCCATCCGGTCTCTGATAACACTCCCCCTTCCTCTTGACAATAATAGTCTAACTCTTTTGAGTCCATGCACTGAGGGGTACTGGAAATATAGCTGCCTGGACTGTAGTACTAGAGGCAGGAACTTGTCCAGTTGTGGCCGCTTCTCGAGCAGAAGCGTCTGCAAATCTATTTCCTCGTGAAACCTCTCCTTTCCCTACCTGATGACCTCGGCAGTGCATTACTGCAACTTGTTTGGGGGCCCATACAGCATCTAGTAATGTTAATATCTCAGTGCCATACTTGATGGACTTGCCTCCTGAGGTTATTAACCCTCGTTCTTTGTACAGGGCTCCATGTGCGTGCAATGTTGTGAAGGCATACTTAGAATCTGTGTACACATTTAAGCGGAGCCCCGTCCCTATTATCAGTGCCCTAGTGAGGGCTATCAGTTCAGCTTTCTGTGCTGAAGTCCCCGGGGCCAAAGCTGATGATTCTATTACCATTTCCAGGGTCACCACTGCATAGCCAGCACAGCATTGTCCGTTGATGACAAGACTGCTTCCATCCACGAAGAAAGTTTGTTCGGGGTCCTTCAATGGAACATCAGTTAGATCAGGGCGACTTGAAAATACAGTGTCCATGACTTCCAAACAGTCATGATCGGGGGGGGGGGAGGGCCTGGACCAATTGGCAACAGTGTAGCAGGGTTCAAAGCTTGACTGACGATCAACTTCAATCGGGGGTTTTCACACAACATGCTCTGGTACTTCAGCATTCGTGAATTTGTGAACCAGTAATTTCCTGTGTGTTCCATAAAGGTCAGGACAGAATGCGGTACGGTAATTTGGAGATTCTGGCCCAGGGTGAGCTTGTCGGCTTCACCCACCAGGAGGGCTGTAGCTGCAATGGCTCTCAGGCAAGGTGGCCATCCCTTTGCGATGGTATCCAGCTGTTTTGATAGATAAGCTACAGGTCACTGCCAACATCCAAGAGATTGAGTCAATACTCCCAAAGCATTTCCACTTGACTCATGGACATAGAGGCGAAATGGTTTTTGTACATCTGGCAGGCCCAAAGCTGGTGATGACATCAGATCTGCTTTCAAGGATCGGAATGCTGCATCCTGTTCAGGTCCCCATTCCAGAGGAGACCGCTCCATTCCTTTGGTTGCTTTGTACAATGGCTTTGCCAACAGCGCAAAGTTGGGTATCCATATTCGACAGTAGCCTGCAGCTCCCAGGAAAGCCCTTACCTGCTTTCTAGTGGTTGGGGTAGGGATGCAACACACAGCTTCCTTCCGTTCTGGTTCTAGTCGCCGAACTCTGTTGGACAGATGAAATCCCAGATATTTAACCTCAGTCTGGCACAGCTGAGCTTTGGCCCTTGAGACCTTGTATCCGGCTTCATTCAGAAGGTGCAAGAGATCACTGGTGGCTTGCAAGCATTCGCTTTTAGAGTTGGTGGCTATCAGTAGGTCATCTACATACTGAAGAAGGACTCTTTTTTCTGGAGTGACAGAATAACTTGAAAGATCTTGGTTGAGAGCAGCACTGAAGAGAGTAGGCGAGCTCTTGAATCCTTGGGGTAGTCGAGTCCAGGTCAGTTGACCTCGCCTTCCGGTAGTAGGGTTCTGCCATTCAAAGGCAACAAAAGTTGACTGGTTGATGCTAAGCGTATACAGAAGAAAGCATCTTTCAAGTCCAGGACGGTGAAATGAGTAGCTCCAGCGGGGATCAGTCCCAGGAGAGTATAATGGTTCGGTACTACTGGATGTATGGTCTCAACTGCTTCATTTACTCGTCTCAAATCCTGAACTGGGCGGTAATCACCTGTCCCAGGCTTCTTGACAGGGAGAAGGGGGGTATTCCAGGGCGATTGGCACGTCTTGAGAAGTCCATACTCCAAAAATGTCATTAGATGACAGTGAATACCTTCAGTCGCCGGTCGCGGAAGAGGGTATTGTCTCACGTGCACTGGTTCCACTCCTGGTTTGAGGGTGACAAGCACAGTGGCTATATTTCTCGCTAGGCCCGGAGGATTATCCTCCGTCCATACCTCGAGCGGAGTGAAATACTGGTGGGTATACGGGAACTGGCTGCCTTGGTCAGAGATGTACTATAGAACTGCCATTTTTCTTCATGGGGGACAGTCAACACCATCAGGCCAGCAGATTTTGAGTTCACAGTCATTTCCATTTTCCCCCCTTCAACGAAGGATATCTGCGCCTGGAGCTTAGCAAGCATATCTCGTGTCACCATTCCATCTGGATAAAACAGTCATTCTCCCAGTGTTGTTGGGAGTGACGGAGAGCTTGATGGACCCGCAGTTGCGCCTCCTAGACGTCAAGTGGTTGTTAAAGAGGTATCTGAAGAGAACGTCGTCCTTTTGCAAATCAGATTGGCTGTTCATCCTCTTTGGGGGGCTGCGCAGGGGAAGGCTGCGTCAAAAGCCTCGATTTCTTGATGGATCAAAGAGGCTATTTATTTATTTAGATTTGTATATTGCTTATTCCTACAATCAAAGTGGTGGGTTACACAAAATAAATTACAAAAATAAGGAGTGACAAAACATTGTAAGTTGTATTACCTCTTATCCAAAGGTATACTATAAAATTACTTATTAGTATAACAATACTTTCTGATTACAATCATGCATTGTTAATGAAGCTCACTGTCTGGTTGATTATAATATTCCATGAATAGGAAGCTTTTAAGTGATTTGCGGAAGTCCTTTAAATCTTTTGTGGCCCATAAATCATCCGGGAGCGAGTTCCAAAGAGCTGGTGCTGATAAAGATAAAGCTCTGGCAGAGGTAAATTGTTTTGTTTTATGAAATCCAATTGGTGTATGTAATTTATTGTTATTGCTTGATCTCCTGGACAGTTGTTTGTGTCTTTAATTAATAAGGGATGGAGAACATCTGCTGTGCATTGGTTAATGATCTTGAAATTAAATGCATCAGCCTATCTGTTACGAGGCAAAGTAGTCCCATAGGGCCTGCAGGTACATTCCATCAGGGGGCAGGCTGCTTCCTGGGCGGAGTAGAGTTTGGTTCCACCGGGGGATATTTGTCGGGCGGCCACCTGTCATCACTTCATACATTTATGAAGCATTACAGATTCGATGTGCAGGCGGCAGGAGATGCGAAGTTCAGGTCAGCAGTACTCTAGGCCGGGCTTTCAGAGTTATCAAAGCGGTTTACAAAGTTGAGTCGGTTGATATTGTGTATCTGGATTTTCAGAAAGCCTTTGACAAGGTCCCTCATTAGAGACTTTTGGCAAAACTAAAAAGTCATGGGATAGGAGGCAGTGTACTATTGTGGATCAGGAACTGGTTATTTTAAGATAGAAAGCAGAGGGTAGGGCTAAATGACCAATTTTCCCAATGGAAAAATGTGAATAGTGGAGTACCCCAGGGATCTGTACTGGGTCTGCTGCTTTTTGACATATTCGTAAATGACCTGGAAAAGGGAATAACGAGCGAGGTTATCAGATTTGCAGATGACACAAAACTATTTAAAGTTGTTAAAACCCATGAGGATTGTGGGAAATTGCAAGAGGATCTTGATAAATTTGAAGACTGGGCATCCAAATGGCAGATGAAATTTAATGTGGACAAGTGCAAAGTTATGCACCTAGGAAAGAACAACCCAAACAACTATGGTTACACGATGCAAGGTTCCACATTGGGAACCACCACCCAGGAAAAAGATTTAGGCGTCATCATGGATAACATGTTAAAACCCTCGGCCCATTGTGCAGCGGCAGCCAGGAGAGCAAATAGAATGCTAGGTATCATAAGGAAAGGAATGGAAAATAAAACAAAGGCTATTATAATGCCTCTGTATCGTTCCATGGTGCTATCGCACCTTGAATATTGTGTGCAATTCTGGTCGCTGTATCTTAAAAAGGACATAGCGTTATTAGAAAGGGTAAAGAGAAGAGCCACCAAAATGGTAAAGGGGATGGAAGGCTACTCTTATGAGGAGAGACTACAAAGGTTAGGGCTATTCAACCTGGAAAAGAGACTGCTGAGGGGAGATATGATAGAGGTCTATAAATTAATGAATGGAGTGGAACGGGTAAACGTAGCTCGATTGTTTACGTTATCAGAATATAGAAAGACTAGAGGACATGCAATGAAGCTACAGGGTAAACTATTTAAGACAAGAGAAAATATTTTTTCACTCAACATGTAATCAAATTCTGGAATTTGTTGCTGGAGGATGTAGTAAAGGCTGTTAGTGTAGCTGGGTTTAAAAAAGGTTTGGACAAGTTCCTGGAGGAAAGGTCCATAAATGATTATTAAAAAGGGACCCAGGATATCAATGCTTGACCCAATACAAGCATTGTGGAACCTGTCTCTTTTGGGGAAACTGCTAGGTACTTGTGACCTAGATTGGCCATTGTTGGAAACAGGATGCTGGGCTTGATGGACCTTGGTCTGACCCAATATGGCATATCTTATGTTCTTATAAATAAATAACTGTAGTTAATTTAAGTGAGTTTTCGATTTTATTTTACGCTTAAGCCTAACCAAAATGTTTCTAAGCTAAAGAAACACAAAGCTCATTTTCCTGGCAACAAACGTTTCAATAAGTTTCAGTATAGGAAATGATCTCACTATCTATATTGTTGAGACCATGGCCAGGCAGCACACACCTTGAGTAGGACAGTGGTATGGCCAGGTAGCACACACCTTGAGTAGGATAGTGGCATGGCCAGCTCAGTGAGGACACATGATGGCAGAGCGTCAGTGGGTCTCAGTGGAGAGTGCTGCAGTCCATCTCTTATTTTGTGAACGGCCTTTTCAACTAGTTAGTAATATTTTCAGTTCTTCAACTGAAACTTTGAACTACATACATTGTATCAGTGGAAAACAAACTTCTGCCACCGTTGATGACATCTCACTGTTACATTCACGGAAGTTACAGCCCCTATAGAAAACTGATTAGAAAAGCAGGACAGCCAGAGCTTGTTGCTAGTTCTTGAATTTGTATGTCTTCTGATCTAGTTAATATGAGGAATTTTAGCCTTATATTATTACCAGTATTAAGAGTGAAGAATATGTTAAAATTGGTGATTTTGTGTGACTTCATTTTGAGCAGGATTTTAGCCATGGGAGGCTATCCCATGAGTGCCACTTAATTCTTCTCTGAAAAGGTGGTAACACAAATGCTATATTTTATTGTGATATTTTTTTGCAGGCTCTTTTTCTTTTTACATTAGTTGCATTGATGACTGGTTCGTTGTCCTGAAGACCTGACCATCCTCACATTTTTAAAGATTCAGCACACCAGCTGACATGTTTGTGAATATTAAAGCCTCTTTTCTCTATTTAAACTCACCTGTTATTTGGTTCCATCTCAGCAAAGATGAGGCTTAGAGAGACGAGAAGCAGAGACAGAACTTTTAAGGACATCATTTTCTTGGAAAGAAAAAGGACAAGCTGAAAGACAGAGAAGATATACTTGAAGCATTATCGCTTAACTTTGGGAATAGAAATCAGTAGCTAGGCAAAAAGTGGACAAAAGACATGTTATGCATTCAACTGCATATGCAATGGAAAAAATCTTTACTCTCCTTATGTCTATCCTTTGCATGTCTGGCCCATACATAGTGGGGATATCAGATAAACCCACAACAGGAGATTATAACTGGGAAACCAAAATAGGGTCATATCTACTAAACCTACATACTATTTGCTATTTGCTGCAGCAGCCTTGTTGTTCTTATGGGCCCAGTGACATCTGGCCCATAAGTCTAAAGTAAACATGGCCCATAGATTTTCATATGCACAGATTGCCTCAGTAGTGTATAAGTTTTTCAGTTTATGCACATTCTAGGGAATCAGAGTTGACACGGCTGCCCGGACAGCCACTTCAAGACATCATTTCAGCTGTCAATCTACATGAATTTTACTAACTTGATTTCTACTTGATATAACTCCCAAACTATTGGTCTGGAGTGGTGGGATCCAGGATACTTTTCAGCAAGTTATAAATTGAATAAATCCTTTTGGACATGCAATCAGGACAATGAAAAGTAAAAAACAGGACAAGAGAGCAGATTGCAAATGAATCTGAGGTTATAAAATGACATTTACACACTTGCAACTATAGGAGATGGCATTTACTTTGATTTTTGAAGTATTTACATTTTCTGGTTGATGCCTGAATTTGTTGCAGCTTCTGCTGCTGATGCCGTTGTGTCATCATGCACAAACATGTTCTCCAAATTCTACTGTGCAGCCTTTGAGAAGATCAAACACCCTACCAGGAAAGATGGTGTGAGGGAATATTTACTGTCTTTCATTAAAAATTATTTATCTTTTTTTGTTTTTAATAGATAAAAAGTTTTACGGATAATATGTAGGTGATAAATTGATGTTCACATTTAGTTCTGCTTCTCCACATAAGCTGGCACAGAAGCCACAAAGCTAACTGAATGCGCATGTGTGTTTCTGTTATCTCTCTGTTTAAAGCAGTGGTGAAAATGCTTACCTTCTGGAGCGTGTACTGTTGTGCTGAAGGAGGCCAAGGGTATGGCTTAGCTAGAGAAAGCTTCCATTTATATAATGCTCAGTTCTACGTCTGCCAGCTGAGCATCAATTCAGCCATGGTTCAAAGATATTAGCGATGATGGTTATCAGGTCCATTAGGCCCACAAAGCTATTAAATAAGAAAGCTCTTTTTAAAACATATTTACATTTACAGCAATTAACTTTTCACTAGCACAAAATTAAGACCTAATATGTTTTATGAGTAAAGTCTTAGCAACATTAATCAGCTTGTAACTGAGCAGAGTCAGGACTTTGGTTTGCTTTTATGTAGAATGAGATTCTTTGAAGCCACATGTTAGTCATTATTTTAGCAAAAAGAAAGTAAAATATGCCATCTGTCTTTTACTGCTTCCTTCCTTTAACGTATCTAAATATTACTTACATGAGTAAAGCTAATCTGAACAGCATTTGCAAAACATATTTTTCTACATTTCTGATCTCTTCCTATTACCAAACTCCTTCTATGCTATGGAGGTATTTAAATGTCTCAATCTTATCACCTCTATACCGCCTTTCCTCTAAAGTATACATATTAAGATCCTTTAGTTTATCCTCATATGCTTTATAATGAAGACCATTAACCATTTTAGCCACCTTCTGCACCAACTCCAACCTGTTTATATCCTTTTGAAGGTGTGGTCTCCAGAATTGCAAATGAGGTCGCACCAAAGACTTGTTTAGAAGCACTATCACCTCCTTTCTCCTACTGGCCATTCCTCTCCCTATGCACCCAAGCATCCTTCTGGCTTTCACCGTCACCTTTTCTATCTGTTTAGCTACTTTAAGATCATCAGATACAATCACGCCTAGGTCCCGCTCTTCTTTTGTGGACCCCCTATACTGTATCGCTTCTTTGGATTGCTGCAGCCCAAATGCACGACCCTGCATTTTTTTACATTAAATCTCAGCTGCCAATTTCTAGACCATTCTTTAAGCTTAGCTAGATACCTCTTCATGTTTCCCATCAGCGCCTGCGGGCTTAACAGAGCCACAAGGGAGAAACTCTCCCTTCGCGCTCTGAAAGCCGGTGCGACTGCGGAGAGGGAGCTGATGCAGGGAGGGCAGGCTTTGCTGGGCAGGGGGGTCCCGTAGGACACTCAATTCTGCCGCGGCAGCAGACTGTTTTTTTTTTTTTTTTTTTAAATTTTAAATTTTCCCTGGGCTGGGGGGGGGGGGCTTAGGACTGGAAATGGGCTAATGGGGTTAGGACTGGAAGTGGGCTGATGGGGGGTTAGGACTGGTAATGGGCTATGGGAGGCTGTCTGGAAATGGGGTGATGGGGGTTAGGACTGGTAATGGGCTATGGGGGGGGGGGGGCTAAGACTGGAAATGGGCTGATGGGGTTAGGACTGGAAGTGGGCTGATGGGGGGTTAGGACTGGTAATGGGCTATGGGGGGCTTAAACTGAAAATTTCTGCCCAAACCCTTGCCAACTACTTCCATAAAAACACACCACAACCAGCACCCCCTTCGAGGCTATTCAGCAAGGCCACGAGGCATACAACAGCAACCGGACAAGATCGAATAGCAGCAAATCTTCTAGGATCACCCCTTAAGCATTATTAGACGTGACAGTAATGACTTAACCAGCTAACTGCTCTTCTCTGCTACAGACTGCAAGTATAACCACTGTTGTCTGCTACAATTTATTAAGCTTTTGCTACTAGTATCACCAGTGTTTTGCTACTATTGTTGCGAGTAATCTGCTACTAGTGTTGCTACTATTGTTGCTAGTAGTCTGTTACCAGTGTTGCCAATACCTTGCTGCTACTGTTATCAGTAGTTTTGTGCTATTGCTTACTGCAAGTACTACCTATACAGCACTTAAGACAGCACATCACAAATCTCTCAGTGAGAAGGCCCTGCCAGCTTACACATCCCACCAAAGAAATCCTACCACTCATAGGAAACTCTGAACCAGACCAACACGGCAATATCCATCATGGCCTTATCCAGTTTATACCTCCTTAGCATTTCTCTCCTGTACACTATCTTCCGCCTCCACCTATAACCCAATCCCAATAGTACAAACTCAAGATAGGAGACAACACAGCAACACACACCATACACTGACAGGACCCCCCCAAAACCCTCACTCATACCTAATTCACATACCACTCCAGCACACCACAAAACACAAGGAGGTGCAGAACCTAAAACCACGCAACCTAAAATGCGCACTCATAAATTCCCGGTCAATCCGTAAAAAGTGGCCAGCCATTATTGACCTCATAACACAACCCCCGGATTTCTCTATACACTCATGTCACAGAATGGACCAGAGGAGGAGGAGGTGGTACCCTCATTCTAGCAAAGGCAGATCTCCAATATCAAACAATCGGCTCTAACAGCTCAACCCACCTGGATATAATCACTATATCCAACATCCACAGTACCATTAACCTCGTCTATAGATCCCCCATCGCTTCCCCTGAAGATCTCGCAACTATAATAGACCTAGCCTCCAACCCCAAAGACGCACGTAAGCCAAACTGGGTACTAGGCAATTTCAATCTGCCAGCCCTGCAGGATAATCATGCCAATGCCTTCCTTGAAGCTTTCAACAACCTAGGATACAAACAAATAGTTGATGCCCCCACCCACCGAAAGGGAAACATGCTTTACCTCATTTTCTACCCACAACCAGATGAGAACTCAAAATACAAGTATGACATAGTTATCGCACCCGTCCCATGGTCAGATCACAACCTAATACAATTCCAAATACCTATCCAGCAGGAAAATAAGCAAACAAAGAGACTAACTGAAAAACCAGCAACACCCACATGTCGATTCAGACCCCTGGACGAAGAGACAATCAAGGACGTCCTACCTAAAATCATATCTGCACCTCCAGACCTCGAAGAGATGATGGCTTCATGGAACAATCGCCTGAGCTCCTTTGCCCGCAAACCTGTCCAAACTAAACCACTTACCCCTGGCAAGTGTCCAAGAAATAGAAAACCCGCACACTGGTATACCGCCGAACTAAGAACCTCCTTGCTCCTGCTAAGGAAACTGGAAAGAAAATGGCGACGTACACGGGCCCCAATGGAACTAATAGCATACACCTCCCACCTTAAAAAAAACCAAACATCGGGAGTTAATATCAGCGACAATGAGAGATCATCACTCAAATCTCCTAAACCGTGCCTTAAACAAACCCCATGAGCTTTTCAACATTGTAAAAGCCCTAACGAAGGAGCCATTGCCCCTCCATCTAGACATGATTAATTCATAGGACTATGCAGATTACTTACTGGCCAAAACCAACAATGTCAGCAAAGCCACGTTATCCAACCCTAGCAGCAATTCACCACATATCCAGCCACTCACAACTATCGTAATACTAACAACCACACAAGTTGGACATCACTACTGTCAACGCCACCACTGCACCAAATGACCCCTGTCCAGCATTCTGGATAAGAGCTCTATGAAAGGAAATCAGCCCTATACTATGTAAGATCATGGACCTATCCTTCTCTACAGGTCTATTCCCATCATGCCTCAAGCAGATGTCAATCAGGCCTCTTCTGAACACCACCAAACTGGATCCACAGAAGGTTGAATCATAGAGACCAATATCAAGCATTCCACTGTTGGCAAAGTTAATTGAAAAAGGTTGTGCAACGCCAAATACAGGACCATATTGACTCATATGGACCCAGCCCAACATGGCTTTCGAGAATCACACGGCGTGGAAACTAACCACACTAATCAATACACTGGTCACAGGAACCGATAACAAACAAGGATTTGCACTGATTTTCATGGACATTGCCGCCACATTTGATTCCGTAAACCATGATCAACTCCATAGATGGCTTCAAGATAAGGGAATCAGTGGTTTAGCATTGAGCTGGTGCAAATCATACCTAATGGACAGATGGCAGCAAGTTCGTCCAGGTTCCACAACCTCTAAACCCTTCCAGCAAAAACATGGTGTACCTCAAGGCTGCTCACTCTCTGCATTATTCAACATATATATGCAACCCGTATGCGAAGTAATCCGCTCCTTCAACGTCTCATGTCTAATCTACGCTGACCATGTACTACTCTTCATTCCATTCTTGACTGATAAGCCGGATTTCTCCACTCTGATAAAATGTTTTGAGGCTGTAACGGACTGGTTCCATGCACAAGGCCTCAAGATAAACTTTAGCAAAACAGATATACTCTTCACTACAAGAAATCAAAACTTCTCCCCTCCACCTGTGCTAAAGACAAAAGACGCTGAGCTCACAACCAGACCCATGATCCGCTACCTTGGTGTTACATTAGACCAGCAGCTAGATTTCAAAGCACACATCAGCAACACCGTCAAGCAGATCCACCATAAAATACGAACATTGAGACATCTCCGACCTCTACTGCAACCAGGCGATTTCAGGACAGTATGTCAGGCACTTGTGACCCCCCACTTTGACTATGCCAATACGATTCTGCATGGCCTACCCAAGTGCTCATTAAGACCACTACAACTAGCTATGAATACCGCAGCTCGCTTCCTCCATGGAGCCTCCAAATGAGACCATATCACCCAGATTCTAAAGGAATTACACTGGCTACCAGTCTACTGTCAGACAACATATAAAGTAGCCTTGATAACATTTAAAGCCATCAACACATCCTCCTCCTCCCTTACAGAGTTGATCCACCTTACCCTGGCAAACAGAGAGATCATTCGCCATCACCCTTCTGATCCCTAACGAAATAACCAAATGCTCACAAGAGACAAAGAGCAGAGCTTTTAAGTTTATGCACCCACATGCTGGAATGCACTCCCACCCTCAATCCGAGCAATTACTGATATTATACAATTCAGAAAAGCTCTAACACATCACCTCTTTCTCCTACACTATTCACAGCCCAATATCAGCCACAACACACCCAGCTAAACATCGATGACCCACAAAACACTTCGTAGCTATGTTGTACAGAATTGTAGATATTGTAAACAGTTACCCAAGTTGAAATCCAAGTTGTATCCCTGTTTTCTGTAAAGGCATATCTGATATATCGATATGCACAAATGTTACCTGTAAACCGTACTGATTTTTAAAGACCGCGGTATATAAAAGTAATAAATAAAAACCCTCCAATTCCCCACTTCCTCACCTACCCCCCCCTACCCTCCCCCTCCATCCATACTTCCCCTGCTACCCTCTCCTCCTTCCCTATGATCTCTGAAGAGGAAACTGCACTCCTTTCCTCCTCCAAACCCACCCCCTGTTCCTCTGACCCTATCCCCACCTCCCCCCCACTGTTGTCCCCTCCATCTCATATTCTAAACCCTTCACTATCCACTGCAACTGTCCCCATAGACTTCAAACATGCTGTTGTCACAGCTCTCCTCAAGTAATCCCTCTTGATCCCACCTGTCCTAACTATCGACCCATCTCCCTCGTCCCCTTCATATCTAAACTACTGGAACAGGCAGTCTACTGCCACTGCCTGCCTCGACTTCCTTGCCTCCCAAGTCCTCTTGAACCCACTACAATCTGGCTTCTGTTCCCTACACACCACTGAAATGGCTCTTACAAAAGTCTGATGACTTGTTCCTGGCTAAATGCAAGGGTCTTTTCTCAGTCCTCATCCTTCGACCTCTCCTTTGCCTGTGACACTGTTGACCAATCTTCTCCTCTCCACCCTCGCCTCGCTTGGTTTCAAGGGCTCCGTACTATCATGGTTCTCCTACCTCTCATCTCTCCTTTAGTGTATGCTCTGGTGGCTCCTCCTCCTCTCCCACTCCGCTCCAGAGATCTGTCTTGGGCCCCCTCCTTTTCTCTCTATACTCAATCCCTTGGCGCGCTTATCTCCTCCCATGGCTTTCAGTACCATCTCTATGCCAACAACTCCCTAATCTACCTCTCTACACCTAATCTCTCTCCAGCAATCCAGATCAGGATCTCTGCCTGCCTTTCTGACATTGCTGCTTGGATATCTCATCGCCGCTTGAAGTTAAACATGGCCAAGACTGAACTCCTTGTCTTCCCCCCCCCAACTCCTCCCCTCCTCTTCCCCCCCTTCTCAGTCTTTGTTGATGGTTCCACGATCCTTCCCGTTCCCTTGGCCCACAATCTGGGGGTTATCTTTGACTCTCTCCTTCTCCACATATCCATCACATAACTAAGACCTGTCGCTTCTTTCTCTACAACATTAGCAAAATCTACCCCTTCCTTTATGTACACACTACCAAAACCCTTATCCACTCCTTAATCTCCTCTCGCCTTAACAACTGCAACCTACTCCTTGCTGGTCTTCCCGTGAACCATCTCCTTCGCCTTCAATCTATACAAAATCATGCTGCTCGACTGGAGTGGAGGAGTGGCCTAGTGGTTGGGGCAAGGTACTTCAGGCCAGAAGGTCAGGGGTTCAAATCCCACTAGAGGACAGCAACCTTGGGCCGGAAGGACTGGGGTTTCTAGTCCCACAGGTGCTCCTTGTGGTCTTGGGCAAGCCACTTAACCCTCCATAGCCCATGTTCCCTGTAAAATAGTTATCTCCAAGTTATAATGCCCTGTTCAATGTAATTTCAGTTTGTTCAATGTAAACCGCACTGATGCAGAATAGCGCGGTATATAAGAGAATGTAAATAAATTAAATAAATAAATAATCTTCCGTCAACCTCGCCATGCCCACATTACTCCTCTTCTCGTCGCTTCACTGGCTCCTCATCCAATTCCACATCCAGTTCAAGCTTCTCCTGCTGACCTATAAATGCATTCACTCTGCAGCCCCTCAATACCTCTCATCTCTTATTTCTCCTTACACCCCCTCTCGGGAACTTCGCTCTGCTAACAAGTTACTCCTATCTAGGCCTTTCACTCATACCTCTAATTCTCGACTTTGCTCCTTTCACCTTGCTGCACCTCATGCCTGGAACAGCCTATCTGTGCCTATAGCCAAGCGCCCTCTTCAAGTCCAGACTGAAGTCCCACCTCTTCACTATTGCTTTCAGATCCTGACTTCTTTCTCTTATCTCAACCTGACTCCTGCTAACTTTCATGACCGAATTGTAAAGACCATACGGTGCTTTGCACCGATTTGATTATTGCTCTGTATTGTCTCAACTAGAGTGTAAGCTTGGACGAGCCTGACCAATGAGCAGGGACTGTCTCTGTATGTTTACCTGTACAGCGCTGCATGCGTGGCGCTATATAAGTGCTAAATAGTAGTAGTAGTAGCCTGCTCAGCCATAGCAGCTGGGAATCACCCCAAAGCTGTTGGAACTTGACACTTGCTCCTTCTCCCAAATAACTTTAATCACACTAGCCCCCAATAATCTGCTCAAGAGGATGCCAAATGGGGAAGAATAGAGGGTGAGGGAACCAAGACAGGCCAGGAAGCACACCCAGAAGGGCTAATCCTAGATACCAAGGTGACTTCCCCACCTTGCTCAGCTAGATTGCAAACACAGGAACCTTGAAGCAGCCACTGTGGCATACTGCCACAGCAGCAGTCCTGGGAGCAGTTTCTGGAGCTAGAGTACTGGTCTCAATCAGGTGTAACCAGTCCTGAGACTTCTGCTTTAGGAGACCTCACTACACTAGTCCAGCATGCATCCAACATCTACTGGATCAAGAATACTGGAAACTGCCTGCTCTGCTCTACTCCTTTCTGCAACAATGTTACTGTAAAGTTGTGGTCCTCTTTCTTAATCTGCCAACAGGGTGGCAAAAAATCATGCTTCTAGGCTGGTCTGGCAGCATGATTAAGCTTTTTTTGTTTTTTCAATTCTTGAGCCATGCCTCTCAAACCAGAGTTAGAACAACTAGAAATGCAATATGTTTACTGATCAAACAGATTAAGTATTTCAATGGGTAGGGGGGAGGAGATACCAGGATAGCAACCCAGAAAGTCTTATGGTGGTCTTCCCGCATACATACACTTTTTGCTTTTTCTTGGGAGGATACGAGTCACCACTTCCAGATGAGACTCTGCATCTCTCAGCCCAAATCTTTGCATGTTTTTTCCTCTCCTTTTCCATCAGTCGCCTGGATCTTCTGAGATAAGATTGTAAGTTTGTTATAAACTTCTTGAAAAAAGTTACCTAAAAAATACTTCAAACACCGAGTATGCTACATGACAGAACGAAGCAAATCTGCTTACCTTCTCCCCTGTACTACAGCAAATGCCCCAAAAGCAGAACACACTTTGGATGTGGCTGGTTCTAGTTTTGTCTTGTCAGCATCACCATTCTTGTCTAAAAAAAGCAGCAGCAGATGGGAGACCATTATTCAGATTTGCAATTATGGCAGGAGTAAAAACCCTGCGAACATGTTTTAGATTTAAAGAGACTAAACAAATGCAGCTCAACATGAAGATAGCGTAGTTACTCACCTGTAACTGGTGTTCTCCAGGGACAGCAGAAATTCAGTCCTCACATATGGGTGATGTCGGCACCGACTGAGCCAGCATGGAGCATTTCCCCAGCTTTCAAAGAAAGGCTTTGGGAATGCTACCACATGTGTGGTCCCCTTCCTTCAAGGGTGCCATCTTGCTCAGTCAGATGACATAGCTTAGGCAAAAGAAAAAGGTAAAGGAGGCAACTCCAAGGGGAGGAAAGAGGGTTCTGAGGACAGATTCCTGCTGTCCCTAGAGAACACCTGTTGCAGGTGAATGAGTAACTACACTTTCTAGCATTTGCATACAAGCATTTTAGAGACTTTTATTCACATTAATCTGGCTATCGGTAGGCAGGGGTAATTTGGAATCTTTAAGCTCTTTCTGCTCTGTACTCAAGGACATTTGGGCTACTTTTGTCTTTATTGGAATCTCTGCTGATATGCCCCAACTTCATTTTTTTAGTAGTATCCATCAAGGATACATTGTCAGCTCTTCCCTATTATCTAGTTTAAAAGCAGCCCTATTCCTTTTTAAAGGTTAATGCCAGCAGCCTGGTTCCATCCTGGTTAAGGTGAAGCCCATACCTTTGGAAGAGCCCCTCCTTTTCCCCAGAATGTTCCCCTGTTCCTAATGTAGGTGGGTTCTTACCTACAAAGCATCCCTAATAATTATCAAGATTGCCTGGGCACATGGGACCCGTACACCAGGAAGGAAAAGCAAAAAAAAAACAAAACCTCAGATCAGTTACTTGTCAGCAAAACTTCTCTGTTTTTATTTAGTACAAGCAAACTCCATAAGCACAGGAAAAAAGGTCTGTTTTAGAGATCTGAGGGCGAGCAACATTCTCCCTCCCATTGGGGAGAGAAGGCTGCTCCCTCAAGCTCTGTGGCTTGCCTTCTTATATATCCTTCTCTGTAGCAACTCCTGCACCGAGTCTTGTTCCGTGTGCACAAATAGTTGTAAAGCCATTTACAAAAAAAACATAGAGCCTTCTGCAAAAAAGTCAGAGTGCTGCTTGCAGAGCTAAGGCTCCCCCCTTGGGACCCCTCCCCCTTTCCCATGATTATGTCTTAGGGCCTGCAGCTGTACTCCAAGGTCTTTGCTTATCTGTGCTGTGGAGCATCTCTCTCCTGCATTCCTTGGGGCCCGCTTATGGTCTTCTACTTCCCGGCACTAATCGCATTCTTTCTTCAGGGCTAGAGAATTTTCTGTTAATTTTTCTGGCCTGGCCTGTATTTGCTTCTGGGCCTAACTCTGCATACTTCTATCCAGAGTAAAGTTTTCCAGACTGCACTAGGCCATAGACACTTTCTTGTAGCATATACTTTCCTGGATAGCCCACATGCTGTCTTCTTGTGCCATTCATACAGGGTGCCCATGCCAGCCACAGGCGGCAGAATTACAGTCACAGAAACAGATGAAGCAGATCTGAGCAGAATGATCCCTAAGCCAAAATATCCCAACACTAACAAATCCAAAACCCTCATCCTTGCACATAGACGTAGTGAGGGTGTAGTCTCCATCCACGCATTGAGACTCTGGAGCTCTGCCTGCCTTTTGGGTCCTGCACATGCAATAAGAAAATTTGCGAAGTCTACCCTGGAAGTTCTGGATTTCAACTTCCTACCTAAAAGCCTAAATTTAGCCTCCAGAACACCCTACCATATTTTCTTATGTCACTGGTACCAACATGTACCAAGACAGATTCCTCCCCAGCACTAAGACCTTGTCTAGGTGGCACGTGAGGTCCGCTACCTTCGCACCAGGCAGGCATGTTACCAGGCGATCCTCACGTCCACCAGCCACCCAGCTATCTACATGCCTAATGATTGAATCACCAACTATAACGGCTGTCCTAACCCTTCCCTCATGGGCACATGGCCCTGGAGAAACTTCCTTGGTGCGAGAGGGTTTTACATCAACTGGAGGACAGGTCCTAGCTACAGGATCACTTTCTGCCACACCAGAGTGATGCTCTGTCACGTGACCTCTTCATGGCAACAGGGATGCTGCCAGACTAGAGGTGGGACTTCAGGACTATATCTCTGTAGGTCTCGTCTATGTACCTCTGTCCTCCAAATCTGCTACTTTAGCCTCCAGAGATGGGACTTGTTCCTTGAGAGCAAAGTGCTCCTTACACCTATTGCACACGTCTTAAGACCCCTCACCAACTGGGAGAAAATCATACATGTGACTCAATGCAAAAGACTGGAACCCACCCCCCCACCCCCTGCTGCTGGACTGTCTGCATCTTAGTTTTAAGGTTGTGTTTATATATTTAAGTTCTTTACTTACTAAGGGTTGTTGGAGATAGGTATAGGTTTTTTTAGTATAAGTAATACGTTTAATGTACTTTGGTCACCTGAAGCTTAATTAATCTCAGGTCCTTAATGTATGTCTGATGAGGACAAACAGCTGCACCTGAGTGTGAATATGGCACCTCCTTTCTTTTGAGAAGTTTATGTACCTATAAAACTAGAATTATCACACGGGTGGATGGGTGTTGGGGAGGGAGGGGAAAAAAGACTTAAAAGCTGGCTGCTACATAATACCGTGTCCTGTGCTTCTAAGGTAATCTGTGACCAATTTCCAGGGGGAGTCCCACAGCCCTTGCTTGGATAGAGGGAGTCTTGGGTTCTTAATTTAACCAGAAAGCTCTGTTGTAAATTTAAACTGAAAGCTCTTTGCTGCTACTAGGCCCTAACTAATTTAACAAAATATAATGGGTTCACAGATTAATCAGCTTTAATCTAAAGAATTCCTTTTTCCAAGATTTAGAAAATATTCCCAGAATTAAATACTTACAATTGCAGATCTCTCCAGAGGTAGCAGTCCCCTTGAAGAGGCTCATAGACCCAGTTCTATGCTTGGCATAGCAAAGATAGCATCCTTTAGGAGCTGGCACATTATTGCAATCAGACATTATAGAAACCACCTGGTGGCAAAACCAGGTCACAGCTGCTGCAGAGAACATTACATGTGTAAGTGGGCGACAGCCCTGCTTGGAGCCTTACATGTGTATGTGGTGACAGGCCTTTACCCATGCACAGCGGCAAACAATCCAGAACCTCTGCCAAAGTCACTCACCAGGCCAGATGGCAAACAATGTGAAACTAAAGAGGTTGGCCTGCCCTCCATGACTGGCTGCGAGAAATAAGCACTAACAAACTGACTTGCTCTTATCCCCAGGGAGCCCAGGACAGAGAAGAGCCACCAAAATAGTAAAGGGGATGGAAGGATACTCCTATGAAGAAAGGCTGAAAAGGTTAGGGCTCTTTAACCTGGAAAAGAGACGGCCGAGGGGAGATATGATAGAAGTCTATAAAATTAATGAATTGAGTGGAATGGGTAAACGTAGATCGATTGTTTACATTATCAGAATATAGAAAGACTAGGAGACATGCAATGAAGCTACAGGGTAAACTATTTAAGACTAATAAGAAAATATTTTTTCACTCAACCTGTAATCAAACTCTGGAATTTGTTACCAGAGGACGTAGTAAAGACTGTTAGTGTAGCTGGGTTTAAAAAAAGGTTTGGACAAGTTTCTGGAGGAAAGGTCCATAAACCATTATTAATAAGGGACCAAGGATATCAATGCTTGACCCAGTACAAGCATTGTGGAACCTGTGTCTTTTGGGGGAAACTGCTAGGTACGCATGACCTAGATTGACTACTGTTGGAAACAGGATACTGGGCTTGATGTACCTTGGTCTGACCCAGTATGGCATCTCTTATGTTCTTATGACAGACAAGCGGTGCTGGGCTTCAGGTCACCCCCATTTGCTCAAGCCTTCCTGCACATACCTTCCTCTTGCTTCCGCTTAGAGGCTATTGGGAGGGGGGAAGGAAGCAGGAACACTCAGAGAGACATGAAGACAAGGATCTTGATCTGGAAGCTCAATCTATCTATAAAATACTGATGGGTATCAGGAGATTTCCACTGCCAAGCTCCACTTGAGGTACCCCTAAGGATGGCTGCCTAGAAGCCAACACTAGTCCAGAACTAAGTTGCACCAGTCCAGTATCCACCATCTGTTGGAGGCAGAAATACTGAAGTATACCCTTAGCTGCACCATCTCAAACAGTAGTGATATCATCACTGGAAGTTTCTAGTTCTGTCTACATCTGCTGTTAGTGGGACAACCCATTTGTCTGGAGTGGTCTAGCAGGTCAATCTGGAATAAAGTGCACATTGCCACCGTGCCCCTAGAAATAGACATGGGTGCTGCAGCAGGTAGTGCGTACTAACATTTAGTAAACATGGCCCTAGATGGAGAAAATTTTACTTACTGTTAATTTCCTTTCCTGGTTCCTGATAGACCAGTCCAGACAAGTTGTGTCCCCCTGTCAGATGAGAAAAAAAAATTCTAGAAGCTTAGTGACACCCTTAATAGATAATCTTGTACCTCTAGGGGTCAGCTTCAGTATAGTCATAGCAGAGTGGCTTCAAGTAGCCTTGAAGAACCAGCCAGGACAAAACAAACCAGGAAAATACTACGGAGGCACACTTTGCAAAAAACTCCTCAACGTTTATACAAGGCAGTGGCCATCAAGTCCACGGTCTGATAGACCCATTGGAAGGCCCAGGGGAGAGTTCCCACTTGCTGTGATCCAGGAGATGACGGCTGAGGAAGTCTGCACAAAACATTCTCCATTCCAGCAATATGTTGCACAGGGAGCCTAAAGAGTGTCTTCTGCCCAAGGGAACAAGATGGCATCTCCCGGGCCACTCCGTGACATTTGGTGCCCCCTGACTATTCAGATAAGCCACTGTGGTAGCATTGTCCAAGTGAATTCGTACTGCTCTGTTCCGAAGCAGATGCTGGAAAGCAATCAGCGCTAGACAAATGGCCTGAGCCTCGATGTGAATTGACAGGAGGCTTCCTGTGCTGACCAGGAGCCCTGTGCCATCTGTCCCAGAGCAGGCTTCCCAGCCTGACAAACTGGCATTTGTGGTAACCAGTATCCAGTACAGAGTCTCCAAGGGGACCCCTTCAAGAGGTTGGGACAGCAGAGCTACCACTTGAGGCTGCGATGCACCCCCAGCAGGAGAGACAGACGGACATGGTAATCTTGGTAGCAGGAAGACCATCGGAACAAGAGGGCCTGCTGGAGAGGACACATGTAAGCTTGAGCCCAAGGAACAACGTTGAGAGTGGCAGTCATGATACCAGTATAGGCAGGTAATCCCAAGCTGAAGGAGCTGGGCAACAAAGAAAGATGTGGAGCTGTGTGACAAGCTTTTTGCTTCTGTCCCGAGTGAGGAAGACCTGACCCACTCATGTGTCAAATTGGAGCTCCCAGAAACTCCAAGAACTGAGAAGGATTTAAGCAGCTCTTGGCCTGATTGATCACACATCCAAGATGGCTGAGAAAACTGACTGACTATGTGACAAAGCTGCAGACTCCTCCTCATGAGACTTTGCTCCGAGGAGCCACTCGTCCAGATAAGGATGCACTCTGATGCCCTGGCGACAGAAGACTGCTGTGGCCACCACCATAACCTTGGAAAAGGTGCAGGGAGCCGAGGCCTGGCCAAATGGTAAAGCCCTGAATTGATAATGGCATCCCAGGATTGCAAAGTATAGGTACTGCTGATGAGCTGGGCAAATGGGAATGTGAAAGTAAGCCTCGGTGAGGTCGAGACGCAAGAAACTCTCCAGGTGCGACTGCCTGGATGACAGATCTGAGTATCTCCATCTAAAACATGGTATATATAGGCATTGGTTGAGGCCTTTGAAATCCAGAATAAGATGGAAGGAGCAGTCCTTTGAGAACAAAATAGATGGAGTAGTGCCCAGAGCCAACCTCAGAGGGGGCGTGGGGGGGACTGGGCATACCACCTTGATGTGCAGAAGGTGCTGTAAAGTCAATTTCAACACCATCCTTTTGGCTGGCGCCCATCATGGGGAGGTAAGGCATGTGGGATGGGCCTCACAAGCTCAAGAGCATAACTGAGAAAATCTCAAGGACCCACTTGTCCAATGTGATCTGGGTCCATTTGCAGGAGTAAAGCTGGAGCCGACCTCCCACCAGTGGCATCCCATAATGGACCCCGAGCCCATCAGCAGGAGGGAAGATCTAGCCATGCTTACAAACTTATTGGCAGAGGCGAAGTTGTCTCTGCAACATCCTCCCCGAAAGGACAGGCTTAGAACCAGTCTTAGTGGAGTAAGAGCTAGCTCTGCCAGTCCAATAGCACAGAATGTCACTGAAGCACTCCCTGTAGGCGGAGGGTGCCAATGCAGCCATGGAACACAGAGACCTGGATTTTGGCTTATCCTCTGGCAAATGCTGAGGCTTGACTTCACCCAGATCCTTCATGAGCTTGTCGATATCCTCAAACAAAAGCCTGTCCTTAAAGGGAAGTTTGGGAAGCTGGACCTTGGAAGTGGCATCAGCATTCCAATGGCAGAGCCAGAGCCATTGCTGTCACCGAGCAAGCTGACAGTCAAAGAAGATCATAGAATCTGCTACAAACATCAAAACATAGAAAAAATGACAGAAAAAGACCACATTACCTATCTAGTCTGTCCTTCCATAACTACAAGAGTCCCCTTTTTTCCTTTACAGATCCTCTGTGACGGATTCCAAACAGTCCAAAGCAGGATCTTCTGGGAGCAACTGTATCCAGCATAGCAACACATGTGCAGCCAAGCCACCACAGAGGCTTGAAGCGCCAGGGAAGATCAGAAAAAACAACCCATCTTCAAGAGACATGACCTTGTGAACCATTTGGTTCCAGAGAGCTGTTCCACCCTCTTAAGGGAATGGTTGTATGCTTAGTAATGGCTGTCACTAAGGAGCCCACTGATAATGGAGGCCCAGGCGACATGTGGAACATAAGGAGATATCTGGAGAATTCCACTCTAGGAAAACCATCTGCTGTAATTTGAGGGAAAGGGAAAGCCTTAGATGGTTTCTTGATGCCCAAAATGATGGGGTCTGCTTGGAATGGCCAAGGTGAAGAGCCTCAGTAATTTGTGCAATGAGAGCAGGAAGTTCCTCTTGATGAATGTCCTGCCTGCTGTCCTTGAGTGGCAAGCGCTCACTCCTCTTGGTTTGAATTTGAATTAAGGGAACCATCATCCAAGAAATATTCATTGTCCTCTCCTACAGGGTGCCAGTCCCCCAAAGGGGTGGAAGCAACATTGTATGCAGGCAAGGGCTGTTTGGAGCACTTCCTAGGTAGAGGAACTGAGACTACTGGACTTGGAGGTGTCCGAATGCCAGAAATCCCAGGCTTGCTGAAAAAAGTCCATAAACTGTGCATCAGAGTGGACTGACGCTGGCTGAGACTGTTGCTGCTGCTGGCTGGGGCCCTGAGGCTGAGGAGCCTGCTGAATGCCAGGAAAGTGTTCCTGGAAGGAGAGCCAGGAGGAGGAAGCTCCTGTGGCAGAGAAGTAGGACCACCCATGGATGTAGGGGCAACAAGAATTAATGGTGTTGTGGGAAGCACAGCCATCAATGGTGTTGTCCTAGCAGACATTCTGTTAAAAAAATGTGGCGTTTCCTCCCACAACCTAGACATCATTGTAGGGAGGAGGGTATTTCCATATTCAGGCCTGATCCCAACATAAGAACATACTGGGTCAGACCAAGGTCCATCAAGCCCAGTATCCTGTTTCCAACAGTGGCCAATCTAGGTCATACGTACCTAGCAGTTTCCCCAAAAGACACAGGTTCCGCAATGCTTGTACTGGGTCAAGCATTGATATCCTGGGTCCCTTCTTAATGGTTTATGGACCTTTCCTCCAGGAACTTGTCCAAACCTTTTTTAAACCCAGCTACACTAACAGCCTTTACTACATCCTCCGGTAACAAATTCCAGAGTTTGATTACACGTTGAGTGAAAAAATATTCTCTTTTATTAGTCTGAAATAGTTTACCCTGTAGCTTCATTGCATGTCCTAGTCTTTCTATATTCTGAAAACATAAACAATCTACATTTACCCGTTCCACTCCATTCATTAATTTATAGACTTCTATCGTATCTCCCCTCAGCCGTCTCTTTTCCAGGTTAAAGAGCCCTAACCTTTTTAGCCTCTTCATAGGAGTATCCTTCCATCCCCTTTACCATTTTGGTGGCTCTTCTTTGAACCTTTTCTAATAACTCTATATCCTTTTTAAGATACGGCGACCAGAATTGCACACAATATTCAAGGTGCGGTCTCACCATGGAACGATAGAGGCATTATAATATCTTCTGTTTTATTTTCCATTCCTTTCCTTATGATACCTAGCATTCTATTTGCTCTCTTGGCTGCTGCTGCACACTGTCAGATGGCTGCCTGGGTGAGAATGTTCACAGTCTTGGCAAGTGTATATATCAATATGATTTGCAAGGGATTGTGGGAAATGCAGTCCATTCACACCAGACACAGCTGCTCACAATAATTAGTTGTGCTTGAGTGTAAAGCCAATAAGATATTTATTTATGGGGTTATTTCTCCCAACACAGATATGCTTGGTAGCACATAAAACAGGATACTTGCTTTCAGTGTTAAACTTAGAAAAACAAAATCAGGAAAACAACAGATGAACTTGTCAGGCAATCAAATGAAAAGAATAAAGACCTGGTTGGTAACAAACTGGTCTTTTCTGTAGGCTTTAGCTAATATTTTCTTAGCAGTGTATCAAACAACAAGCAAAACCCACAAAGAAGGGAAAAACTGTTCTTTTCAGGTTAACTTCTTATATCTTCACACATAGATTCAGAAGTGATTCCCTCAGAGCTCACAAGCAATTAGGTAAGGCTCAATTGCTAGCAGTTACCCAGCTGAAACCCCTTAGCTGGCTTGCTTTCTACTGCGTGGCTCAAATCTACTTCAGGAGCTTTTCTGAGTAGATTAAAGAACAAGTTTGTATTTCTTTGTGATGGTTGCTGTACTTTGTAACAGAAAATTACCAAAGGAGTTTAGACAGAGAGCAATCCATATATTCACAGCCTGTGTCTAAGACCGCTCCTTCCCCTTCTTCAACAATCATGGGTTCAATATCAGGGATTGGCACAGAGGAATTTCTCAATGGAGCACTTTCAGGAGAATACTTGTTTCCCTGCTGTCTTTCAAGGTTATAGCTAGGGCATAGATCAGTGTTGATATTGATATATGCACTTGCCAAGACTGTGAACATTCTCACCCAGGCAGCCGTCTGACAAATGGCGTCGTTTTTCGGATTGCTTTTGCGCAAAGGGATTTACTTGCTGAGGATTACAACTCAAGTCTGAAGGAAAAGACAGTTCAAGCTTAAAAGCTGAAAGAAAAGATTTTCCCTCAACTGCACTTTGGAGGAGAGGTAGCTGTTCCAGGAAGAAAAGACCCTGTGCAGAGCTGGATTCATCAGTGGCATAAGGTAGCAAGTACCTGGGCATGTCTAGTGGTGGATGGGAGTAAGGCACAGGGGTAATTGAAAAAAAAAAAGTAGAAAAAAAACACCTGTTTGGCAGGTGGTGCACTGTGTTTTTTTGTGTGTTTTCTTGCAGGGATCAAGATGGATCCAAGGGAACTACCTCAGTGGATGGCAGCCCAGTTTAGCAGGCAACAGGAGCTAGCACAGCAGGTTCAGGACGCTGCTATGAAAGCCTTAATGGACCAGCAGAGGCTAGTGCTTGATCTGGTGCAAGCCCTAGTTAAACTGTAGAACCAAAGTGGACCAGATGCAAGACCAGCAGTAAATACTGGTACACCACATATGGACAGTGTGGGACTCAATCAGGGAATTGGGGCATTTAGTTTTGGGAAGCTAACTCCAGATGATAATGTTGATGATTTTCTAGAGTCTTTTGAAAGAGTGGCACAAGCATTAGCATGGCCAGAGACCCAGTGGGCAGTAAGGCTGGCAGCCTCATTAACTGGAGAGGCGCTTGCAGCTTATAGAGCAATGCCAGCAGCCCAGGCTTTGAATTATAAGGATGTAAAGGCTGCTATTAGAGATCGCCTAGGGTTGTCTATTTCAGAGTATAGGCGAATGTTTAGAGCTACTACATTAAGAGTGGGTGAAACACCCAGGGCTCTGAGTCAGAGAATCAGAGGATTAGCTGTAAAATGGTTGGAGCCTGAGCAAAAGACGGTAGAAATGTTATTAGACATTATTATGCTTGAACAATTTATGTCTGCGGTGCCTAAAGATTTGCACACTTTCCTTATACAGCAAAATTGCCAAAATCTTGGAGAGGCAACCATGCTAGCAGAGAGATTCTTGGAAGCCACGCAGGCTTGCCATAGAATGGGTGGCCCTCTGAAGATGGGTGCTGAGGCAAGCTGTGCTGTATCAGAAAAGAAAATAATTAAAAATGTTTCTGAAAATAAATGTACTGTGCCAAAGCAGATGACACAGTGGAGTGGAAAGAAATGTTTTAAGTGTGGAAAATGGGGACATTTAGAAAAGGGATGTCAGACACAAACTAGCTTAATGGGTGTGGATTTAAAACAGCCCAAAGAAGGATTTCTTTTGATGGTTGATGTGCAAGGAATTACCACAAATGCTTTGTTAGACTCTGGGGCAGACCAGAGTATGATGTCAAAAAGGCTTTGGAAGAGAATAGAGGCCCAAGAAGGATTTGTGCCTAGAACCCCTGAAAGCCAAGTTCACATCAGATGCATTCATGGTGCTGCAACATCATATCCCACCTATAGGCTAAAGGTTAAGTGCCTGGGGAAGCAAGAGGAAGTCCTGTTAGCAGTGGTGCCTAGGCTACCCTTTGATTTGGTTCTAGGAAGAGACTGGCCAAGATTTAAGCAGGGTCTAGTGGAAGGACTAGGAAAGAAGGAGGGAGAAGGATTAATGGTAATAGCTCCCGGGCCTTTATTTGGAAGTCCTCAGACCCCAGCTAAAATGATGGTTAAGCGTCCAGAAGACCAAGCTACCCCAAAGCAGACATTCGTCTTAAAGTACCATAGGGTCACAGAGAAGGCCCAAGCTCCTAAGCGGGCAACCCCTCAAGCTGCTGGGTTTGACCTGTGCAGCATAGAAAATGTGACTGTACCTAGCCAAGGGAGAGCCCTGGTGGACACTGGTCTCCAAGTGGAAATACCTATTGGATGCTATGGGAGAGTAGCCCCAAGGTCTGGATTAGCCCTTAAATATTTCATCGATGTGGGTGCGGGAGTAATTGATCCCGATTACAGGGGCAATACTAAAGTTCTGTTGTTAAATTTTGGACAGAATGATTATCACGTGAAGACAGGAGACAGAATTGCCCAATTGATCTGTGAGAGGCTGGGTTTTCCACCTGTGGAGGAGGTCACATCCCTGGAAAATTCTGAGCGTGGAACCAAAGGCTTTGGTTCTACTGACATCAAAGGGGTTAAAAGCCTAGCTGCCACCTGTGCCCGAGAGAGGGAGGTGAATGAAGAGGAAGATTTGGGACCCCAGGTATCTCATTGTAAAGAAAAATCAGAGCCCCAAATAGGTGAGGACCTGACAGTGGTACAACAGGAAGAAATTAGGAAATTGCTTAAAGAATTCCCAGATGTGTTGACACCCATACCTGGGGAGACACATTTGGTTGCCCATGAAATAATAACTCCACCTGGGAAATTAGTTCGTCAAAGGCCATACCGCTTGCCTGAAGCCAGGAGACAGGAAGTAGTGGCACAAGTCCAGGAGATGTTGGACATGGGAGTAATAGAGGAGTCAAAGAGTCCCTGGAATAGCCCCATAGTCCTGGTGCCGAAGCCTGATGGATCTTTAAGATTTTGTATTGACTTCCGGCAGGTAAACGCAATATCAGTTTTTGATGCATATTGTCGCACCCCCAGGGGCCCTATCAGTGGGGTCAGATATTGCCAGATGATTCCTCCTCCTGGCTCCGTACGTACCGCAGGCAGCCTTGCCTGACCCTCTGAGGGTGGTAGTTGTACCTTTATATAAAGCACACAACACTTTTGAGTTTCAAACTCAGGGCTTTATTCCCCGTCCACGAGGTTTTTCTTTCTCTTTGGCAAACAAAACAATAGCCCACTTCGGGCATGTAACAGAAATTAAAGGTAGAACTAAAATAGCTTACTTCAGCTTTTAAATGCAAACAAAAAGAAAAGAATTAAACATCCTCACTGTTCCTAACAGCCTTTTCTTTTTGCTGCCACAGCACAGCTCACTTCTAATGGTTTTCCTGAGAGACACGTTTTGTTAGCACACAGCTAGTGACTCTTAAGCACTGGTTATCTTCAAGCATTTACCTTAAAAAAAAACTCAGGGTCAATTACAGACAGTGAACATTCCATTGGCTCAGGAACTGCTGGTATATCTGCATTCTCATATTCCATTAATTCAGGTTCATTTGAACTCACGTTTCTGAGATCAGCTGTCTCATAAGGATAAGGCTGGCTTGCCTCGTCAAGCAGGAAGTTGTTCTGCCCCTCTGAATCACTGCTTCTCTGGGAACTACCGTAGGGTTTTGAATGAAGCTCATAGGAGCTCAGCCCCTGCTGGTAACCACAAGGATATTCAACAACTTCCCTGGCTCTGTTACTAGAATAATTACGGCATGCTCTGAGCGTGCTCGGGTCTAGCCTTTGCAACACAGCTGCCCTAGATTGCACTGCTCTAGATGGAAGCTTATCCAACGTGGGGAGTTTAAAGTTGCTAGTAGAATCACCAGCTTTTTCAGGTAAGAGAGCTTCTCTTCTCTTGGGGTTTCTACTACAAGGGAAGAAGTTATTCTCTGTTTCTTTAAAGCTTGTTTGTGACTGGCTTTTCCTATTGCTTCGGGGTTTTACCCACTCGGGTAGGAAACAGCCACTATTAGTACTTCTTGCTCTGTTACCTTGTATGTAAGACTTCCTACGTCTCTCATGCTCTCCACGCATGCACACAGTATCTGGTTTCTGCCTTCCAAATGTTTCACACAGGTCTCGGGACTCACTCAGACCTTCGTATGGGCTCTCCTGCTGATCCAGTAGTTCAGACTCTCTTTCCCTCTCTCTTTCATTCCAGTCCCATTCTTTCCACAGCTTCTGCTGCGCTTGCCGCTGTCTCTCTTGCTGTGACCCTCGTTGGCTCACCTCCTCTCCCCTTCTAACTATTTGTGAGCGTGTTTTATCTCCGTGTCTTTGGGCTCCACCTCCACCCAGCTGATTCCTATCAGGCAATGCAAACTCCCTTTGCTTGCTATCTGGGTGTGTCTTCCCAGCCCTTACCCACATGTGCCTTGGTTGTCTGTAGCAACCATCTGACAGTTTTCTGTTTACACTGTCATCTCTTCCCTGATCATCGCTACTGATCTGCATTTTCTCAGGCTGTATTGGGTCCACCTTGTGACAATATCCAATGCCAAGAATTGAAGAGTTGTTGGACCAGCTGGGACAGGCTTAATACTTAACCACCCTTGATATGACAAAAGGATATTGGCAAATCCCTCTAACCAGGGAGTCGAAGCCGAAGACTGCGTTCAGCACCCCCGTTGGCCTTTTCCAGTTCAAGAGGATGCCTTTCGGACTGCATGGAGCAGCGGCTACCTGCCAAAGGTTAGTGGATCAGGTGCTTCGACCCCACCAAAATTATGCTTTTGCATATATGGATGATGTCATAATCCATAGTAACACCTGGGCGGAGTATCTAAAGAGGATCAGGGCAGTCTTGTGCTCCATGAAGCAAGCGGGAATCACTTTAAACCCGAAGAAGTGTGCCTTTGCAAATAGGGAGGTAAAATACCTGGGCCACCTAGTGGGAAGAGGAATAATTAAACCTCTAATGAGTAAGGTAGATAGCATCAGGAATTTTCCCCCTCCAACAACAAAGAAACAACTAAGAAGTTTCTTGGGACTAATTGGATACTACCGCAGATTTATACCACAATTTGCAGAGAAAAGTGCCATTTTCACAGATATGCTGCGGAAGAATTGTCCAAACCAGCTAAAGTGGACACCTGAAGCTGAAAAGGCATTTTCAGTCCTAAAAGGAAAATTGTGTACAGGACCGGTACTGAAAGGGGTGGACTTCAGGAAACCCTTTCTGGTTCAAACAGATGCATCGGATGTAGGGCTAGGAGCGGTTCTATCCCAGTGCCATGAAGGGGAGGAGCATCCTTTGATGTACCTGAGCAGGAAGTTGTCACCGGCTGAACAAAAGTATTCCACAATAGAAAAAGAATGTTTAGCTATAAAGTGGTTAGTGGAGGCGTTAAGGTTTTACCTTACAGGGAAAAAGTTCCAGTTGGTCACAGACCATGCCCCACTTAAGTGGTTGCAGCAAATGAAGAACCACAATGCCAGGTTGACACGCTGGTACATGGCCTTACAGGCATTTGATTTTCAAGTGGAACATCGTGCTGGGAAGTTACACAAGAATGCGGATGCCCTTTCCCGTATTACGGACTGTAGAGAAGAAGTTTCACCAGTTACACCAGTCCGTAATAACTTAAGCAGGGGGGTATGTGATAAGGAAGCTTATCATAGCTCAGGAAGGAGCTATAGAAAAGGTGAAGTGACTCTGAACAAGCAACCTGTCAGTTCTGGAAGAAATAAGAAAACAGAATTTTCCCAAAAAAGACTACCAGTCCCAGAATGCACCAGGTTTCCTACAGCCATTAGAGGAGCTGAAGTGGGAAAACGTGTGTTCAATCAGGAGGGCTATGAGGTAATCCCTAAGCACTCATCTCAAAGGGCAGGGCCTGATTCAGCACAGCTGCGCCGTACTAGGGTGGAGCACTCATCAAAGCAGAATAAAGGTAGAGTTTATTCTACAGAGAATTATCCTCAGTTTCATCTGGAGGATCATCAGAAGCAGAAGCCAGAGCGGACAAACAGAGAGGGCAAGAAACCCTTTGGAAGAAAGAAGAGAAAAGCCTTTGGGAGGTCTAAAGGAGTCCAGAGCAGTACGTATACTGGAAGGCATTCCAAGGGCCAGCATACACCATTGGACTGGGGAAAGCCAGAGGAATGGTGCTGCAGGGCTAGGAATCTCCAGACGGTACCTGTGAGGGAGACGGCTGCACGTGGAAGGGACCCTAAGACCCGTGCCAGAAGGTATGTGAAGAGAGATCCAGTGTCCAGGGATCTGGATTGGAAGGCTGGACATAAGAACTGGACTACATACTGTCAGACGGCTGCCTGGGTGAGAATGTTCACAGTCTTGGCAAGTGCATATATCAACAGGCGTTTGCCTTGCTCCAGCTGGTTCCTCTGTCCAATGGTGTATGCTGGCCCTTGGAATGCCTTCCTGTATACGTACTGCTCTGGACTCCTTTAGACCTCCCAAAGGCTTTTCTCTTCTTTCTTCCAAAGGGTTTCTTGCCCTCTCTGTCCGTCTGGTTTGGCTTCTGCTTCTGATGATCCTCCAGATGATGAAAATGTCCAACCTGAGGATCTCCAAGATGAATCTGAGGATGAGGATAATTCTCTGTAGAATAAACTCTACCTTTATTCTGCCTAGATGAGTGCTCCACCCTAGCACAGCGCAGCTGTGCTGAATCAGGCCCTGCCCTTTGAGATGAGTGCTTGGGGATTACCTCATAGCCCTCTTGATTGAACACACGTTTCCCCACTTCAGCTCCTCTAATGGCTGTTGGAAACCTGGTGCATTCTGGGACTGGTAGTCTTTTATAGAAATATTCTGTTTTCTTATTTCTACCAGAACTGACAGGTTGCTTGTTCAGAGTCACTTCACCTTTTCTATAGCTCCTTCCTGAGCTATGATAAGCTTCCTTATCACAACACTGGGCCGAGGGTTTTAACGTGTTAGCCACAATGACGCCTAAATCTTTTTCCTGGGTGGTGGTTCCTAATGTGGAACCTTGCATCGTGTAACCATAGTTTGGGTTGTTCTTCCCTAGGTGCATAACTTTGCACTTGTCCACATTAAATTTCATCTGCCATTTTGATGCCCAGTCTAATTTATCAAGATCCTCTTGCAATTTTCCAAAATCCTCTTGTGTTTTAACAACTTTAACTAGTTTTGTGTCATCTGCAAATGTGATAACCTCACTCGTTGTTCCACTTTCCAGGTCATTTATGAATATGTCAAAAAGCAGTGGACCCAGCACAGATCCCTGGGGTACACCACTATTCACCTTTCTCCATTGGGAAAATTGGCCATTTAGCCCAACCCTCTGCTTTCTATCTCTTAATCAGTTCTTGATCCACAGTAGTACACTGCCTCCTATCCTATGACTCTTTAGTTTTGCCAAAGTCTCTGATGAGGGACCTTGTCAAAGGCTTTCTGAAAGTCCAGATACACTATATCAACCGACTCACCTTTGTCCACCTGTTTATTCACACCTTCAAAAAAACATAACAGATTAGTAAGACAAGATCTTCCTTGTCTAAAGCCATGTTGGCTGTCTCCCATTAGGCCATGGCTATCTACATGCCGAGTAATTTTATTCTTTATGATGGTTTCTACCATTTTTCCCAGTACTGACGTGAGGCTCACCGGTCTGTAGTTTCCGGATCACTCCTGCAACCCTTTCTAAAAATTGGTGTTACATTGGCAATCCTCTAATCTTCAGGTATTAGAGATGATTTTAATGGAAGTTCACAGATTACTAATAGCAGGTCTGCAATCTCATATTTCACTACTTTCAACACCCTTGGATGTATACCATCCGGCCCAGGTGATTTGCTACTCTTCAGTTTATCTAATAATTGTAATACATCTTCCCGATGTATCGATATTTCCTTCAATTCTTCCGCACCTTTAAATACCACTTCAGTCATGGGTAACATCCCTACATCTTCCTCAGTAAAGACTGAAGCAAAGAATTCATTCAGTCTCTCTGCTATCGCCTTGTTACCTCTTAGTGCCCCTTTAACTCCTCTATCATCTAATGGACCAACTGACTTTCACAGGTTTTTTGCTGCGGAAGTACTTGAAAAAAATCTTTATTTCGCATTTTTGCTTCCACAGCAAGCTTCTTCTCAAATTCTCTTTGTCTGCTTTATCAATGCCTTGCATTTGATTTGCCAGTGCTTGTGCTGTTTCCAGGTTGTCGTTTGGCTCTTTTTTCCATTTCCTGAAAGATGCTTTTTTGGCAACAGCCTCTCTGACCTCACCTTTAAACCATGCCGGCAGTTTTTTGGACTTCCTTCCACTTTTCTTAAAGCGTGGAATACAGCTGGTCTGGGCTGCCAAGATAGTATTTTTCACCACCCAAGCTTGATGTAAGTCTTTAAACTTTGCAACTGCTCCTTTTAGTCTTTACTATTTTTCTCATTTTAATCATAGTCTCCCTTTCGAAAGTTAAAAGGTAGTACTGTGGATTTCCGTACTATCCCTCCTCCACTAATTAAATCAAAGGCGACCATGCTATGATCACTATTGCCAAGTGGCCCCAACACCCTTATCTCCTGCACTAAATCTGGTGTTCCACTAAGGACCAGGTCTAATGGCTTCCCCTCTGGTCGGTTCATGAACCAGTTGCTCCAAGAAGCAGTCATTTATGTCATCAAGGAACTTTATCTCCCTGGCATGTCCTGTCGCGACACTGACCCAGTTGATACCGGGGTAATTGAAATCACCCATTATTATTACTGCGCTGTAACTTGTTAGCTTCCTTGATTTGAGCATTTCATCATCCATTTGTTCATTCTGGCCCGGTGGTCGCTAGTACACCCCCACTGCCATCGCCTTCCCCTTTTTACATGGAATTTCAATCCATAGAGATTCTACAGCAAATTTTTTTTCCTGCAAAACTTTAATCCTTTCCGACTCAATGCCCTCTCTAACAAAGCGCAACCCCTCCACCAATTTGATCAGCTTTATTGCATGTCCCCTAGTCTTTCTATATTCTGATAATGTAAACAATCTACCTACATTTACCTATTCCACTCCGTTCATTAATTTATAGACTATCATCTCTCCCCTCAGCCGTCTCTTTTCTAGGTTAAAGAGCCCTAGCCTTTTTAGCCTCTCTTCATAGGGGTATCCTTCCATTCCCTTTACTATTTTGGTGGCTCTTCTCTGAACCTTTTCTAATAACTGTGGAAAAGGGCAATTCAACCCAGGCCTCAAAACTAAATTGGAAACTATAAGGGAACTTGATGAATCGCATAATACAATAACCTATGCAACTATGGATCACCCTGTCTATGGCAATAGGGATTCAGGAGTCAGTGACAGTGACTCTACATATGGAATATTGGACATAGGAAGTGACAGCGAATCTACAGAAAATTATGAAACAGGACTGTAAAATTAGCTATAGGTGAAACACGCGCTTATTGGACTTTACAAGCTAAACTGCAGTAAAATCAAAGAGCTTTTCCTACTAGACTGTTCTCCTTACTGTAACAGTTGCATCAGCGAATCAGCAAACAAGACCTGTGTACATAGTTATTGGGTCACAGGCTAGCTTCTCTAAAAGCAATAGAACAAGTGCTTCCTCTTATCCTGCAAGATGATAGGTTGAAGAGTATTAGCTAGGTCAGTATGAACTTTAGTGAATTAGTCCTTAGGTCAACATAACTGGAAATTAAACAAAGCTTGAATAAATAACAGAAAGTCAGCAAATATAAGTGTAACTAATTAGCTTTTGCTTCATGGAAGTAGTACAGCGACACCTACTGTATCTAGTGAATATAATCATAACCTTGTAACTTCTGCTTTCTCATGTTGCTTGGCAAAGAATCAGCAGATTCTATTTTAGATGTATACATTTTGTAACCTGAATATCACCAGATGTTAATTAAAAATTAACTGTCAGCTGATAATCCTCAATAAAAGCTGGAACTCTGCATAAAGATCTTTGAAGAAACTCAGATGGACAGGCGTAGTCTTTGGCGCCCTGATTTCTCCCTTACAGAGCTCCGTAATAATTAAAATAATTGTGTCTCGTTCTTTTCCTTCCTGTTAGAAGGTGACAGATAATTAACTAAAGAATCCAGGTTCATTGAAGGAGGGCAGGCCCTGAGAGAGAGGGTCCAACAGTTTGTGCCATAGACTCGGATTGTCTGGCCTTCCAGCAGGAAAGAAAAAGCAGGACGACACGGGCATTTGTCGTGAGTAATTGGCAGGTATCTGTCATGTGTGTTGTAATTACAATGAGCAATAAGGCCGGTAAAAACAAACAGATCTCAGTTAGATGAGTGGGGCAAAAAAGCTCGTGAAATAGGGCAAAAGAAAGGAAGCCCTAATTATGAAATGAGGTGCAAGTTTGGTGATATCGCCTTAGATTATGTGGCCCGACGGCATTCATTGACTGCCAGTAACCCTAATTTGCAGTTCCCGCTTGGTGGAACATTCCAGGAGGACAAATTGAGGTGGTTATAGTATGAGATGGCCTTTGAGGATATAGGAAGGCCTCATACCAGTCATGAATGGGTCGTATATGGTTGGTGGCAAGCTAAGGCTGTAGAGAAAGCCCAAAAAGCTACCAGTTCAGTGCTTGAAAAATTTAAAGATCAAATATTTAGAATAGAGGAACAAATATGTGTTTTGACTAAACAGACAGAAGCTGACGGTAAGACTGGTAGTTTTGACAGTGAAAAATTAAAAACCTGTGATCCTAGTACTGCTGCTACAGCTCCTCCGGCTTATGAGGAGTAGTTTACTGCATTGGCTGTATCACTATCTAGGAATAGTGCTGCAGCATCGGCATCCCACCAAGATCAGGAGGTGTCGCTCATCCAATTGGATAATATGAATGGTATTTCTACCTCTGTTAAGTCTGATACTCACCCCTCAGGTTCTATTCTGGGTGTAGTATTGCATTCTCCTCATTCTCCAATTTCTGTAGTTGGGGTAGATGCCACTCCTTTAATTACACCAGGTGGTCCCTTTTCTGCTATCCCTAAAGACTCTGTAGTTATCCCTCGTACCACTAGAGCTAAACAGTTAAAGGACATTTTGGAACTTGAGCAATTAATAGGAGTAGAAGCTAGTCAGCTTGAGGTTATAGCTACTAGAGAGCAGCTGACAATATCTTGCCCATTTAACAGAAAAAGCCCGTACATTGACTAACAATGGCATAACTAGGACAGGACTGTCCTCTATCTCCAGTACCTATTGACAATGCAAACTGAGCAGAGCAACAAATAAGTAGATAATCTAGCATAAAAAAGAACCAGATGAAAAAACTGAACTAGGGACAGGATACACCTCCCTTCTTAGAAAAAGTCCTCCTGTCAAATGTGCTAACAAAAAAACAATCCAAAGCAGCCACGAAGGGGCTCCCACCATGGCTCCACTCTATGTCCTCCGAGAACCCCATCCTGCGTTTTTTTCCTGTGTGTTTGTTTTGTTTTTTTAACTTAAAAAATAGATCGCATAACTTCAAGCTAACGAGCTGATAAAACCCAGGGAGGGCTCCGGGACTGGACTAGAGTTCCTTAAGGAACAACAATTAGCAGGTAAGTCTAATTTACTCTTCCTTTTTGTCCCTCTAGTCCAGTCCCGGAACCATAGAGGATGTAACAGAGCAGTAAACATCAACAGGAGGGACCAGCGAGCCCAGCCTGAAGTATTGCTGAGCCAAAACGACCATCCCCCGCCGCCTGCACATCTAGCCTATAATGCTTTGCAAATGAGTGCAACGACGATCAGGTTGCCGCCCTACAAATGTCCCCAACCAGAACCAAACTGACCTCTGCCCAAGATGCCGCTTGCGCCCTAGTCGTGTGCTTTGAGACCTTCTGGAACCACTCTACCCTTTAAAAAGGTATGTTGATGCAATAGCTGCCTTCAACCAACGCGAAATGGACGCTTTCGCTGCTGCCTCCCCTTTTTGCGGCACCCCCGAAAGCCACAAACAGCCTATCGGACCTCCGAAACGGCTCTGTCCTACGAAGGTACTTCCGCAGCACTCGACGCACATCTAAGAGGCGCAACCGTCCTGACTTTTTCCTTCTGCTGGTCAGAAAACACCGGAAGCAAAACCACCTGATTAACATGAAAGGCCAAAATCACCTTAGGCAGAAAAGCCGGCACCGTACACAGCACGATTTTGTGATGGAAGGACAGATAAGGTTCCCTACAGGACAAGGCTTGCAACTCTGAAATTCGCCGCGCGGAACAAATTGCCACCAGAAAAAAACGTCTTCAATGTCAGGTCTTTCAGAGAGGCCTTGTCCAAAGGCTCAAACGGCACTCTGAGCAAGGCCTCCAACACCAGATTCATATCCTATGTCGGCACAGAACTATGCACCGGCGGACGCATAAGCAACACCGCCCACAAAAACTGCCTAATGTCACCGTGAGTCCCCAACAACTGACCAGGAATCTTTCCGTGGTAACAGGAAATGGCCGCTAACTGTACCCGCAAGGAACTAGCCGCCAAGCCTTTGTCCACACCATCCTACAAGAACGAAAGGATCTGAGACACTGAAGCCCCCAAGGGCTGAACATTACGCTCCACACACCAAACCTCAAAGATACGCCAACGAGGTGGAGCGCCGACGCGCTTTTAGCAAGGTAGAAATGACTGTAGCCGAATACCCTTTGGCCGTCATCCTAGCCCATTCAAAAGCCAAGCCGTAAGCGAGAATCGATTCACCTGGGGCATGCGTAACTGCCCCTGTCTTAAGAGATCTTCCCATTGCGGCAACCTCCACGGACTGTCTGCCAGCAACCACACTACGTCTGCATACCAAGGCCTTCTGGGCCAGTCAGGAGCCACCAGAATCACTAGGCCGCGATGCTTTTCTATGCGCTGCACCACCCGGCCTATGAGAGCCCAAGGCAGAAACACAGAGAAGGCACCCCTCTGTGCCAATGTATCGAGCCCCTCTGACATCCGTTCTCGGCGCCTGCTGAAGAACCGTGGCACCTGTGCCGACTCGAAGGTCGCCATGAGATCCATCAGCGGAATCCCAACGCCGCATCAACAGTGCAAACACACCCGGGTGCAGCCTCCACTCTCCCGGGTCCACTCTGCGGCGGCTTAGGAAATCCGCTTTGATATTGTCCACACCGGCCACATGCTGAGCCGAGAGAGCCCCTAGGTGCCGTTCGGCCCACCCTAATAGCTGACTCGCCTCGCCTTCCAGAGTCGCACTGCCCGTGCTGCCTTGCCGATTGATGTAAGCTACCGTTGTCGCATTGTCGGACAGAACCCGTACCAACTGACGCAAACTGTCCTGAAATTCCTGCAGTGCCAAGAACACCGCTCTCATCTCCAACCTGTTGGACCAAATCTGTTCCTCCAGAGACCAACGACCCTAGGCAAACCTGCCCTTGTAATGCACACCCCACCAAGAGATTTGCATCTGTAGTCAGCAGTCGCCAGGATGGAGGCTCTAGAGGCATGCCGGCCACCAAACTGTCTCAACCACCACTGAAGCTCCTGTTGCACCCTCTGAGGACACACCAACTGCTGAGACAATGCATCCTGCTGATGCGATCACCGGTGAAGCAGCGCACTCTGCAAAGGCCGCATGTGAGCCCAGGCCCACGGCACAACCTCGATCGTGGCCGCCATTGTGCCCAACAACTGGAGATACTGCCATGCTGTCAGTGCTAGAGTCGACATGAACCGCCTCACAAGGTCACACAGCCCCCACACTCGAGGGGTTCGCAGGAACACCGCAGCTTGTTTCGTGTCGAAGCGTGCCCACACAAATTCCAGGGACTGCAAAGGAACCAAACTGCTCTTTGCAAAGTTGACCACCCAGCCCAGGCTTTCCAACATCTACCACCCAGGCGGTCGCAACCAAAAACTTTCCTCCCTCGACTTTGCTCAAATCAGCCAGTCGTCCAAGTACGGGTGGACCACCACCACGATCTTTGTGAAGGTCCGAGGTGCTGTAGCTAGCCCGAAGGGCAAACGCCTGAAACTGATAGTGCCCCATAGGAACTGCAAACCTGAGATATCTGATGTTCCTGTCGTATCGGAATATGGAGATAAGCCTCTGTGAGATCTATGGATGTAAGAAATTCCCCCACTCAGACTGCCGCTATCACGGAACGCAGGGTTTCCTTCTGAAAATGGGTCACCCGGAGTCACCGATTCACTCGCTTCAAATCTAAGATTGGCTGAAACGTGCCTTCTTTTTGGCACCACAAAATAGAGTACTGACCACACCCGCACTGATCCGCTGGAACCGGTACTACCGCCTCGAGCTGTAGCAGCTGCTGCAGTGTCCAAGACCGCCTGCATCTTGGCTGGAGCTGCGCAGGGAGATCGGACAAAGGAATTTAACATGGGGAGGTGGAGCTCCAACGCATACCCCTCTCGAATGACCTCCAGGGCCCACTGGTCCGATGTAATCTGGACCCAGGCAGGGTAAAAGTTCTGCAACCGACCTCCCACGGGAACTACCCCCACGTGAGCCCGCCTCATCTCATAGTGCCTTTTTAGGGACCGAGGACTGATAAGGGGTGAACCCCCTTCCTGCTCCCCGGAAGCCCCGAAACCCTTGACCTCTAACCGGGAATCTCCCCTGCTGAGACGGGCCAAAACGAGAGGATCGAAAACTACGAAACTCCTTAGTGGTCCCTCTGAACCCCAAAGAAGTTCGGCCCTGCTTCGGCTTATCCGCCGGGAGTCTACCCCCTTGGACTCCGAGATCCTTGACCAACTTCTCCAAACAAGAGGAGCTTTCCCCTAAATGGCAGCTTACTCAGGCGAGCCTTAGAGGAACTGTCAGCCGACCAATTATGCAACTAGAGGTACTGCCAAGCGCAACTACCAAGGCCATACTCTTAGCCAAACTGCAGATGAGATCATAATGGATATCCGCTAAGTATGCTGTCCCAGACTCCAGCCGCAACACATCATCCAAGTGCCCCTCCAACTGGTCCCCCTGCAATCTTTGGGACCACCGTAAGCAGCCCCTAGCCATCCAGGCCCCCGCTATGGAGGCCTGCATGGAAAATGCGCAAACATCGAAAACCTGCTTCAGCAGAGAATCCAACCTCCTGTCTTGAACATCCTTCAGCGCTGTGGCACCTTCGACTGGAATCGTAGTCTTCTTAGTAACCACCGATACCACCGCATCTACCTTCGGGGAGCGAAACAGCTCCCTATCCTGGTCTGCCAACGGATAAAGGCGAGTCAAGGCTCTGGAACCCTTGAGGGCTGACTCCGGCAAGTCCCATTCTTCTGGATCATATTCCTAAACACCCGATGCAGGGGAAAAACTTTCTGGGACGTCCGAACCACCTGCAACAGCGGATCTTCCAAGAGCTCCTCCGTTGCAGGTTCGCCCGCTGGCATGTTTAGGGTCTTGAGAGTCTCAGTGATCAGGGCCAGGAGCTCTTCACGCCGAAACACCCCGACTACCCTACTCTGCTGTTCTGAGTCAGGAAACTCCCCCTCTTCCAGCTCCTCCTCTGATATTACCTCCTCCACGTCCAACTCCCCCAGGTCTTCTCCGAGGAGAGAGGCCGCACTCAACACCGGCCCCTCTACACTTCTTAGCCATAGGAGCACCTTCCGCCGGACTGTCCAAGGGCCCCAACCTCTTCTGCCCATGGGATCCTTGCAGAGGAACCAGCTGGAGCAAGGCAAACGCCTGTTGAAGTAGAGCAAAAAAGTTTGGCGGAAGCCCTGGAGAAGCTCCCCTGTTCCAGTCCTAGAGATGCAGAGGAACCTTCTCCCGAGGAAGGCCCCACCACCGGCTCCGCCGGGCCCAGGGATGGAGGCAACAAATCCTCCCCTTCTGCAAAAGGCTGCCCGGGCACCTTGCCCATCTTCTCTGCCACCAGCGTGCAAGCGGAACACACCCGAGTCCTGCACTGTGCTGTGCCTCATGCCATACACCAAACGTGGCTTAGAAGGCATAGCCGAGCCTGGGGAACAACCTCCCAATTTGCTCCCTGCCTGGCTCTACCTCCCGCAGAGGCAGTTAGAACTCTGAACTGAACAAATCTAGCCCAGCCGGGTTAAAACATTCAGTCTCTGCTGTAGCCTTTGTCTTTTTTTTTCCTTAAAACCAAGATACCCTCCAGGAGGTGCCCAGTGAGGCTGAAATATTGCCTTGTCAAAACAAGGCCTTAAACCCCGCCAAAACCACTCACCCAGGAGAAGGGTGAAAACGTGGCTTCTAAAATGGCCGCCGGCTCCTTTCCCGCACAAGCACACGCGGCTGAGGCAAGCTTACTCCCTAAGCATCTCAGCCTCTCACCCCCCCCCCCATGTGACCATAAAGCCCACCAAATTAACCCTTTCCAGGCCAAGCCCAAAACTCTTGGGATCCAAAATTCTGACTAAATATTCCTATCAAATGTTATGTAATACATGACCATAGCAGAAGGAAGATCATTATTAGAACATATTGAATAAGACGGGTACAATTTTCCTGAAATATGCAAGAATTAACCCGGCTGCAGAATGTGGATTAAAAATGTAAAGGAGGCCTTGAAAGGGTTAAATAAAATAAATGAACAGGAAAACAAGCGCCCAGAAGAGCGGCGCTATCACTCACTGTGTCTGACCGCTGTGCTGAAGTGAGTCACACATGCTCCGGAGCTCAGCCCGACTGCGGCTTTGGCTCCGATGCTGCCAACCGCCTACCTCTGCACCCGGAGCCTCCCCGGGTACACAGGGCACTGTGACTGGGCCTGCTACCTGCTCCTCACCCCTATTCGCGGGTTCGGGAGCAGGGAGGCTAACACCACTACTACTTCTCCCCTTTGCTCGTTTAATCAATGGGGAAAATTAGCGGGGGGGGGGGGGGTGGCCAGGGAGTAGGATGGAGCCAGAGAAAAATCCTCTTCAGCAGCAAGCCTGAACCTGTTTAACAAAACAAAAGGAAAGCCTCAAAATCTGAAAGAAAAAGACTTAAATAAAAACACAATAGGGGCAATAAACCCCCAACTCTGCTTATTTGTACTGAGCCCAGTCCTAGGCTCAGAATCTCCTCAGCTGCTTGGAGACTGAAGTACTGAAGATAGAAGGCAGTCCTTGCCTAGTTATACCAGTGTTAGTAAAGCGATGTTATTCAGTCTCAAAGGCTGCTGGAGGAGATTCTAAACTCTATGGTTCCAGGACTGGACTAGAGGGATGAAAAGGAAGTAGCAAGTTATGAATCCAATTTTAGGGGGCAAGGCAGAGCAAGAGGTGGCAGAGGTACTGTACCCTTCAGAGGTAGAGGTCATGGCTATATGGGGGGGGGGGGCAGCAAGGAGATTGTACCTGTTTTAGGTGTGGGAAAGCGGGGCATATGATGAGACTGTACTATGCCAAGAAGCGACCTTCCCCAACTTGGGGTATGTCAGGATGCTGTAGGAGCCAGTTATTCACATGCTCCATACCCTGTCTTTACCCCTAACCAGCCTTCAGTCATGACCCAATATTATGCAGAAACTGACATGGACTATAGTGAGGACTGACTAGGCTTGGTTGTGTGCCCCAATACACAGGGAGAAATATGCGCTACTATTTTGGGGTACGAATTGCTTTTCCTGTTAGATACAGGTGCCTCCACATCTGCCATAGCGTTCTCAGTTACCTCCTCTGTTTGAGGCACTGCCTACTGCTCCTGAAGTCCCTTGTGAAGGAATCGAGGGAAAAACTATAATGCACAGAAAATTGTCTGATGTGCCGCTTCTATTGGAAGGGAAATTGTATCATACAGATTTCCTGGTTGGCCCTACTTTGCCTGTCAATTTGCTTGGCCGAGATTTTCTATCCAGAAACTAGACTTATCAGCTGGGAAACTGGCACTTTGACTTGAACTTGCAGGGGACACAAGGTACAACAGCCCGTAGCTGCAACTCCAGCTGTTGTGACTGCTCCACCATTGGACACCCTTCCTTCAACCTTGTGGGTTGTGCCAGGTAATGATATTGGACATCTCAACATTTCTCCAGTCAAGATTGAAGTACGACCGGGAGCTCTATTACCATATGTGCGTCAGTACCCTTTGCCTGTTGCTTCAGTGGCTGGAATACAGCCAGTGATTGAAAACCTGCTAGCCCAGGGTGTGTTGGTACCCACTTCTCCTTGCAATACTCCTATTTTACCTGTGCTGATGGTTGATGGTAAGTTTTTACAGATTTGTGAGCTATTAATCATATTGTTCTACCAATTTTTCCTCTCATACCCAATCCTCATGACATTTGGACTCGTATACCTTGTGACTCCACCCACTTTTCAGTTATGGAATAGTAGGCAGAGCTTAAATCTATACCAGTAGGGGAGGAGTCTAGATATTTACTGGCTTTCACGTATGAAGGGTGTCAATATACATGGACTACCCTTTCTCAAGGGTACAACGCGAGTCCTGTTTATTTTTCGCAGGCCCTTAAAGCTGCTTTGCAGGACTTGGCATTGGACAAATCTGTGTTAATACAGTATGTAGATTTACTTATTTGCTCTCCTTGTTATGATGCTTGTGTTGCTGATACTATGTTAACTCTTGTACATCTCTCTCATTTGGGCTTGAAAGTTCATCAGTCTAAGTTGCAATTTTCTTTACCACAAGTGATATTCCTGTGTGTATGTCTCTCCTCAGCTGGATGCTCTATTACTGCTCAGAGAATTGGTCCTATTATATCTATGCCTTTCCCTGCCACTGTACCTCTAATACGCCGCTTTTTAGGACTTTTAGTATTTTGTTGCCTGTGCATTCCTGACTTTGCTGAGCTTGCTGCTCCACTGTATGCCCTGCTTGGCCGTGAGGCTCTAGAGGGTATTATAGTTCCTACTGAAGCTCAACATAATGCTTTCCACTCTTTGCGACAAGCTCCGACTTCTCCTTGTCCGTCTTTTCCGGATTATGCTTTACCTTTCTGTCTATGTAGCTACATCGACATCTGCTGCTGTGTGCATTTTGGCACAACGCTTTCCTTCTGGACTGAAGCCCTTAGTCTATTTTTCCCAAGCCTTTGATCCTGTCGTTTCTGGCATGTTGCCATGTTTCCAATCTTTAGCTGCTGTAGTATTTGCTATACAGACTACAGACTTCCTTGTCCTTCAACATGAATTGCATATATACACTTCTCATTCAGTTGCTCGTCTGTTGCATTTGGCTAAAACTCAACCTTTGTCCAGCTCTTGTTTACTGTTATTTGATTTGGCTATTTCCCAAGCACATGTTACCTTACATGAGGTCTCACTGTTACAGCCAGCTCAAATCTTGGCTTCTTTAGAACCATTGCTACACCTGTCTGATCCTGATGGAACTCATGATTGTCTTTCTTCTGTAACAGCCTATTCAAAGGCTAGGCCTGATCTGTCTCCTGTCCCTTTGTCCAACCCTTACTGGGTTCTATTTACTGATGGTTCTGCTTTCTGTGATGAACAAGGGAATTTACTTGTTGGCTATGCTGCCACTACTGTTGATTCTGTAATAGAAGCAGGAGCATTGCCATTTGCTAGTGCCCAGTTGGCAGAAGTGTTTGCTCTTATTCGCCCCTTGGAAATGTCTATGCATTTGGTTGTGAATATCCATAGCGACAGCAATTATGCAATTGGGATTCTCTGGGATTTTGGCAATATTTGGGCTCAACGTGGATTTTTAACAGCTGCTCATAAACCTATCAAACATGACCGCTACATTGAAGTTTGCTTGCTGCAGTACTTAAACCAGCTCAGGTGGCTGTGTTGAAATGTAAAGGACATGATCTTACTGGTTCGGTAGTGTCACAAGGCAATCAGTTTGTGAACCAAGCTGCTAAAGCTGCAGCAGCAGGACCTGCAGCTCCATCACATCTCTTATTAACTCTTCGTTCACCTGCAGCTTCTACTTCTGGCTCATCATTGGACTTGATGCGTTCCCATCAGGACTCAGCTGACTTCACTGAAAAGCAAGAATGGTTATCTTGGGAGCATTGCCTGATGATACTGGACTATGGAAAAAGGACAAATTGTTTGTCCGAAATCATTCTATTATCCTGCTTTGTTCTTACATCACAAGTTGCATTTAAGTGTTCTGGCTATGACGAATGCTTTTGCTCAGTTGTGGTATAATCCTGCATTTGCTTCTGCTGCTCATGCTGTGTATGTTTGTCTCCCGTGTCTACAAGCAGGAAAATCTGGATGCACTCTTCGCACATTGCCTTCTCCATCCTTGCCTAGGCTTCAAGGACCTTTCCTCTTCCTGCAAATGGACTTTACTGATCTGCCTTGTGCCAAGGGGGGGGGGGGGGGAGGAAACATCTTTTGGTTTTCAGATGCTTATACTCAGGATGGCCTGAAGCCTATCCAACTAATTTGTTGTCTGCAGCTACAGTTTTGAAGTGTTTGCTTACCCGGTTTATTCCTTTGTGGGGAGTGCCCCTGGTTTTGTCTTCCGATCAAGGTCCAGCATTCACGGCAGAAGTTTGGAAAGGCATAGCTGCATTTTTTGGCCTTCATCAGCAACTTCATCCTCCGTATCATCCGCAAAGCTCTGGCCAAGTGGAACGGATGAATCTGACACTGAAGGTGCTTCTCTGGTCCCTAACTCATGATTGGAGTCGGAATTGGGTGGAAGCTCTGCCGTTTGCTTTATTTTCAATTCACAATTCTCCTCAAAGAGCTTGACAAGGCCTTACCCCTTATGAAATAGTAACTGGACATCCAGCAACTACTCCAGCCCATGTTATAATTCCACCAGACCAATTGCCAGATCCTCAATTATTGCACAGCGACCTATTATCCTATTGTAAATTTGTACCAAACGTTGGTATCTCCTTCGTTTTTGCAGCTTACGAAGCAGGGTGCTCAGGTATCTCAACCTCCAGAAGTGGAACCTGGAGACTGGGTGCTCATCAAGGATCCAGCACCGAAGTCTGCTCTGGCAGCAAGATTTCTGGGACCATTCCAAGTGTTGCTGGTGGGATATTCAGCATTGAAAGTGAAATGACGGAAAACCTGGATACATCTGGATCAGTGCAAGAAAGCTCCGTCACCTGCATGAGACAACTTCCCTGTATACAGCCTAGACCAGACCCAGAAGAATTATTTGAAATTGAACTGAACTCACTTCTGCCTATTTTATCTCCACTTAACCAAGAGTGGGTGTGAAGTTGTTGGACAGTTACAACCTACTTCAGACTTGTCCACAGAGAATTGGTTAATATGTATGCTCAGTGGCATTGAACCAAGTTTGGAAAAAAAAACCCGCAAGTGAAGATTCACTGCCAGCACTGGTGGAACGGTGGAGGACCAGCGGACACATCTTTTTCTAAAGCATGAGTCAACGCCTGATGCAGGTAATAAGTGATTAGGCATAACCTGTGGCGGATTCAGGTGCCAGAAGTATTAAGAGTCCAGATAAAAGGGAGGACTGACAAAGAGTTGCCAGTACCGCACTTGGGGTTTTTTTGTGTTTCTCTGTAGGAAAAGTGGCTACCATGGAGCAGAAGGAGGTCCTACAATTGATGGCCGCGCAGTTTGACAAGCAAAGAGAGATGGCCTTCCACACGCAGGAACAGGCGATGCAAGCGCGGCAAAAGCCTGTGCTTGAACTAATGGAAGCATGGTTGGCTAACCAGAGGATGATGCCGGATGCAGCTTTGTCTCCTCAGGGACTAGATGCTATAGCTAACAATTGTATGTTAGGACCATGGTCTTCTGGGACATTGACATTGGGGGAAATCACCTAATGACAGATGATTTTCTTGAATCCTTTGATAGCCCATACGATAGGCTGGGCAATCTTAAGGAGCAGTGGGCCATACACCTGGCAACCTCGCTCACTGGAGAGGTGTTGTCTGCCTATAGGGCTATGCCTGCAGCTCTTACCAAGAATTATATAGAGGTAACAAAGGCTATTAGAGATCGCCATGGGTTAACTCCTATGGTTTATAACTGGATGTTAAGAGCTACCCGACTTAAAGCTGAGGAGACACCAAAAGCTCTAGGTCAAAGGGTTAAGAGCCTGACAATGAAATGGTTGATGCCCGAGGGTAAGACCATCGATAGCATAGTCGATACTATTGTACTAGAACAGTTTATGGCTGCTGTGCCTAGAGAAGTGCAGACCTTCCTGATACTGCAAAACTGCTGTACCATGGAGGAAGCAATCCTAATGGAAAGGTATTTTGAAGTGGAATTGGCTGCTCACAAAGATGGTGAGGCTTCAAAAAATGGCAGCAGGGGCTAGTGTGCAGTCATCAGAAAGGGGGCCAAGGTCTAAACTAGAAGGTTTAAAAACTGGTATGCCTATGCTAAGAAGTCACTTTGAAAAAAAAAAGGTGTTTTCATTGTGGGAAACTAGGGCATGTACAAAGTGAATGTCAAGTGCGTACCACACTAATAACTGAAAATACATAAATGACAAGAGAAGGTTTTCTTTTAGAGGTTAAAGTGCAGGGTATAAGCACGAGTGCTCTACTCGATTCGGGTGCAGATCAGAGCATGATCTCCAAGAAACTCTGGCGCATCATAGAAGATCAGTCTGAGTCTGCACTGAACCGAGCAGAGGGAAAAGTGAGAATAAGATGCATTCATGGAGCCTCATCTTTCTATCCTATATATAAGATGTTAGTGAAAGGAGTAGGGATAGAAAGGGAAATATTGGTAGCTGTAGTTCAAGTTACCACATGACTTGGTGCTAGGTAGGGACCGGCCCCAATTTAGAAAAGGGTTGGAGAAGGGCCTACATCCCCATGAAGCCCTTGTAGCTACACCAACCCAGTCCAAAGTAGCTGTAGTTCCCAGTCCACTCTTTGGAAAATCTTTGAAGTCCAACCAAGAGTTAAGGAGACGGCCTTTGAAGGGTGACTGCGAGTAAATCAAAATTTGTATTAAAATTTTGTAAAATGTCCAAAAGAGCCCAGAGGCCACGAAGAGCCTCTTCCCAGGCTGCTGGATACGATTTATACAGTGCTGTAGAACAACTAATTCCTAAGCATGGAAGGGCTTTAGTAGACACTGGCCTGCAATTAGAATTACCTCTGGGATGTTATGGCCGCATTGCACCTTGATCTGGGCTGGCCTTAAAACTTTTTTTTAGATGTGTGGGCAGGAGTGATTGACCCAGATTATAGAGGGGTGGTTAAAATCTTGCTCTTCAACTTTGCGGAAGACGACTTCGTGGTCAAGGTAGGAGACCGCATTCCGCAACTCATCTGTGACAGAGTTGGATTTCCTGGTTTGGAAGAGGTACCCATGGTAACCCCTACGGGTCGAGGAACTGGAGGGTTCGGATCCATGGGTCGAAGACACATAAAAAAGAGTGTCAGCTACTTGTGAAGGAAAACTAGAGGATGATTTGGGCCCAGAGCTAGCCGAATGCAGAACCAAGCCCAAGCCAGGGATAAGTGAAGAACTTTCCCTAATACAAAGGCAAGAGTTGGCCAGAGTACTGGAAAAGTTTGATGTTTTGACTCCTGTTCCTGGCAAAACAGAGTTAGTGGCTCATGAGATAATAACTCCACCAGGTAAAGTGATCAGACAAAGGCCCTATTGGCTACCTGAGGCCAAGAAACAGGAAGTGGGGGCTCAGGTACATGAAATGTTAAGGATGGGGATCACTGAGGAATCCCGAAGTCCCTGGTGTAGTCCCATTGTCCTAGTGCCCAAACCAGATGACACGCTGAGATTTTGCATTGACTTCTGGCAGATAAACGCCACATCTATGTTTGACATGTATCCGATGCCACGCATTGAGGAATTGCTGGATCGGTTAGGGCAGGCCAAATTCCTCACCACACTTGATATAACTAAGGGATATTGGCAGATTCCCTTGTCAAGAGAGTCATGTCCCAAGACGGCCTTTAGTACACCAGTTGGTCTTTTCCAATTCCGAAGGATGCCCTTTGGTTTACACGGCACGGCTGCAACCTGTCAGCGGTTGATGGACTTGGTGTTACGTCCACATCAAGATTATGCTGTAACTTATATGGATGATATTATCCATAGCTCCAGCTGGGACCAGCATTTGTTCCAAGTGGAAGCTGTCCTTCAGGCAATGAGACAAGCTGGTCTGACATTGAATCCAGGAAAATGCATGTTCGCAGGGCATGAAGTGAAATACTTGGGACACCTGGTCGGGCGAGGTACCGTCAGACCACTACTAAATAAAATAGAAATATATACAAGGGTGTTGAAAGAATTCAAATACGAGATTGTAGACCTATTAGTAATCTGTTAACTATTAAAATCATAATATACCTGAAGATTGGAGGATGGCTAACGTAATGCCTATTAATAAGGGTTCCAGGGGTGATCTTGGAAACTACAGACTGGTGAGCCTGACGTCAGTACCGGGAAAAATGGTAGAAACCATCATAAACAAAATTGCTGAACATGTAGATAGTCATGGCTTAATGGGAGACAGGCAACATGGCTTTAGACAAGGAAGATCTTGTCTTACTAATCTTATGTTTATTGAAGGTGTGAATAAACAGGTAGACAAAGGTGAGTCGGTTGATATAGTCTATTTGGACTTTCAGAAAGCCTTTGATAAGATCCCTCAGACATTTGGCAAAACTAGAGTCATGGGTTTGGAAACAGTGTGCTATTGTGGATCAGGAACTGGTTAAAAGATAGAAAGCAGAGGGTGGGGCTAAATGGCCAATTTTCCCAATGGAGAAAGGTGAATAGTGGTGTACCCCAGGGATCTGTGTTGGGTCTGCTGCTTTGACATATTCATAAATGACCTGGAAAAGGGAACGAGTGAGGTTATCAAAATTTGCAGATGACACAAAACTATTTAAAGTTGTTAAAACCCATGAGGATTGTGGAAAATTGCAAGAGGATCTTGATAAATTGGAAGACTGGGCATTAAAATGGCGATGAAATTTAATGTGGACATGTGCAAAGTTATGCACCTAGGAAAGAACAACCCAAACTATGGTTACACGATGCAAGGGTCCACATTAGGAACCACCACCCAGGAAAAAGATTTAGGCGTCATTGTGGATAACATGTTAAAACCCTCCACCCAGTGTGCAGTGACAGCCAAGAGAGCACATAGAATGCTAGGTATCATAAAGAAAGGAATGTAAAATAAAAACAAAGGATATTATAATGCCTCTGTATCATTCCATAGTGCAACCGCACCCTGATTATTGAGTGCAGTTCTGGTTGCCGTATCTTAAGGATATAGCGTTATTAGAAAAGGTTCAGAGAAGAGCCACCAAAATGGTAAAGAGGATGGAAGAATACCCCTATGAAGAAAGGCTGAAAAGGCTAGTGCTTTTTAACCTGGAAAAAGAGACAGCTGAGGGGAGATGTTAGACGTCTATAAATTAATGAACAGAGTGGAAGGGTAAACGTAGATCCATTGTTTATGTTAACAGAATATAGAAAGACTAGGGGACATGCAATTTATTTATTTATTTAACAGTATTTCTAAACCGCCTTATCTTAATAATCAAGGTGGTATCACAGCAAGCAATCAGGTAAAGTGTGTGTGTTGTACATGCAGTGAGGATAAAACTTAGTTGTGTGAGGGATGTGTTGGGTGCTTGATTTGTTTGAGCTATATACACGGTGGGCTATTTACAGTGGTGCTAGAATCATATTTTATATATATTCAGTTGTTTGGGAGGATTGGAGTGCTGTTATCCATTCTCTTAGGTTATGTGATGTGACCATAGTGCTCTATGAACAGCATGGTTTTCAGTTGTTTTCTGAAGTCTTTGAGGTCTGGAGTTGCCCTTAGATCGTCCGGTAGATTGTTCCATATTGTTGGAGCAGCCATGGAGAGAGCTCTGTCTGTTGTGTCCTTGCGTGTGTGCTTGTACTCATTTGGGGTGCTGACTCGGTTGCGTGTTTGACTTCTTCTGGGACGTGCGCTGGTTTCCGGCTGTATGAGCAGGTGGAGGCTGTTGGCTGATGTGTGTTCTTTTATCTTAAATAGGTTTATGATAGTCTTGTATCTGATGCGAGCAATGATTGGGAGCCAGTGTAAGTCCTTTAGTGTAGGTGTGATGTGCTCCTGCCTTGTGGCTCCGGATATGATTCGAGCTGCAGTGTTTTGTGCCAGCTGTAGTGGTTTGAGAGCTTGTTTTGGTAGTCCGAGGTATATCGGATTGCAGAAGTCCAGTATTGGGGTTATCAGTGCTTGACAGACTGTACGGAAGTGTTCTGGAGCGAGGAGTGGTTTCAGTCTCCTGATGATTCGCATCCTGTAATATGCTTTTTGGATTGTTTTGTCTATGTGTGGTTTGAGGTTGAGTTTACTGTCCAGAGTAACCCCAAGGTATCTCACCTCCGATCTTATCGGTATCGTGGTGCTTTGTATCTTTATGTTTGGTGGGTGTGTGAAGCTTTGGTTTCGAGTGATGATTAAAGCTTCAGTCTTGTTGTAGTTTATAGCTAGATTGTTGTTTTGGCACCACTTCGCCATTTGGGTAAGGCAGTCTGCTATCTTAGAGAAGTCCGGGTTTTCGATTGATATCGGGGAGTATACCATTATATCGTCTGCGTATATTGTGTATTGGATGTTGTTCTCTTTCATAATGTTGCATATTGGTTGGATGTAGATGTTAAAAAGGAGTGCTGAGAGTGCGGATCCTTGTGGTACTCCTTGTTGGACGTTTATGGGCCGGGAGGTGTCCTGTCCCACCTTGACCTGTAGCTGTCTTTCTGTTAGGTACGAGTGGAACCATTTTAGAGTGGTACCGTGTATACCAGTGTTCTTCAGTCTCTCCAGGAGTATATTGTGATCAACTGTGTCGAACGCTGAGGAGATGTCGATGAAGATCATTATAATTCCATTCCTGATGTCGTCAATTATTCTTATGATGCTGTCGAAGAGGTAGATCAGGAGAGTTTCGACTCCATGGTTGGGACGAAATCCGTGTTGGTTGTCGTCGAGAGTTCCGTGTTCGTCAATGTGTTCCTGAAGTTGTAGTTGAACCGTCTTTTCGATTATTTTTGCGAGGAAGGGTATGCTGGAGATTGGTCGGTATGCTGCTGGGTCCTTTTTGTCGAGAGAAGTTTTCTTTGTGATTGGTCTTACTGAGGCAAGCTTTAATTGCTGTGGCATGAGTCCTTGAGTGAGTGAGTTGTGTACCATTTTATGAATGTTTGGTATGAGGCTTGCTTTGGTGGCTTTGACCCATGACACTGGGCAAGGGTCTGTAGGAGCAGTGCTTGTGTTGATTGTGGAGATGATGTCTGATATCTGCTCTTTTGAGGGTGAGTGGAATGTGCCCCAGGTTTTGGGGTGGACGTTCGTTCTGTTGGTTCTACTGGGTGTTGTGCGCTCTGTGGAGTGAAATTTGTCTTTGATGTGGTCGGCGAATATCTGTGGATCCACTTGTATTTCTCTTTCTGCTGCTTGCTCTTTTGTCAGGGTTTTTACTATTTCGAAAAGTTCTCTGGGTTTGTTGATGGAAGAATTTATCAGGTTTGTGTGGAATTCTCTCTTTGATTGGTTGATGTGTTCATTGTATTGTTTTTTGCTTTGTTAGGTAAAGATGTTGGTCGGAAGTAGTTTTGTTTTTTCTCCATCTCCGTTCAATTTTCCTGAGCTCCCTCTTTTCCTGTCGTATTTTTGCTGAGTACCATGGTTTGTTTTGTCTCTTGTTGTGGTGTTGTTTCTTGGTCCTGTCAACGGATGGTTTGGCGGCATTAGCTAGGACATTGTTCCAGTTGGAAACTTGTTCCTCCAGGTCCTCTGAGTCAATGTTCAAGTGTTGTATTGTGTCCTGGATGATTTCGTCCTTGTCAAAGGACTTGAATCGTCTTTGTGTGTGTGGGAAGTTCGCTCTTTCGCTTGTCCAGTCTTCTTGTGATTGCAGATTTGTCTCGATTAAGTAATGGTCAGACCATGGTACTGGGGTGATGGTGGGTGTAGAGATTAGGTCTCTTGAAGTTAGGTAGTTTGATGCGAAGATGAGGTCTGGGGATGATCCTAGTCTGTGTGTTGGTGCATTGACTATCTGTGTGAATTGAAGTGATGACATTGCCTGAAGGAAGGCCTCTGCATCTTTTGTATTGGCGGACTTGAGGTTGAAGTCTCCGATTAGTAGTGCTGGTTTGTTGTTTGACGTTATGGCACAGGCTTCTTCGAGTATGAAGGCTAGTTCGTCGGGTGGAGCACGGGGTGCTCTGTAGGTTAGGCAGATTGCAATATTCTTGTTCTTGATGCTAATTGTGTTACACTGCTTTGTATCTGTGAGATTCAGTGTCTTGAACTTGAGTTCTGTTTTTGCTATTATTAGGACTCCTCCTCCACGCTTGTGGATGCGTGGGCAGTTGTATGCTGAGTAGTTGTTCGGTACTAGTTGGTTGAGTAGTACACTGTCGGTAGGGTTGAGCCATGTCTCTGTGATGCATATTATGTCTGGCTGTCGCTCTTCAATGTGGTCTACCAGAGTGTGTATCTTGTTGCAGATGAAGCTACAGGGTAAACTATTTAAGACTAATAAGAGAAAATGTTTTACTCAACGTGTAGTCAAGCTCTGGAATTTGTTACCAGAGAATGTGGTAAAGGCTGTTAGTTTAGCTGGGTTTAAAAAAAAGGTTTGGACAAGTTCCTGGAGGAAAGGTCCATAAACCATTATTTAAAAAGGGATCCATGATATCAGTGCTTGACCCATTACAGGCACTGTGGAACCTGTGTCTTTTGGGGAAACTGCTAGGTATGTATGACCTAGATTGGCCACTGTGGGAAACAGGATACTGGGCTTGATAAGAACATAAGATATGCCATACTGGGTCAGACCAAGGTCCATCAAGCCCAGTATCAAGTATCCTCTCAGGGTTTTTGCTGCAAATGTACTTGAAAAAGTTTATGCATTTTGCTTCCGCAGCAAGCTTCTTCTCAAATTCTCTCTTTGCCTGCCTTATCAATGCCTTGCATTTGACTTGCCAGTGCTTGTGCTGTTTCCAGGTTTCATCATTTGGCTCTTTTTTCCATTTCCTGAAAGATGCTTTTTTGGCAACAACAGCCTCTCTGACCTCACCTTTAAACCATGCTGGCAGTTTTTTGGACTTCCTTCCACTTTTCTTAAAGTGTGGAATACAGCTGGTCTGGGCTTCCAAGATAGTATTTTTCAACAACACCCAAGCTTGATGTACGTCTTTAACCTTTGCAACTGCTCCTTTTAGTTTTTTCTTAACTGTTTTCCTCATTTTATCATAGTCTCCCTTTCGAAAGTTAAAGGGTAGTACTGTGGATTTTCTTACTATCCCTCCTCCACTAATTAAATCAAAGGTGATCATGCTATGATCACTATTGCCAAGTGGCCCCAACACCCTTATCTCTTGCACTACATCTGGTGTTCCATTAAGGACTAGGTCTAATATTGCTTCCCCTCTGGTTGGTTCATGAACCAGCTGCTCCAAGAAGCAGTCATTTATTTCATCTAGGAACTTTATCTCCCTAACATGTCCTGCTGTGACACTGACCCAGTTGATACCGGGGTAATTGAAATCACCCATTATTATTACTGTGCTGTAACTTTTGTTAGCTTCCCTGATTTCTTTGAGCATTTCATCATCCATTAGTTCATTCTGGCCAGATGGTTGATAGTACACCCCCACTGCCATCGCCTTCCCCCTTTTATATGGAATTTCAATCCATATAGATTCTACAGCGAATTTTGTTTCCTTCAAAACTTTAATCCTTTCTGACTCAATGCACTCTAACAGAGCGCAACCCCACCAATTTGATCACCTCTATGATTACGATATAGTTTGTACCCAGGTATCAGTGTCCCATTGGTTGTCCTCCTTCCACCATGTCTCAGATTCCAATCATATCTAACCTCTCATTTAGTGCTATATATTCTAACTCTCCCATCTTAATTTTTTAGACTTCTAGCATTTGCATACAAGTATTTTAGAGACTGTATTTTATTCATATTAATTTGGCTATTGATAAGCAATGGTAATTTGGAATCTTTAAGTGCTGTCTGCTCCATACTCAAGGGCATTTGGGCTACTTTACTCTTTTATAACCTCTCTGCTTTTGGTAGTATCCTTCAAGGATACATTCTTCTGAACCATGCGCTCATGTGATTGTCAGCTTTCCCCTATTACCTAGTTTAAAAGCTGCTCCATCTCCTTTTTAAAGGTTAATGCCAGCAGCCTGGTTCCATCCTGGTTAAGGTGAAGCCCATCCTGTCGGAAGAGCCCCTCCTTTCCCCAGAATGTTCCCCAGTTCCTAACAAATCCAAAAGCCTCATCCTTGCACCATCGTCTCATCCACACATTGAGACTCTGGAGCTCTTCCTGCCTTTTGGGTCCTGCGCGTGGAACAGGAAGAATTTCGGAGAATGCTACCCTGGAAGTTCTGGATTTCAACTTCCTACCTAAAAGCCTAAATTTTGCCTCCAGAACCTCCCTACCACATTTTCCTACGTCATTGGTACCAACATGTACAAAAACAGCAGACATATCTTAGTGGCGCGTGAGGTCCGCTACCTTTTCAGCAGGCAGGCATGTTACCAGGCGATCCTCATGTCCACCAGCCACCCAGCTATCTACATGCCCAATGATCGAATCACCAACTGTAATGGCTGTCCTAATCCTTCCCTCATGGGCACATGGCTCTGGAGAAACTTCCTCTGTGCAAGAGGGTGTTACATCACCTGGAGGATAGGTCCTAGTTACAGGATCACTTCCTGCCACATCAGGGTGATGCTCTCCTGTCATGTGACCTCTCCTCTGCATGGCAAACAGGGATGCTGCCAGAATGGAGGTGGGACTTCAGGACTATATCCCTGTAGGTCTCGTCTATGTACCTCTGTCTCATATCTTCAAAGTCTGCTACTCTAGCCTCTAGAGAATGGACTCGTTCCCTGAGAGCAAATAGCTCCTTGCACCTAGTGCACACGTAAGAGCTCTCACCAACTGGGAGAAAATGATACATGTGACACGCAATGCAAAAGACTGGAAAGCCCCCATCTCGCTGCTGGACTGCTGTCTGCATCTTAGTTTTAAGCTTGTGTTTAGATCTTTAAGTTCTTTTACTAAGGGCTGCTGTGGATACTTATAGTAATAAAAGTGTATCTAATACATTTAATATACCTTGTTCACCTGAAGCTTAATCAATCTCAGGTCCTTAGTGTATGACTGATTTGGATAACGAGCTGCACCTGAGAGCACCTCCTTTCCTTTAAGATGTGTAAGTACCTATAAAGCTACGATTATCCCAGGGGTGAGCGGGTGTTGGGCAGGGAGGGTGGGAAATAAGACTCATTAAAAAAAGAGGGCTGCTACCAGTACCCCGTCCTGTGCTTCTAAAAGGTAAGCTGTAACAAACTTACTGGGTGATTAACCGTCCTTGCTTGGATAGAAGAAGTCTTTCAAAATGGCCTTGAAGGACTAGAAAGGGGGGCTGTTACTTCTGGAGAGAAATCTGAAATTGTGAGTATATACTTCTGGGAATTCTTCTGAAAGGAATTTTTTTTTTCTTTTAAAGCTAATTAATCTGTGAACCCACTATTTTTTTGTTAAATCAGTCAGGGCCTAGTAGCAACAGTTTAAGATTCAATTTAAAACACAGAAGAGAACTTTCTGGTTACCTTTCATACCCAGTAGACAGCTGTAGTTTAAATTTCATAGTCACTCAGGGCCTAGCATCAGCAAAGTACTTTTAGTTTCAAATTAAAACACAGAAGAAAGCTTTCTGGTTAAATTTAGAATCCAGCAGAGAGCTTGTAGTTTAAATTTCCTAATAGGTTAGAGCCTAGTAGCAGCAAAGAGCTATAATTTAAATCAAATCAGAATATAGCTTACCTCAGCGGCACAGGACAAGGTACTGTGTAGCAGCCCTTTTTTAATAAGTGTTATATCCCTCCCTCCCTCCCCACACCCACCCTCCCCTGGGATAATCACAGCTTTATAGGTACTTGCACAACTTAAAAGACAGGAGGTGCTCTCAGGTGAAGCTCATTACCCAAATCAGTCATACACTAAGGACCTGAGATTAATTAAGCTTCAGGTGAACAAGGTATATTAAACTTCTTAGGTACAGTTTTAGTGGTATAAATATCCATAGCACCCTTTAGTACATAAAGAACTTAAAGATCTAAACACAAACTTAAAACTAAGATGCAGACAGCAGTCCAGCAGCGGGATGTGGGCTTTCCAGTCTTTTGCATTGAGTGTCACATGTATGATTTTCTCCCAGCTGGTGAGAGGTCTTACGTGTGCACTAGGTGCAAGGAGCTCTCTGCTCTCAGGGAACGAGTCTGTTCTCTAGAGGCTAGAGTAGCAGACTTGGAAAACATAAGACAGACAGAGAGGTACATAGACGAGACCTACAGGGATATAGTCCTGAAGTCCCACCTCCAGTCTGGCAGCATCCCTGTTGCCAGGGAGGAGAGAGGTCACGTGACAGGAGAGCATCACCCTGGTGTGGAAGGAAGTGATCCTGTAACTAGGACCTGTCCTCCAGGTGATGTAAACCCCTCTCGCACCGAGGAGGTTTCTCCAGGGCCAAGTGCCCATGAGGGAAGGGTTAGGACAGCGGTTATAGTTGGTGATTCGATCATTAGGCATGTAGATAGCTGGGTGGCTGGTGGACGTGAGGATCGCCTGGTAACATGCCTGCCTGGTGCGAAGGTAGCGGACCTCACACGCCACCTAGATAAGGTCTTAGATAGTGCTGGGGAGGAGTCTGCTGTCTTGGTACATGTCGGTACCAATGACATAGGAAAATGTGGTAGGGAGGTTCTGGAAGCTAAATTTAGGCTTTTAGGTAGGAAGTTGAAATCCAGAACTTCCAGGGTAGTGTTCTCCGAAATGCTTCCCGTTCCACGCGCAGGACCCAAAAGGAAGGCAGAGCTCCGCAGTCTCAATGCGTGGATGAGACAATGGTGCAGAGATGAGGGGTTCGGATTTGTTAGGAACTGGGGAACATTCTGGGGAAAGGAGGGGCTCTTCCGAAGGGATGGGCTTCACCTTAACCGGGATGGAACCAGGCTGCTGGCATTAACCTTTAAAAAGGAGATAGAGCAGCTTTTAAACTAGATAATAGGGGAAAGCCGACAGTCGCCCAAGAGCGCATGGTTCGGAAGAATGTATCCTTGAAGGATACTACAAAAAGCAGAGAGGTTCCAAAAAAGAGTAAAGCAGCCCAAATGCCCTAGAGTATGGAGCAGACAGAACTTAAAGATCCCAAATTACCCATGTCTACCAATAGCCAAATTAATATGAATAAAATACAGTCTCTAAAATGCTTGTATGCAAATGCTAGAAGTCTACAAAACAAGATGGGAGAGTTAGAATATATAGCACTAAACGAGAGGTTAGATATGATTGGAATATCAGAGACATGGTGGAAGGAGGACAACCAGTGGGACACTGTGATACCTGGGTACAAACTATATCGTAATGATAGAGCTGACCAAATTGGTGGAGGGGTTGCGCTCTATGTTAGAGGGCATTGAGTCAGAAAGGATTAAAGTTTTGCAAGAAACAAAATTTGCTGTAGAATCTCTATGGATTGAAATTCCATGTAAAAAGGGGAAGGCGATGGCAGTGGGGGTGTACTATCGTCCGCCTGGCCAGAATGAACAAATGGATAATGAAATGCTCAAAGAAATCAAGGAAGCTAGCAAAAGTTACAGTGCAGTAATAATAATGGGTGATTTCAATTACCCCGTCATCGACTGGGTCAGTGTCACAACAGGACATGCTAGGGAGATAAAGTTCCTAGATGAAATAAATGACTGCTTCTTGGAGCAGCTGGTTCATGAACCAACCAGAGGGGAAGCAATATTAGACCTAGTCCTTAATGGAACACCAGATGTAGTGCAAGAGATAAGGATGTTGGGGCCACTTGGCAATAGTGATCATAGCATGATCACCTTTGATTTAATTAGTGGAGGAGGGGATAGTAAGAAAATCCACAGTACTACCCTTTAACTTTCAAAAGGGAGACTATGATAAAATGAGGAAAACAGTTAAGAAAAAACTAAAAGGAGCAGTTGCAAAGGTTAAAGACGTACATCAAGCTTGGGTGTTGTTGAAAAATACTATCTTGGAAGCCCAGACCAGCTATATTCCACACTTTAAGAAAAGTGGAAGGAAGTCCAAAAAACTGCCAGCATGGTTTAAAGGTGAGGTCAGAGAGGCTGTTGTTGCCAAAAAAGCATCTTTCAGGAAATGGAAAAAAGAGCCAAATGATGAAACCTGGAAACAGCACAAGAACTGGCAAGTCAAATGCAAGGCATTGATAAGGCAAGCAAAGAGAGAATTTGAGAAGAAGCTTGCTGCGGAAGCAAAAACGCGAAATAAAGACCTTTTCAAGTACATTCGTAGCAAAAAACCTGTGAGAGAGTCAGTTGGTCCATTAAATGATAAAGGGGTTAAAGGAGCACTAAGAGGCGACAAAGCGATAGCGGAGAGACTGAATGAATTCTTTGCTTCGGTCTTTACTGAGGAAGATGTAGGGATGTTACCCATGACTGAAGTGGTATTTAAAGGTGTGGAAGAATTGAAGGAAATATCGATACATCGAGAAGATGTCTTACAACTATTAGATAAACTGAAGAGTAGCAAATCACCTGGGCCGGATGGTATACATCCAAGGGTGTTGAAAGAACTGAAATTTGAGATTGCAGACCTGCTATCAGTAATCTGTGAACTATCATTAAAATCATCTCTAATACCTGAGGATTGGAGGATCGCCAATGTAACACCAATTTTTAAAAAGGGTTCGAGGGGTGATCCGGGAAACTACAGACCAGTGAGCCTGACATCAGTACCGGGAAAAATGGTAGAAACCATCATAAAGAATAAAATTACTCAGCATGTAGATAGTCACGACCTAATGGGAGACAGCCAACATGGCTTTAGACAAGGAAGATCTTGTCTTACTAATCTGTTATGTTTTTTTGAAGGAGTGAATAAACAGGTGGACAAAGGTGAGTCGGTTGATATTGTGTATCTGGACTTTCAGAAAGCCTTTGACAAAGTCCCTCATGAGAGACTTTTGGCAAAACTAAAGAGTCATGGGATAGGAGGCCGTGTACTACTGTGGATCAGGAACTGGTTAAAAGATAGAAAGCAGAGGGTAGGGCTAAATGGCCAATTTTCCCAATGGAGAAAGGTGAATAGTGGTGTACCCCAGGGATCTGTGCTGGGTCTGCTGCTTTTTGACATATTCATAAATGACCTGGAAAGTGGAATAACAAGTGAGGTTATCAAATTTGCAGATGACACAAAACTATTTAAAGTTGTTAAAACCCAGGAGGATTGTGGAAAATTGCAAGAGGATCTTGATAAATTGGAAGACTGGGCATCAAAATGGCAGATGAAATTTAATGTGGAGAAGTGCAAGGTTATGCACCTAGGGAAGAACAACCCAAACTATGGTTACACGATGCAAGGTTCCACATTAGGAACCACAACCCAGGAAAAAGATTTAGGCGTCATTGTGGATACCTTGTTAAAACCCTCGGCCCAGTGTGCAGCGGCGGCCAAGAGAGCAAATAGAATGCTAGGTATGATAAGGAAAGGAATGGAAAATAAAACAAAAGATATTATAATGCCTCTATATCGTTCCATGGTGAGACCCCACCTTGAATATTGTGTGCAATTCTGGTCGCCGTATCTTAAAAAGGATATAGCGATTTTAGAAAAGGTTCAGAGAAGAGCCACCAAAATGGTAAAGGGGATGGAAGGCTACTCCTATGAAGAAAGGCTAAAAAGGTTGGGGCTCTTTAGCCTGGAGAAGAGACGGCTGAGGGGAGATATGATAGAAGTCTATAAATTAATGAACGGAGTGGAACGGGTAAACGTAGATCGATTGTTTACCTTATCATAATATGGAAAGACTAGGGGACATGCAATGAAGCTACAGGGTAAACTATTTAAGACTAAAAAGAAAATCTTTTTTCACTCAACGTGTAATCAAACTCTGGAATTTGTTATCGGAGGATGTAGTAAAGGCTGTTAGTGTAGCTGGGTTTAAAAAAGGTTTGGACAAGTTCCTGGAGGAAAGGTCCATAAACCATTATTAAGAAGGGACCCAGGATATCAATGAACCAGTACAAGCATTGTGGAACCTGTGTCCCTTGAGGAAACTGCTAGGTACGTATGACCTAGATTGGCCACTGTTGGAAACAGAATGCTGGGCTTGATGGACCTTGGTCTGACCCAGTATGGCATATCTTATGTTCTTATGTTCTTATGACCTTCCACCTGGCTTTACCACCTATCTAAAAAGTTTTACAGGTCTCTTGCCCCCTAGGTAGAAGGCCTCTTTGTAAAATCTCTAGAAGACGTTTTGTTGCTCAAAGAGTACTGACCCTGTTTTGCCTTTTATGCTAAGTTATATTCTGGTTTGATTTAAATTAAAGCTCTTTGCTGCTGCTAGGCTCTGACTTAGTATGAAATTTAAACTACAAGCTCTCTGCTGGGTTCTAAATTTAAACCAGAAGCTCTGTGTTTTAAAATTAAACTTAAACTGCTGCTACTAGGCCCTGACTGATTTAACAAATATACAGGGTTCACAGATTAATCAGCTTTAATTCAAAGAATTCACTTCAGAAAAATTCCCAAAAGTATATACTCACAATTGCAGATCTCTCTCCAGAAGTAGCAGTTCCCTTTTGTAGTCCTTCAAGATGGACCTTGGTCTGACCCAGTATGGCATATGTTATGATCTCATGCTGATCCTCCAATTCCCCTTCCAACCTTTCCTCTTCCAAAGAGTCTAAGGGAGGGGCCTCATCCTCTCTTCTTGGCCGTTTGCCTGATCTCACCTGAGAACCTTCTGCCACCTGGGCTCCTGATGCAACTGCCCCAAGATTCAACCCTGGAGGCACCTCCTGTTTACGAAGGCAACACACTTAGTGCAGTAGCAGAACAAAATCCGGAGAAAAATTTGGAGATGTAGCTGCAACCGCGAGGTGAACTTGTACTAGGAAGGGCCGAAGCTGACGCCTGTGGCGACGGAAGGATGTCTCGACCCCCATTTCGCTTTTTCCTCCCCTTCAGCTCCTAAGGGCATGAAAAGAGCTTCACCCTTACTCTGATCCTGTAACTCCTGCTCCATCAGTACCACTACTGCCGCACAGCCCCACCACATGCTGTCAACCGAAACTGTGCCCCTGCGGGTTCTGCACACTAGGCACTGCGGACGAGCCAGCATCAGCAAACAAAATCTGCTTTACCCAATCTGGAAGCTTCTCCCAACCTCAGGTATGACCCCAAAAACAAGCTTGCCAATTTTTTTTTTTTACACTCCCAAATGCCTAACTACAGGAACTCTAGAGGCCTAGGGCAAGCTCCAAACAATATAGTTCCCAAAAGCAATGTTAGGAGAGCACAGGGAAGCTTGCACAGTTAAACCTGCTGATTGCAAAAACTGTGGGAAAAGTCACTCCCAACTCAAAATGGCTGCTTCCAAAATTTAGTCCCCAGCTTAACACGAGGCCATAATCTCTTGTAGTAGCTGATAAGAATGCAATAAATAATACCCGGAGTCAGGCAAAGATTCAAGCCGGTTTAATGTGCACAGGCTCAGATTGCAGTAACATTCAAAATGGTCTGAGCACAGAGCTCAGAAAAATGACAGTTTATATACTTTTCTTCTCCAGTCTAATACAGGCAAAACTCCTCATTGGCCACAGTGGCCCACTTACTCTCATCCAATAGACATCTCTGACCGGGCCCAGGACTCGCTCCCTCTGCTTGGGTCTTACTAGCCACGGGTCAGCAACTAGACATAACACTAAACATAATACTTCTACTACAGTATATTTTGCTACTTCTGCAAGGTCAGTTAGCTTGCATAGATAGTGGAAGGCATATCAGAAGCATTCTTAACAAAAGCAAAACAAAGCAAGGCCAAATAAAGCAAGGCTGAGATGTGTCTCTAGCCCTGCCTCAAAACACTAAACAATCTTCATAATGCTAGACAAAATATTCTTACACTGTTCAGTTTCTCTGCTATATTTTCATCCTAATTACGAGGTCAGTGCACAATCAGCAAAGATACAGTGGAGGACATTCTACTGAAAGAGACATCTGACTTACCTAAACAATAAACAGTACCAAGGTTTAATTCTCTTATCTCCAGGAGAGCAGAACATGTTATCAAACCAGAATAGAACGGAATTTCTTTCTAACAGCTAACAGCATTCTGCAATTTTCCAAAATCAGCAATAACATTTTAAAGCAGGAGAAGAAGTGCTTCAGACCTAGCTCTGCTACATACTAGGCCATCGCCTATCACACTCTTACCTGTCTTCTGGTAGTTGGAATTGGAATGCTGCATACTGCTTCTTTGCGTTCTGGTCCCAGTCATCGTGTTCCATTGGATAGCTGAAAACCTAAAGTATTTGACTTCTTTTTGGCATAGCTGTGCTTTTGCTCTGGAGACTTTGTATCCTGCTTCATTCAAGAGATGTAGAAGTTCACTTGTGGCTTGCAAACATTCTTCTGAGTTGGTGGCAATCAGCAAATCATCTACGTATTGAAGAAGAATTCTCTCTCCTGGGATAACTGGATAACTTGATAAATCCTTGCTGAGTGAAGTACTGAAGATTGTTGGTGAATTTTTTGAATCCTTGTGGTAATCTTGTCCAGGTAAGTTGGCCTCCTCTTCCTGTTGGATCTCTCCATTCAAATGCAAATAAAAGCTGACTGGCAGGGGCAAGCCGTATACAGAAGAAAGCATCCTTTAAATCTAGAACAGTGAAGTGAGTGGCTTCAGTATGAATTAATCCCAGCAGTGTGTATGGATTCGGTACTACTGGATGTATAGTTTCAATTGCATCATTGACTCTTCTCAGATCTTGTACTGGTCTGTAGTCACCTCCAGGTTTCTTGATTGGAAGTAAAGGAGTATTCCATGATTGGCATTCTTTAAGTAATCCATGTTTCAATAATCTCTTCAAATGGATATGAATTCCTTCTATTGCTGGTCGCGGAAGAGGATATTGCTTCACATGCACAGGTTCTGCTCCTGATTTGAGAGTTACAAGAACTGGGGCTATATTCTTTGCTAGGCCAGGTGGATTATCTTCTGCCCATACTCCAGGTGGTGCTGAAATTTCAATAGGAATAGTTGCTTTCTTGACAAGAAAAATGCTGTAGAATCTCCATTCTTCTTCTCGTGGAACTGTTAGTGTCATTAATCCTGCAGGTTTGGGATTTGTGTTTACAGATATTTGCATTTCTCCTTCAGTGAAAGTTATCTGTGCCTGCAGTTTAGCAAGCATGTCTCGACCTAAAAGTGGAATAGGGCATTCTGGTATGTATAAAAATGGATGTGTTATCTTTTGTCCTCCTAATTCACACATGCGATTCTGTAAAAATGGTTTAGTTGCTTTTGTCCCGGTGGCTCCAACAATAGTGACAGTTCGTTTAGATAAAGGAGCTACTGGTTTTGCTACTACTGAATGTTCAGCTCCTGTATCTATCATAAAGTTCATGTATTGATCCCCTATCTTCATGCAGACCATAGGCTCTTGGGGACCTAGAGTAAACTCAGAGCCCGGTCTGTCCTAATCTTCATCACTATTGTATTCTGCTTCTGCCACTGCAACTCCTTCAATAGCTCCTTCTCTTTTTTGCTGAAATTGTGTACGACCTGTTCCTGCTTGATTCTTGTTACACCCTCTTCCTCTCCAGCTCCCTCCTCCTCTGTGAGGCAGGGTCTCTCTGCGGGCATTCATTTCTCCAGTGCCCCTCCTCCTTGCAATAGGCACATTGGTTCTCACCTAGTGGGGGTAGGCTACTCCCTCGACTCCTCCCATGCCCTCTCATTCTTCTGTTGGAAAAAAACTTTTCCCTCGCCGCTCTACCAAAGCTGTGGCTAAAAGATCTGCTTTTTTTCATTATCACGATTTATAAATACTTTTTGAGCAACTTCCATTAATTGCGCTGTATTCATACCTGCAAAGCCATCCATTTTCTGCAATTTTCGTTTAATATCCCCTTGGGACTGACTTACAAAAGCTGCGTTTACCATGCGCAAATTCTCCATAGCTGCTGGATCATATGGGGTATACAGTCTATATGCTTCAGATAATCGCTCATAAAAAGCTGCAGGACTTTCAGTTGGATTTTGTATTACTTCTGCTACTTTTCCAATATTCATTGCTTTTTGGCCTCCCTTTCTTAGGCCTTGTAATAGAGCTTGGCGAAACTGTGTTAAAGCTCTCGCCCCCCCTTCACTATTTGGATCCCATCCAGGATCTTTGTTTGGAAAAGCTGCGGCTACTGCTTGCAGAGGATTTAAATCTGCTCTTTCAACAAAGTTTTCTTCTAGCCACTTAGTGGATGCCTGCACAATTCTTACTCTTTCTTCAGTAGTAAATAGAGTAGACAAGAGCTGACGACAATCTGACCAGGTAGGCTGGTGCATTTGCATAATACTCCTCATTAATTCAGTTAAATCTTGAGGCTTGCTAGTATAGGATGCATAATGTGTTTTCCAATTTAACAAGTCAGTTGTAGAAAATGGTACGTAAATCAGGCTGGTAGGTCCTAAAGCCATCTGTCCCTGATCGTCCCTGATAGGCAGGCCAGGTACCTGACGTAGGGGCATTACTTTTTTACTGGCACCGCCAATACTTCTTAAATCATATGTTTTCAGAGAAAATCTTTTTATAGCTGCAGGAGATTCTATGCTTGTGGATGATTCTGCACTTTCAGTTTCGTCAGTAGTTGTTTGTCTCCCCGAAGTGCTAGGACTTTGCTTAGGGCTTTCAATCGGGGAAGTCTGCCCTTCCCCCAACTGCAGAGGCGGCACATTTATATTAACTTCAGGTCTAGGCAGTGCTAATGTAACAGAATGCCACAGTGATCGTGTTAGAATATCTGGGGACTCTGGGGCAGAATATATAGGCAATCCCCCCTTCCCGGGTTTGTTCAGCTTTCTCTAATCCTTTTGCTAGCATAATTCTTCTTAACTCATAATACTGCCTTATCCAGGGTGGCTGCTTCTCACAAATATTTAACCAAGAGTCTATGTAAGGAAACTGATCTGGATAACGTTCTCACACTCTTATGCACAAAAGAAATAATTCTCACATTGAAAGTGCCCTCACGGGGCCATGCATTGTTTATTAACGGCCACTCTTTCACACAGCACAGCCATTCTATTAGGAGACATTGTAATACCATAATCCCCAGTAAACCCTTTATTAAAGTTCTTGATCATGATTTGTAACGGAGTTTGCGTGGACTCCATCCCACCCATTTTTACGTGTAATGTGGTGCGTCTATACTACGTAATCACGTACAACAAATTATTACTTCAAACAGTAGGAGAGGGAGGTCGAACTGTGGGGTAAGGGGTCCTCACAGCTATGGAGACAGATAGGGACACAAACACCAATCACTTCCTCCATTTCGCGACCTAGACGCGGTTGCCCAGCTAGGAACTACGCTAGTCCGGAGTCCACTCTCGCTCGGCCTTTTCAAGACCTCTCACTCACACATCTCACACACACAAACAATTGCACTTCCCAAAAGCCCAATCCTGACTATCTAGGCGTACCAAAATTTACCATTACCGTTAATCATGATTTTTTACCAGAAGGAGTCAGTGGTTTCCTCTTGCGCTCTTAATAGCCCTTGCAAGAGTACTCAGACCGCTCCGGACGTGATCAGTGTCCTTTTAACATTTTTCCCATTACCATATGGTTCCAGGTTCCAGTACTGTCTGACTTAATACAAAAAAACTCTATACTCACCCTTATCCGGTACCTGTCCCCAAGCCAGCGCATGGGTTGAAGCCTGGACTCCCCTCCTCGGGTTTGAAGGTGTTGGCCTAGCCGGACCCAACGCCCGCCGAGGCTAGAACCCTCTCCGATGCAATGGACCAGTTGGCGCCTGAGAATTCACATGTCGGTCAGACGCGGTCCCAACCAGGCCAAACCTTGAGGCGAATTTCGTGGTACATCAGTTTGACCACTCTCTACCACTACACCTTCCCGGCCAACGCACCAAGAATATGCAGCAGCGGAGCGCCACCAAAACCAATGACACCAGGAGTCTTTATCCAGGTTCAAGCCAGTTTATTGTGCACAAGGCAGTCTAAAAGTGACAGAGCCCTGCTTTAGCGGAAACATGTTAATTTTATACAGCTTAAACATTTTGATAGCATGAGACCAATAGAATATTTTCATGTAATTTCTACAAACTTTCTATTGGTCTGACATTTCCCTGAATTTGACCAATCAGGATCTATGCCCCTTGCTCTGCTTTCTCCAGCTAGCTGAACAATGGTTTGGTTCAAACCTGGTTACTTTTCTTCAGCAAGGTCATATCTAGCTCCTAAAAGGTGTAAGTAACAATTCTGGAGTAACGATTTAACATACAGGCATTGTATTCACTTTGTGCAAACTTTGCAATAGCAGCATTTCATTCTAAAGCAGCATTTAATTCTGTCTTTTAATTTTATGTCTCAGCACTACTGAAATCCAGGCTTGATTCTTAGGCCTGTCATTTTTCAGGTCCAGGCTTATGGCCTAGTCTATAGGTCTTGGCTACCACACTATGAAGTGCTTAAAAAAAAAACCCCACGTTAAAAACCACAGAAACCTTCCCGGTATAACCCTGAAAGACAAAAACAGTCTCAAAAAAACACTGCTCACTAAAGCTTGGGAGAGAAAAAAAACAAACAAACCACACACGCTACTCACACCGAAAACCAAGCAGGCCCTGTGACAGGCTTACCACATGGTGCTAGGCCATGTGCCGATGCCTCTCTGCGCTCCCCCCCCCCAATAGTGGTACTTGCTGCCCCAGAGAGGACATGCCAGCACAGCTGCTGCTGCCTCTGACAGAGCCCTGATTGTTACGCAGAAGCTACCTTTAAACTGCCCAGTCTGGCGCAGCAAATACCACTGCTGCGGCTTATCGACGGTTCCTCCTCACAGAAGAGATCAAGAGCCATCTGAGCTTGGGGGGGGGGGGGGAGAGACTGAACACCACTGCAATCCCCTCTGTTCTGACAAGGGGTTGGGGGGGGGGAGAGTGGGACAAGCCAGTAGAGAGGAAGGAGGAGAAAAAACATGGAGTCCCCCCTTCAGTCTCTGCTTATGCTTGAGACCGGAGCTAAGCAAACCCCTTTTTAAAAACAGAAATAAGCTTAAACCCAAAAGCAAAGAAAACACAGAAGCCAAAAACCATACAAAACACACCTCTAATTAAGCTAGCTGCTCCTTATGTGGTGTTCCAGTGAGTCCAGCACCTAGGCTCACTACCACCTCCTGCTGCTTGGAGACTGAGCACACTGGGAGCTGATGGGGAGGTGCCACTGGTGTTTGTCCAAGTGACATCAGACTTCTGACAGGGAGGAGTGGTCTAGTGGTGAGGACAAGGTACTTCAGGCTGGAGGTTCAAGTCCCACCTGGGGACAGCAATCTCAGGCCGGAGGGACTAGGATTTCTAGTCCTATAGGCACTCCTTGTGGTCTTGGGCAAGCCACTTAACCCTCCATTGCCCATGTTCCCTGTATGTGTCTCATATCCCCTTGTGTTAAATATATCCAATTGACCGCTTTGACACGGTGAAAAGCAGGATATAAATACAGCTAAATAAATAAATGCTCAGTCTCCAAGCTGTGGGAGGAGGTGCACTACCCAGTGATGTGGGACGATAAGGAAGCTAGAATTCTCTCTCTCTCTCTCATCTGCTGACAGGGAGACACAATCCACTTGTCTAGTAGGATAAGCTGGAAGTCTAAGTTTGTTCCGTTTTCTATTGCTACCTCACATAAGAACATAAGAACATAAGAAATGCCATACTGGGTCAGACCGAGGTCCATCAAGCCCAGTATCCTGTTTCCAACAGTGGCCAATCTAGGTCATACGTACCTAGCAGTTTCCCCAAAAGACACAGGTTCTGCAGTGCTTGTACTAGGCCAAGCATTGATATCCTGGGTCCCTTTTTAATAGTGGTTTATGGACCTTTCCTCCAGGAACTTGTCCAAACCTTTTTTAAACCCAGCTATACTAACAGCCCTTACTACATCCTCCGGTAACAGATTCCAGAGTTTGATTACACGTTGAGAGAAGAAATATTTTCTCCTATTTGTCTTAAATAGTTTACCCTGTAGCTTCATTACATGCCCCCTAGTCCTTCTATATTCTGATAGCGTAAACAATTTATCCACGTTTATCCGTTCCACTCCATTCATTAATTTATACACCTCTATCATATCTCCCCTCAGCCGCCTCTTTTCTAGGTTAAAGAGCCCTAACCTTTTTAGCCTCTCTTCATAGGAGTAGCCTTCCATCCCCTTCACCAATTTGGTGGCTCTTCTCTGTACTTTTTCTAATAACTCTATGTCCTTTTTAAGATACGGTGACCAGAATTGCACACAATATTCAAGGTGCGGTCGTACCATGGAGCGATACAGAGGCATTATAATATCCTTTGTTTTATTCTCCATCCCTTTCTTTATGATACCTAGCATTCTATTTGCTTTCTTGGCCGCCGCTGCACACTGGGCGGAGGGTTTTAACATGTTATCCACGATGACTCCTAAATCTTTTTCCTGGGTGGTGGTTTCTAATGTGGAGTCTTGCATCTTGTAACTATAGTGTGGGTTGTTCTTTCCTAGGTGCATAACTTTGCACTTGTCCACATTAAATTTCATCTGCCATTTGGATGCCCAGTCTTCCAATTTATCCAGATCCTCCTGCAGTTTTCCACAATCCTCTTGGGTTTTAACAACTTTAAACAGTTTTGTGTCATCTGCAAATTTGATTACCTCACTAGTTATTCCCTTTTCCAGGTCATTTATGAATATGTCAAAAAGTAGCGGACCCAGTACAGATCCCTGGGGTACTCCACTATTCACCTTTTTCCATTGGGAATATTGGCCATTTAGCCCTACCCTCTGCTTTCTATCTTTTAACCAGTTCCCGATCCACAATAGTACACTGCCTCCTATCCCATGACTTTTTAGCTTCGCCAAAAGTCTCTGATGGGGGACCTTGTCAAAAGCTTTCTGAAAGTCCAGATACACTATATCAACCGACTCACCTTTGTCTACCTGTTTATGCACACCTTCAAAAAAACAGATCAGATTAGTAAGACAAGATCTTCCTTGTCTAAAGCCATGTTGGCTGTCTCCCATTAGGCCATGACTATCTACATGCTGTGTAATTTTGTTCTTTATGATGGCTTCTACCATTTTCCCTGGTACTGACGTCAGGCTCACCGGTCTGTAATTTCCCAGGTCACCCCTGGAACCCTTTTTAAAAATTGGTGTTACGTTGGCGACCCTCCAATCTTCAGGTATTACAGATGATTTTAATGAAAGTTCACAGATTACCAATAACAGGTCTGCAATCTCATATTTCAGTTCTTTCAACACTCTGGGATGTATACCATCCGGTCCAGGTGATTTGCTACTATTCAGTTTATCAAATAGTTGTAATATATCTTCCCGGTGTAGCGATATTTCTCTCAATTCCTCTGCAGTATCACCTTTAAATACCACTTCAGTCTTGGGTAACACCCCTACATCTTCCTCAGTAAAGACCGAAGCAAAGAATTCATTCAGTCTCTCCGCTATAGCCTTGTCTCCTCTTACTGCTGCCCCTTTTACCCCTCTATCATCTAATGGTCCAATTGACTCTCTCACAGGCCTTTTGCTACGAATGTACTTGAAAAAGTCTTTATTTCGTGTTTTTGCTTCCGTAGCAAGTTTCTTCTCAAATTCCCGCTTTGCCTGCCTTATCAATGCTTTGCATTTAACTTGCCAGTGCTTGTGCTGTTTCCAGTTTTCATCATTTGGCTCTTTTTTCCATTTTCTGAAGGTTGCTCTTTTGGCAGCACAGCCTCTCTGACCTCACCTTTAAACCATGCTGGCAGTTTTTTGGACTTTCTTCCACTTTTCTTAATGCGTGGAATACAGCTGGTCTGGGCTTCGAGGATAGTATTTTTAAATAACACCCAAGCTTGCTGTAAGTCTTTAACCTTTGGAACCGCTCCTTTTAGTTTTTTCCGAACTATATTCCTCATTCTATCATAGTCACCCTTTTGAAAGTTAAAAGGTAGTACTGTGGATTCCTTTACTATCTGTCCTCCACTGATTAAATCAAACATGATCATACTATGATCACTATTGCCAAGTGGTCCCAACACCCTTATTTCTTGCACCAGATCTGGCGTTCCACTAAGGACTAGGTCCAGTATGGCTTCCCCTCTGGTCGGTTCATGAACCAGCTGCTCCAAGAAGCAGTCATTTATTTCATCTAGAAACTTTATCTCTTTAGCTTGTCCTGCTGTGACACTGTCCCAGTCGATACCGGGGTAATTGAAATCACCCATTATTACTACTCTGTTGTGGCTTTTGTTAGCTTCCTTGATTTCTTTGAGCATTTCATCATCCATTTGTTCATTCTGGCCAGGTGGTCGATAGTATACTCCCACTGCCATCACCTTCCCCTTCATAAATGGAATTTCAATCCATAGAGATTCTACAGCATATTTTGTTCCCTGCAAAACTTTAATCCTTTCTGACTCAATGCCCTCTCTAACATAGAGCGCAACCCCTCCACCAATTTGTTCAGCTCTATCATTACGATATAGTTTGTATCCAGGTATCACAGTGTCCCACTGGTTATCCTCCTTCCACCATGTCTCTGAGAGTGCAATCATATCTAACCTCTCATTTAATGCTATATATTCTAATTCTCCCATCTTATTGTTTAGACTTCTAGCATTGGCATACAAGCATTTTAGAGACTGTATTTTATTAATATTAATCTGGCTATTGGTAGGCATGGGTAATTGGGAATCTTTATGCTCTGTCTGCTCCTTACTCAAGGGCATTTGGGCTACTATACTCCCTTTTGGAACCTCACTGCTTTTGGTAGTATCCTTCAAGGATACCTTTGTCCGAACCGTGCGCTCCTGGGTGACTGTCGGCTTTCCCCTATTTTCTAGTTTAAAAGCTTCTCTATCTCTTTTTTAAAGGTTAATGCCAGCAGTCTGGTCCCATCCTGATTAAGGTGAAGCCCATCCCTTCGGAAGAGCCCCCCCTTTCCCCAGAATGTTCCCCAGTTCCTAACAAATCCAAAACCCTCATCCTTGCACCATTGTCTCATCCACGCATTGAGACTCCGGAGCTCTGCCTGTCTTTTGGGTCCTGCACGTGGAACAGGAAGCATTTCGGAGAACGCTATCCTGGAAGTTCTGGATTTCAACTTCCTACCTAAAAGCTTAAATTTAGCCTCCAGAACTTCCCTACCACATTTTCCTATGTCATTGGTACCAACATGTACCAAGACAGCAGACTCCCCCCCAGCACTATCTATGATCCTATCTAGGCGGTGCGTGAGATCTGCTACCTTCGCACCAGGCAGGCATGTTACCAGGCGATCCTCACGTCCACCAGCCACCCAGCTATCTACATTCCTAATGATTGAATCACCAACTATAACAGCTGTCCTGACCCTCCCCTCATGGGGACATGGCCCTGGAGAAACGTCCTCGGTGCGAGAGGGTTTTACATCACCTGGAGGACAGGTCCTAGTTACAGGATCACTTCCTGCCACACCAGGGTGATGCTCTCCTGTCACGTGACCTCTCTCCTCCATGGCAACAGGGATGCTGCCAGACTGGAGGTGGGACTTCAGGACTATATCCCTGTAGGTCTCGTCCATGTACTTCTCTGTCTTTCTTATGTCTTCCAGGTCTGCTACTCTAGCCTCTAGAGAACGGACTCGTTCCCTGAGAGCAAAGAGCTCCCTGCACTTAGTGCATATGTAGGACCTCTCACCAACTGGGAGATAATCATACATGTGACACTCGATGCAAAAGACTGGAGAACCCCCATCTCGTTGCTGGACCTCTGACTGCATCTTAGTTTAAAGCTTGTGTTTAGGTCTTTTAAATCGGTATATAATAAGGATTGGTGTAGATGCTTATACTAATAAAAGTGTATCTAATACCCCTAATACACCCTGTGTACCTGAAGCTAATTAATCACAGGTCCTCTGTGTATGACTGATTTGGATTAAGAGCTGCACCTGAGAGCAGCCCCTTTCCTCTAAGATGTCCAAGTACCTATAAAACTACAATTTCCCCAGGGGTGGGTGGGTGGGTGCTGGGGAGGGAGGGGGGGAGATAAGTCCTATTAAAGAGGGCAGTTACAAGGTACCCTGTCCTGAACCCTCAGCAGGGGGATGGGGGTACCACACAAAGCCCAGTTGAGAGAGGCAAGGTAAGTACAGCTGAGAAGGCTGAACTTGCACACCACTAAGACAAACACTAAATAATTAAACAAACAACAGTTAGACAAACAGTAAATAATTAAATAAACAGCTAGAACTCACAGTAAGATGTCCCAGGAGGCAAAAATCCACTCACTAGCAGAGCTCTGTAAAAGTTCAGCCTTTCTCTGATCAGAGAAAAGCAAACTAAAACAGCCTATGCACACGTGGAGAAAACAGGAACAAGGTTACAGGATACCTCAGGGGGAGGGGGTCAGGGGGAGGAGTCACTCAGGCAGGCAAGGACAGGAAAAGCTTAACAAACAGCAGGCTCTGGGGAGAGAGATTAATTCAAAATGGCTACCACACACACAGGGGGAGGAGTCACTCAGGCAGGCAAGGACAGGAAAAGCTTAACAAACAGCAGGCTCTGGGGAGAGAGATTAATTCAAAATGGCTACCACACAAGGCCCAGTTAATTGAGAGAGGCAAGGTAAGTACAGCTGAGAAGGCTGAAACTTGCACACCACTAAGACAAACACTAAATAATTAAACAAACAACAGTTAGACAAACAGTAAATAATTAATATAAACAGCTAGAACTCACAGTAAGATGTCCCAGGAGGCAAAAATCCACTCACTAGCAGAGCTCTGTAAAAGTTCAGCCTTTCTCTGATCAGAGAAAAGCAAACTCAATGTAGAGAATTCAGCCACACCAATGACTTCAGTAAGATCTGCTTATGGTCCTTATCCACAGGAGCCAATAAGCACAAGCAGTGGAAAAAGTCTAGAAATATAGTAACACTGTATATGTCAGAAAGGATACATCTCAGATACCTATAGGATCTCTCCTCTTAGCCAGGATACAGCACTTTAGTTGCTCTTGGTACGCCACCATTTTGGATAGCTAAGCATACAAGATCCCCACTTAAAGCTGGAAATTTTATGAGGGAATTATGTAAAAAAGATTTCTAGAACCATTTAAATAGTCAACAATACTAAACACAGAATTCTAACTGAAAACTGAGATTCTTTTTGAAAGGAGGAAGAAAGGAAGTTAAAAACCTCACGTGCTCTATAGGCAACCTACCAAAGGTAGAATCTGCATGGTTATCCTCTTCATTCAAGGAGCCAAAGTCTACAATGGTGGTTGGAGCATCATAGGAATACATTTCCTCTGACTGACACATCACCACCACCCTCGTTCCACACAATCTTTGTCATGCACCAAACTCTGAAGAAAGTCTTAGTTCTAAAAAAGAATGAACATAAAAATCATGATGAAAATGGGATCAGCTCCAAGTAAAAAATCAGAACAAGTAAAATAAAGCAGACTACGGAAGAGAGTGTGTTGAATTAATCATAGAAGTTAATCATAAGGGCAGTCTTTTGAAGGCAAAAAGAAAAACCATTACATTCTGTTGGTTTGCTGAAATAGGGTCCAATCAAGATATTTTCCAAAGGATCGAATGACTAATGGAAATACAATTTTAAGACAGCAGACATTTCAGATACCTCATTTTAACAAGTTTTCTGGACATTTGGAAACCCTGAAGTACAACTGCTTCTCCAGCAGGTGCACGCTCTAATACTTAACGTGAGCCTGCTATATTTCGTATTCATAGTAACCCATCATGGGATAAATTGGTTTATTTATTATTTACATTCTCTTATATACCGCGCTATTCTGCATCAGTGCGGTTTACATTGAACAAACTGAAATTACATTGAACAGGGTATTATAACTTGGAGATAACTATTTTACAGGGAACATGGGCTATGGAGGGTTAAGTGGCTTGCCCAAGACCACAAGGAGCACCTGTGGGACTAAACTCCAGTCCTTCCGGCCCAAGGTTGCTGTCCTCTAGTGGGATTTGAACCCCCGACCTTCCGGCCTGAAGTACCTTGCCCCAAGCACAAGGCCACTCCTAGGATGATCTTGGTTTGTGAATGAAATAGATTGGATGTTTGTTCCATTTTGATATAACTAGAGGGATGGGAAGAAAATTTGGAGAACTTTAAATATGACTAACATTGTGTTGGACTATATGGCGACATTTATATCTTCCTTGAATCCTATCAAGCCCAATGCAAATGCATAGGTTATGTCCTACCAGTAGCACGGAAAAAAAAAACAGTTGACTAGAACCTCTCCAGTGATATCACTGTACCAAGATGCAACAAATCTCACTATACTATTTTCAAAACTAAAAAAGGAAGGAAAAAAAAGCCGTAGCCCTAACCTTGTTAGCCTCTCTTCATAGTGGTATCCTTCCATCCTTTACCATTTTGGTGGCTCTTCTCTACCTTTTCTAATAACGCTATATCTAAGATTCAGTGACCAGAATTGCACACAATATTCAAGGTGCGGTCGCACCATGGAACGCTAGAGAGGCATAATATCCTTTGTTTTATTTTCCATTCCTTTCCTTATGATACCTAGCATTCTATTTGCTCTCTTGGCAGCTGCTGCACACTGGGTGAAGAGTTTTAACATGTTATTCACGATGACGCCTGAATCTTTTTTCCTGGGTGGTGGTTCCTAATGTGGAACCTTGCATCATGTAACCATAGTTTGGGTTCTTTCCTAGGTGCATAACTTTGCACTTGTCCATATTAAATTTTATCTGCCATTTGGATGACCAGTCTTCCAATTTATCAAGATCCCCTTGCAATTTTCCACAATCCTCATGTGTTTTAACAACTTTAAATAGTTTTGTGTCATCTGCAATTTTATACCTCTCATTATTCCCTTTTCCAGGTCATTTATGAATGTGTCAAAAAGCAGCAGACCTAGCACAGATCCCTGGGGTACTGCACTATTCACCTTTTTCCATTGGGTAAATTGGCCATTTAGCTCTGCCCTCTGCTTTCTATCTTTTAACCAGTTCCTGATCCACAATAGTACACAGCCTCCTATCTCATGACTTTTTAGTTTTGCCAACGGCCTCCGATGAGGGACCTTGCCAAAGGCCTCCGATGAGGGACCTTGCCAAAGGCCTCCTGAAAGTCCAGATACACTATAATCTACCATTTCACCTTTGTATACTTGTTTATTCACACCTACTAAAACAGATTATTAAGTCAAGATCTTCCTTGTCTAAAGCTACATTGGCTGTCTCCCATCAAGCCATGACTATCTATATGTTGGAGTAAGTTTGTTCTTTATGATGGTTTCTACTATTTTTCCTGGTACTGATGTCATGTTCACTGGTCTGTAGTTTCCTGGATCACCCCTGAAACCCTCTTTAAAAATTGGCATTGCATTGGCGATCCTCCAATCTTCCGGTATTACAGATGATTTTAATGACAGTTCACAGATTGCAGACCTGCTAATAGTAGTCTTATTAACTTTGAAGGCCTACTTTAAATTTTTAATTCACATTCTGCAGCTGGGTTAATTTATGCATATTTCAGGAAAATTGTACCCGTCTTATTCAATATGTTCTAATAGTGATTTTCCTTCTGCTATGGTCATGTATTATATACCATTTGATAGGAATATTTAGTCAGAAGTTTGGATCCTGAGAGTTTTGGGCTTGGCCTGGAAAGGGTTAAAAGCTGGCTGCTACAAAGTACCTGTCCTATGGTTAAGGTAATCTGTGGCCAGTCTCCAGAGGAGTCCCACAGCCCTTGCTTGGATAGAGGGAGTCTTGGGGGTCTAAATTTAAACAGAAAGCTCTCTGCTGTGTTTTAAATTTAAATTGTAAACTCTTTGCTACTACTAGGCCCTGACGGATTTAACAAATACACTGGGTTCACAGATTAGTCATCTTTAATCTAAAGAATTCCTTTTTCTCCAAGATTTAGAAAAATTCCCCAGATGTAAATACGCAGTGTCCATCTGAATATCGGGCACTTGCAGCACTTGGTTGACATACTTGAAGTCCAGAATGGGACCGACACCCCCTTCTCTCTTTGGTACCACAAAGTAAATAGAGTATCGACCAGATCCACACTGGTATGCTGGCATGGAGACCACTGCCTCTAGCTGCAATAACCTGTGGGGGTGAGCTGAACCACCTCTGCCTTCACCAGCACACAGCAAGGGGAGTGGAGAAAGGCTTCGTGCAGGGGCTAGGTGAACGAGGGCATGCTCTTTGTGGTTTATCTCCAGAATCCAGTGGTTGGTTGTAATTAAAGCCCAGGCTGGATAAAAACATCGTAGCCAACCTATTGCTAACTCTACTGGGGCCCCACTGGCTTCATTGGGGCTTCTTAATCTGTCCTGGGGAGGCAGGGAACCCCATGTCCTGCCCCCAGGCTCCACAAAAGGATTGTCTTCATCCCCCATAGCAGCTCCTCAGGTAGGACCCAAAAAAAAAAAATCACCCCTCTGAATCTCTGCATGTCCTAAGCCCGCCTCTTCTGGGCAACCTCCTGCTTCGGACCCTTTTTATCCTCTGGGAGGCACCCCCCTCCCCTCCTTTGAATCTCCCAAGTCCTTCACAATTTTCTCCAGCGCTTCTCCAAAGAGTAGCTTGGAGGAAGCATCCGCTGACCAGTTTCAGAGCCAGAGAAATCGACAAGCCACCACCAATGCCATAGTCAGAGACCACCGACTAGATCATAGAACAGGGGTCTCAAACACGCGGCCCGCGGGCCGCATGCGGCCCGCAAGAGCATCTTGTGCGGCCCGCGAAGCACCGGCGAGTAAAAAAAAAAAAAATTCCAAACTTGCCGCCGCCGCCGCAGTATTAAGCGTCCCGTGGGCCCCGCTGTCTGGCAGAGTCCTCTCCTCCCTGCAGTATCAGCTGCAAAAGCGGCGGCTTTCAGAGCCGCGAAGAGAGAGAGTTTCTCTCGCGCGGTTTCTGAAGAGCAGCGAGAGAGTCTTCAGAATCGCGCGAGAGAAACTCTCACTCCTCGCGGCTCTGAAAGCCGCCGCTTTTGAAGCTGATGCTGCAGGGAGGAGAGTACTCTGCCAGGCAGAGGGGCCCGCGGGACGCTTAATACTGCGGCAGCAGTTCTGTGTCCTGACCTCAAAGCTGTATATGCCACTCTTCATAAAATCTGCTCACACAACTCATGAAGTCTCTAGGCACTTTTTTTTAAAACTGAGAAACATTTTATTTTTTTTATTTAACTGTTAAATTTTTTTAAAATCTACCTTGGCTGATGGTGGGAGGGGGGTTAGGACTGGTAATGGGCTATGGGGGGGGGCTAGGACTGGTAATGGGCTATGGTGGGGTTAGGAATGTTAATGGGATATGGGGGGGGGGCTAGGACTGGTAATGGCCTATGAGGGGGGTAACTGAAAATGGGGTGATGGGGTTAACACTGAAAATGGGGTGATTGGGGGGGGGGGGTTAGGACTGGTAATGGCCTATGAGGGGGTAACTGAAAATGGGGTGATGGGGGTAACACTGAAAATGAGGTGATGGGGGGGGCTTAGGACTGGTAATGGGCTATGAGGGGTAAGACTGGTAATGGGCTATGGGGGGTTAGGACTGGTAATGGGCTATGGGGGGGCTAGGACTGATAATGGGCTGGGGGGTCTGCTAGGACTGGAAATGGGCTGAGTGGAAGGGGGTCTTGAACTGCAAATGGCTGATGGGGAGGGGGGCTTGGAATGGAAATGGGCTGTGAGGGGAGGGAGCTAGCACTGGAAATGGGCTGATGGGGGGGAGCTATGATTGGAAATGGGCTGATGGGGGGCTAGGACTGAAAATGGGCTGATGCAGTGACTAGAAGGGAGGGGGTGCTGTGTGGGACTGGAACTAGAAGGGAGCTGATGTTGGGGGAGGATTAGAATGGGATGGAGCTGGGAGAGTGAAATGGAGAGGGGAAAATATTTTGTGTGGGAGGGAAGACAAATCTACAATTGGCCAGGTAAGTGGGGATTGAGGATGGAGGGGTAAAATTTGAGTGGATGAAAATAGGAATGAGGAAAGAGCAAAAGGAGAAAGATTAATATGTTAAAGCAGATGTAGAGGGAGAATGGAAAAAGCTAGGAGAAGAAAGGACAAATGGACAGCAGACGATGGAGAGTTAGCAGAAGGCACGAAGAAACCAGAAGAAAGTGGCTGGAACTGAAAAAAAAAATGCACAAAAGTTAGAAAAATATCTTTATTTTGAATTTATTAACTGGAATATGTCAGTTCTGGGAAATGTGCATCAATAACGTCTGCGCTTTGTTTAGTACAAGAGGAAATTAATTTATAGTTTTATTTCTACAGTGTTGTTTGTACATTCCAAGTTTGGCTTTTGGGGGTCCCAGTTTAATTGTCTTGTTTCTAAATTTTGATTCCTTGTGTAACTGGGCTGAGGTATTCTGTTTATGTAATTCCTATTTGACATTGCTACTTGTTCTCTGTCCCCAGTAGGTCATGTATTGTTATTCTCTGAAATGTATTGATTTAATATTTGCAGTGTTGCCATTTGATAGGTAGGGTATGGTGCTTTGTGAGTCCTGGTAGTGCTGTTAGGATATGGCGGGTTTGCTATGGGTTCTAAATGGGCAGTGTTTGTTTGTAGTAGTTCCTAATGTGCCTGGCGGTTGGCACTGGATTATAGTAATGTAGAAACTTTTAGTCTTTCTTTATTCATGCACTCATTAAGAGGCATGTTTACTAAAAGTTAGGGTATGGTAACATTATGCAAATATTTATGCAAATGAGGTCCCTTATGCAAATGAGGTCCCACGTCTCATGCGGCCCCCGGGTTATTTTACAAGTCCTCATTTGGCCCTCAAAGCAATTTGAGTTTGAGACCCCTGTCATAGAAGGTGTCTGCCAGATAAGCCAAAAGCAAACTCCAGCTTACTGCTTTCCAGACCTGGAGCTCTCATCTCTGGTGACTCGAGTCCCTGGATCCAATAGATGTACGCTCTGGATACATAGGACCCACAGATTGCTGTCTGCAGAGCTAGAGCAAAGGACTCGTAGGCCTGCTTAAGAAGCACCTCGAGTCTATGATCCTGCAGGTCCTTTAAATGCCATACCTGCTTTAACAGGTATGGTAGTCTCTTTGGTTACTGCCACAACTAATGCAGTAGTACACCTTGGGCAGCCTTAGGAGGTCCGTTTCCTCCTGCAGAATGGGATATAAGCATCCCATTGCATGATCCCCCCCCCCTTTTACAGTTGCCTCTGGGAATTTGCACTGCCTCAGCTTTTTGACAACACTGCACTGGGAAGCATACCTGTGCTCCCCTTCAGCCCTGCAGTAGGGGGTCCTCCAGCAGGTCCTCCCCTGCACCCTGTGGAGTAACAAATTTCAGGGCTGCAAGAGTCTGGCCTATGAGAGCTGCTAGCTCCTCCCTATGAAAGGCTCTGAACAAGTTGAGATCATCCCCTATGGAAATCTCTCCCTCTTCCATCTCCTAAGACACAGGCTCCCCCCTGAGGCTTGAGGGCCCTTTTCCCAAGTCCTGAGAACCCAGGACTCTGCTTTCCCTGAGCAAGCCCCCCCCCCGCCCCCCCCCCCCCCCAGAGATCCTCCCCTGATAGAGACTGATCTCTGGGAATGGGCTGCCATGCAGGGAGATCCCTCTGCCTGAACTGTTTTTTTTTTTTTTCAGGCAAAAAGCCCTAGGGAGAGCTAAATTGAATTGTGCCAAAAAATAAAAGACTCTGCACTAACTTGGCTTCAAGAAGGGGAACAGGTTGTGCCAGAGCACTGTCAAGCTTAAGTTTGCCACGCTTGCCTTTGGTTTCCTGGGAAATGGCTGCCGGCACCAAAATGGCTCTCAAGCTAAACTGCCTGCAGGCTCCACTCCTTCCCACACGCATGCCCTGGACTCTCCAGTGCTCCCTTCCAGTACTGTAGTCTCTAACTGCATCTCTGATGTCCTGCCCCACCTGCAACAATCTCTGCAAATCCCCACATGGGAAGCAAGCTGCGAACACCGCAGCAACAAGCGCATGACAATGGCCACATGCACCAAACACCACATGCTGCTTCTTGAAAGGCCTGCCTGATCACAGCACCCAAACACTGTTCTTGCCAGCCCATTCCCCACATAAAAGGAGAGACCAGCACTTCCACCCCAGAACCCAGGTACTGCTGCAGCTGGGGGGGAGGGGAGGAAATCAAATCAGTTACCAGCTCCCTGTCGCTAGCATGGTCTGGAGCTCCGCACTGAGTGGGGAAGGGACCTGGGGCTTCCATGTTTTCACCCCAGACGCTGAATTTAGTGGAATGCCAGGAAGGAAAGATGGAATTTTCCTCTTTGAAAACAGGATCGTTAAAGACTTTAAGCATTAACCGAACGGAGATTCCTTTCTAAACATAAAGGCGAATTTCAATATGGATGTTCTATGTCCCCACGTTATGCCAATAAAAGAAAAGTTTATATATCCCATTACAAAAGGTTTAAGGATCCTGTTAATTTTCCTTTTTAGTTATCACAATGTTTATAGATGCATATAAAACGTTTTTTAGACGCGGGCAATACTAAGTTTAATAGCAGCTTCTATATAATACCCTCTCTGGGAATACATCGTCTTATATTGTATTAGTGAGAGACTTTGTATTTAGCAAGAATCAAAATAGCTTAGTAAAGAAAAGAAAAAAAAAACCACAACAATCCCTCCTGGGGATAGATCCTTCTATACTAGTTAATGGAACACCTTGTACCAGCAAGGATCGGACAATAAAATAAAAAATTTTAAGTAATAATCAGATAAGGAAAGTGTCACAATCATTCATATGCCATTATAGTTAGTGCGTGGGGTAGAAGTTGCCCTCCGGGTATGAAACTACATTAAATAGGTAGCAGTATGACTGGCTATTATGGTTCAGAAATACGGGGTTAGAAGTTGCGCTATAGACCTGCACGGTGACCAATCTTTAGTTCTGATAAATATTACTAGAAGGTATAATTCGGCATGGTAGTGACTCTAAAACACAAGTAAGGACAGAATTTATATTATGCAAATGCGGGGTTTAAAAACTGCCCTCCGTGTATGTAACCGCAGAACACAGGCAGCAGCATGGCCATTCATCCTGGAGATGAATGCATGGCTGCATGGATGGTGTCAGAGTATTTTGGTTTCCTAGACCATGGGATGCTGTTCCAAAGGTTGCAGAGCAGAGATGGCATCCATCTGTCCAAGAAAGGTCAACACAATACCAAAGATAACAGCGCAGGCTATGAAAAAGGGTACTGTTGAAAGGAAAAAAAAAAAAAAGAAGAAGAAAACAGAAGTGTGGCATAAAGGGAAATCTGAAAAATGAATCCTAGTACCTCAATGGTTGGTCAGGGAAAGCCAAGCAGGGCTTCCCCAGTTGCCTACCTAAGCCTAGGAGGCCCTGTTGCCAAAAGACAACAGATTGCTTTATCAAGCAGCACAGACAGCCAAGTACAGTTCAACACGAGCAAATGGGCAGAGTTTAGAACAATTTCAGAAGAGCAGCTTAGAGAACAGCCAAAGGGAAGGAGGGCTCAGGCCCAGTGTATCACTCTCCAGACCACAAAAAAAACAAAACACAACACAGTAGGAACCCTTGGGTAGCAGCCCTGGATACAGGACAAGCTGTGAGCTCCAGGAGACAAGGGATACCTGAACACCAAGCAATGTCAGACCTAGAGGTATCAGTCACACAGAGCAAAAGACTATGGTCTGGGCCAGGAGAAAGGTCTATCTACACTACTGCACCAGTCCAAACACCTTGTCATGTAGCAGCAGAGCGCAGATAAACCAATAATACCAGGAGTCTGTTCAGAAGGTCCAAATCATTTATTTGTGCACAAGTCTCAAGCAAAGTCAATTTCAAAATGGCTGAGCAATGTTCTCTGGCAATACAACAACTTTTATAGACTTTTGCTCCACTCTAGGTATAGAAAAACATTTCATTGGTCCCGGTAACCTCCCGTACCTCCCGTACCCCTTCTATTGGTCCCGGGTACTGATATGATTATCCAATTATGTTCTTTCAGTGGGCTCAGCACCTGCTTACCCCCCTTCTAGTCCCAATTACAATGACCAGTTCATCAACTTGTTACTTTCATACTTCCAAGGCCATTGAGCCAATTTGTGCGTGTAGGGGAGCAGGGCTCTGTAACTTATCTGTCAGCAGTCCTAATTAAATCCCTTGCAGATGTACTTTTCTTATCAGTGACTTTTAAACATATTTTTCTGTATTTTTCCATCTTCCAGTTCTGCTTATCTAAGTTAATTCAACACTCTTGCTATGTTCCAGCTCTACAGGAGCATATTGGGATAGACCCTCGCAACAAGCCAACTTTACTCTGTAGATAACAAACAGTTCCATACACTGTTGGTAACACTCTGTATATAGTTAACCATGTTATCCCTTAATAGATAAACCACCATTGTATTTAGTTTCCCCTATTTCGCCAAGTTATACCTCCTGTTAAATGTAATGACCAGACAGATGTAAACTGTTGGATGTTTTCTGTTTTTAATGTAAACCGCGCTGATGTCTAATAGTGCGGTATATAAGAATTGTTAATAAATAAATAAATAAAATAAATAAAAAATTGGAGGATGTGCAATTCCCATAGGCCTCTCCACTAGCTTCATTTACAGGTCAAGCTAGCTAGGCTCGCTTGCTTATATCAGACGAAGTGGATCACAGGCCTACACCTGCCTACACCTGCCACACCTGCCTACACCTGCCACATTCCCCCCTTTGATTAATCTCACCCTATTACCTAATAAGGTGTGAGAATTAAATCACTTCAAAATAGTTATGCTGTAATCATAGAATTCCGACTACCCGTAGGAGGTCTTGGTTGGTACAAGGCCATAATCTCGTGTTAAGTAGGTCTTCCGCTCTACTGTACTTTCAATAGTACTATGAATAGATCGTATACAACATGGGATTAGACATGGTAATAACAAGATAACAGCAACAAGTATTAATACTAATATAAGGAAAGTTTTAAGTCCTCCCAGCCATGAGAAAAGGTTAGCAAACCAGTTAGGGAATTTCAGTGAGTGCCAAGTCTGTACTGGCACATAAGCATGTCTTTGCATATCCTTAGCAATTTCTTCAACTACTTGACCCTTATCTATTTTTAAACAACAATTGGTTAAATTCAGCTTACCACATACTCCTCCTTCAGCTGCTAACAAATAATCAAGTGCTAAGCGATTCTGATATATAGCAGTGCGCATCTGAGTACTTTGTCTTGCTAAAAGTGTAAGAGCTTGGCTAGTTTCATTGGTTATTATTTCAACTACTGCTTGTAAGCGAATAATACGGTTAATCATATAGACTGGGGTTCGATAACCATACATACCATCATCATTCCAAGTGGCAGGTCCATAGTACTCAATGATTCTCTCTGGTGGCCAATCATCCCCCTTCCACTTCTCCCACTTGCCTACCTGGAGGGGTGATCTCTTCTGTCTCAGTGCTCTTTTGTGTCGGTGGGTAGTGTATACTGGGTATCCTAATTGTTCTCCATGTTCAGTGTTTAAAAGGAAGAAAGAAGGTCTGATGGTCCCTAAGACACATGCTCCTCCCCATTGTGGCGGGAGTCGTGCATACGCTCGTTTCCACAGATCCAATATAGGCCAGGTGGGGCTTGCCAGGCATGGGTTTTGGCAAGATTAGTCCATAAATCAGCAAGTTCAGGAAATCTGGCTAATGGGTTAGGAGGTTCAGGGTGTTTGATTCCTGACCACCATAACGTCTTTTTGGTAGTGGCATTATAGAATTTCTGGCTAAGACAGACCAGCTGTCCTACCTGTTGGGTGAACTGAGGTCCAGTTCTGATATAGCAAAGACGTCCAACAATTGAATGCGCTAACACCCATTCGCTAGTAGTCTTGTGTAATTCAGTCTGATTGTAAGTCAGAGAAGAATTTAATTCTTGGGCTTCCCATGGCCACTGGTCACCCATTTGGGTTCCGCCACAGAAATAACAATCTGAGATTTTAAGACTAGATACTACTGCTCCAGCTAATTCTAAAAATAAATTCTGAGAAGGATGAGGGATTTCAAACTTATTTACATGCATGGCCTCATAGAAGGTATTATGGATATGATATTTAGATGACTTGTGGGCTTGGGTATTCAATCTTATATACACAATGGTTCCCGGATCTACTGCTCCACCAGCTATACGTAAACCAAACTTGTATCCTTGTTTCCATGCATTAGGATTGTGTATCCGTAAGTGTAAGGGGTTACAAGCATCTTTCTGACATTTATCATTTGTTGTTGACTTTGTTAAATTGGCCATTCGTTTATCTATCTATTCGTCAACTATACCATCATTCCATGTAGCATAAAAAACACATTCCCAATTTGGGCAATAGTAATCTGCTTCTGGGGCAGTACTATAGCCTGGTTCTTTTTTACCTGTACACTTTCTCCATCCTATGGCACCTTCTGGACACATATACTTATGGTCATTTCGATACGCTTTTTGCCAGGTACCACAGTTGGAACGACTATTCCTGTTTATGACATTACATGCATCGAAATTCAAAACAGGTCTACTAGTATCTTTAAGTGGTTGTGTAGCAGTTATTATAGGTCCATCTGCATCCTTCCATCGTATTTCCAACGTGTAATAGGATGGATTCTGATGCGGATTATAGCATACTCTAGATTTACCATTTGTGCAAACATTTAGTTCAGTGGTGTTATAAATACACCGAGTCACTTTTCCAGTGCAGGTATAATAAGAATGGTAAATCAAAGTCTGAGTTACTTTTAGTCCAGTTCGAGTAGAAGTAATGCAAGCAGTGCATGGAGGTAAAGCATAAGTTAGTTCAAAACCTCCAAAGCAGGCAACCAGGGCAAAGCAAAGGTAAAGATACATGTTGATTGGAGTTCTTCTGAATCCTCAGCTTGCAGATCTTGACCACGACGTTCTTTTTTTCTTCGTCCCGTTCGCTAATGAAGCAATTCAACGGGTGCTGAGTGTTGATTGAAGATCCTCAAGTTGTCCATCACACATCAACCAACTTAGCAATTTCAGTTGGCTTTTGAAGTATGGTTAATCAATGTAGTATCAAAGTAGTGTGCAAAATCACACGCAGATTGGGTTCGTTGAAACAAAACTGTTGCTGCATGGAAAACAGCAATCCTCTTCGAAAGACTTGGCTACTGCAAGGCACTGTGATAAAGTGTCTAAATTGCTGGTTGCCATCTCAGAGTAACTCGCAAGGGTGCATCAAGATGCTGTTCTGCTGTCCACTGCTCAGGTTCAGGATTAGCGGCGGGCTTGACTCTGCTGTGGTGGATCCAGGCGTCGATCTCCGCTACCTTTACTGCAGTTGGGGTAGACAGGATGACGGTGTATGGTCCCTTCCAATGGGGTTCCAACGGTGTCTTCTTCCAATCTTTGATCCACACCGAGGTACCAGGCTGGTAGGGATGCAGAGGTTCCGTCAAGTTGATAGGCAACTGGTCTTGGATCCACGCATGGAGAGTCTGCAGAACAAAACTAAGAGCTAGGAGTTCTTGCCTGGTTATTTCTGAACCAATTTGGGCTACACTTCCTTTAATTCCCTGCACTATTGGTGGGGGTTTACCATACAGAACTTCAAAAGGGGAAAAACCTGTTGATTTTACAGGAGCTGAACGTATTCTGAGTAAAGCTATTGGGAGCACTTGGGGCTACTTTAGGCATTTGGGTTAGACATTTGGGTTTTTAGGGTACGATTCATTCGCTCAACTTTCCCTGAACTCTGGGGTCTGTATGTAGTGTGGAGCTTCCATTGTATCTGTAAAGCTTTGGCTAACTGTTGAGTGATCTGGGAGACAAATGAGGGTCCATTGTCCGACCCTATTACTGCTGGAATTCCAAACCTAGGGACAATTTCTCTCATCAAGACTTTGGTAACTTCTCGGGCTTTCTCAGTTCTGGTTGGGAAGGCTTCTACCCACCCAGAGAAAGTACAGACTAATACTAATAGGTAATGATATCCATTGGCTCTTGGCATTTCGGTAAAATCAATTTGGAGGTTGTGCATGGGGGTTACACCTCCTGACTGAACTCGGGGTGCCGTTATAAGGCCTTGCTTGGCATTATTTTTGGCACAAGTTAGACATTGACGTGCTACTGAAGCTGATATGGTTGTCAATAGAGTAATGTAAAAATGTGGTCTGAGTGCTTTTTCCATAGCACTTTTCCCATAGTGGGTGGCTTCGTGAAAGGCTTTGACAAAGGATGGTCCTAACAGTTCGGGAATTACTATTCGTCCTGGGGGTTGACTGCCCTCTGCTGGTGGCAGCTCAATCCACCCATCTTTCAGTACTCCATCTTCTTTGTTACAGTAGTAATCTAATTCTTTGGTGGTATATCGTGGTGTCCATAAATTTAGAGGTACTGGAAACAATGCTGCTTGCATTGGCATAGCTTGTGGTGTAATCTGTCCTGTCATAGCTACTTGCCGTGCTGAGGCATCTGCAAACCTATTCCCTCGGGCAACTTCTCCTTTTCCTGCTTGACGTCCTCTGCAATGCATGACAGCTACGAGTTGGGGCCCAAACTGCATCAAGTAACATCAGTATCTCGGGGCCATACTTGACTGATTTTCCTCCGGATGTGATGAGCCCTCGTTCTTTGTAGAGAGCTCCATGGGCATGTAAAGTAGTAAAGGCATATTTGGAATCTGTATATACATTTAACACAAGTTTCGCTCCTAATAACAATGCTCTGGTGAGTGCTATCAATTCGGCTTTCTGGGCTGATGTGCCTGAGGCTAGAGCTGATGACTCAACTACTTCATGTTGAGTAACAACTGCATATCCAGCACAGCGTCGGTCCGCTGAGGATGAGACTGCTCCCATCAACATAATAGATTTGGTCAGGGTTGTCTATGGGCACATCTGTCAGGTCAGGTCGGCTGGAGAATACAGTGTCCATGACTTCGATACAGTCATGTTCTGGGAGTTCTTCACTAATGGGTATCAAGGTGGCTGGATTCAAGGCATGACTCACTTCCAGTTGTAACTGTGGGTTTTTCACATAACATGCTCTGATACTTCAACATTCGGGAATTGGTGAGCCAGTAATTTGCTTTTTGTTCCATGAGGGCAAGGACTGCATGTGGCACAGTGACTCGTATGTTCTGTCCTAATGTGAGCTTGTCTGCTTCACTCACTAATAATGCTGTAGCTGCAACTGCTCTCAGGCAAGGTGGCCATCCTTTGGCCACAGTGTCCAACTGTTTCGATAGGTATGCTACAGGTCGCTCCCAATTTCCCAATTTCTGAGTCAACATGCCTAAGGCATTTCCTTGTGCTTCATGTACAAACAAGTGGAAAGGCTTGTGAACATCTGGTAGTCCAAGTGCTGGTGATGACATTAATTCTTCCTTTAACTTCTTGAAGGCTGTATCCTGCTCAAGTCCCCACTCCAGTGGCGACTTTTCTTCTCCTTTTGTGGCTTCATACAGTGGTTTGGCAATTTGGGCAAAGTTGGGTATCCAAATTCGGCAATATCCTGCCGCTCCCAGAAAGGCTCTGACTTGCTTTCTGGTTTTGGGGTTGGAATTCTGCATACTGCTTCTTTTCTGTCTCTGCCTAATCTTCGGCTTCCTTGGGTTATACGAAAACCCAAGTATTTCACTTCTTTTTGGCATAGTTGTGCTTTTGCTCTGGAAACTTTGTATCCAGCTTCATCTAGTAACGGCAAGAGATCTTTGGTGGCTTGTATACATTCACGTTCTGATACGGCAGCTATATCAGCAGATCGTCCACGTATTGGAGAAGCACTCTCTTCCCCGGGGCCACTGGATAACTTGAAAGGTCTTGATTCAGTGCAGCACTAAAGATGGTAGGCGAATTCTTGAATCCTTGGGGCAATCGTGTCCATGTGAGTTGGCCCCCTCTTCCAGAGATGGGGTCCTGCCATTCAAATGCAAACAATATTTGACTTACAGGGGCTAATCTTATGCAAAAGAATGCATCTTTTAGATCTAGTACAGTGAAATGGGTAGCTTCAGCAGGTATTAGTCCTAGAAGAGTGTAAGGATTGGGTACAACTGGATGTATAGTTTCAACTGCATCATTCACTCTCCTTAGGTCTTGCACTGGGCGGTAATCATCTGTCCCAGGTTTCTTTACTGGCAAAAGTGGAGTGTTCCATGGGGATTGACATACTTTTAGTAGGCCATATTCGAGTAATCTTTGCAAGTGGCGATGAATGCCTTCAATTGCAGCTCTTGGGAGAGGGTACTGTTTGACGTGTACTGGTGTAGCACTAGGCTTAAGGGTTACAATTACTGGAGCTATATGTTTGGCTAGGCCTGGAGGACTGCCTTCTGCCCATACTCCAGGTGGTGTATGAATGTTCTTTAGAGTTTGTTCGAAATAAGTGTCCTCGGACAGAGTCATCAATGTAATACCTCCATTCTTCTTCTCGGGGAACTGTCAGCAACATTATTCCTGCTGGTTTGACTTGGGGATTTACTGTCATTTGCATTTCTCCTTTTTCAGAGAAAGATATTTGTGCTTGAAGTTTGGCTAGCATATCTCGTCCCAGTAGTGGCACTGGACATTCGGGCATGTAAAGGAATTGATGAGTTATTTGCTGTCCTCCTAGACTGCATATACGATTCTGAAGAAAAGATTTTATAGCTTTGGCACCAGTTGCTCCTATGATGGTGACTGCTTTTGTAGAAAATGGGGCTATCTTTCTGTCTACTACTGAATGTTCTGCTCCAGTATCAACCATAAAGTTCATAACTTGGTCTCCTATTTGTATTCCGACCATAGGCTCCTGGAGACCTAAAGCAAACTCGGAGCCTGGTCTGTCCTAATCCACGTCATTTTCATCATGGATTGTCGTAGTCAATGCTTGGATGGCTCCTCCTCTTTCTCGCTGGAATTGTTCTCGATTGGCTCCTCCGCGGTTTCGGGGACGCCCTCGTCTTTCTTCTCGCCACTGATGATTGTTTTCGTCATCTTGCTGGGCGTCTTCGAGTTGCGGGCATGCATCTCTCCAATGTCCTTCTCTGCAATAGGCGCATTTATTATTTATTTATTTAACTGCATTTATATACCGCTTTTCACCGGGTCAAAGCGGTGTAACATATAACATGAGGGGGGGGGTTAGAATTTTACAGGGTGGGGCCATCACCAGGGACAACACTTAAAGATTTGGGTGGACATAGACATGTACACTTCTGCTGAATCTAGGTATTAGATCGTGTGGATAGGGTGGCAATTCTGATCAAAGGTGTTCACGGAATAGGCTTGTTTTCAGCTGTTTCTTGAATGATGTGATGTCAGCGTTGCTTCTGATGTGGTTTGGTAGGGAGTTCCAGAGGGATGGGGCATAAAGTTCGAAGGCTCTGTTGCAGGTCCGTTGTGTGGACTTGGTTCTTTTGTGGGGGACGACAATGGAGTTATTGGAGGATTGTCTGGTTGATCTGTTGTGAGATGGGCGAGGCAGAAGGTGGTGGAGTGAGGTGTTCCGTGTTTGGTGGATAGTCTTGTGGACGAGTAGGATAGCTTTGTACTTGACTCTTGCTGGAACTGGCAGGAAGTGGAGGTCTCTTAGGATCGGGGTGATGTGGTCCCGTTTTTTCGCATTCTGAATAATCCTTGCTGTGGTATTTAATGCAGTTCGGAGGGGGTTGGTGTGTGAGGCGGGGAGTCCATGGTAGATTATGTTGCAGAAATCCAGATGAGGTAGTGTTACTGCTTGCATTACTGTCCTGAAGTCGTGGGGTTCCAGAAGGGGTCGGAGACGTTGCACAGTTTTAGCTTTGTGGAATATTGTCCCAGCGGTTTTGTTGATTTGTTGTTTAAAGGTGAGGGCCTGGTCAATGATAACGCCTAGATACCTTATTTGGGGCTGGACTTGGATTTGTGTGGTTCCCATGTTGAGGTGGGTAGGTGGTTTGAAGTCATGTTCTTTTGTTACTATAAGGGCTTCGGTTTTCTTCATGTTGATGGATAAATTGTTCTCTTGTAGCCAGTTGGCTACGTCATTGAAGCAGGCTGATAGTTGGTCGTTTTTTGGATTGGTGGTTGTAATTGGTGCGTAGAGCATTATGTCGTCGGCGTATATGTGGAAGTTGATGTTGTGGGTGCGGATGATTGAGCATAGTGGACGGAGGTATATATTGAACAGCATGGCGGATAGGGTGGACCCTTGGGGTACTCCTTGATGTTGTTGGTAGGGGGTCGAGGTCTTGGAGAGGGTGCAGATTCGTTGCTGTCTGTTGGTTAAGTAGGATCTGAACCATTGAAGTACAGTGTCTTTGATTCCAATTGATTGGAGTCTGCTTATGAGGATTTCGTGGGAGATTGTGTCAAAGGCCGCTGATATATCTAGAAAGATCAGGATGTATCCGGATTGTTTCTCTTGGGTTCCAATGACGAGTGTGTTCATTAGAATGGTCATGAGGGTCTCAACTCCGTGTAGTGGCCGGAATCCGTGTTGCTGCGGGTCAAGTATGTCGTTGGTGTCCAGGTGATCTTGAAGCTGATGTTGGACTATCTTTTCCATTATCTTGGTGGTAAGGGGAAGGCTTGCAACTGGTCTGTAGGAGGTGGGGTCTAGTGGGTCCAGGTTGTTCTTTTTTATTGTTGGTCGAATGATTGATGTCTTGAGGGCGTCTGGTATGTATCCTTGTTTAAAGGATTCGTTTATGATGTGGGTTAATGGAGCACTCAGGTTTTCTTTTGTCTTCTTTATCCATTCCGTAGGGCAGGGGTCCAGCAGGGAGGTAGTAGTGTTCAGACAGGAGATGGTGGAGGAGATCTCTTCTTTTGAGGTTTCATTGAATGTACTCCAGGTTGTGTTTTATTGTGGTGTAAGGATTTGTCTTTGCGGCTGTAGCACAGAGGTGAGGTTGTTGGAATTGTTTGTATTGTCATGCCAGAAGATCCGAGGGGATATCTGGGAGTTGATCGGAAGTGGTTGGTGCCTTTGTCAGTTTTTTGGCAATTTGGAAGAGTTCTCGAGGTTTGTTTATTGCTGTCGTGATGATTTTGGTGTGGTAGTTTCTCTTCGCATTGTCGGTCTCTGAGTGGTAGTTAGTGAGTTCATAGAGGTATTGCTTTTTGTCCATTTCATTTTTGGTTTTCCTCCACTTTCTTTCTGCTCTTCTAAGTTTTGTTTTTAGTTTGCGGAGGTCAGGTGTGAACCAGCGGGCCTTTGAGGAGATGGGTTTGTTGCTAGTTTTGTTTATAGTCGCGCTGGATGCTGAGGAAATTGTGGTGTTCCAGTTGTTTATGAGGTCATCAAGGTTGTTGGAGTTCGTAAGTAGGTTAGGTAGGGTTAGTGTCAGGAAGTCTTCTTTGCTGAATGCTTTGAATCTTCTTGTGTGTTGTGTGTTTCTTCTGCTTGTGTTTGGATGATATGTGTGCGAGAGGTGGATGATGTAGTGGTCTGACCATGGTACTGGTAAGATTGTTGGACTGCTGCATGAGGAGGCTGTTTGGGAGTTCAGAAATATGAAGTCCAGTGTGTTTCCTTTTTCGTGCGTTGGTTCGTTGATGATCTGTGTGAGGTCCATTGCAGTCATGGCGTTAAGGAATGTTTCTGTTTGTGTGCTTTGGAGGGATGGGAGATTGAAGTCTCCCAAGATAATTGGTTCTTTTGCTGGGTCAATGCTTTCAGAGATGAGGTGTAGTATCCTTGGAAGGTCGGAGTTTGCGGCGGGTGTTCTGTAGACCAGGCATATTGTGATGTGTTTGTTAGTGAGGGTGAGGATGTCTGCTTCATTGGAGGTTTCAGCAGCGTGGGTCCGTAGGTGGAGGATGTCTTTTGCGATGATGGCTACGCCTCCGCCTCTGGCGTGAGTTCGAGAACAGTGATGGAGGCTGTATCCGGTTGGTGTCAGTTGGTTCATTATTACCGTGTCGGTTTCTGTCATCCAGGTTTCTGTTATACATAGGATGTCAATCTTCTCCGTTGTGATCAGGTCGTGGAGCATGTGGTGTTTGTTCCGTGCAGAGCGTGCGTTTATGAGTGAAATGGAGAGGTGTGGGTGGCTTTTGGAATTGGTGGTATGGGGTGGAGTGTGGTGTGTGTGTGTGTGTGTGTGGTGCTGCAGATGTTTGTGGGTTGTGGTGCTGTGGTGCCTGTGAGTGGGAGGTTAATGTGGGTGGTTGTGTGAGGGTATTGCGACTGTGCAGAGGAGGTTGTGCAAGGTAGTGTGTCTATGTTGGGAGTATTGATGAGTGTGGTTGGGTGGGGGTATATTGCTAGGATAGGTGTGAGCAAGTAAATGGGGGTTAGGAAGGGCGGCATGGTGTACCAAAGTACCTGGGTTTTTTGGAGTTGCGTGGTCTCTTTCTGTGACTCAGTCGGAGTCTTGGATCTTCCGGTTTAGGTGTTTGTCTTGTGGAGTTCCTTGCCGTGGTGGTTTTCTGTAGTTTGGTCTTTTTCTGGTGGTTGTTGTGCGCCTTAGTGCCGCGCCTAAGGGCCACGCCAAAGGGCCCTCTGGCGAGGCCCTCAGGCGCGGGCCCGCCCGTAAGGGACGCCGCTTTTATCTGGTGGGTCTGCTGGCTCCCACTGCCCGGATTGGGCAGGAGCTCCGGGGGGGCATTGGTTTACGCCTAGCTGCTGGGGCCGGCCTCCACCTCGGCCCCGCCCCCTTCCTCTGCTCCGTCGACTAGGGGTACCCCCCCTTTTCTGTTCAGCTATGGCCGCAGCCAAAAAATCAGCTTTCTTCTTCATCTTTCGATCACATTCTCTCTGCCTTTCATTATCACGATTCACATACACTTTATGAGCGACTTCCAATAACTGAGTTGTATTCATGCCCGCAAACCCTTCTAATTTTTGTAATTTACGTCTACTGTCTGGTTGAGACTGTTTTACAAAAGCAGAATTCACCATACATAAACTTCCTGGTGCCTCGGGATCATAGGGAGTATACATTCTGTATGCTTCAGTTAATCTTTCATGAAATTCTGCGGGGCTCTCATCTATACCTTGGATAACTCCTGCAACTTTGGAAAGGTTCATAGCTTTCTGGCCCCCCTTTTTCAGACCTTGTAAAAAGCCTTGGCGAAAACGGGCTAGGGCTGTGGGTCCTAGCTCTGTATTTGGATCCCATCGGGGGTCTTCATTCGGGAATTCTCTCTGGGCCGCTTCCCGATGGTCTATTCTTCCCGTCCCTTGTCCCGGAGCTACAGGGTTATCTGCCAGCCAATCAATAGCTGCTTTTCTAATTCGTGCCCGCTCCTCTGTCGTGAATAGAGTGGTCAGGAGCTGGCAGCAATCTGCCCAAGTGGGTTGGTGGGTTTCCATAATAGTATTCACTAATTCTGTAAGCTCTAAAGGTTTATCGGTATAGGAGGCATAATGTGTCCTCCAATTTAACAAATCAGTTGTGGAGAAAGGGACATACACATAACTCAGGGGTCCCGCTACCACCTCATCATTATCATTCTTTAAGGGCACCCCTGGGACTTGCCGTAAGGGCATCATCTTGGCAGTAGATGTCTTTTGGGATCTAAGGGATATTTTCGTAACTGTCCGATCAGGGGTCACCTTCTTTTCTACATGTTTCACTTTGGATGTACTTTTTTTCTGGCAAACTAGTGCTGGCAACCATTTTTACACTGTCAGTATCACTTATGGATGTTTCAGTGTCTAATTGCTCTGTTTCTGTATCTGACTCTCCTTTTTCTGTCCCGGATGATTCACCTTCAAGTAAAGAGGGTTCATCTTCCTGCTCTTTGGGTGATAGCTCTGGGGTGGGTCCCGCCTCGGCTGTCTCGGGGTTTCTGGGGCGGGACGCCGGGCCAGCTCTTGCTGGGCCTGGGGTTCGAGGTTGTTGGGGAACCATTTCTGGGGAATCAGGATCTACCAGGATGGGCTTCTTCCTGGACTTCTTATCCTGCCCTTTCATTCTAGGCTGTTCTGTTTTCTGACTATAATCTGTCTTAGCTAACATTATTCTGCACTGTTCTTCATAACAGCGCTGCGCCCAAGGGGGCGGATCTTCACAAATACTTAACCAGGAATCTATATAGGGGTACTGATCGGGGTGCGCTATCCGCACTCTACGGTGTACTAACTGGATAATTTCTACATTAAAAGTTCCCTCTCGGGGCCAGGTAGGGTCTAGATCGGGCCACTCCCTAGTACACAAAATCTGTAAACGGGCTGCTGCTGTCATTTTAATACCATAATCTCCAGAATATCCCTCTTTAAAATGTGCGATCATACATTCTAATGGAGTGTTCCTAGTAGACCCCGCCCCTCCCATTTCGATGTGTGCGCGCAACAACAGACAAAAGGGAAAAGGAGGCCGGACCGTGGGTAAGGGGTCCTCACGGCCCTGGAAACGTATAAGGATAACAAATAACAAGACAAGACGACAATCGCTTCCCCCTTTTCGCGACCTGAACGCGGTCGCCCGGTCAGGAAATGCGCTACTCAGGGGTCCGCCTTCACTTGGTCCGTGCTGCCAGACCTCTCATCCACACTTCATTCACACAATCATGCTAGCAACGTATCCCAGAATGCATTCGTTTCTATCTATTCTGACTAGTCTTATTCAATTTCCAAAATACAAGAAGATGGGGGTTTCGCCCTGCGAATACTCATGCGGGGTTACTCGGCCCGTCTTGGAGAGGTGATCAGGCTCTCTTACCAATTTCCAAGTTCCAAGTTCAAATGGCAGCACTGCTCTTTCTTCTCTGTCTAGACATAACAAATCAAAACTCTACTCACCGGATCCGGTCCTCAAACTTCCCAAGCAGGCGCATGAGTTGGACCTTGGACTCCCCTCACTCGGGTTCGAGGCGTTGGCTCCAGCCGGGCTCGGCACCCGCCGAGGTCCGACCAGCTCCCTCCGATGCAAGGGACCGGCGGCGCCAGGGAGTAGCCCCCGTCGGAAGGGCGCGATCCCGGCAGGACCAAGCCTATAGAGGCGGAAAGTCGTGGTATATTGCCCTATATACACTCTGATTCCACAACTTCCCGGCCAACGCACCAAGAATATGTAGCAGCAGAGCGCAGACAAACCAATAATACCAGGAGTCTGTTCAGAAGGTCCAAATCATTTATTTGTGCACAAGTCTCAAGCAAAGTCAATTTCAAAATGGCTGAGCAATGTTCTCTGGCAATACAACAACTTTTATAGACTTTTGCTCCACTCTAGGTATAGAAAAACATTTCATTGGTCCCGGTAACCTCCCGTACCTCCCGTACCCCTTCTATTGGTCCCGGTACTGATATGATTATCCAATTATGTTCTTTCAGTGGGCTCAGCACCTGCTTACCCCCCTTCTAGTCCCAATTACAATGACCAGTTCATCAACTTGTTAGTTTCATACTTCCAAGGCCATTGAGCCAATTTGTGCGTGTAGGGGAGCAGGGCTCTGTAACTTATCTGTCAGCAGTCCTAATTAAATCCCTTGCAGATGTACTTTTCTTATCAGTGACTTTTAAACATATTTTTCTGTATTTTTCCATCTTCCAGTTCTGCTTATCTAAGTTAATTCAACACTCTTGCTATGTTCCAGCTCTACAGGAGCATATTGGAGGATGTGCAATTCCCATAGGCCTCTCCACTAGCTTCATTTACAGGTCAAGCTAGCTAGGCTCGCTTGCTTATATCAGACGAAGTGGATCACAGGCCTACACCTGCCACAGTCACATGATGGAGTCAAATATCAGCATCAAATACTGCACCAGCCGATATACCAAGTGATTATATCACAGAGGTTTGCTATGGTCTGCCTCCAGCTGCTGGCTGGGGAGCATAACCAAAACTCTGAGTACAATAGGGAAAAAGATTTTAAAAAAAGTGTTCCATATTTACTAAAATAGCAGGCTTCCTTTCAACCCAAGCCAGCAACAGCCACAAGGTTGAGCCTAGGCATAGATCAGTGTCACAAGTTAGAAAAGATCAAAACAGTCAGGTAGCACAGGGGATCTGACTAAAGTTACCAGATGCTACCTATTCTTGGAGATGCTCCCAAAACATGTATGCTTATTCTTATGACCATTCAGAACTGTATTGTCTATATAAAAAGCCACTCAAATCAGGGCTTTCCACATTTGTCCTGGGCACCTCACAGATGGTCAGGCTTTCAAGCTATCCAGTATCAGACATGAGAAACCTGCAAACATTAGAGAATCATACACAGACTTCATTACAGAGGTTGTAGTAAAAGCTGTTAGTATAGCTGGGTTTAAAAAAAAAAAATTGACAAGTTCCCGAAGGAAAGGTTTATAAACCATTAAAGAGGACCCAGGAAATCCACTGTTTACCCCATGATGAGTAGTGTGGAACTTGCATGCCCTTATGGGAATCTGCCAGGTATTTGTGACCTGGATTGGCCACTATTGGAAAGATAGTGGGCATGATGAAACTTAGTCTGACCCAATATGGCATTTCTTATGTTCTTGAGACTACAGTGAATATGTACGAGATAAAGTCTAAGAAGGATCGGTAGGACTTGTTGCACTGGTGGCAGCTGGCAAAAAAACTGTTCACTGTGTTTTTCCAATGGAGAAAGATGAATAGTGGAATATTCCAGGGATCTGTGCTGGGTCTGCTGCTTTGTCATTCATAAATGACGTGGGGTGAGGTTATCAAATTTGTAGATGGCACAAAACTTTTCAAAGTTGTTAAAACCCATGAGGATTGTGGAAAAATGCAAGAGGATGTTGATAAATTGGAAGACAGGGCATCCAAATGGCAGATGAAATTTAATGTGGACAAGTGCAAAGTTATGCAGCTAGGAAAGAAAAACAAGAACTATGGTTACATGATGCAAGGTTTCACATTAGGAATCACCATCCAGGAAAAAGATTTTGGCATCATCGTGGATAATGTTAAAACCCTCTGCCCAGTGTGTAGTGGCTGCCAAGAGAGCAAATAGAATGCTAGATACCATAAGTAAAATGAATGGAGAATAAAAAGGATATTATAATATAGTAACAGAGTAAATGATGGTAGATAAAGACCAGTATGGTCCATGTAGTCTGCCCAGTAAGATGGCAAGAGTAGGTGCGCCTGCTGCTCTGTGCAGGCCACCCCTCCACATGTCCCTGTTTAGGGGTGAACCCACCACTCCATGCAGGACACCCCTATTTGTTGAGAAATTAGATGGTGGTTTGTTTTGATTTTATCCTGTTGCTGTAAAGGGATCCACTGTCTGTCCCATGCCATTTTGAATTCTGTCACCGTGTTTGCCCCCACCACTTCCATTGGGAGGGCATTCCAAGCATCCAGCACCCTTTCAAAATCTGGAATTTGCTACCAGAGGATGTAGTAAAAGCTGTTAGTGTAGTTGGGTCTAAAAAAGGTTTGGACAAGTTTCTGGAGAAAAGGTCCATAAACCATTGTTAAAGGGGGGATCCAGAATATCTACTCGTTGATCCAATACAAGCATTGTGGAACCCGTGTCTTTTGGGGAAACTGCTAGATATTTGTGATCTAGATTGGCTACTGTCAGAAATGAGATACTGGGCTTAATGGACCTTTGTCTGAGCCAGTATGAGATATCTTATGTTCAGTCAGGCTTCTCATCCATGGTGACTTTCAACAGTACAACTATGTCACTTTTTTTTTTTTTCCATTAAATGTTTATTGAAGGTTGATACAAAGAAAAAACAGCACTTCACAATACACAGTCAACTGCTGATATAACACTAACACACTAAAGCACAACAGTAGTTCCGCTTTCCACCTTAAACACCTCCAAGACTATAAGTCGCAAAATAAACCCACTGTCTCCTCCCACCCCTCCCCCCTCCCCCCCAAGGATGGCACCTGTATTGGCAGTAAAGGATAACCCTAAAAAGGGAAACCAGCACTGAATACCTTAAGCAATACGCTACCCGTTAAGCTAAATGATATTCGCATGGAGACTCTAGGAGTCTGAGACACCCAGTCAAGCATGAGATAAGATCCCCCAGCCTCTGCACCATAACCAAACAAGGTGGGAAGGTGGGAAACCCCCCCCCCCAATTATACAGAGGGAGAGAGGAGAAAAACTATTGCCCGGAGCATCTAAAGTGGGATCAGGCCCAAGAGCATACCCCCCACAGTGACAAGCTCCCACTAAGGGCCACCGTTGATTGGGGTCCCCCCCTCCCCTCGAGTATCGGGGGCTTGTAAAGTCCTCCTCCCTTCCACCCACTGGAGGTAAGGGCCCCAGGTGTCTTGGAATTTCACTAGCCTTTTCCTGCGCAGGGCCGTCAGGCGATACATGAGAGATAGGTGCGCTACTCGCATTTGGATATCCTCCAGAGTGGGTGGGGAAGGAGTCCGCCATTTCCGCGCAATCAATTGTCTCATTGCCCCACAAACCACCTTACGCCACTTTGACCCCCCTCCCACATTCAGCAGCGCCAAACAGGGTCCAACCACCACACCATCATCCAACACCACTTCCATCCACTCTGCCACCGCCTGCCAGCTAGGCTGGAGTATCGGGCACTCCCACCATATATGTAGGACAGAGCCGGTCGCACCACACTCCCTCCAGCAGAGACCCAACCCTCCCCGCCATTTCTGTAATCTCTGGGGAGTCAAGTGCCACCTATAGAGCATTTTGTAGTTTTGTTCCAAAATTGAGCTGGATAACACACCCCTAAACAACCCCTTGTAAATTCCTACCCAGTGATCCTCTTCCCAACACATATTCAAATCTCGCTCCCATGCTTTTTTGTGGGCCCAGCCCCCAATATCCACCTGATCCATTAACCCATACAACCGGGAAATCAAGCCTTTGATAACCCCATTTTCCACCAAACCATCTACAGCAGCACCCTGCCCTTCACCCCCCCCAGCCCCCCAAACTTTTACAAAAGTGCCGGGCTTGCATATACTGATATCTAGCACCCTCCAGCACCGAAAACTCTTTCTGTAAATCATCAAAGGACACCCAGGCCCCCCATCTTTAAACTGCCCCACATAGCCCAACCCCTGCCGAGCCCACCTCTGAAACACAACATCATCCCTCCCCGGTGGGAAATCCGGGTTGTCACACAAAGGCATAAACTTGGAACAGCCCCGAGCGCCATACCACCGGGCGCGCCATTTTAACCAATAGCGCAGCGTGAGTGCTACATAGGGATTTCCCCCATCCGGACTCACAAGACCGGGTTTCCTCACCCACACAAGATTTGATAGGCGTCTACCCTCCCCCAAACCCGCCTGTTCCAATTCCACCCAATCCACTGCCTCCCTCAAAATCCACTCAAAGACCGCTCGCACCCTGGCCGCTTCATAATATCTACCCAGGTGTGGCATCCCCATGCCCCCCCTATCGCGGCCTGCATGCAAATTGCTCCGAGCTACCCTCGGTCTCCTACCCCGCCATACAAAAACCAGGAGCTTCTCCTGTAGTTTCCGCAGGTAGGCCATCGGGACCTCAATTGGCAGGTTGATAAAAAGATAAAGAAGCCGAGGCACCAAAATCATCTTGATGAGGTCTATTCGGCCCAGCCACGAGATCTCAAACGTCCCCCATCGCTCAAGCTCTCTAATCAGCTTACACTGGGCGGGTAGATAGTTCTCCTGAAATAAATCCCGGCATTGGCCCGTGATTTGCACCCCAAGGTACCGAATACTAGATTTGGCCCACCGGAAGGGAAAGGCCTTCTTCAAGCCCGCCACGGTCTCCCTACCCAAGGAGAGGTTCAAAATTTCTGATTTTGTGGGATTCATACGAAACCCTGACAAAGCTCCATATGTGGTTATCTCCTCCAAAATGGCAGGGAGCGTTCGCAATGGGTCAGAGACAAAAAACAAAACATCATCGGCAAAGAGGGAAATCTTGTGGGGAATATTATTCACTACTACACCCCGGACCTCCCTACGAGCCCTAATCCTCTGGGCCAGTGGTTCCATAGCAAGAATAAGAGAGCAGAGGGGAAAGTGGGCACCCCTGCCTCGTCCCCCTGTGCAATTCAAAAGTTTGGGTGGTGGAGCCGTTTATTTTTAAGCAGGCTAAAGGATGCCGATATAGGGCTCGCACCCAATCTAAGAAAGCCCCTCCTATCCCCACCCGCTCTAGCGTCAGAAACAGAAAGGGCCAGCTCACCCTATCAAAAGCTTTTTCAGCATCTACTGCTAATAAGGCCATCTCCGCCCCCTCTCTCTTGCCATGCCATATTAAATTTAACACTCTCCTGATGTTGTCGGAGGTGTACCTCCCAGGCACAAAACCAGATTGATTAGGGTGTACTAGCTTCCCCAGAAAGGGGAGCAGCCTATTGGCTAGGACTCGGGTGAAAATCTTAAAATCGCTACCCAATAGAGAGATAGGCCTATAGGAGCCACACTCCAGTGGATCCTTACCCTCCTTATGAAGAATACTGACCCCCGCCAGCCGCATAGATGGCGGCAGAATACTATCCCTTTGAAAGGAATTATACATTCTCACCAAGGGTCCGACCAGCTGTCCTGCAAAAACTTTATAAAAGCTGTTGGGGTAGCCATCCATGCCTGGGGCCTTATGGGCCCGCAGGCCTTTAATCACCGTGAGGACCTCAATTTCACCAATAGGAAGGGAGAGACTCTCGGACTCTGCAGTGGACAAATTCGGCAATTGGACAGTATCCAAAAAGTCCTTAATCGCTACTTCCGACACTACCGTTTCCGGCGTATACAGCTCTTGATAATACTGGACAAACCTGTCTTCAATCTCCTTACCCAGCCACAACAATCTACCCTCTCTCCCCTTTACTTTCACTATAGCATTCCGAGCGGCCAGTTTTCTTGACCCGACGAGCTAGCAACCTCCCAGCTTTATTACCAAATTCAAAAAACCTCTGCTGAAGGAGATTTAATTTATGTCGGATCTCCTCCATATGTAATTCGCTCAGGTCTAGCTGAGCCTTCCTCAATTGGCCCTGCACGAGAACATCCTGCGGCCTCTGCTTCAAGCGCACCTCCAACTCTCCAGTCAAAACCAGCAGCTCCTCTTGCTTTTTTAGCCGCACTTTCTTTCTGTGGGCACCTATAGCTACCAGCCGCCCCCTAACCACCGCCTTCAAACAATCCCAAACCATTCCTGGGGAACACTCACCATTATCGTTCAATAGCAAATATTCCTCTATATCTTTCCCTAATTGTTCTACTACTGCCGAATCTTCTAACAGGGACTCATTCAACTTCCACCACCGCCTGACCGGGCTTGGATCCCCTAAAGGTAAGGTACAAAGAACAGGGGCATGGTCTGACCAGGTCCGCTCTCGAATCTCACATTTCTCCACTCCAGCCAACAAAGCTTTATCAATAAGCAGCAAATCAATCCGGGAGTACACTGCATGCACGGGGGAGAAGAAAGAATAATCCCTTTCGCCATAATTCACTTCCCGCCAGAGGTCCACCACATCCAGAGATTCCATCAACTGCTTCAGGCGCAGGCGATGCTTCCGAGTAAGGGACGACGCCCCCCTGGAGGTGTCCACCAAGGGATTAAGAGCAACGTTGAAATCACCCCCAATCAGCAGCTGCCCCTCCCCCTTGCTTACAAGAACTGCTTCTAATTCTCCAAAAAAGGCGGCCTGCTCCATGTTGGGAGCATACACACTGGCCAGCGTATACTTCTGCTGTCCCCATTGAAACTTAACCACCACATAACGTCCTCTCCTATCCCGGATGACCTCCTCCACCCTCCCCAGCACCCTACCAGACATCAAAATCCCCACTCCACCCTTTTTCTTCTCTAATTTGTTGGAAGCAAAATATTGTTGGGGGAAACGGGAGTGTCGCAAACGATCTTCATCCTTAGGAAGCAGGTGGGTCTCCTGAATAAAAACCACATCCCCCTCCAACCGGGAGCATTCTTTGAAAAGCAATTGCCTCTTATAATAGGAGTTCAGACCCCTGACATTAATAGTCATCAGCTTAAAGGCAGCCATAAACCCTTCCCTCCACTCTCTGCACCTGAGCCATCCCCGTTCCCCCTCCTCCCCCAGCCCTCCCCCCCCGGCCAGTCCCTCCCCCCTCCCTCCCCATCCCCACCCCCGCCCCCTGCCTCTCCACCCGATCCATCAAGATAGATCGGAGCCAGGTCCCGTCAACCAGAGCAGCCCCCTGCTTTTTTTTTTTTTTTTTTTTTAAGAAATAATCACCCCCCCCCCTCGAAACAGCACCCAACTTTGTACCCTCATACTTATTAGGCAAACGAGCAAAAAGAAATCTTCCCCCCATTCTGCCATCCGCTGTAACAGGTCCCCGTCCACTACCACTTAACATCACAGACATCTCAAAACATAAAGGAAAACATAACTCCCCTTTCTTACATCCTATGCAGCACCCCCACCCCACACCCCCCATGCAGACCCAACAGGCTCAGACTCAATAACATAACTAAAAGTGGACCATTACAACATAGTTCATGTGGCCGACTCGGCAGGCTGCAGGGCTGGCTTTGTCTTTCGTAGCCTCCGCTCTCCGCCGGACACTCTACTCCAATTCCTCTGTGGGCAGTTGTGGGGGTCTCCCCTCTCTCCTGCCGCCAACTCCCCCGATTCCGCTGTCGGGAGATTGGACCAGCCGGCCTGCTTCAGAGCTGAGATGGCCTCCTCCACAGTATGTGCCACATAGGCCTTTGTATTAATGGTGAACTGCAGGCCCACAGGGAACAGCCAGCGGTATCGGACATTCTCCTCCCGAAGCCGCTTCGTCACCTGCTGGTACTCCCGTCGTTTCTTCATAGTGATGCTCGAAATGTCTGCAAACACTTCCACGTCGGCCCCATGCCAGTTGAGTTTCCCCAGCTTCCTGGCGGCCTTAAACACCAGTTCTTTGGACCGATATTCATGCAAACAACAAACAATATCTCTGGCTCTGTTATCGCGCTTGGGGCCAAGAGACCGGTGGGCCCGATCTACTCGGAGGCACACGCCCTCTACTTCCATATCGGCGGCTTTCAAAACAGCGCTGCAAAACTCCTCTGCCAAGGAAAGATAATTTACTGCGCCATCCACCTCCGGGAGGCCCCGTATGCGGATGTTCGAGCGGCGGGATCTATTCTCAAGATCTTCCAGCTTCTGCAATATTTCATCCTGCGTATGCTCTATCTCAGCAGTGCGCTGCGCCACAGAGCCTAAATGTCCTTCATGCTCCTCCGCCCTAGTTTCCAACTCCTCCAGGCGGGCGCCCAGCGTTTGCATGTCACCCTTCAGCTCCTTAAACCAGTTCTGGACCTCCAGTTTGAAGGTGGAGATTTCTGATTGTGTAGACTCAAACCAGCCTCTTAAGTCTTCACGCAGGCTCAGAATTTCGCCAGCAGCGCCCTGTCCGGCCCCGCCATCCGCCGCCTCCACCGCCACGGTTGTACTCGCCGTTGGTTTCGGGGCCGGGGACTTTCCCCCTGCTCCACTCCTAAAGGAGAAAGATTTTAAGTCCGCTCCTGGCTTTTTACCAGCCATCTGATCCCAAGAAATAAAGCTGACTTTCCAAACAGCACCTCACAGGGGGGGGCCCCACAGGGCCTGCTTCCACCAACAGGCTGTCAGTTGGTACTCCTCTCCCGGGCACAAGGCCAGTCAGCCCACAAAATAAAGGCACTCGTGGAAGGTGCAGATGGAGGCCTGCCGAGTCGCAGAGCAGGAAAAGAAAGTCCGGGGGGGGGGGGGGGTTGGGCACCAAAAAATTATAGGCAATAATGCCCTTTGAAGAGATGAAAAATGTCAGTGGGGCGAATGAATGAAAACCCCCGCTGGGTTCAAGATTCTGTGCTATCAACCCAGTGCCCCTAAGGACAACGATCAGGCTGTCTCAGGCTTCTCCGCGGCCCCCTCTGCACCAGAATTGTCACTCTGGACCCGGACCGTGTGGTGCTGGCGTCGTCGGAACTCCCCGTTCGGCGCCGGCCTCCTGGAGATTTTTGCCGCTCTCTCCGCTCGAGGCAAACAGTGCAGCCCCCCGCTACTCACGGCCCTCGCTCACCGAGCCGATCAGCTGCTCTCCTCTCACACGTGGCTGGCAGGCACGGAACGGAGGGAGACAATCCAGGGCCCACAGCCGCCCGACGCTCTGATATCTCTCCCCGCTGCCGCGGGCACTCCAAATATGCCACCAATCTTCACCGGAGCCACCGCTGCCCCGAGCCCACTTCACTCCGCTATTTTCAGTTTCGAGGGGGTGCTTAAATTCCGCAGTTTGCAGGGGATTATGGCGGAGCTAAGCTAAAGCACCGCCATGCTGCCTGGTGACGTCACCGGAACCCAACTATGTCACTTTTAAGTCTATTAGTAACCTTAAACTTACGTGTGTGATGCATGAAACTATAGTGGCAGCTAATATCAGTACACTGTTTTTGTCAGAGACAGAGAAAAGGCATAGCCCATTAAGAAAACGTGTGGTTAGAGCACTGGCTTGATAACCAAGAGAACAGAGTTCGAGTCCCACTAGCATTCCTTGTGGCTTTGAGCAAGTGATTTAACCCTCCATTGTCTCAGAAGAAAGGCCTAGCAATCTACTTCCAGTCTGGCTGCCAAAAACCCCCAGAATGTACTCTGCCAGTAGCGGTTAGTGGAGACCAGGCCTGACTAGCCACTACAGCAGGACGAGCCCTGAAAGCATGGTAAAAGCAGCAGCAGACATAGGACGCAGTTTAGCGAGCTGTGGAATAGGCAATGCGCGGCCCTTCCTGTAGTGTGTTAGTGATAAAGGTACAGGGAGCAGGTAAAACTAGGGAAAGGACGCAGTTAATACTAGGCGATGGCCTAGGGCAGCAGCTCCTCACAGCCCCAGACGTGCAAAGCTTCGTGTTTAGAAGCGTGGTTGGGATGGTTATAATTGTTAATTTAGTTAATGAAGATCTTGGGGGGGGGGGGGGAAGCATAAGGTTGAATGAAGCAAAGTCTTGCTCCAGCCAGACAGTATTTGAATCCAAGAAAACAGGGGGTAAACACATAAAAGAACCCTAAAGGCCCTTAGAGCTTGTAGCTCGTATGGAAGGGAGACTAGACAGGCTTAAGCTCGTTATCTGCCGCCATACAGCGCAGGATGTGATGACAGCTAAAGAGCTTTCCGCCCCTCCTTCCGTCTAAACCTTCCAGCAGAGCCGTACGCTCCCTTTCCCCCACACCAAGCGTCCCGAATTCATGCACCGAAAATCTACTAACCTTAAACTGCACACGAGTTAATTCCTTTCAAAACACAGGCAGGTAAAAGCCAATAAAAGATTTCAGTAAAGCGACCTCTGTCCCGGTCTCGCCGCCTTCCTCCTCCCGCACCACAGCGTCCGCCACCTTTTCAAAGCTAGAACGTTATCCGAACACACCAACCCCAACACGGCCATACGACATCAACACACCCATTGGGCAGCTACCGCGTGATGTCAGAGAGAAACGAAGCGTGACAGAGGATTTCTGGGTAATGCAGTCCACTGTTGGCGAACCTTTTTAGCTATTATGGACAGAAGGGGAAGTTATAGACTACAACACCCATCCTAACGGCAAGGACATGGCCTTGAAGCCTTAGCGTCCAATAAAATAAGCGAGAAGCATAGACGATACCGTTGTAGAAAGCCCGCCTTTCCCTTGCGAGGACTGTTGAGCGAAGCACCGGCTTGCTGTAGGGCTGAGGGCGGCTGCTCTGATATGCCCTGCCACAGCTAAGAAGCCGCCAGCTGTATTTCACAAAGTACCGGTGGCCTGCTTGCGCAAGCTCTAGTGCCAATGAAGGGATCTGGGCTCCTGTGAATTCTTTCCCCCTGACCTCCGCCTCAGTCTCCCTTCACCAAGTTCAAGGCTCTGTTAAAACGCATCTTTAATCTTCCTCCCCCTCGATCCCTAGCTGAGCTTTTCCTTCTCTCTTCTCTCTCGCTGCCTGGCTCCTGTCTCTGTCTCTGTCTAATTTCTGTTTATTTTTCTCCTTTCTGTCAAAACTATGGCGTTCTTTTCCTTTTCCCAGCAGTATGCCTTTTGCTCTTTTGTAAACTGCTCTGTTCTGTTTGCGAAGGGCGGTATATCAATAAATGGAATAAAGATAGAGAAACATTATACTGCCTTAAATTGGATCCTAGAATTTGTTTTTTAGCTACTGAACGGCAGGGATTTAAACGGGGATCATTGCGATTACCCCAACAACGCTAGAATATGACTCAAATTAGACTGGAAGAATCCGCCTCTAGATCTTTTAACTGGAAATTGGTCGGTATCCCAAAAGTGATTAATGGCATTTGCTCTGCTTTGCTTTGCTGATATATAGGGGCATGTTTACTAAACCGTCTTAACGTGCGCCCGGCATTAGTGTGCAGGATGCCATAAAAGGAGTGGGCGTTCCGGTCTAAACGTAGCAAGCGTGCGTTATCGTGCGATAATGTGCGCTGAGCGTGTTAGCACCTATCAGCGCGCGTCAACGTACTTTAATCTTAAGTAGGTGCGCGTTGAGCTGCAAACATAGCAACAGAGATGTAGTACAGTGGTTAATACACTGACTGATGGTACAGGGGTCATGAGTTTGATTCCCAAGTGGGCCTGATGAATAATAATTAGCAAATTAGCAATTAGCAAATAATAGCAAATTAGCAAACCTGGTTACAAGATCTACAATTGCCCCCGCTCCAAGAGAAGAGGAGGAGGAGTACTTATCATGGCCAAGGACTCCTTACTCCTAACAAATACTTCTCAAAGCGACGACAACGGAATTGACATGCTCAGAATAGAAAACAAAACTATATCTATCTGCCTGATCTACAGACCCCCCTCATCCCCATATGAAACTCTGGCAACCGCCCTGGAAGTCATCACTACCACAGCAAGCAAAAAACACCAGATCATCCTAGGCGATCTAAACCTAGCATCGGTCCCCCCAGCTCAAGCAGAAATCTTCCATGAAGCCATGGCCCAACTTGGATACAAACAAATAATCTGTGATGCCACTCATATCAAAGGCAACACCCTGGACATGGTGTTTTTACCCAACAAACATCATAGTCTTCAAAAACCCAAGATATGTATAACCCCAGTGCCATGGTCGTTCCATCACCAAATTGAATTCACATTGCTTCTACCCACCATGCTGGAACACTCTTCACACACCCCACCTACAAACCTACGGAGGAGGTTCCAAAAATTCAACAAGGAAACTCTGATAACATCCATAACCACGCATATGAATCCGGAACAGGAGGACCTCGAGATACTGGTAAACCAATGGATCTCAGGAATCGAAGAAATCGCAATACCAACCTGGACATCCCAAAGAAACTCATCCAGAATCAGGACGGAACCATGGTACACCCCCACCCTGCGCAAACTGAAGAAAAGCCTGAGGAAGCAAGAAAGGAAATGGAGAAGCCACAAAACCGAGGAGCATAGAATGGAATACATCAAACTTCTCGCAACATACAAGAACGAAATTAACCTTGCAAAGAAAACCTACCACTCCAACATGCTTAACAAGGCCCTCCATCGACCCAGGGAACTATTTGAACTGGTCAAATCTCTCACGAAGACTACCCAAGAACCAATTACAAACGGGGCAATGACAGCCCAAAAGTTGGCAGACCATTATGCCAGCAAGCTAAACCCTCCAGCCAGCGACATAAACCATCAAGCGCCTGAACCACACGCCCAGGATCTGTCTATAAGCACCATCCTGCAAACAACCAACACCCCGGAAAGACCTGCACAATACCAGGAATGGTCCACCTTCAGGAGCATAGATGACAAGCAAATCATGAACATAATCTCCAGCTTAAAAACCACCACCTCCCCACTCGACCCATGCCCAGCGGCCTGGGTCAAGGACATAAAACAGGAAATTGCTCAATACATCACCCACATAGTGAACCAGTCGCTTTGGCAGGAGCTAATGCCAACGCACCTCAAAAAATCCATCATACGACCCATCCTGAAGAACAAGACTCTCAACAAGAACGACCCAACATCCTACCGCCCAGTATCAAGCATATCCTTCCTGGCCAAGATCATTGAAAAGACAGTACAAATACAACTGCAAGACCACATCGATGACAACAATGCCTTTGACGTCCACCAGTATGGTTTCCGACAACACCATGGTGTGGAAACCCTCCTCCTAGCCCTACTAGACAAACTACTCAAAGGTCTGGAAATGTGGCAGCCAATCAGCTTAAAGCTCTAATTCTCTCACTCACCCACAGAAGGAAAACTCACAGACAGGCTGGAATGCAAACAGGAACTTTTAATGTGCGCACAGGCCCAGATAGAGAAACAAGCAATCTCCACAAGAATCTGAGCCCCGAGGGACGTCCTACAATGCCTTATATACAGTACAATTTTAAACTCATTCTATAATCTCATTCGCCTCTGGTATTTTCTGTCCACCAATCAGTAGCCCCTGGGGAAGGTACCTGGGTGACCTGTCCAAACCGGTATGCTCTGGTCTGCTGATTTCTGGGCAAGGGGATATTGTGCTCAGACCTGGAGTGGGGGAAGGGTGCCTACTGAAATCTTAATGTCTTCTCTTAGCAGGCTGATAGCCTCATGGCTTGGGGGGAAGGGTCAGGCTGATCACTTGTGTAAGAGCCTCATGGCTGCCTCACTCCCCCCTTTTTAAGTGAGACCTCAACCGCTAGAGGCGGTAGAGGGCTGTATTATTGGAGGCAAGCCACAGAGGGGTGTATTGGGACAGGGCCAATATCTGGGGGCCGTTCTTTATCTCAGAGCCAGCTGCAGTAACTAACCCTCTTTCCTTGTACTGGGCCCCATGGGCATGGAGAGTGGCAAAGGCATACCGGGAGTCTGTGTATATATTCACATGATGGTTAGTCCCAAGGGTTAAGGCACGGGTAAGGGCAATGAGTTCCGCCTTCTGTGCGGATGTTCCAGGGGGTAAAGGCTGAGCTTCGACTATCTCTTCCATCGTCACCACCGCGTACCCCGCACACCTGCGGCCCTCCAACACCAGACTGCTTCCATCTACGAAGTAGGTCTCATCCGGCACATCTGTCAGATCAGGGCGACTGGAGAAGACTGTATCCATCACTTCCAGGCAGTCGTGATCAGGTGGTCCCAGGCCAACAGGCATGAATGTAGCAGGGTTTAAGGCTTGGCTGGTAGTTATTTGCACCCTGGGATTAACCCATAACATGCTATGGTATTTCAACATCCGGGAGCTGGTGAACCAGTGATTTCCTTTATGCTCTAGCAACGTTTGGACTGAGTGTGGGACAGTGACTAGAAGGCCTTGGCTCATGGACAGTTTATCAGATTCTTCCACCAACAAGGCTGTTGCTGCTATTGCTCTCAGGCAAGGTGGCCATCCCTTGGCCACTGGATCCAGCAGTTTAGACAGGTAGGCGACTGGTCGCAGCCAAGACCCCAGTTGTTGGGTCAAGACCCCCAAAGCTGTTCCTGCTGCTTCGTGCACATAGAGGGTGAAGGGCTTGGTGACATCCGGAAGGCCTAGGGCTGGTGATGACAGTAATGCCCTTTTCAAATGTTCGAAGGCCTCCTGTTGGTCACGACCCCATTCAAGGGGGCTCTTCTCTGGGCCCTTTGTAGACTCATAGAGGGGCTTTGCGATCTTTGCGAAGTTGGGAATCCAGATACGACAGTACCCAGCGGCCCCGAGAAAGGTACATACTTGCTTGTGGGTTGTTGGCACTGGGATCCAGCACACTGCTTCCTTCCTCAGCTGCCCGCGGCAGCAGGTATTGTCGCACATGTACCGGGGAAGCTCCCGGCTTCATTTCAATGCATACGGGAGGGATGTTGATGGCCATTCCAGGGGGGTTTCTTTCAGCCTATACTCCAGGGGGCACCGATTCCCACGTATCCAGGGTAGCCACATCAGATTTGGGCCTGTTCTCATATAACCGCCATTCTTCTTCTCGGGGGACGGACAGTACCAAAACTGTTGGGCCCAGGCTGGGTATTTCGAGCTCAGCCTGGCCGTCAGACCCGAATGAGATTTGGGCCCGTTGTTTTGCCAGAGCATCCCAACCCAGCAGAGGTATGGGACATTCAGGCATATACAGGAACTGGTGAGTGATGGTCCGTCCCACCAACTGGCACGTGCGGTTTTGCAGGAAAGGTCTCTGGGCCCTCTCCCCCGTAGCTCCCACTACAGTTACTGACTGGGAGGAGATCGGGGCCACTTGTTGGATGACCACTGAGTATGTGGCTCCGGTATCGACCATGAATTGCATTTTCCGGTCCCCTAAATTCATGTTGACCATAGGCATCAATTTTCTTCCTGTCTATCTTTTTCACTGTCCAGCTTTCACATCCATATGATGTTATTGAAAATACCATGGCTTGAACAAGTCGAATCTTTGTATGGAGAGAGACATCTCTGCTCTTGAGAATCTTATCTAGGTCTTTCATAGCCATTCTGCCAAGAGCAATGCATCGTCTGATTTCTTGACTGCTTGTTGCTTCTTTATTGATAGTTGATCCAAGTAGGTTAAAATTGTTCACGATTTCAATTTCTTCTCCTTCAACGATGAAACTGTTGATTATGCCATTTGTCATGATCTTTGTCTTCTTTACATTAAGGTGCAGGCCCATTTTGAGACTATGTTCTTTGACTGTGAGAAGCAAATGTTTCAGATCATCTTCACTTTCAGCCAGTAATGTGGTATCACCAGCATAGCGAAGGTTGTTGATGAGTCTTCCACCAGTCTTCACATCTCTATTGTCTTCATACAATCCTGCTTCTCTGATGATTTGTTCTGCATACAAATTAAAGAGGTAGGGGGAATGTATGCAGCCTTGTCTTACACCTTTGCTTATTTTAAACCATTCTGTTTCTACTTGTTACATTCGAACTGTTGCTTCTTGATCATTGTACAGATTGTGCAAGAGTACGCTCAGGTGTTCTGGTATACCCATGCTTCTTAATGTGGCCCAAGGTTTCTCATGGTTTACACAGTCAAAAGCTTTGCTATAGTCGATAAAGCACAAATAGATATCCTTTTGGTATTCTTTAGTCTTTTCAAGGATCCATCTCACATCTGCAATGATGTCTCTCATTCCTCACCCTTTCCTGAACCCTGCTTGCACTTCAGGTAGTTCTTGTTCCAGGTATGGTTGTAGTCTCTTTTGAATAATCTTCAGTTGAATCTTGCTGGCATGTGGGATCAGAGCGATTGTGCGATAATTTCCACAGTCAGTTGGATCACCTTTCTTTAGTATTGGTATAAACACAGATCTTTTCCAGTCAGTTGGCCATGATGCTGTCTTCCATATTTCTTGGCAGAGCCTTGTAAGTACGGTAACAGCTGCATCAGATTGCTGTAATACTTCTATGGGAATGCTATCAATGCCTGGTGCTTTGTTCTTTGATAAGGCTTTCAGTGCTGCTTCAACTTCTTTCATCACCAATGGTTCCCGATCATAAGGTACAGGTTGAAACGGCTGTTGGTCCACTTGATCTTTATCATATAAAAACTCTGTATATTCCTTCCATCTTTTCTTGATCTTTTCAGCATCATTCAACATAGAACCTTGAGCATCTTGTAACATTCCAATTTGAGGCTGGAACTTTTTCTTTAACTCTCGTAGCTTTAGGAAAGCCGATCTTGTTCTTCCTCTAATAGTTTCTGCTTCTATTTCCTTGCTTGCGTCATTGTAGTACTTTTCCTTGTCCTGTCTTGCTGCACGTTGGAAATCTCTGAGTTCTGTGATTGTCTTTCTTTCTCCTCTGGCTTTAGCTTCTCTGCGTTTCTAGGCAATTTTCAGAGTTTCTTCCATCATCCATTTTGGCTGTTTTTTCTTTTTCACCTTTTGTAGAGACTTCTCGCTTTCTTCCAACACAACCTTCTTGATGTCATTCCATAACTCTTCTGGAGCTCTAGCATTTGTATCTAAAGCAGCAAATTGATTTTGCAGGCAGTCTTTAAATTCCAGTGGTATATTCTCAAGGTCATATTTTGCTGCATTCATGAGTGGTTTGCTCTTTTTCAACTTTAGCTTGAGTTTGCATACTAGTAGTTGATGATCTGTACCACAGTCAGCTCCAGGTTTTGTATTTGTTGATGTTATAGAGCTTTCCCATCGTTGACTTCCACAGATGTAGTCAATTTGATTTTTATACAATCCATTGGGTGAAGTCCATGTGTACAGTCGCTGCTTGTGTTGCTGGAGGAAGGTGTTTGTTGGTCTTACAGAATTCTGTCAGTCTTTCTCCAGCTTCATTTCTGTTGCCAAGTCCATATTTTCCAACTACTTTGTCTTCTTCTTTGTTGCCAACTTTTGCATTCCAGTCACCCATAAATATCAGGATATACTGTTTGCATGTTCTGTCAATTTCAGCTTGTACTTGTTCATAGAACTCTTCAATTTCATTCTCTTCTGCAGCTGTTGTTGGGGCATGTACTTGAATTATAGTTGTGTTGATAGGCATTCCTCGTAGACGAATAGAGATTAAGCATTCGCTGACTGCATTGTATTTCATTACAGTTCTTGCAAGTTTCTTCTTTATTATAAATGCAACACCATTTCTTCTTTGTCTTTCATTTCCAGCATAGTAGACCATGTGATCATCTGATGCAAAGTGCCCAATGCCAGTCCATTTCAGTTCGCTGACACCCAACAGATCAAGTTGTACACGTTCCATTTCATTCTTGACCACCTCCAACTTCCCTTGGTTCATGCTTTGTACTGTAATGAGGAAAATCTGTCCCTTGCCTTGAAAGCACAGGAATCTGTTAGATCCAGATCAGATTCTGACAGGCAGGCAAGCCACATGATCCCTAGTTGTCAGGAGCAACATAAACAGACCCAGACACGAGGTCTACAGCCCCGCCCAACTAGAAACATTTCCCAGCTCCTGATTCATATAGCTTTCACCTGAGCAGGGGAGCTGCTAATCAACAGTATAAGAAGTGCTCTGAACAGTCAGAGAAAGGAGAACTGCAGGGGGACTCACAGAGAGAACTGCAGAGGGACTCACGAAGAGAACTGCAGAGAGCTGTTGGGAAAGCCCATGATAAAGTCCACGAGAGAGTCTATGAGAGTTCCAGTTCAAGTTGGAGGAACAGGAAGGAACCGAGAGAGAGATTCAGAGGAGAAATCAGCTGTGAAAGCCAGTTACCTGTGACGCAACCTGCTGGCTCTGCGGAAAAGAAGAACTGGAGAGAGGCGGTTAGGAAAGGCGGGAAGGCAGCGCGCAGGCGCTGTGGGATGCTCCCAAAAGCTTTCCTTTTTGGGAAGCTGGGGAGCGTTCCCGCGCAGGCTCCGTCGGTACCGACGTACCCATATGTGAAGACTCATTCCTGCTTGTTCCTGGAGATAGCCAGTTACCTGTGATGCAGTTTGATTCTCAGAGGCAACGGGTAGTGCAGAGTGAGTGGAAAGAAGAGAGAGAGAAACCGTATGTATCTGAAGAGTGTGACACTTGGAAACAGTTACAAGCCCTAGAAAGGGAGAAACACTGTGTGGAGGATGTCTGCATGTCTGAAGGGGAAGGGTTTGAAGAAGCAAAACCCCAAAGGAAACTTCCATAGCAGAGCAGAGCAGTTCCACTATCCACAGCGAAGTACTGAAGGTAGGACACGAAGAGGCTTTAAAGGGAAAGGCTATTCCAAAAAGTGTGTGTCTCCTCTCTCCTATTCTGAGTTATATGATAACAGTTTGCCTGACCTTAGAGAGGGCTGGTCAGATAAGCCTGTCAAAGACAAAGCCCTGAAAAGCTTACAAACGTTCTGTTATAAAGAAGATGTTTGCCCAGTTAAAACACAGCAGGAACCAATGTTAATAGATTCTGCTAGTGAGCTTTCTGCTGATGAAGCTATGGATTGTACATTAATATTATCAGACAGAATTACTTCTTTGTGCTGAAGCCAGAATTTGTGCACTGCTTAAGGAAGCTGTGAAAAGCATAAGAGTGACGCCTGAGTACAAGAGGAACTGTATGCTGAATAATATAGTTGCCTGTGATTATAAGACCATCCAGCCAATTTTGAACACTACCCAAACTAAGAACAATTCCTGTTGTGTATATACATGTAAATACTCATGTAAATAGTTGCAGTAATATCTTCCCCATGTTTTTCCAAGTTCGCTGACCTGTTCTATGTAAAACCAAACAGTTGTTGTTCTGGTATGTTGTTATATTGTGAACCGCGCTGATGCTGAATAGAGCGGTATATAAGAGCCTGTAATAAATAAATAAATAAGTTCAATAAGAAGCAAGAAGCTGTATTTAATTTCCTTTATTTACCTGCCAGAGTGTATAGCTTTTGTCCTGAGTTTGGTTGTGTTACATTTTTGAGAATCCAACCCCGGGAGGGGAATAAATCATTTGAATACCTGACCCATTCGTGTCACAACTACTCCTTTCAGCGAAGAGGGTCATCCGGCAGTCTAGCTGCTTGCCTAGGCAGCAGACTAGCCACTGCCGTGACAGTACGTTCCATGTTCCAATGTGTAAAACATCATTACAGCTTCTGACTCTCATTTCATGCGCAGCTACATCAGCAGTCAAACGTCCCAAGGGCTTTGATCCAACCACATCATAAATGCTGGCTTTACTCTGAAAAGCTACTTGAGTGCCTTCCGACCTGGGGGTCTCATCTTCCAGCACTACAGCACAATTTGTTTTGTTCTAACTATCCATTGGGTTTTCATGGCAAGATACAGAAGTAGATTGCCGGGCCTTTCTTCCGCGCAGTTTAAGTTTGGTGGTGTTGCCGTTGTCACAGAAATGTGATCCTCCACCGTCAATACTATCCCATTCTGCTGCTGCCCAGATGGGTGGTTTGTCTTGGTCTGGCACCTCAGCTGAGACATGTCCATCTTGGGAGACCCTGCCAGTAGTTAAACTACCGATAGTTTAGCTCTCAGCATCACTGATGCACACAAGCCCTCACAGCATGACAAGCTGCAAACCAAGTGAGGATCAAACTATAAGAGACAAAAAGAAATAAGGATAGCAAAATCAGAGGCAGAAGAAAAGATGGCTAAAGATGTGAAGTGTGGTGACAAAACTTTTTTCAGGTATATTCGGGATAGGAGGAATGGCCTAGTGGTTGGGGCAAGTTACTCCAGGCCGGAGGGCCAGAGTTTCGAATCCCACTAGAAGACAGCAACCTTGGGCCAGAAGGACTGGGGTTTCTAGTCTCACAAGTGCTCCTTGTGGCCTTGGGCAAGCAACTTAACTCTCCATTGTCTCAGGTACAAAAACAGACTGTGAGCCCTTTGGGGACAAGGGAAAATTATATATACAGTACCTGAATGTACACCGCTTTGACTGGTAGAAAAGCAGTATATAAATAAAATCAGAGGTGAAATTGTAGGACTCAAAAATGTCGAGGACGGATTTGTGGAAAGTGACAATGAAAAAGCAAAAATGCTAAACAAATACTTCTGTTCTGTTTTTACTAAAGAAAATCCTGGAGAAGCACCACCTGTGATTGACAAATGAGTGCCTCCATTATTTTTCCCCGCTACTGAGGTAAGGCTTAGTGACCGGTAGTTTTTCACATCTTCCCTATTACCACTTTTGTGAAGAGGTACCACATCAGTCCTTCCCCAGTCCTGCGGAACTTCTCGTGTCTCCAAGGATCTATTAAAAACATCCTTTAAAAGCCCTGCCAGAACCTCTGAGCTCTTTCAGTATCCTGGGATGTATCCCATCAGGTCCCATGGCCTTCTCCTCTTTCAGATTTGCAAGCTGTCACAAACACATCATCTTCTGTGAATGGTGTAGTATCTACTCCATTCCCATTTGTATATTTTTCAATGTATTTTAGTAAAAACAGAACAGAAGTATTTGATTAGCATTTTTGCTTTTTCAATGTCACTTTACACGAATCCTTTCTTGGCAATTCCACCTCTGACCTTCCTCTTCTCCCGAATATATCTGAAAAAGCATAGTTACTTACCTGTAACAGGTGATCTCCGGTAACAGCAGGAATTTAGTCTTCACATATGGGTATCATCGGTACCAACGGAGCCTGCACGGGAACGCTCCCCAGCGTCCAATTAGAAAGCTTTTGGGAGCATCCCACAGCGCCTGCGTGCTGCCTTCCTGCCTTTCCCAACTGCCTCTCTCCAGTTGAGTTTAAAGCTGAGACAAAGAGAGAGAGAGAGAAGGAAAGAGAAAAGGGAAAGATAGAAAGATACAACTTCTTGGGGAGGTGGATGGGTTGTGAAGACTAAATTCCTGCTGTTCCTAGAGATCACCTGTTACAGGTGAGTAACTATGCTATCTCCAGGAACAAGCAGGAATGTAGTCATCACATATGGGGACTCCCTAGCTTCAGATGCCAGAGAGAGAACCCCAGAAGTTGTGTGCCCCATAGCTGGCTCCAGGCATAAGGACCAGCAAGGTGAAAGGAGCAAATTCTGGAGTTAGCAATAGAAGCAATTTGCCAGAAGAGCAGAGTTTCCAGGGAAGGGTGTAGGGAGGAGCTGCAGAGTGAATGCATTTATGGGTCAGCAGGAGATGTTTGATCTGGATGCAGAAATGGATAGGGAGCCAATGAAGTGACTTGAGGAGTAATATCAGCACGACGAAGCTGACGGAAAATTAGTTGCACAGCACAGTGTTGAACAGATTGAAGGGGAGAGACATAATTCAGCAAGGAGTAGGTTACAATAGTCAAGATGGGAGGTGATTAAGGAGTGGATAACTGTCTTAGTAGTGTGTTCAGAAAGGAATGGGTGGTCACATTAGACCATTCTTCCAGCTTTTGCAGATCTTTCCTCATGTTATCCATTCACTCAGGAGAGTCCACGCTGTTGCAAATTTTCATGTCATTTGCAAAAAAACAGATTTTTCCATTCAGCAATATCACTCACAAATACATTGAACAATACTGGTTCCAGGACTGATCCCTGGGGCACGCCACTAATCACCTTCCTTTCATCCGAGTGAGTTCTGTTTACAACCACCTTCTGTTTTCTGTCAGTCAACCAATTTCTGATCCAGTTCACCACCTTGGGACCCATCCCCGGGCTGTTCAGTTTATTGATAAGCCTCCTGTGAGGAACAGTACCAAAGGCTTTGCTGAAATCTAGGTAGATCACATCCATCGCTGATTTGTTTGGCATGATCGTCCCTTGCTAAAGCCATGTTGCCTCAGATCATGCAACTTACTGGTTTTGAGAAAGTCCACTATTCGCTCTTTCAGGAGCAGCTCCATTTCTTGCTGTGAGGAGGACTCTGCCTTGGCTTTTATTTTCAAACCACACTGTGTGATGATCGCTGCTGCTCACATGGGCACCCACCCAGACGTTCGACACACTTTCCCCGTTGGTGAGTATTAAATCCAGCATCGAACTTTCCCTGGTCATTTCCATCACCATTTGTCTAAACAATGCATCTTGAAAGGCATCCACTTTTTTTTTTTTTTTTTTTTAAACTTTTTTCCAGATTTGCAGAAGGAATATTCCAATCCACATCAGGTAGATTAAGGTCATCTAATATGATCACTTCCCCCTTTATGACTACCTTTGCAATATCAATAATCGTCTCTATTCGTTTCTTCAGTTTGAGGCCTGTAGACTACACCAGCATGGATGATAGTGCCATCTTCTCTTTCCAACACAATCCACTGTGCTGCTTTTTTCCCCATGTCCCCTGCATTTCAGCAGCTGCAATATTGTTTTTGACATATAGGGCCTACTCCTCTTTTTATGCCTTCTCTCTCTCTCCCAAATAAATTATAGCCAGCTATGGCTATATCCCATTCATGCAATTTGTTAAGCCATGTTTCTGTAATGGCCACAATGTCCAAGTCCATTTCCACCATTAGGGCTTCCAGGTCAGGAACTTTGTTGGCCAGGCTTCGAGCATTTGTGCTCATTGCTTTCCAGCATTTGTTGACTGGCTTGACTGTATTTTGCATGGATTTTGTTCTACACGCCTCTTCCCACTTATCACTGATGTGTGGTTTAAAAGTGTGGCTGTTTCCAATATTATGCTTTTGCTGGAATTGACGCCCTGAACTTGTCCTTTTCTATCTGTCACCCCCTTTCCCTAAGTTTAAAAGCCTGTCCACATTCTGCCTGAATTTTTCACTTAGGATCCTTTTTCCTGCGACAGAGAGATGTAGCCAATCAGCACAGTAGAGTCTCTTGTTAATCCATCTGTTTCCCCAGTTGCCTATAATATCTAAATCCTTGTTTGCACCAGGTTTGAAGCCATGAATTAAAGTTGTTTATGCGATGCAGCTTTTCTGCCCCCTTACCAAGAAAAGGTAGAACGTCTGAAAATGCTATAGTGTTAACATGGGCTTGAGTTTCTCTCCCAGAGTCTGGAAATCCCTTCGAACTGCAGAGGCACTTGTACCCAAGTGGTCTTCGTTATAAAGCATATGAGGACAGACATAAGGATCTTAATATATATACTTTAGAGGAAAGGCAGGATAGAGGTGATATGATTCAGACGTTTAAATACCTACATGGCATTAACACACAGGAGTGGAGACACTTTCGATTGAAAGCAAGCTCTGCTACGAGGGGACATAGGATGAGAGTGAAAGAGGATAGACTCAGGAGTAATATGCAGAAATATTTCTTTACAGAAAGAGTGGTACATGCGTGGAATAGTCTCCCAGCAGAAGTGGTAGCGATAAGGACAGTATGTGAATTCAAAAAAACATGGGACACACACACAGAGGATCTCTAAAGGAAAACAGGGGACTGTTGTACTGGTTGATATGGAAGGGCAGACTAGATAGGCCATGTGGTCTTTTTCTGCTATCAAGTTTCTATACAATACTAACACAAAACAGACAGGAAAGCAACCAAGGCAATGGACTTCACCTTTTTTCTGGCTTTATGTTTCTAACTGGAAGGAACAGCAAAGGAGGACTAGATGCCTTAATCTTGTAGGAGTTTCTCCCAAGACTCTGCTATATCTGAGTCCGAACGACATCCTAAAACTTCCTGGACAGCAACAGTAAAATAAGTTGAAAGAGCTATTTTGAATTTGGCAAGCAAAGTCTCAAGATGGATGTGTAATGGTAAATTATTCCACAAATAAGTGGCAAATAATTTAAACTTCAGCCTGGGGGGGTAGACTCCAGTCTTGCTTGACTAGGTCTGCTTTAGTGATCTCAAAACACAAGAAGGCACATAGTGAATAAGTAAATTGGGCAGGTACTCTGGCTGGCTGAAGCATAATAAGAACATAAGAACATAAGATATGCCATACTGGGTCAGACCAAGGTCCATCAAGCCCAGTATCCTGTTTCCAACAGTGGCCAATCTAGGTCATATGTACCTAGCAGTTTCCCCAAGAGACACAGGTTCCGCAATGCTTGTACTGGGTCAAGCATTGATATCCTGGGTCCCTTTCTTAATAATGGTTTATGGACCTTTCCTCCAGGAACTTGTCCAAACCTTTTTTAAACCCAGCTACACTAACAGCCTTTACTACAAGCTCCGGTAACAAATTCCAGAATTTGATTACACGTTGAGTGAAAAAATATTTTCTTTTATTAGTCTTAAATAGTTTACCCTGTAGCTTCATTGCATGTCCCCTAGTCTTTCTATATTCTGATAACGTAAACAATCGATCTACGTTTACCCGTTCCACTCCGTTCATTAATTTATAGACTTCTATCATATCTCCCCTCAGCCCCCTCTTTTCCAGGTTAAAGAGCCCTAAACGTTTTAGCCTTTCTTCATAGGAGTATCCTTCCATCCCCTTTACCATTTTGGTGGCTCTTCTCTGAACCTTTTCTAATAACTCTATATCCTTTTTAAGATACGGCGACGAGAATTGCACACAATATTCAAGGTGCGGTCTCACCATGGAACGCTATAGAGGCATTATAATATCTTTTGTTTTATTTTCCATTCCTTTTCTTATGATACCTAGCATTCTATTTGTTCTCTTGGCTGCCGCTGCACACTGGGCCGAGGGTTTTAACATGTTATCCACAATGACGCCTAAAACGTTTTCCTGGGTGGTGGTTCCTGATGTGGAACCTTGCATTGTGTAACCATAGTTTGGGTTGTTCTTCCCTAGGTGCATAACTTTGCACTTGTCCACATTAAATTTCATCTGCCATTTTGATGCCCAGTCTTCTAATTTATCAAGATCCTCTTGCAAGTTTCCACAATCCTCTTGGGTTTTAACAACTTTAAATAGTTTTGTGTCATCTGCAAATTTGATAACCTCACTCATTATTCCACTTTCCAGGTCATTTATGAATATGTCAAAAAGCAGCAGACCCAGCACAGATCCCTGGGGTACACCACTATTCACCTTTCTCCATTGGGAAAATTGGCCATTTAGCCCAACTCTCTGCTTTCTATCTTTTAACCAGTTCTTGATCCACAGTAGTACACTGCCTCCTATCCCATGACTCTTTAGTTTTGCCAAAAGTCTCTGATGAGGGACCTTGTCAAAGGCTTTCTGAAAGTCCAGATACACTATATCAACCGACTCACCTTTGTCCACCTGTTTATTCACACCTTCAAAAAAACATAACAGATTAGTAAGACAAGATCTTCCTTGTCTAAAGCCATGTTGGCTGTCTCCCATTAGGCCATGACTGTCTACATGCTGAGTAATTTTATTCTTTATGATGGTTTCTACCAATTTTCCCGGTACTGACATGAGGCTCACAGGTCTGTAGTTTCCCGGAGCACCCCGGAACCCTTTTTAAAAATTTGTGTTACATTTGCGATCCTCCAATCTTCAGGTATTAGAGATGATTTTAATGATAGTTCACAGATTACTAATAGCAGGTCTGCAATCTCATATTTCAGTTCTTTCAACGCCCTTGGATGTATACCATCTGGCCCAGGTGATTTGCTACTCTTCAGTTTATCTAATAGTTGTAATACATCTTCCCGATGTATCGATATTTCCTTCAATTCTTCCGCACCTTTAAATACCACTTCAGTCATGGGTAACATCCCTACATCTTCCTCAGTAAAGACCAAAGCAAAGAATTCATTCAGTCTCTCCGCTATCGCCTTGTCGCCTCTTAGTGCCCCTTTAACTCCTTATCATCTAAAGGACCAACTGACTCTTTCACAGGTTTTTTGCTACAAATGTACTTGAAAAAATCTTTATTTCGCGTTTTTGCTTCCACAGCAAGCTTCTTCTCAAATTCTCCCTTTGCCTGCTTTATCAATGCCTTGCATTTGATTTGCCAGTGCTTGTGCTATTTCCAGGTTTCGTCGTTTGCTCTTTTTTCCGTTTCCTGAAAGATGCTTTTTTGGCAACAACAGCCTCTCTGACCTCACCTTTAAACCATGCTGGCAGTTTTTTGGACTTCCTTCCACTTTTCTTAAAGCGTGAAATACAGCTGGTCTGGGCTTCCAAGATAGTATTTTTCAACAACACCCAAGCTTGATGTAAGTCTTTAACCTTTGCAACTGCTCCTTTTAGGTTTTTTTTAACTGTTTTCCTCATTTTATCATAGTCTCCCTTTCAAAAGTTAAAAGGTAGTACTGTGGATTTCCGTACTATCCCTCCTCCACTAATTGTTTAACATTGGCATGTCACCACTGAGTAAACTTATTAGGGTTTACTAGATTACTTATTATTTATACACTGATGATATTCAGCTGCTGGCCTCACTGAGCTCTGACTGGACAAGTCAATCACTAGTTTGATGAATGTCTGGTAAAGAGTTTCAGTTGGTTGCTCATATATAAACTGAAAATAAATCTGTAAAAGACAAATCTGTAAATCTGGGGCTGGGGAAAAAAGACTCTAGTCTTTTTTAATATCCAAGGTGAGCCTTGAAGGGATAGCTCTTTCTTTTCATTATCGAGTTTGTAACTTGGGATTTGTGTTGCACTTTAAAGTTAAGGTCCTGTCTATGACTAAGGTAACTTTTTTCAACCAAGCCATCTTTGTCCCTTCATTGATGACCTCTTCTTTACCCTATATCTGGCATTTGTAATTTCACTCTTCGATTATTGAAAGTCCTTTTACATTGGAATTTCTAAAAATCTTACCCAACATCATCAGCTCATTCAAAACACAGTGCCTTGAATACTTCAGAGTTTAAAATGTTCAAGAGGATCCTAAAATCCTTACACTGGCTCCCAGTCTACTGTCAGGCCAAGTTTAAAATCTTGGTTTTTGGTCTTCAAGGCCCTTCAAGATTTACTCATTTTTGTGACTGCTTCTTCTGTTGTCTGCTTCCTGTTTCGACCCTTCTCACCTGTCCTGTCAGTTGAATGGAGTTCTTTTCTATCCCTTTGATTTCTTTTTAATTTGAATTTGTAAACCGCTTTGCATAGCCTCAAAAGGCGATATAATAAATTATATAAACCATAAACCATTTCCTAGCTATAGCCTGCTTCAAAAAAAAGGGGGGGGGGGCAACAACCAATGTAGCAACCAGATACCGAGAGCTAATTTGTGTAGGCAGTAGGCCTTTTCTTTATTCTGTCCTTTTATTTTGTAGGCAGCTGTTCGGAAAGAAAAATAATTGTGCCTATGAAGTTGGAGTCTGTCTGAACAGATTCTGGAGAAAGGATTGATGGAATATACTGTCACATTGGGAATCCCTTTCCAAACAGTAGTGAAATGTCAATGTGTGGACAGAAGTCCATGTTGAGGCATTGCAAATCTCCTCCAAGGTGGCTGACCTCAAGCAAGTCACCAATGCTGGGACATTATGAGCTATGACATGACCCCTCAAGAGTCAAGTCAGCCTGGGCATAAGCAAAAAGGTGCAATTCTACTAGTCAATTTGAGAGTACTGTGATCAGGAAGCTTATCATAGTTCAGGAAGGAGCTATAATAGAGGTGAATTGGCTCTGAACAAGCAACCTGTCTTTTCTGGTAGAAATAATAAAACAGAATGTTCTCATAAAAGACTACCAGTCCCAGAATGCACCAGGTTTCCAACAGCCACTAGAAGAGCTGAAGTAGGAAAACGTGTGTTCAATCAGGAGAACTATGAGGTAATCCCCAAGCACTCATCTCCAAGGGCAGGGCTTGATTCAGCACAGCTGCGCTGTGCTAGGGTGGAGCAGCCCTCTAAACAGGTTAAAAGTAAAGTCTATTCTATTCATCAGAATCTTCATGATCATCATCAGCAGGAGCAGAGGCAGCAGAAGCCAGAGCTCACGGACAGAGAGAGCAAGAAACACTTTGGAAGAAAGAAGAGAGAAGCATCTTGGAGGTCTAAAGGAGTCCATAGCAGTACGTGTGCTGGGAGGCATTCCAGAGGCAAGCATACTCCATTGGACTGGAGGAAACCAGAGGAGTGGGGTTGCAGAGCCAGGAATCCCCGGACGGAACCTGTGAGGGAGACGGCTGCATTTGAAAGGGGCCCTAAGACCAGTGCAAGAAGGTATGTGAAGAGAGACCCAGTGTCCAGGGATCTTGATTGGAAGGCTGGACATAAAAACTGGACTACATACTGGCCAGGATATTTAGAGAGGAACCCTAACAGCAATGGAAGCTCAGGTATGAACACTGATCTATGCCCTAGCTTTTCACTTGGAAGACAGCAGGGAAACAAGTATTGTCCTGAGAGTGCTCCATTAAGAAATTCCTCTGTGCCAATCCATGATATTGATTCTATGATAGTTGAAGAAGAAGGGGATATTGTAAATGAGCAGTGTGAATACATCATGCTATGATCACTATTGCCAAGTGGCCCCAACACCCTTATCTCTTGCACTAGATCTGGTGTTCCATTAAGGACTAGGTCTAATATGGCTTCCCCTCTGGTCGGTTCATGAACCAGCTGCTCCAAGAAGCAGTCATTTATGTCATCTAGGAACTTTATCTCCCTAGCATGTCCTGCCGTGACATGGACCCAGTCGATACCGGGGTAATTGAAATCATTCATTATTATTACTGCGCTGTAACTTTTGTTAGCTTCCTTGATTTCTTTGAGCATTTCATCATCCATTTGTTCATTCTGGCCCGGTGGTCAATAGTACACCCCCACTGCCATCGCCTTCCCCTTTTTTACATGGAATTTCAATCCATAGAGATTCTACAGCAAATTTTGTTTCCTGCAAAACTTTAATCCTTTCTGACTCAATGCCCTCTCTAACATAGAGCACAACCCCTCCACCAATTTGATCAGCTCTATCATTACGATATAGTTTGTACACAGGTATCAGAGTGTCCCACTGGTTGTCCTCCTTCCACCATGTCTCTGATATTCCAATCATATCTAACCTCTCATTTAGTGCTATATATTCTAACTCTCCCATCATATTTTTTTAGACTTCTAGCATTTGCATACAAGCATTTTAGAGACTGTATTTTATTCATAGTAATTTGGCTATTGGTAGACATGGGTAATTTGGGATCTTTAAGCTCTGTCTGCTCCATACTCGAGGGCATTTGGGCTACTTTACACTTTTTTGGAACCTCTCTGCTTTTGGTAGTATCCTTCAAGGATACATTCTTCCAAACCATCCGCGTTTGGGTGACTGTCGGCTTTCCCCTATTATCTAGTTTAAAAGCTGCTCTATCTCCTTTTTAAAGGTTAATGCCAGCAGCCTGGTTCCATCCCAGTTAAGATGAAGCCCATCCCTTCGGAAGAGCCCCTCCTTTCCCCAGAATGTTTCCCAGTTCCTAACAAATCCAAAACCCTCATCTCTGCACCATTGTCTCATCCACGCATTGAGATTTGTCAACGGGGGCGCTGGGTGAGAATGTCCACAGTCTTGGCAAAGGCAAATATTAATATGACTTGCAAGGGATTGTGGGAAATGTAGTCCATTCATACTTGGCTCAGCCGTTCACAATAAAATTAGTTGTGCTTGCTTGAGTGTAAAGCCAATAAGATATTTATTTATGGGGTTATTTCTCCCAACACAGATATACTTGGTAGCACATAAAACAGGATACTTGCTTTCAGTGTTATACTTAGAAAAACAAAATCAGGAAAACAACAGTTGAACTTGTCAGGCAATCAAATCAAAGAATAAAGACCTGGTTGGTAGCAAACTGGTCTTTTCTGTAGGCTCTAGCTAATATTTTCTTAGCAGTGCTTCAATCAACAAACAAAACCCACAAAGTAGGGAAAAATTGTTCTTTTCAGGTTAACTTCTTATATCTTCACACACAGACTCAGAAGTGTTCCCTCGGAGCTCACAGCCAATTAGGTAAGGCTCAATTGCTAGCAGTTACCCAGCTGAAACCCCTTAGCTGGCTTACTTTCTACTGCGTGGCTCAAATCCTACTCAGGAGCTTTTCTGAGTAGATTAAAGAACAAGTTTGTATTTCTTTCTGATGGTTGTTGTACTTTGTAACAGCAATTTACCACAGGAGTTTAGACAGAGAGCAATCCATGTATACACAAACTTCATCTACAACCTCTCCCCCTTCTTCAACAATCATGGGTTCAATATCATGGATTGGCATAGAGGAATTTCTCAATGGAGCACTCTCAGGACAATACTTGTTTCCCTGCTGTCTTTCAAGGGTATAGCTAGGGCATAGATCAGTGTTCATACCTGAGCTTCCATTGCTGTTAGAGTTCCTCTCTAAATAGCCTGGCCAGTATGTAGTCCAGTTCTTATGTCCAGCCTTCCAATCCAGATCCCTGGACACTGGATCTCTCTTCACATACTTTCTGGCACGGGTCCTAGGGTCCCTTCCAAGTGCAGCCGTCTCCCTCACAGGTACCGTCTGGAGATTCCTGGCTCTGCAGCACCACTCCTTTGGCTTTCCCCAATCCAATGGTGTATGCTTGCCTCTGGAATGCCTCCCAGTATACGTACTGCTATGGACTCCTTTAGACCTCCCAAATGCTTTTCTCTTCTTTCTTCCAAAGTGTGTCTTGCTCTCTCTGTCTGTCCGCTCTGGCTTCTGCTTCTGATGATCCTCAGGACGCTGATCCTCAAGAGACTGAAGATCCCCAAGATACTGAAGATGTCCAAGATGATTCTCTGTAGAATAAACTCTACCTTTATTCTGCTTAGATGAGTGCTCCACCCTAGCACAGCGCAGCTGTGCTGAATCAGGCCCTGCCCTTTGAGATGAGTGCTTGGGGATTACCTCATAGCCCTCCTGATTGAACACACATTTCCGCACTTCAGCTCCTCTAATGGCTGTTGGGAACCTGGTGCATTCTGGGACTGGTAGTCTTTTATGGAAAAATTCTGTTTTCTTATTTCTACCAGAACTGACAGGTTGCTTGTTCAGAGTCACTTCACCTTTACTATAGCTCCTTCCTGAGCTATGATAAGCTTCCTTATCACAGACTCCGGAGCTCTGCCTGCCTTTTGGGTCCTGCACGTGGAACGGGAAGGATTTCGGAGAACGCTACCCTTTAAAGGTTAGCAACAGAGGTATACTGCACCTCGGCCCTGGCTGTCTTCGACTACCCACTACCTAGGTTCCTGTGCTTGACTCAAATCCCGCATAGTGTAATCTTTATCAGGCACTGCAATAATGAGCAAGGCAGCAAGCAAGCCTTCCGGGGCAGGTCCTGAATTGGTCTAGCAGGATTCACATAAAGGAAATTATCAGGTATAATTAAAATGTCTCCTTCCTTATCATGCTAGATCAGTCTAAATAAGTGGGATATACCCAAGGTGGGAGGAAAGCAACACTCTAGCCAGAAAACAGCCTTGCCAAAGGTACTAGCAACCCTTGTTCCCCCACATGCAACCTGTAGTGTTTCACCAAGATACTCAGAAGATCAGGTAGCCACTCTATAGAAGTCCTCCAAGAACAAGGGCAAAACAATAGCCTCATTAAGGGAAACAGATATCACCTTAGGCAGAAAGAATGGTACTATACAAAAAAGTGACTAAGCTGTCAATTTATTTAGGGAGGGCTTGCAGCAACGAAAGCCACCAGAAAAATCTCTTTAACAGTCAAATCTTTAAAAGAAACCTTACGGATGGTCTCAAAAATGAGTCCCTTTCGGTATTTTCAAAACTAACAAAAGGCTTCATTAAGGAACTATTGGACACATTGAACCTGTGTCTTTTGGGGAAACTGCTAGGTACGTATGACCTAGATTGGCCACTGTTGGAAACAGGATACTGGGCTTGATGGACCTTGGTCTGACCCAGTATGGCATATCTTATGTTATGTTCTTATGTTATGTTCACACAAGAGGACTGATTTGCTTAACTCCTCTGAGGAAATGTGAGACATCAGGTGGACTGCCAAGGACAAACCCCAGATATACCTCCAAGTAGCATGGCAAGGGCACTACCTGAACCTTAAAGAGAGTTCAGGCCAAATCCTGACCGAGACCTGTCTGCAAGGATGATAAATACTGCACCTATATTGACTTTCCTTGCTTTGAGGGCTCACAAAAAACACCACTTCTCAAAATCCTACAAATCCAAGCATAAGCAAGAAGGCTGAGGCCATGAGCAGCATATTCACTTATGCACAAGGATAGCCTCTCTTGCTTCTCAAGGATCAGGTCACAAAAGCGAGAAAAGGAGCAGGGACCGCCATTATCAGGGGCCCTTGACAAAGAAGGCCCTTTTCCTGCAGAAGCCAAAGCAAAGACTCTGCTAACAGACCCATTAGGTCCATGTATCATGATATGCATGGCCAGAGTGGGGCCACCAGGATCACCAAGCCTGGATGATTTTGAATTTTGCATAGGAGACTGCTCACTAATGCATGGGGGGGAAGGGGGGGGGGGGTCCATAAATCAACCCTCCCTTCTGGGGCTATACCTGGAGGAGGGCCTCCAAAGCTCACTGCTAGTAGGTCTATTCGGTGGCTGAATAAATTGTCCACCTTGGCACTGTCCCACATGGCCATTAGATTGAACACAGGCCCCACTTTCAATCAATTAATTTCTATTGTAGGGGCAGAACTCCCATTTCTCAGGATCTAAGAACATAAGAACATAAGATATGCCATACTGGGTCAGACCAGGGTCCATCAAGCCCAGTATCCTGTTTCCAACAGTGGCCAATCTAGGTCATATGTACCTAGCAGTTTCCTCAAAAGAAACAGGTTCCACAATGCTTGTACTGGGTCAAGCATTGATATCCTGGGTCCCTTTTTAATAATCGTTTATGGACCTTTCCTCCAGGAATTTGTACAAACCTTTTTTAAATCCAGCTATACTAACAGCCTTTGCTACATTCTCCGGTAACAAATTCCAGAGTTTGATTACACGTTGAGTGAAAAAATATTTTCTTTTATTATTTATTTATTTTATTTGAACAGCTTTTATATACTGCTGCTTCCAAGGATCAGCAGCGGTTTACATTATAACAAAATCAGAACAGATACATTGAACTTTAAGAACTAGGAGCCATTTACATTACAACAAAAATCAAACATCAATACAGATGATTCAAACTTTATGAACTAAATTACATTATGACAGATATTGTATAAAGCAATATTAGTATTAATGTATAACAGTATAACATAACCGTTAATGAACTATAATACAATTAGAACTGTTTACTTTAATATTTATATAAATATGAGACGAATCATTAAAATATCAGTTGCAGTTGTAGTTGATTCCAATTAAGGTATACAATTGGAAAGAGTAAAATAAATTCAGTTTATGGTGGTTGGGAAGCTATGCCTGTTTCTCCATTGGTGTAGTATTGTGTGAATAGATGAGTTTTTAGATCTTTTCTGAATGTTAGAAGATCTTTTGTTTCTCTTAGTGATCTGGAAGATTGTTCCACAGTATTGGTGCAACAAGCGAAAAGGCACTGTTACTTGTTGAGTGTTTAGTTTTCCTTATTAGATCTGGGACTGCTAAAGTGTTAAGGTTTTTTCTCCGTCTTATCCTATTTTCGAGTGGGCTGTGAAGAAGGGTGGTTAAGTATGATGGTGCAATATTATTAATTAATTTGAAGGTGGTTAACAGTATTTTATATTGAATTCTACTGAATACAGGTAACCAGTGTAGAGTGTATAGAATAGGGGTGATATGGTCAGATAGCTTGGCTTTAAGTATAACTCTAGCTGTTACATTTTGGGCCATTTGTAAGATTTTGATGTTCTTCTTGGTTATACCATGTAGTATGCTATTACAAAAATCAAAATGTGGTATAATATCATAGCTCAGGAAGGGGCTATAGAAAAGGTGAAGTGTCTCTGAACAAGCAACCTGTCAGTGCTGGTAGAAATGAGAAAACAGAATTTTGCCATAAAAGACTACCAGTCCCAGAATGCACCAGGTTTCCAACAGCCATTAGAGGAGCTGAAGTGGGGAAACGTGTGTTCAATCAGGAGGGCTATGAGGTAATCACTAAGCACTCATCTCAAAGGGCAGGGCCTGATTCAGCACAGCTGCGCTGTGTTAGGGAGGAGCACTCATCCAGGCAGAATAAGAGTAGAGTTTATTCTACAGATGACCATCTTCATGATCACTTTGGATATCCAGAGAATTATCCTCAGTTTCATCTGAAGGATTATCAGAAGCAGAAGCCAAACCGGACGGACAGAGAGGGAAAGAGACCCTTTGGAAGAAGGAAGAGAAAAGCCTTTGAGAGGTCTAGAAGAGTCCAAAGCAGTACGTATACTGGGAGGTATTCCAAGGGCCAGCATACACCATTGGACTGGGGAAAGCCAGAGGAATGGTGCTGCAGAGCTAGGAATCACCAGAGGCTACCTGTGAGGGAGACGGCTGCACGTGGAAGGGACTCTAAGACCTGTGCCAGAAGGTATGTGAAGAGAGATCCAGGTCCAGGGATCTGGATTGGAAGGCTGGACATAAGAACTGGACTACATACTGGCCAGGCTATATAGAGAGGAACTCTAGCAGCAATGGAAGTTCAGGTATGAACACTGATCTATGCCCTAGCTATAACCTTGAAAGACAGCAGGGAAACAAGTATTCTCCTGAAAATGCTCCATTGAGAGATTCATCTGTGCCAATCCATGATATTGAACCCATGCTTGTTGAACAAGGGGGAATAATAGCAGATGAGGATCCTGTTTATATGGACTGCTCTCTATCTAAACTCCGTTGGTAACTTTCTGCTATAAAGTACAGCAACCATCACAAAGAAATACAAATTTGTTCTTTAATCTACTCAGAAAAGCTCCTGAAGCAGGATTTGACCCACACAGTGGAAGGCAAGCCAGCTAAGGGGTTTCAGCTGGTAACTGCTAGCAATTAAGCCTTACCTAATTGCTTGTGAGCTAGGAGAGAATCACTTCAGTATCTATGTGGGAAGTAATTAGAAGTTAACCTGCAAAGAACAGTTTGTTTCTTGCTTTGTAGCTTTTCATTTGTTGTTTTCCTGATTTTGACTTTGTTTTTCCAAGTTAACACTGAAAGCAAGTTACCTAATTTATGTGCTACCAAGCATATCTGTGTTGGGAGAAATAACCCCATAAATAAATATCTTATTGGCTTTACCCAAGAGCACAACTAAATTATTGTCAGCAGCTATGTCTGGTGTGAATGAACTACATTGCCCACAATACCTTGCAAATCATATAGAAATATGCACTTGCCAAGAGTGTGAAGATTCTCACCCAGGCAACCGTCTGACACGTCTTGTAATAGTGGTCTTAGTTGTTGAATAGAGCGCAGTTTGTAATAAATTGGTTTTGTTAATTTCTTGATGTGTGTTGTAAAACTGAGAGATTTGTCAATGATAACTCCTAAATATTTTATTTCTTCTTTGATTGGAAGAGTCACATTCAGGATTTTAATGTCAGTTGGGGGAGTATATTTCTTTTTGTTGCAATCAGGACTTCTGTTTTTTTGATGTTAATAGCTAAATTGTTTGAAAGAAGCCATTTTTCAGCTTCTGTTAGACAGTTTATTATATTGTTGTGATTTGGGTTAATTATGTTAAACTCAGAGAATAGCATAATGTCGTCTGCATATATATAATAATTAATCTTGTATTTTTTGAATATGGTACATATTGGTTGGAGGTATATGTTAAATAATAGAGCAGACAATGCAGAGCCTTGGGGTACACCTTGTTCTTGAGGGAAAGGGGATGATGAAGATTGATTAAGTTGAACATATTGTGAACGATCGGATATGTATGATTTAAACCATTCTAAGGTGGTTTTTAGCAATCCTATTTGTTTAAGTCTTGAGATAAGTATGTTTATTTATTTTATTTATTTATATTTCTTATATACCGCGCTATTATAATCAGTGCGGTTTACATTTGAAACAGAACATACAAGAATGTAAGCAAATTACATCAAGTTTTTTACATTGAACAGGGAATGTAAACATGGAGTAAAAACGAGGGAGGAACTATGTACATATTGTAAACAAATATAATGCTCTTACGGTAAATAAAAATATGACCTTTGTCTAGAGGGTTGGCTAGATGGTCGAGGAGGTCAGTGGGAGAGATAGTGGTTAACCATTATCTACAGGAAGATGATCTGAGGGACGGGTTAGGCAGGGAGGTGAGGTGGGGGCATTGTAAATGTCGGGAATGCTGTCAGGGTAATATTGTAGGAACAGGTGATGTTTGAGGGCTTTACGGAATAGTGCCAAATTTGGGATGGCCCGGATTTCTGCTGGGAGGGCATTCCATGCCATAGGTGCAGCAATGGAGAAGGCTCTACTTGCTGTTGATTTCTTACATTTTACCAACACTTTTGGGACTTCAAGTTTATTCAACGAAGTAGATCTCCTAGTTCTATTATCTGGTGTGCTGTTGAGGAGATCGCTGATGGGTGTATGAGTAAGATTCTTACATGACTTGAACGTCATGACAAGAACCTTGAATTGGACTCTGGCCCGTAGCGGGAGCCAGTGTAGGTTCTTTAGAACTGGCGTTATGTGGTCAGACCTTGAAAGCCCGGACAGTGCCCTTGCAGCTGAGTTCATGGCAAGGCGTAACGGGTTAAGAGTCGATTGTGGGAGTCCCAGTAGGATAATGTTGGCGAAGTCAAGGTGTGGGATGACTAAGGCTTGGAAAATTGAGCGGTAGTCAGGGAAGTCAAGCAGTGGGCGGAGATGGCGTAGTGATCGGATCTTGTGATAGATTGCTTTAGCTGTGTTTGTAACATGTGCTGACATGTCAAGTCGCTGGTCGAGGGTGATGCCCAGGTAGCGAATTGTAGCTTTGGACTTTAGTTCAATGTTATTGACTAGAAGAGAGGGAGGTGGCGTGAACTTCTGGTTCCGTGAGATGAAAAGTACATCTGTTTTGCTATGGTTAATGCGGAGATTTTGAGAGAGGAGCCAATCTGCTACAGCTTCAAAACATCTTATAATTGGATTGAAATCTGGTTGATGATTAATGCTGTCAAATGCAGCTGATATGTCAAGGAAAACCAAAAGGAATGCTTGTTTAGTATTGTCTAAACCTTTATTAAGAGTGTCAAGAAGTGTAATGAATAGGGTTTCAACGCCGTGAAAAGGGCGAAAACCGTATTGATGTTCATCAAGTGGGGCAAAAGTGTCTATATGGTCTTGTAACTGTAATTGTACAGCTTTTTCTATGATTTTAGTTAGGAAGGGGATGCTAGCTATCGGGCGATAGGATGATGGGTCATTTGCGTTCAATGTCTTTTTTTTTAGTATAGGGCGGATTGCAGATAGTTTTAGTTCTTTAGGTAATACCCCTTGTAGGAGTGATTGGTTCACTATATTTAGGATAAAGGGTGCTAGTTCTTGCTTTGTTTGTTTGATCCAGAGAACTGGGCAGGGATCAAGTATAGATGTGGTTGTATTGATATTCGATATTATATTGAGTAGTTTCTTATCTATTGAGTGGAAAGCATTCCAGGTGTGGTTGTTAGAGGATGGAGTAGTATTGAATGGTGTAGGTATCATTGATGATTTAAGTTTGCTAGCAAAATAGTCTGCCATATCTTGTATGTTAATTGAGGCTGGTTGTTGGTTATCTATGGGAGCTTTAGATAATGATTTTACTATTTCAAACAGTTCTCTGGGGCGGTTAATGGCTTTATTTAGAATCCTCGCATGGTATTGTTTTTTGGCATTGTTTGTACATGATCTGTAAGTGTTGAGAGTTGTAAAGTATAAGTCTCGTAGGTCTGTTGTTTTTGTTTTTCTCCATTCTTTTTCGATTTTGCGAAGGTTTTTTTTTGATGGAGGCTAGTTCCGTTGTATACCATTTTTCTGATCTAGTATGTTTTTTTTTTTAGTGTATTATGTATTGGTTTAGATGCTGATTTTATGGTTGTATTCCAAGTGGATGTAGCTTCATCGAGGTTATTTATATCCGTAGATAATTGTGGAATAATTGTGTTGAGAAATTCTTCAGGCGAAAATGATCTAAATTTGGGTGCCGGATGAATTTTAGGTTGATTAGAAGAGGTAGCAGAAAGTATATTAATAGAGAGGTTTATTAGGAAGTGGTCAGACCATGGGATTTGTGATATTATGGGGGGTGTATATTCATGTGATAAGGTGAAGGACAAGGGGAGGAATATTAAATCTAGAGTATTACCTTTAGTATGAGTAGGTTGCTTAACGATTTGTTGATAGCCCATATCTTCCATTGATTCTAGGATTATTGAGGATTGGTTATTATTGCAGGTTGGTAAGTTAAAATCTCCCAGGATAATATGAGGTTTGTTTGTGGATGCTTTGCATGCTGTTTCTAGTATAGATGTTATGTTATGAGTATCCGAAGCAGGGGGTCTATAAAAAGGCAGATTGCTAAGTTTCTGTTTTCTATCATTAGTATATCTGTGTTTTCGTTAGTTTCACTAATGGAAGTGGAACAATTCAAGCTAGATTTTGCTAGTATCAGGACTCCACCACCTTTTCTTTGATTGCGGTTACAGATAAATAAGGTATATCCTTTTATTTTTAATTGGTTAGTCAGTACTGTATCAGAATTGCTTAGCCATGTCTCAGTTAAGCAGAGGTAGTCTGGGTTCTCATCAGTGATAAGATCTATGATGATTGGAATTTTGTTCCTAACAGATCTTACATTTATGAGGATAATTTTCAGGTCTTGATTGGGTGTGTTCAGTTTTTTTATTTCATTATCAGTCTTAGTTTGTATGTTAATTAATCTTCTTATCCGTGTATCTGGGTATCTAGTTGTTGGTGAGTTATGTATGTGTGTATATGACTTGTAGTTATTAATGTGCATATGATTGATATGTGGTGGGGCAGTATGAAGATGAACCATTCTAGCATGATGATAAGGTAAGTATTGTGATTGGTAGCACATTCCAGGAGAGGTTAGTATACTTAAAGCAATACTTATCATATACAGGAGCCGTATAATGAACTGTGCAGGTTTCATTTTTGCTTTGAATTAATTTAAGTATTAGGAATAATGTTGGAGATAAATGTTTGTGAGAATGCTAAGAATAAGATTGTTAATATATTAACAACCGTGAAGACAGATGGGAGAATACTGAAAATAGTAAGGAGCAAGTGTTAGCAGGATTGGTCCGTAAATAGGTCAGCAATAATATATTGTGAGTGGATAAGTCAGAGTTACTAGCTAATGTAGTAGCGAGATTATTTACTGACAACAGTAGTGCAGTCCTATGATGTAATGTGACAATGTGTTACTGGCAACAGTATAAATCAGAGGTTATTTACTAACAACAGTAGTGCAGTTCTATGATATAATGTGACAATGTGTTACTGGCAACAGTATAAATCAGAGGTTATTTACTAACAGTAGTGCAGTCCTATGATATAATGTGACAATGTGTTACTGGCAACAGTATAAAAGCAGATGGCAAATTTAAGTTGTTAAGGACTGAGTCTGTTTAAGAATGTATTTGGTTGGGTATACTTGCTGCGTGTTGTTGGAAAGTCAGTTCAGTGATTGTACGCGAGCTCGACCCTGAGGGAGCTCAGCTGTACCAGGAAGAAGTTGTTGGTCTCAGCTTCGTTTTTCTGTTAAGTTTCCGTGGTGATCTTGAAGTGCCTTTGCCTAAGGGCCGTGCCAAGGGGCCCTCAGGCACGGCCTTCAGGCGCGGGACCGCAAGGCGCGGGTGTGCTAGTCAGGTCCTCCTCTTGAGTCCCGGGGTCTGCCTGGATTGGGCAGCACGTGTCAGCTGGATGGCTGGGGGAGCGGTGATGTCGGTGGTAGCTCTGATCCGTCCTGGGAGAGCTGCAGAAGGCTGAAGAGGCTTCGGTCTCAGTCCCGCTTGAATTTTAACCCCCGGAGCAGCCTGGATTGGGCAGCACGTGTCAGCTGGTCGGCTGGGGGAGCGGTGATGTCGGCGGTAGCTCTGATCCCTCCTGGGAGAGCTGCAGAAGGCTGAAGAGGCTGTCTTAAATAGTTTACCCTGTAGCTTCATTGCATGTCTCCTAGTTTTTCTATATTCTGATAACGTAAACCATCGATCTACGTTTAACCGTTCCATTCCGTTCATTAATTTATAGATTTCTATCATATCTCCCCTCAGACGTCTCTTTTCCAGGTTAAAGAGCCCTAACATTTTTAGCCTTTCTTCATAGGGGTATCCTTCCATCCCCTTTACCATTTTGGTGGCTCTTCTCTGAACCTTTTCTAGTAAAGCTATATCCTTTTTTAAGATACGGCGACCACAAATGCATACAATATTCAAGGTGTGGTAGCACCATGGAATGATACAGAGGCATTATAGTAACCTTTGTTTTATTTTCCATTCCTTTCCTTATGATACCTAGCATTCTATTTGCTCTCTTGGCTGCCGCCGGACACTGGGCAGAGGGTTTTAACATGTTATCCACAATGACACCTAAATCTTTTTCTTGGGTGGTGTTTCCTAATGTGGCACCTTGCATCGTGAAACCTTAGTTTGGGTTGTTCTTCCCTAGGTGCATAACTTTGCACTTGTCCACATTAAATTTCATCTGCCATTTTGATGCCCAGTCTTCCAATTTATCAAGATCCTCTTACAATTTTTCACAATCCTCATGGGTTTTATCAACTTTAAATAGTTTTGTGTCTTCTGCAAATTTGATAACCTCACTCGTTATTCCCTTTTCCAGGTCATTTATGAATATGTCAAAAAGCAAAGGACCCACATGTAACCCATCCCAGACATCGGGATCGGAAGACCTGAAAGGATGGAGCATCGGATTTTCCTTAAAATAATGTCTTCAGTACCGCCCGAGGTCGGTACCGAGACGAGTCGGTACCGAATCATCCATGCTAGAGATCGATTCCAGGCTCAGCATCGAAGGAAGCAAGTCTGTCAAAGTAAGCATGGATGGTACCGACACCGATGCCCATGTCAATACCGGTACTGAAGCCGATACCGATACTGGAAGATCGGTCTGCAGCAACTCTAACGCTACTGAAGTAACCGAGAGGGCTAGACTGCGATCATCGGTGAAGAGTGTTTCATCCATCACCATAGCCGATGCCGGGGTGTCGGTACCGCTCGAAGCGGCCATAACTCCCGAGCATGGCACAGGTATGTTCATCAAGGTAAGAACCCCGGGAACAACCAGAAGCCCCGTTAATGCTTTGGAGCACGAAGACTCCCGGCTGGGGCTTTATTGCCAATATGTCCTCGAGGGCAAGGCCAGAGCCATCTCGATACTGGGAAGGAGATCTACCACTTGAGGACTGGCTAGTCTTTACAGACTTTTGTTTGGTTACCTGATCCTGTGGAGATAGTCTAGCTGGTGACATTGAGTGCGATGTGAACCGGGTATCGAGTTGTGCTCGATTCTGAAGACGACTTCTGTTTGAGCTCCAGCAGGAAAGACACTCCAATGGGGAATGGTCAGGACCCAAACATTTTAGACACCAAGTGTGGGTGTCTGAAAACATATCTGTACCGCAACACTTTGAGCATTCCTTAAGGGTAGTGGCTGGCTTTACCATGATGGAAAGATAGAGACCTAGTGGCCTAGAAAGTGTCAGACACTAAAACAGGAACATTTCTGAAGAAAAAGAAGAAATTCTTTAGAAAAAAAAGAAAGAAAAAGACCGGCGGTACCAGTGGCGTCGAGGGAAGGCAAACACGACCACAAAAAAACTAAGAATAAAAAGAAGAATTTTCTGCGGTGACAGGAATACGTCCTGCCGGCTCCGCGGAAAACAGAAAACTGATGAGAGGGAAGTGAATAGGCGGGAAGGCAGCGCGCATGCGCGTGGGATGCTCCCAAAAGCTTTCTTTTTGGATGCTGGGGAGCGTTTCCATGCAGGCTCTGTTGGTACTGACGTACCCATATGTGAAGACTCATTCCTGCTTGTTCCAAAGCCAAAGAATCCAGCATACCGCAGCCCGCCTTCTTTCACACTCTTCTCATTCGCACCATATAACTCCTCTTCTTATCCATCTACACTGGTTGCCTCTTCCCTTCCGCTCTCAATACAAACTACTTACTTTGGTTCACAAGGCCCTCCACACCAACTCCCCACAATACCTAGCCGATTTAATTCACTTCCACACTCCCAGGTATACCCCCCGTTCATTTCACTTAAACCGGCTTACCCTTCCCCCCCCCCCTCTGCCGCCCACTTGCAATCCACCCGCTCTTCAGCTTTTTTCTTTATAGGCCCCGCACTATGGAACTCCCTTCCCTCCTCTATCCGTTTAGAACCCTCCCACTCAGCATTTAAACAGCAGCTAAAAACCTACCTCTTTTCCCTAGCCTTTAACCTCCCTACTTCTCCCCCCTCTCTATAATCTCACTCCTCCCCTCCCACTTTCTCCTGCCCTTTCTGTTCTTCCTCTTTCTTTTTATGAAATGTAACTTCTTTTCCTTTTACCGGCCTTGCGCCCTATTTTAAAGGTTTTTATATGTTGTAAACCGCTCTGATTTTATTGTGAAGGGCGGTCTATCAAGTTTTATTAAACATAAACATAAACCACAGCCATGCATTTCGTGAACACTCTTGGAGCTGAGGCCAGGCCAAACGGAAGCACCCTGTATTGGTAGTGCTTCCCCTGAAAAAGGAACCGAAGGAATTTTCTGTGAGTTGGATGGTTGAGAACATGAGTGTACGCATCCTTGAGATCTAGAGAACAAAGCCAATCCTGATTCTGAAGGTATGGCAGCAGAGTTCCTAGAGAAATCATCTTGAACTTCTCTTTGAACAGGAATTTGTTCAATTCTCTGAGGTCCAAAATGGGTCTGTATCCCGCTGTTTTCTTTGGGATAAGGAAATAGGGGGAGTAAAACCCTGTACCCTGTTGATAAATGGGTACTTCTTCTATTGCCCCTTGGGCAAGAGGTATGGTGACCTCTTGACCTAAGGTTGATGAGAGAGGTCTGAGAATTGAACTGTTTTACTATTGTGGGAGGGGGCATGCTCAAGAAATGAAGCTTGTACCCCTCTTGTATGATGGAGAGTGTCCAACGCTCTGCTATAATTTGCCCCCATCCTGGGGCAAAGTGACATAACCTTCCTGGAATGGTGGAAGGCTCTGGTCCATTTAGAGCCAGGAAGGCTAAGTTCTCTAGACGCAAGTCAAAGGCCTTGTGGAGGCTGAGACTGCTGAGGCGGTTGAGGCTTAGCAGTCTTTGCCTTCCTTTGCTTGGATGGCTGCTGACCTTTCCTGATAGGTTGACCTGCAGAGAGTCCCAGCTTAGAATAAGCAGGATAAAACATTTTCTTTTTGGAAAAGAATGGTTTCTTGAAAGATTTCTTTCTTGCAGGATCAGCTGTACCCTTGGATAGTCTGTCCAAGGTGGAGTTGTCGGCATCCAACTCATTGGCTTTTTCATGCCAATCTTTGCCGAACAGGTTCTCACTAGTACAAGGAATATTGCCCAATTTGTCTTGTACCCAGAGCTCCAAATCAGATGCCTGGAGCCAGGCAATTCTACGTGCACCTATGGCAATAGCAGGGGTTCTGCTTATGCACTCAAAACAGTCAAAAGCTGCACGATTGACAAATTTTGAAAACATCCTGGGCATGTTTGACCAAAGTGAGAAAATCCTGTCTCTTATCCTCAGGGAGAAGAGGACCCAGAACCTCTAAATCTCCTGTGACTTCTTTCAGGAACATTCCCATATGTAAAATATAGGAACTGATCCTGGCAGAAAGCATGGAAGCTTGGAAGGTACGACGTTCAAAAGTATCCAAAGTTCTGCACTCACGTCCTGGGGGATTAGAGGCATGCCTCTTTGCACTCCTGATCCTTCTCATAGCTGACTCCACCACAATGGAGTGGTGAGGGAGCTGAGTTTTTTGGAAACCAGGACAAGGAGGGACTCGATACATAGTGTCAAGTCTACGAGAATGAGGAGAAGTGGTAAGAGGGGTCTCCCACATTCTGAGCATGAGATCATGCAAGATCTCATCGATGGGCAAAGTAGCTGACTCCTTAGGAGCTTTGGGATATTGTAAAATTTCCAGCTCCTTTGCTCTGGGCTCTGTTTCAGGAGCCACAGTAATGGAGAGACCCCGAGCCACCTCCCCTGATGAAATCCTGGAAGGAGATATCCTCTGGAGGAGACATCCTGCGTTTAGGGGAGGAGGGCTCCTCTGGAAGAAGTCCTCCGGTATCGACAGAACTATCGGAATCCTCAGATTCCTCTGAGGACTCGAAGTATCGTCTATCCGGATGCTCTTGTAGAGCCCAATACCCGTACCGACAGAAGTCGGTACCGGGGGGAATCAGTACCGGTGTATCAGTACCGGACGGCATCGGGTGACTGGGTGCCGGTAATGCGGACACCGATGTCGATGCTATCGGTACCGGTACCTATACCGGCGCCGGGGTCGTTGCCGGTACCGGCTGAATTGTCCGACGCGGTTCCGAGGGCGTCGATGCCACAAGGAGAGCCGCCAGATTGCGTTCAATAGCCAGAACCTCTGGTCTATCGACGCTGTCGATGCCTGGATGTTGGTACTGGAGAAGACAGCCGGTACCCCAGAGCATGGCACCAGTAGTTCTGCCGAGATCGAGGCCTCGAACGTCCTGGAGCCCCGATAATGCTTTGGAAGTCGAAGCCTCCCGCTGGGGCAATTTGGCCGGTGCAGAATCCTCAAGGGCAACGCCAGAGGCATCTCGATGCTTAGAAGGAGATCTACCCTTTGAGGACCGGCTGGATTTATGTTTGGTTACCTGACCATAGGAGGAAGAGGAAGCCCTGTAAGATGTTGATGCCACCGAAGCTGCATCAGAAGGAAACAGGGTACTGAGCTTAGCAGCTCGGTTCTGCCGACCCCTCTTAGACATCATGGCACAGGACATACAATCCGTGATGGAGTGGTCAGGACCTAAACATTTCAGACAACATTCATGGGTGTCGGTGACGGAGATGGTACTGCCACACTTGGAGCATTTTTTTGAATACCGGGCCCAGACGGGAAAGGGAACCGGCGTCGAACCGAAGAAGAAAGCAGGATCAACGCAAGAAAAATCAACTTTTCCACGGGTGACAGAGAGTAGTTACTCACCTGTAACAGGTGTTCTCCAGGAGCAGCAGGAATCAGTCCTCACATATGGGTGTCATCGGCGCTGATGAAGCCCCAGTGGAGCATTTCCCCAGCTTTCCATGAAAGCCTTTGGGAATGCTGGCACGCATGCGTGGTTCCCTTCCCGCCTAAAGGTGCCATCTAACCTCAATCAAATGACATAGCTAAGAACAGCACATAAAAATTGAAAAAACAAACTATGTACAACTGCAACTCCAAGGGGAGGAGGGAGGGTTGTGAGGACTGATTCCTGCTGCTCCTGGAGAACACCTGTTATAGGTGAGTAACTACTCTTTCTCCAGGACCAAGCAGGAAGTCAGTCCTTACATATGGGTGATTCCCCAGCTCTGGGCTACCAAGGAACCCAGGCTGAACAAGAGAACTCCCTCTAGTCTCAGCAGCAAAGAAAGGCTTTCCAAGGACACAACCTCCACCGGTAGCCCAACAGAGGGCAGGAGGGCAGGAGTTGCCTAAACCTCAAAGAGATTCCGGAGTACTGCTTGGCCAAAAACACTGTCCCTACGGGACTCCCTCTCCAGACAGTAATGTGCCGCAAAAGTCTGGCTTGAAGACCAAGTTGCAGCCCTGCAGATGTCTACCAAGGGTACAGAGCGGAGATGAGCCACTGAGGCAGCCATTGCCCTGACACGGTGGGCCGTAACCTGACCCTGCAAAGGAACATCAGCCGCTTTGTAAGCCCAGGTGATACAGTCAGCCACCCAGATGGACAAGGTACGCTTCGACACAGCCAACCCCAACTTATTGGGGTCAAAGGATACGAAGAGCTGAGTAGCCCTTCTATGCCCCTGCGTACGGTCAAGGTAGAAGGATAAGGCCCTCCTACTGTCCAGGGTATGCAGAACTGCTTCAGCCTGGCTTGCATGAGGCCTAGGGAAGAATGTTGGAAGAACCACCTCCTGATTGAGGTGAAAAGAGGAAACAACCTTTGGGAGGAACTTTGGATGAGTCCTGAGGACTACCCTGTTCCTATAAATTCTGGTGTAAGGCCTATCACAGAACAGGGCCTGAAGCTCACTCACTCGCCTAGCCAAAGTAAGGGCTATCAGGAAGAGTCTCCCAGGAAAGGAAGTGTAGAGGGCAAGTAGCCATCGGCTCAAAAGGTGGGCGAGTCAGTTGCTGCAAGACCACATTCAGCTCCCACTCAGGAGCAGGACGACGGATGGGAGGCTTGAGCAAGAGTAAGCCTCTGAGAAACCTGGACACCAAGGGGTGCCCAGATAGAGAATGTCCTTCCACCAGTGAGTGGTGAGCTGCTAGAGCTGAGAGGTGGACCCGAACAGAATTGGACTTGAGTCCCTGATTGGATTAGTACAGTAAGTACTGAAGCACTACTGGAACAGTACAGGAGAAAGGATCTTCTGTACGTAGCTGACACCACACAGAAAGCCTCTTCCACTTCAGAGCATAGGTTTTCCTAGTGGACTGTTTCCTAGAGGCTAGAACAACCTTCTCAACTTCCTGAGGTAGGCCCCAGGGAGCCAAAACTACCCTTGCAGCCTCCATGCCATCAAATTGAGAGCTTTGAGATTGGGGTGCAGAAGGGAACCCTGATCCTGAGAGAGAAGGTCGGGTTGCAATCCCAGAGGCAGTGGGGGATCCACTGCCAACTGTAGCAGAAGTGGAAACCAAGGCTGTCTCGGCCACCTGGGAGCCACCAGCAGGACCCAGGCCTTGTCCTGAAGAATCTTGAACAGAGTTCGGGCCACCAAGGGCGTGGGAGGAAACGCATACAGGAGGCCCTGAGACCAGGATATCAGAAAAGCATCCGGTGCTATTCTCAAAGGATGCAGTTGTCTGGAGCAGAACTTGGGCAGTTGCTTGTTCAGCGGACTGGCAAACAGATCTATCCAAGGGAGACCCCATTTCAGGAAGATCTTCTGAACCACCAAAGGATGAAGCTGCCACGCGTGGGGCAGCAGGATCCTGCTCAACCGGTCGGCCAGGCAGTTTTCCTGGCCTGGAAGGTACACCACCCTGAGGAGCATGTTGTGCTTTAGGGCAAAGGAACAAAGGTCTTGAGCTTCCCGACAAAGGAGCCTGGACCCAGTCCCGCCCTGTTTGTTCACGTAAAACATGGCTACCTGGTTGTCTGTTTGAATCAAGACTGATTGTTGAACCAGGGCAGGAGAAAAAGCTTTGAGAGCTAAGCGGATAGCCCTGAGTTCCAGGAGATTGATCTGCTGGGCTGCCTCCCAAGGAGACCACAGGCCTTGGGTGCACCTGTCTAGAAAATGACCTCCCCAGCCCTGCAGGGAGGCATTGGTGGTCAGCACCACCGAGTACCCAGGAATCTGAAAAGGCATCCCCTGCAGCAGATTGGGTGGTTGCAGCCACCAGCTGAGGGAGGACACCCTGATCCTGTCTCTTAGGCTGCCCGAGGCCTGTGACCACTGAGTCCGAAGGCACCACTGTGCAGGCCTCATATGAAGCCTGGCATTGGGAGTCACATGTACTGTCGAAGCCATGTGGCCCAGAAGCCTCAGGCAGAGCCTGGCGGAAACGAGGGACCTGCTGAGAAACTGGCTGGCCACATCCATCAGTCTTTGGGCTCTGTCTACTGGTAAGAATGCTTTTGCCAGTCGTGAAACTAACCTTGCCCCTATGAACTCCAAGTTCTGGGAGGGGAGCAAAGTGGACTTTGCGAAGTTGATGACAAAGCCCACGTTTTGAAGCAGAGCAATGGTTCTGAGGGTGGCTTGTCTGACCTCCTGGCACGTCTGACCCCTGATGAGCCAGTCGTCCAGATAGGGCAAGACAAAGATGCCCTGATTTCGCAGGTAGGCCGCAACCACTGCCAGGCACTTGGTAAAGACTCTGGGAGTGGAGGTTAGGCCAAAAGGTAGTACTCGGTACTGATAATGGTTTCCTCCCACAATGAACTTGAGGTACTTTCTGTGGTCTGGATGAATGAGGATGTGAGTGTACGCATCCTTTAGTTCTAAGGAGCATAGCCAATCTCCCTGCTGGAGGTAGGGAAGAAGTGTTCCAAGAGTAAGCATCTTGAATTTTTCCTTCTCCAGAAACTTGTTGAGGTTCCTGAGATCTAGGATGGGTTGAAGGCCACCGGTTCTGTCGGGCACCAGGAAGTATCTGGAGTACATAAGAACATAAGATATGCCATACTGGGTCAGACCAAGGTCCATCAAGCCCAGTATCCTATTTCCAACAGTGGCCAATCTAGGTCATATGTACCTAGCAGTTTCCCCAAGAGAGCACAGTTACTTACCTGTAACAGGTGATCTCTGGGAACAGCAGGAATAAGTCTTCACATATGGGTACGTCGGTACCGACGGAGCCTGCGCGGGAACGCTCCCCAGCGTCCAGTAGGAAAGCTTTTGGGAGCATCCCACAGCGCCTGCGCGCTGCCTTCCTGCCTTTCCCAACCGCCTCTCTCCAGTTCAAGTTTTAAAGCTGAGACAAAGATAGATAGAGAGATACAACTCCCAGGGGAGGTGGGTGGGTTGTGAAGACTTATTCCTGCTGTTCCCAGAGATCACCTGTTTACAGGTAAGTAACTGTGCTATCTCCAGGAACAAGCAGGAATGAGTCTTCACATATGGGGACTCCCCAGCTCTAGATGCCAGGGGAAGATCCCAGAAGTTGTGTGTCCCTGAGAAGGGCTCTACCTCCCCCCATGGATCTCTGGCATCCAACCAGGGTTGGTGGGAAGGAGTTGATTAGGAATGGAACAGGTGTTTGAGAACAGCCTGACCAAACAAGGCATCCCGGCGGGAATCCTTGTCCAAACAGTAATGGGCTGTGAAGGTATGAACCGAGGCCCAGGTGGCTGCTCGACAGATTTGGTCGATGGACACAGAATTTAGATGAGCCCTGTTGAAGAAGGGGCACGTCTTCTATTGCCCCTTGGGCAAGAAGGGTAGCAATCTCTTGACCCAGAAGGTCGAGGAGAGATGTTGGAGAATTGAACTGTTTCACCATGGTGTGAGGAGGAAGATTTAAGAAATGAAGCTTGTACCCCTCCCTTATGATGGAGAGGGTCCATTGCTCTGCTGTGATTTGTTCCCATCTGGGAGCAAAGTGAGCTGGAACGGTGAGAGGCTCTGGTCCTTCTAGAACCAGAAAGGCTAAGTTCTCTAGTTGCGAGTCAAAGGCCCTGAGGAGGCTGAGGCTGCTGGGCCGTAGCAGGCCTGGCAGCCTTAGGCTTGACCTGTTTAGGTTGTTGCTGACGCTTTGCAGCAAAACGACCTGCAGAAGATGCCTGCTGACCATAAGCAGGATAATATCTTCCCTTTTTGCGAAAAGATGTCTTTTTGAAGAACCTTTTCTTAACAGGAGCAGAAGTAGACTTGGAAAGTCTATCCAAAGCAGAGTTTTCAGCATCCATCTGAGTGGCCTTTGCTTGCCAATCCTTGCCAAAAAGGTTTTCACCGGTACAAGGAAGATTTCCTAATTCCTCTTGGACCCAGAGTTCCAAATCAGAAGCTTGCAACCAAGCAACTCTGCGTGCACCTATGGCAATAGCCGAGGCTCTGCTTGCACGGTTGGAAAATTTGGAAACATCCTGGGCATGTTTGAGCCAAGTGAGAAACTCCTCCCTTTTATCTTCTGAAATAAAAGGGGCTAAAGTTTGCAGATGATCTGTGACTTCTATCAGAAACATCCCCATATAGAGACTATAGGAGTTGATTCTGGCACAAGCATATTGGCCTGGAAAATCCTCCGGCCAAAAGCATCCAAGGTCCTACATTCATGTCCTGGAGGATTAGATGAGTGTCTTTTTGCATTCTTTATTTTCTTAATGGCAGACTCCATCACAATAGAGTGGTGAGAAAGCTGAGTCTTATGAAAGCCAGGACAAGGAGGGACACGGTACATGGTGTCCAATCTACGAGAATGAGGAGAGGTGGTGAGAGGAATCTCCCATATGCCCAACATGTGATCATAAAGCATCTCATGAATTGGTAAGGTAGCTGCTTCCTTAGGAGCCTTAGGATATTGCAGAATATCCAACTGCTTGGCTCTAGGCTCTGACTCAGGGGCCACTGAAATGGAGAGACCCCTGGCCACTTCCCTAATGAAGTCTTGAAAAGACAAGTCTTCTGGAGGAGACATTCTTCGTTTTGGAGAAGAAGGCTCCTGGGGAAGAAGTACCGATGCCTCAACAGAAACCTCTGATTCATCAGAGTCTTCAGAGGAATCGAAGTATCGCCTGTCCGGATGCCCCTGCAGAGCCCGATACGCATACCGAGAGGTATCGACATCGGGAGTGATCGGTACCGGTTCGGTACCGATGGGCATCATAGGACAGGGTACCGCTGCAGTTGACACCGAAGCCGATGTAGATGCAATCGGTACCGACAACGGAACCGATACCGGTACCGGTGCCGGAACCGGTACCGACAACGGAGTCTGTTGCGGTACCGGAGGCGTCGCAGCTTGTATGAATGCCGTAATGGCACGCTCCATGGTCAGAATGTTCTGATCCATCGACGCCACCAACGTCTGGAGGTCGGTACCAGTGGGAACCACCGGTACCCCAGAACATGGCAACAGGTGATCGGTCGAGGCCGAGCCATCGATGTCAACCCGTGACCCCCATAGATGAAGCTTTGCAAGCCGGAGCTTCCCGCCGGGATAATTTTGCCGGTGCGGAATCCTCGAGGGCAAGCCCGGAGGCATCTCGATGCTTAGAGGGAGATCTACCCTTTGAGGACCGGCTGGACTTATGTTTGGTTACCTGAGATCCATGGGAGGAAGAAGCAGCCCTGGAAGACGTCGATGCCACCGAAGCTGCATCAGAGGGAAACAGGGTACTGAGCTTGGCTGCTCAGTTCTGCCGACCTCTTTTAGACATCATGGAACAGGACATACAATCCATGATGGAGTGGTCAGGACCCAAACATTATAGACACCAGTCATGGGTGTCGGTGACAGAAATAGTACCATTACACTTTGTGCACTTTTTGAACCCGGAAGCGGGCTTTTCCATGAGGAAAATTTTTTCTAGGCCTAAGGCCCAAAAAGAAAAAATGCACAGAAGAAAGAGAAAGAAAAAGACCAGCGGTACCGGTCCGACGTCCAAGCAGTAATTGGCTGTGAAGGTATGAACCGAGGCCCAGGAGGCCGCTCGACAGATCTGGTCAATGGACACAGAATTTAGATGAGCCATAGAGGCTGCCATGGCCCTCACATTGTGAGCTGTGACATGGCTCTCCAGAGAAAGGTTCATGCTCTGCTAGGCGAAAGAAATACACTGAGCAATCCAATTGGACAGTGTTCTTTTAGAGACTGGAAGTCCTAAATGAGAAGGATCAAAAGCAACAAAGAGTTGAGAAGACTTCCTATGTTGCTGTGTTCTCTGTAAGTAAAAGGCGAGAGCCTTCTTACAATCCAGGGTATGAAGATTCCTCTCTGCACTTGATGCATGAGGTCCTGGAAAAAAGACAGGTAAGTATACCTCCTGGTTCAGATGAAAAGGTGAGACCACTTTAGGCATAAAGTGTGGATTGGTCCTGAGGACTACCTTATCATGATGGAACCTTGTATAAGGTGGATTAGCCACTAAGGCCTGCAGCTCACTGATGCGGCGAGCTGAGGTGACTGCAATGAGAAAAATAACCTTCCAGGAAAGAAATTTCAAGGAGGTAGAGGCTAGGGGTTCAAAGGGTGGCTTCATGAGCTGGCCAAGAACCAGATTCAAGTCCCATGTCACTGGAGGTGGTCTAATGGGCGGTTTAGTTAAAAGAAGGCCTCTCATGAATCTTGCAATAAGAGGATGAGAGGAGATAGGCTGTGCATTGAGAGGCTTGAGGGATGCTGCAATAGCACTCAAATGGACCCTTACTGAATTCGTTTTGAGGCCTGCATGGGACAGATGCAGAAGATACTCTAATAAAGAATTCAAAGGTATTGCAAGAGGGTCAAGACCCCTCTCTGCACACCAAATAGTAAACCTTTTCCATTTAAAAGTATAGGAATGCCTAGGGGAAGGCTTTCTGGAAGCATGAAGGATATCCTTCACTTGCTGAGAAAGATGCCAATCTTGAAGGTCTAGACCTTCAGCAACCAAGCCCTGAGATGGAGAGACTGGGGGTTTGGGTGCCACAACGTTCCCGCCTCCTGGGACAGGAGGTCTGGAGCAGATCCCAGGTCCAGGGAGGGAGCTTGAGAGAGACGTAGAAGTAGAGGGTACCACACTTGGCGTGGCCAACGTGGAGCTATGAGTATCATAGACCCTTGATCTCTCTGAAGCTTGAACAGAGTCTTGGGAATTAGGGGAATAGGTGGAAAGGCATAAAGGAAGTCTTGACCCCAGTGAAGGAGGAAGGCATCCCTGGCCTGAACTCCCTGACACGGAATTCTGGAACAGAACCGGGGAAGTTTGGCATTCCACGGGACTTGCAAAGAGGTCTATGTCCAGGGTTCCCCAAATTCGAAAGATTCTGGCTACCTGGTCCATGTGGAGGGACCACTCGTGTGGAAGCAGAACTCGACTGAGTCTGTCTGCCCAAGAGTTTTGAACTCCTGGAAGATATACTGCCAGCAGATGAATTTGATGCTCTCTGGCGAAGGCCCACAATTTCAGAGCTTCGTTGCAAAGCGACAGAGCCAGTCCCACCCTGCTTGTTTAAGTAGAACATGGCTACTTGGTTGTCCGTTTGGATGAGGACTGTTTTGTAGCTGAGCAGGGTGTGGAAGACTCTGAGAGCTAGAAAGATTGCTCTGAGCTCTAAGAGGTTGATAGAGAGAGAGAGGTCTCCTGTGGAGACCAGATGCCCTGGGTGGAGAGGTCTTGAAGATGTGCTCCCCAACCATTTAGAGAGGCATCTGTTGTGAGGGTTGCCTGGGGTAACAACTGTTGGAAGGGGGACCCCAGCAACAGATCTGGAATGGACTTCCACCACTGGAGAGACCAAAAGAGGCGCCTGGAGGTTGTTATTTTGTCTGATAGGCTCCCTGATGCCTGGGTCCATTGGGAGGACAAAGTCCATTGAGCTGCCCTCATGTGGAGGCGAGCATAGGGAACCACATGCACCGTGGATGCCATGTGGCCTAACAGTTGAAACATCTCTCGAGCAGTTAAATGGGTTTTTAACTGAATCTGGGAGGCTAACTGCACCAAGCGTAGGCAACGAGCCTGAGGAAGATAGGCCCTTGCAGTGGTGGTATCCAGTAGGGCCCCTATGAACTCTAGAGATTGAGTAGGGGTAAGATGGGACTTTGGGATGTTTATGACAAGTCCCAGATACTGAAGAACATGCCTTGTGCAGGTTAGGGAAATCTGGGCCTCTGACTGGGATGGGGCTCGGATGAGCCAATCGTCCAGGTATGGGAATACGAATATTCCTAGAGTGCGTAGAAATGCAGCTACTACTGCCATGCATTTTGTGAACACTCTTGGTGCAGAGGCCAGGCCGAAGGGAAGCACCCTGTATTGGTAGTGCTTTCCCTGATAAAGGAACCGAAGGAACCTTCTGTGTGTTGGATGGATGAGAACATGGGTGTACGCATCCTTGAGATCTAGAGAACAAAGCCAATCCTGACTCTGTAGGTATGGAAGGAGAGTACCCAGAGAGATCATTTTGAATTTCTCCTTGCATAGGAATTTGTTCAATTCTCTGAGATCTAAGATGGGTTTGTAGCCCCCTGTTTTCTTTGGAATAAGAAAATAGGGGGAGTAGAACCCTGAACCCTGCTGAAGAAGGGGAACTTCTTCTATTGCCCTTTGGGCAAGGAGGGTAGAAATCTCCTGACCTAGCAGGTCGAGGAGAGATGTTGGAGAATTGAACTGTCTCACCATGGTGTGAGGAGGAAGGTTTGAGAAATGAAGTTTGTAGCCCTCTCTTATAATGGAGAGGGTCCACTGCTCTGCTGTGATTTTCTCCCATCTGGGAGCAAAGTGAGCTAACCTTCCTGGAATGGTGAGAGGCTCTGGTCATTCTAGAGCCAGAAAAGCTAAGTTCTCTAGTTGCAAGTCAAAGGCCCTGAGGAGGCTGAGGCTGTTGGGTTACAGCAGTCCTTGCAGCCTTAGGCTTGGTCTGTTTAGGTTGTTGTCTCTTTGCAGCAAAACGACCTGCAGCAGAGGTCTGCTGACCATAAGCAGAATAATATTTCCCCTTTTTGGGGAAAAAAGTCTTTTTAAACAACCTCTTTTTAACAGGATTAGAAGTAGAGTTTGAAAGTCTATCTAAAGCAGAATTCTCTGCATCCATCTGATTGGCCTTTGCTTGCCAATCCTTACCAAAAAGGTTCTCTCCTGTACAAGGAAGATTTCCTAATCCATCTTGGACCCAGGATTCCAGATCAGAAGCTTGCAACCAAGCAATTCTGCGTGCACCTATGGCAATAGCCAAGGCTCTGCTGGCACACTCAAAAGAGTCAAAGGCTGCACGGTTGGAAAATTTGGAAACATCCTGGGCATGTTTAAGCCAGGTGAGAAACTCTTCCCTTTTATCTTCTGAGATAAAAGGGAGTAAAGTTTGCAAATGATCTGTGACTTCTTTCAGAAACATCCCCATATAGAGACTATAGGAGTTGATTCTGGCCACAAGCATATTGGCCTGGAAGATTTTCCTGCCAAAAGCATCTAAAGTTCTACATTCTCTTCCTGGGGGAGTAGATGAGTGCCTTTTTGTACTCTTTAACTTTTTCATGGCAGACTCCACCACAATAGAGTGGTGAGGGAGCTGAGTCTTATGAAACCCAGGACAAGGAAGGACACGGTACATGGTGTCCAACCTACGAGAATGAGAGGAGATGGTGAGAGGAGTCTCCCATATCTCCAACATGTGATCATAAAGGATCTCATGAACTGGTAAAGTGGCTGCCTCTTTAGGAGCCTTAGGATATTGCAAAATATCCAACTTCTTGGCTCTAGGCTCTGACTCAGGGGCCACTGAGATGGAAAGGCCCTTGGCCATTTCTCTTATGAAGTCTTGAAAAGACAAATCCTCTGGAGGAGACATTCTTCTTTTTGGAGAAGGCGGCTCCTGAGGAAGAAGTACCGATGCTTCGACAGAGGCTTCCGATGCATCAGAGTCTTCGGAAGAATCGAAGTATCGCCTGTCTGGATGCTGTAAAGCCCGATACGCGTACCGAGTGGTATCGACATCGGGGGTGATCGGTACCGGTTCGATACCGACAGGCATCATAGGACAGGGTACCGCTGCAATCGACACCGATGCCGATGCAATCGGTGCCGGTGTCGGAACCGGTACCGACAACGGAGTTTGTTGCGGTACCGGAGGCCTCACAGCTTGTACAAGCGCCGAAATGGCACGCTACATGGTCAGAATATTCTGATCCATCGACGCCATGAATGTCTGGATGTCGGTACCGGCGGATTCCACCGGTACCCTAGAACATTGCAACAGGTGATCGGTCGAGGCCGTGCCATCGATATCAACCTGTGACCCCATAGGAGGAGCTTTGGAAGCCGGAGCTTCCCGCCGGGGTAATTTTGCCGGAGCAGAATCCTCGAGGGCAAGCCCGGAGGTATCTCGATGCTTGGAAGGAGATCTACCCTTCGAGGTCCGGTTAGGTTTATGTTTGGTTACCTGAGATCCATAGGAGGAAGAAGAAGCCCTGGAAGATGTCGATGCCACTGAAGCTGCATCGGAGGGAAACAGGGTACTGAGCTTGGCTGCTCGGTTCTGTAGACCTCTTTTGGACATCATCGAACAGGACTCACAATCCGTGACTGAATGGTCAGGCCCCAAACATTTAAGACACCAGTCATGGGTGTCGGTGACAGAAATGATACCGCTGTACTTTGTGCATTTTTTAAACCCGGAGGCGGGCTTTTCCATGAGGAAAAATTTTTCCTTAGGCCTAAGGCCCAAAGAGAAAAAAATTACAGAGTGAGACCGGTAAAAGTTTTTTTTTAAGAGAAAGAAAGAAAAGACCGGCGGTACCGGTCCGACGTCAAAGAAGGCAGACGCACGACCAAAGAAATAAAATAAAATAAAGAACTTCTTCAGCGGTGACAGGAAGACGACCTGCTGGCTCCACGGAAAAGAAGAACTGGAGAGAGGCGGTTAGGAAAGGCGGGAAGGCAGCGCGCAGGCGCTGTGGGATGCTCCCAAAACCTTTCCTTTTTTGGGACGCTGGGGAGCGTTCCCGCGCAGGCTCCGTCGGTACCGACGTACCCATATGTGAAGACTCATTCCTGCTTGTTCCTGGAGATACCATTATTAAAGACGACACAGGAAATCCACTGCTTACCCCAGGACGAGCATTGTGGAACCTGCGTGCTTTTTTGGGAACCTGCCAGGTATGTGTGACCTGGACTGGCCACTGGTGGATAGTGGGTTTGATGGACCTTGGTCTGATCCAGTATGGCATTTCTTATGTTAGGCTACCGTAAAAAACCTGTAAAAAGCCACAGGCAACTGAAAAAAAAAATCAAACCGTGAATGACAGCAGAGAGTGCCAAGTGGCCCCAAGACCTCAGGGATGACCACAGCTTTGACCAGGGAATCAATTCTCTGGTAGCCTGGACACACAGAAGGACTGGAGGGTAGGAGTTGCATTATTCCCCAAACAGATGATGGAGTATCTCCTGACCAAAGGCGGCGTCACGCCAGGAGTCCTCCCCCAGGTAGTAATGAGCTGTGAAGGTGTGAACAGAGGACCAGGTGGTGGCCCAGCAGACCTCCAGCATGGAGACGGAATGCAGGTTTTCCACAGAGGCTACCATAGCCTGCACATTATGGGCTGTAACATGGACTCAAGAGAGAGACCAGCCTGTACATAGGCAAAGGAGATGCAGTCCCACACCCAGGTAGAAAGGGTGCATTTAGAGAAGAGAAACACAGAGGCGGCGTAGAGAATTTCTTTTATTACGTTCTGGAGTTCTACAGGTGGGAGATTTGTTTTTTCTGAAACATCCTTGCAAGTGTCTAGTTAAATATCGCTCGGTTTCATATGTATTCTATGACCCTTCCCAGCTAGCGGCCTTTGTTTCTGCACGGCGATTAGAATCCTCTATTGTTGCCTCTCCTGAACTCGTTTAATTTATAGCCGGGTTTAAATTGACTGCCATGATTTCTTGGTTTTCTTATGGTTTATATTAATAATGGTTTATGTCACTTCCCCCCATATTAGTGGGCTAGGGTGAATGGATACATTGTTGCAGTTTTCTGTATTGCTAGTTGTATTGTTTTTGCCTTTAATATTTACTAATTTGTATCTATTCTCTCTCAAGATTGTTCTGTGAACTTCTTGTAATTTTGATTTAAAATGCTATAAATAAAAAAAAAAAAAGAAAGGGTGCACTTAGAGACTGCAGAGCCAAGCCGGTTCGGGTCAGAGGAGATGAAAAGCTGTGTGGAGCAGCGATGGGCCTTAGTCCCTCTAGGTAGAAGGCCAGCGCCCTCTTACAATCCATGCGAGTAAGGCAGAGGCCGCTCTCCACACCTTGAGGCCAAGAAAAGAAGGTGGGGAGAATCACTTCATGGTTCAGATGAAAGGCAGTGATCACCTTAGGGACAAATTTAGAGTGAGTACGGAGGTCCACCCTGTTCTTATGAAACCTGGTAAAGGGGGCAAGAGCCACCAACACCTGCAGCTCACTGGATTCAGCATGCCAATGTGAGTGCCACAAGGAAGACCACTTTCCAGGAAAGGAATCTGAGGTGGCAAGAAGCAAGCGGCTCGAAGGGCGGAGCCATGGGCTTCCCAAGAACCACATTTAGATCTCATGCCACTGCTAACGGGTGAATAGGAGGCCGAGTGAGCAAGAGACCACTCATGAAGCAGGCCATGAGAGGATGAGTGGACAGGGGTTGCCCATCAATAAGATGATGGTGCGCTGTTAACAAACTGAGGTGTACTCTGAGAGAATTAGACTTTAGGCCAACATTGGAAAAGTGCAAATACTGCTACATCGCCAGCACGGAGCAGGAGAGAGTTGAAACCCTTCCCAGTACACCTGACTGAGAACCTGCGCCATTTGAAGGCATAGGCCCGACTGGTAAAATCCTTGCAGGATGAAAGCAAGAAATTCTCCACGTCCCTGGGCAAGTGGAACTGTGCCAGGGTTACCCTTTCAGCAGCTATGCAGTCAGGGCGAGGGCTCTGACGTTGGGGTGCAGGAGAGCTACGTTCTCCTGTGAGATCAAGTCCAGAGTGCAGCCCAGGGGAACTGGGTGATTGGAAAAGACGGAGAAGCAGGGGGGAACCATGGCTACTGTGGCAGCCTCGGAGCAATGAGGATGACGGTGGCCTGTCCAGCTGAACCTTGAGAAGGATCTTGCAGATCGGGGGATGGGTGAGTACACATAAAGGAGGCTCTCCGGCCATGATATGAGGAACACATCAGCCCCACTAGAGATGGGGCCAGCGTCCAAGAGCAGAAGGGGGGAAACTGGACGTTGCTGGGGTTGGCGAAAAGATCCACTGAGGGAGGGCCCCCACATCTGAAAGATGCAGCTGGCTACCTGCGAGTCCAGTCACTATTCAAGGGGCTGAAAGACCCTGCTGAGCCAGTCTGCCAGTAGATTCTCCTAACTGGGAAGTTACACTGCTCAAAGGAGCATCCCATCTCTCTCCCAAAAGTACAGAGGCGAACTGCTTCCCAGCACAGGAGGTACGATCCCCTTCTTGACATAACACATCGCCACTTGGTTGTCTGTCTGTACCAGAATAACATGGTTCTCCAACTGGTCCCACAGCACCGCAAGGAATTTGCAACCGCTCAAAGCTTGAGAACGTTGATTTGGGGTAGACTCTCCCCTGTCGACCAGATGCCCTGGGTCCGTAGGCCATCGCAATTGTCCCCTGCAGCCCAGTTTGGAGGCATCTGTGATGAGGACCTTCTGATGCGTCAGGGCCTGAAAAGGCATCCCCGCTGTGAGGTGCAGCGAGGATGCCTTTTCAGGATCCTGTCCTCCAGGCACCCCATCACCCGAGTCCACTTGGTGCAGACAGTCCATTGGGACTGATGAATGTGGACGTGAGCGTCGCATATGAAGTGCACTATCGAGGCCATGTGCCTCAGGAGGCGCAACAGGAGATGCATCAAGGCCATTGAGCGACACTGCACTTCTGCGGCGAGGGTTGCTAGACGCCGAGCCCTTTCCAGAGGAAGAAAGGCTCTGGCCTGGACAGTGTCCAGGAGGGCCTTGATAAACTCCAGTGCGTCAGCTGTAGATGAGACTTGGGGTAATTGATAACACAGCCCAAGTGCTCAAGAATCAGAATTGTGTGACGCGATGCCTGATGGACCTCGTCGGCAGTCACACTTGACAAGCCAGTCATCCAGGGAGGGAACGACAAACACCCCTTGCAGTCGGAGGTAGACTGTCACCATCGCCAGGCATTTTGTGAACACTACTGAGGCGGAAGCCAGTCTGAAGGGTAGGACCCTGTACCAGTAATGGAGTCCGATGGCAAAGCAGAGGTATTGCCGGTGGCAAGGATGGATTAGGATGTCGGTATAAGCATCTTTTAGGAGCACAGCCAATCTCACCGCTTGAGGTAGGGCAGCAACATTCCAAGGGACAGCATTTTGAACTTCTCTTCATCAAGAACCAGCTGAGATCCCACAGATCCAGGATGGATTGAAAACTGCCTGTCTTTTTGGGAACCAAGAAGTAGTGGGAGTAGAACCCCTCTCCCCTTAGATGTGGCAGGAAAGGCTCAACTGTTTTGGTTGTGAGGAGGACTTCAAGATCCTGCTGCAGGAGTTCTCTGTGAAAAGGAGTCATGGGAAGTTCTCCGGGGAAGAATGGAGGGGACGTTTGTTCGAAATGGAGGAAGTAACCTTTCCCTGACCACCTGGAGGGCCAGGCATCTGTGGCTATGGCGGTCCACCGAAGAATGTCAGATGCCCTCCTGTATGCCGAGGCCCTCGATCCTCAACCCTGCTGGGGGGAGACCATGCTCAAGGAGTCAAAATCCCTCCCCCCAGGTTGCAGCTGCAGGGCAGGTTGGAGTTTGGGGGCCTTAGGCTTACAAGGGCCATGCCCCTGGCCCTTGGCCTGCTGACCCTGCGGGTGAGCCAGGTAGGCCGGATATTGGGTTAAGAGTATTGTAAGTATTAGTGTATGTGTCTCATATCCCCACGTGTTAAATGTATCCCAATTGTGTTGTGACCGCTTTGATTGAAGGATAAGGCGGTATACAAAACTGTCTAAATAAAATAAATAAATAAGAGTAAAATGTCCCATTGGGACTGCAAATCTGAACACACACTGATGTTCAGCACCTATCGGGAAATGCAGGTATGCCTCCATGAGATCCAGAGTGGTCAGAAACTGTCCTTTCCGAACCACCGTTATTACCAATCACAACTTCTCCATACGCAAGTGGGGTACTCACAGCATTCGGTTGACATATTTGAGATCCAAAATGGGCCAAAAGGACCCCTCCTTCTTGGGAACCACGAAATGGATGGAGTATTGACCGAAGTCTAACTGAAGCTGAAGAAGCTGTTAGAGGGTCGTCCTGACCGCCTCCAGCTTGCCTGGTGCTCTGCAAGGTGACTGCAGAAAGGCTTCCTTGAGCAATCGACCAAATTCCAATGCATACCCGCTGTGAATGACTTCCAGCACCCACTAGTCAAACGTTATTTGGAACCAGGCAGAGTAAAACTGGTGCAGACGGCCCCCTACCAGCATGAGCTCCACCCAACTCTGCTTCATCTCACAGGGCTTTCTTTGCCCCAGTTCTGGAACAGGAGAAGAACCCACAACTGTATCCTCTGCCCCTCATGAAAGGGCTGACCTCTCGAGGGGTATTGTGCCCTTTGGTACAGCGAGAATTGTGCAACACAAAACCGTAGAACATCTCGAGGCTGACTCTTAGGCACCGCAGAGGCTTTTCCCGCCTTTGACTTATCCTCTAGTAATCTTGATAGCTTGGAATCCCCCAGATCCTTCACCAACTTCTCCAGGGCTTCTCCAAAGAGGAGCTTCCCCCATAGGGGGAGTTTACTGAACCTTGTCTTTGCAAATACATCCACTTACCAGTTTCATAACCAAAGGAGATGACAAGCTTCCATCATGGAGGCCATGCTCTTGGCAGATGCCTTGACCAAGTCATAATGCGCATTCACCAGGTATGCGGCTCCCGACTCCAACTTAGCCACCTCAGATAGCTGCTGCAAACTCAAGAGCCGTCGCGTCCAGGAATGCCTGTGCCCAGCGTAAGCTCCACATACTGAAGCCTGTAATGCCAGAGCATTCACCACAAAGGCTTGCTCCAACAACGCTTCTAATTTCTTATCTGTCAACGCCGCCCCACCCTCCCCTAGGATGGTGGTTTTCTTGGTGATGGCTGACATCAAGGCATCCACTTTAGACAATCAAAGTAGCTCCTTTTTCCCTGTTGGAATAGGGTAGAGATGGGCCATTGCTCGTCCCCTCTCCCCGAACAACTCAGCCTCCAGGACCTTCCATTACATTTCAATCATATGTTTTATGACTCTGTGGACCGGAAATGCCACTTCCAACATTCAGATGCCTTGTAACAAAGAATCCTCCAGGGGAAGATCCAGAACCTGCGGCTCGAACGGGATATTGAGGACCCCCAGCGAGTGTGCTATGAACGTCCCCCACTCTTCCCTACAGAAGACATGAATGATACTGGGGCCCTCCCCCCAGAGGGATCGCTCCCTCCTCCAGATCCATGTGGGGACCCTTACCCTCAAGTCCTGATGGACCTTCCATTGTGTCATCTAACCCTCAAAGAGCATTCCGATACATGATCACTCTCCGGGTCTTCCAGGAGTCTGTCCCCCTGAGGGACTTCTGCTCCTGTTGGTCCCAGGTGCTAGCCCCCAGTGACTCCTGCCATCCCACCAGGCCCTGCTTCATAAGACAGGCCTGGTGCATAAGCAGGACAAAATCTGGCATGAAAGGAGCCCCACCCATCTCGGTAGAGCACCCCAGGGGAGAGTCCTGTCGGCCAGGACTAATTCCCACCTCCCTATGACCTCTCCTGTGGGCAGAGCTGCATAGGTTGCTATGGCCATGGGAACTGTCATTTGGGCCATGTCCAATGGCTCCTCTGCACGAAGAAGGGACATATTGGCAGCTCACGACTCTGTCAGTGAGGAACCCCACAAAAGGTCCCTGGCCTCCTGATCTGCCTTTTCACAGGGCCTACAGAGCCCCACCAGAGACAGGCACCTTCAACGCAAGCTGCAGTTTACGCAGATGACCTTCCCCAACGGCATCTGCACGTTTCCCCCAAAGGAAAGAAAAAAATTACCACTGTAAATGAAGAGACTGGAATTGCACAAGAATCAGTGGAAGGAAAAAGCTAGAAGCGGCGTGCCCTGCCCAGAGCCGGAAACACTCCCCCCGAGCAAGAACACTCAACACACGGTCTCCCGAAATATGCTACTGGAGATTGGAGCCACACCAGAGTGAGACTGCCCCCGCGGCTGCCACCAATGTCGACAGTATGGTCAAATTTAAAGGGCAAACCGCCACAACCAGTAAAACCTGCCACTGAAGTCAGGCTCCCGAATTAGACAAAAGAGTAAAGGAAGGCAGAGACCTGGCCCAACTGGGTATGTCTCCTGGTCTTGGCTCCCCTCACCCCGACTCAATGGGTTTTGGTGCTCACATGATCAGACCTCCTTCTGGCAGCTCTAGGACAGATCTAGTCAATGCTCTTGGGACGACTGAAGCCATGTATTATCTTTTTCTTTTTTTAAACTAAAGGAATTCCCAACAGTGCAGACCAAACTACATGGAGCTCTTCCCCATCTGCTGAACACTGAGGATACTGGCTAGATGGGAGGAGTTTGGTCTCCTTTATGTCATGACATCACTAGAAGCCTAGAATTCTCAGTCTCCATCTGCTGGAAGGGGGAGAAAGCATAGTTACTCACCAGTAAAGCATAGTCACTCACCTGTAACAGGTGATCTCCTGGAACAGCAGGAATTTAGTCTTCACATATGGGTATCGTCGGTACCGACGGAGCCTGCACGGGAACGCTCCCCAGCGTCCAGTTAGAAAGCTTTTGGGAGCATCCCACAGTGCCTGCTTGCTGCCTTACCGCCTTTCCCAACTGTCTCTCTCCAGTTCAAGTTTTAAAGCTGAGACAAAGAGAGAGAGAGAGAGGGAGGGAAAGAGAAAAGAGAAAAATAGAGAGATACAACTCCTAGGGGAGGTGGGTGGGTTGTGAAGACTAAATTCCTGCTGTTCCCAGAGATCACCTGTTACAGGTAAGTAACTATGCTAGCTCCAAAAACAAGCAGGAATGTAGTCTTCACATATGGGGACTCCCCCAAAAACAAGCAGGAATGTAGTCTTCACATATGGGGACTCCCTAGCTTTAGATGCCAGGGAGAAACCTCAGAAGTTGTGTGCCCCTGTGAAAAGGTTCCACTTCCCCCCATGGATCTCTGGCATCCTACCAGGGATGCTGGGTAGGAGTAGATTAAGCACAGTTACTTACCTGTAACAGGTGATCTCTGGGAACAGCAGGAATAAGTCTTCACATATGGGTATCGTCGGTACCGACGGAGCCTGCGCGGGAACGCTCCCCAGCGTCCAATAGGAAAGCTTTTGGGAGCATCCCACAGCGCCTGCATGCTGCCTTCCCGCCTTTCCCAACCGCCTCTCTCCAGTTCAAGTTTTAAGCTGAGACAAAGAGAGAGAGAGGGAAGGAAAGATAGAGAGATACAACTCCTAGGGGAGGTGGGTGGGTTGTGAAGACTTATTCCTGCTGTTCCCAGAGATCACCTGTTACAGGTGAGTAACTGTGCTATCTCCAGGAACAAGCAGGAATGAGTCTTCACATATGGGGACTCCCTAGCTCTAGATGCCAGGGAGAGACCCCAGAAGTTGTGTGTCCCTGAGAAGGGCTCTACCTCTCCCTATGGATCTCTGGCATCCAACCAGGGTCGGTGGGTAGGAGTTGATTAGGAATGGAACAGGTGTTTGAAAACAGCCTGACCAAACGAGGCATCCCAGCGGGAGTCCTTGTCCAAACAGTAATGGGCTGTGAAGGTATGAACCGAGGCCCAGGTTGGCTGCTCGACAGATTTGGTCGATGGACACAGAGTTTAGATGAGCCATAGAGGCTGCCATGGCCCTCACATTGTGAGCTGTGACATGGCCCTCCAGAGAAAGGTTCTTACTCTGGTAGGCGAAAGAAATACACTGAGCAATCCAATTGGACAGTGTTCTCTTAGAGACTGGAAGTCCTAAATGCAAAAGCAACAAAGAGTTGAGAGGACTTTCTATGTTGCTGTGTTCTTTGTAAGTAAAAGGCAAGTGCTCTCTTACAATCCAAAGTATGAAGATTCCTCTCTGCACTTGATGCATGAGGTCCTGGAAAAAAGACAGGTAAGTATACCTCTTAGTTCAGATGAAAAGGTGAGACCACTTTGGGCATAAAGTGTGGATTGGTCCTAAGGAGTACCTTATCATGATAGAACCTTGTATAAGGTGGATTAGCCACCAAGGCTTGCAATTCACTGATGCGGCGTGCTGAGGTGACTGCAATGAGAAAGATAACCTTCCAGGAAAGAAATTTCAAGGAAGTGGTGGCTAAAGGGTCAAAGGGTGGCTTCATAAGCTGGCCAAGAACCAGATTCAAGTCCCATGCCACTGGAGGTGGTTTAATGGGAGGTTTAGTTAAAAGAAGGCCTCTCATGCATCTTGCTATAAGAGGATGAGAGGAAATAGGTTGTCCATTGAGAGGCTTGAGGGACGCTGCAATAGCACTCAGATGGACTCTTACTGAATTCGTTTTAAGGCTTGCATGGGATAGATGCAGAAGATACTCTAGTAAAGAATTCAGAGGTATTGCAAGAGGGTTAAGACCCTTCTCTGAACACCAAATGGTGAATCTTTTCCATTTGAAAGCATAGGAACGTCTAGTGGAAGGCTTTCTGGAAGCATGAAGAATATCTTTCACTTGCTGAGAAAGATGAAAATCTTGAAGGTCTAGGCCTTCAGCAACCAGGCCCTGAGATGGAGAGACTGGGGGTTTGGGTGCCACAATGTTCCGTCTTCCTGGGATAGAAGATCTGGTGCAAAGCCCAACTCCAGGGAAGGAGCTTGAGAGAGATGTAGAAGTAGAGGGTACCACACTTGGTGTGGCCAATGTGGTGCTATGAGGATCATGGAACCTCGGTCTCTCTGAAGCTTGAACAGTGTTTTGGGAATTAGTGGAATGGGTGGAAAGGCATAAAGGAAGTCTTGACCCCAGTGAAGGAGGAAGGCATCCCTGGCCTGAACTCCCTGACACGGAATTCTGGAACAGAACCGGGGAAGTTTGGCATTCCACGGACTTGCAAAGAGGTCTATGTCCGGGGTTCCCCAAAGTTGAAATATCCTGGCTACCTGGTCCATATGGAGGGACCACTCGTGTGGAAGCAGAACTCGACTCAGCCTGTCTGTCCAACAGTTTTGAACGCCTGGAAGATATACTGCCAGAAGATGAATTTGATGCTCTCTGGCGAAGGCCCACAGTCGCAAAGCTTCGTTGCAAAGCGACAGAGAGCCAGTCCCCCCCTGCTTGTTCACATAGAACATAGCTACTTGGTTGTCCGTGTAGATGAGCAAAAGCAGAGAGGTTCCACAAAAGAGTAAAGTATCCCAAATGCCCTCAATTATGGAGCAGACAGAGCTTAAAGATCCCAAATTACCCATGTCTAACAGACAAATTAATATCAATAAAATACATTCTCTAAAATGCTTGTATGCAAATGCAAGAAGTCTAAAAAATAAGATGGGAGAGTTAGAATATATAGCACTAAATGAAAGGTTAGATATGATTGGAATATCAGAGACATGGTGGAAGGACGACAACCAGTGGGACACTGTGATACCTGGGTACAAACTATATCGTAATGATAGAGCTGATCAAATTGGTGGAGGGGTTGCTCGCTATGTTAGAGAGGGCATTGAGTCAGAAAGGATTAAAGTTTTGCAGGAAACAAAATCTACTGTAGAATCTATATGGATTGAAATTCCATGTAAAAGGGGGAAGCAATGGCAGTGGGGGTGTACTATCGAGCGCCTGGCCAGAATGACCAAATGGATGATGAAATGCTCAAAGAAATCAAGGAAGCTAACAAAAGTTACAGCACAGTAATAATAATGGGTGATTTCAACTACCACGGTATCGACTGGGTCAGTGTCACGTCAGGACATGCTAGGGAGATAAAGTTCCTAGATGAAATAAATGACTGCTTCTTGGAGCAGCTGGTTCATGAACCGACCAGAGGGGAAGCCATATTAGACCTAATCCTTAGTGGAACACCAGATCTAGTGCAAGAGATAAGGTTGTTGGGGCCACTTGGCAATAGTGATCATAGCATGATCGCCTTTGATTTAATTAGTGGAGGAGGGATAGTAAGGAAATCCACAGTACTACCTTTTAACTTTCAAAAGGGAGACTATGATAAAATGAGGAAAACAGTTAAGAAAAAAGTAAAAGGAGCAGCTGCAAAGGTTAAAGACGTACCTCAGGCTTGGCTGTTGTTGAAAAATACTATCTTGGAAGCCCAGACCAGCTGTATTCCACGCTTTAAGAAAAATGGAAGGAAGTCCAAAAAACTGCCAGCATGGTTTAAAGTTGAGGTCAGAGAGGCTGTTGCCAAAAAAGCATCTTTCAGGAAATGGAAAAAAGAGCCAAATGACGAAACCTGGAAACAGCACAAGCACTGGCAAGTCAAATGCAAGGCATTGATAAGGCAGGCAAAGGGAGAATTTGAGAAGAAGCTTGCTGCAGAAGCAAAAACGCGAAGTAAAGATCTTTTCAAGTACATTCATAGCAAAAAACCTGTGAGAGAGTCAGTTGGTCCATTAGATGATAAAGGGGTTAAAGGAGCACTAAGAGGCGACAAGGCGATAGCGGAGAGACTGAATGAATTCTTTGCTTCAGTCTTTACTGAGGAAGATGTAGGGATGTTACCCATGACAAAAGTGGTATTTAAAGAATTGAAGGAAATATCGATAGATCGGGAAGATGTATTACAACTATTAGATAAGCTGAGGAGTAGCAAATCACCAGGGCCGGATGGTATACATCCAAGGGTGTTGAAAGAACTGAAATACGAGATTGCAGACCTGCTATTAGTAATCTGTGAACTATCATTAAAATCATCTCTAATACCTGAAGATTGGAGGATCGCCAATGTAACACCAATTTTTAAAAAGGGTTCCAGGGGTGATCCGGGAAACTACAGACCAGTGAGCCTGACCTCAGTACCGGGAAAAATGATAGAAACCATCATAAAGAATAAAATTACTCGGCATGTAGATAGTCATGACCTAATGAGAGACAGCCAACATGGCTTTAGACAAGGAAGATCTTGTCTTACTAATCTGTTATGTTGTTTTGAAGGAGTGAATAATCAGGTGGACAAAGGTGAATCGGTTGATATTGTGTATCTGGACTTTCAGAAAGTCTTTGACAAGGTCTCTCATGAGACTTTTGGCAAAACTAAAGAGTCATGGGATAGGAGACAGTGTACTATTGTGGATCAGGAACTGGTTAAAAGATAGAAAGCAGAGGGTAGGGCTAAATGGCCAATTTTCCCAATGGAGAAAGGTGAATAGTGGTGTACCCCAGGGATCTGTGCTGGGTCCGCTGCTTTTTGGCATATTCATAAATGACCTGGAAAGTGGAATAACGAGTGAGGTTATCAAATTTGCAGATGACACAAAACTATTTAAAGTTGTTAAAACCCAAGAGGATTGTGGAAAATTGCATGAGGATCTTGATAAATTGGAAGACTGGGCATCAAAATGGCAGATGAAATTTAAGGTGGACAAGTGCAAGCTTATGCACCTAGGGAAGAACAACCCAAACTATGGTTACATGATGCAAGGTTCCACATTAGGAACCACCACCCAGGAAAAAGATTTAGGCGTCATTGTGGATACCTTGTTAAAACCCTCGGCCCAGTGTGCAGCGGCGGCCAAGAGAGCAAATAGAATGCTAGGTATGATAAGGAAAGGAATGGAAAATAAAACAAAGGATATTATAATGCCTCTATATCGTTCCATGGTGAGACCGCACCTTGAATATTGTGTGAAATTCTCGTCGCCGTATCTTAAAAAGGATATAGCGATTTTAGAAAAGGTTCAGAGAAGAGCCACCAAAATTGTAAAGGGGATGGAAGGATACTCCTATGAAGAAAGGTTAAAAAGGTTAGGGCTCTTTAACCTGGAAAAGAGACGGCTGAGGGGAGATATGATAGAAGTCTATAAATTAATGAACGGAGTGGAACGGGTAAACGTAGATCAATTGCTTACCTTATCAGAATATAGAAAGACTAGGGGACATGCAATGAAGCTACAGGGTAAACTATTTAAGACCAATACGATTCTGCAAATAAAGGGCGCTGTTAAGCACATGCATTGCTGTTAATATGATTTGATAAACAAACTGATGTATCTGCGTGCGTTAGAGTCCCGATGGTGGCTGACTGTGCATATTGCTGTTTGGTATATGTGCTATACCACTTTTAGAAGGGGGGTAGCGGTATACAGTATACACACCATCACACAAGGGGGCGCAGGGCCAGAAGGAGGAAAGGAGGTCACAAATGTCCAATGGTAGACCGGGAGGGGAGGGGGACAGCACGAGATGCAGGGAGTGGGTCACACACGGTGGGATGAAAGATCAACGCCAAGGGAGATGAGATGGGTCTGTAGTTTGCACATGACAGTGTGGTGGTGGGGATGTGATTAGATTTGGTGTAGTTAAATAGTGTGCTATTATACATTATGAGCTATTATACGGTCATATGTACAGTTATGGGGGGGTGAGGGGGTGGGTGGATGAACTGGCCTGTATGCTGGTTCTGGGGGGGTGTCCATAGTGACCGCTGAACAGGGTTTGTCACCAGCCTTTTGCAAAGGTTCTTGCTATCTGTGGTTAGTCTCAGATCATCTGGGATAGCGTTCCATATGGATGTAGCAGCCAGGAAGATTGCTCGTTGTTCGGTGTCTTTGCGTGTCCTGGTGATGCCGTTTGGGGTGTTTACCCGATTGGAGGTGCCTCTTCTTCTTGCCAGTGTGCCTGTGTCGGGTTGTATGGGTGTGTGTAGGCGTATGGTGGAGGACTGTAGTATGATAGTGCAGATGTTCATGATAGCTTTGTATTTGCTGCGTGCGATGATTGGGAGCCAGTGCAGTTCTTTCAGTATGGGTGTCAGGAGATGGGAGGGATTGTGTGTGGGGTTCATGGGCAGGGCCGTGACAATAACATGCTGCTAGTCAGAAGGTACATTGGCAGTGGTGAGCAATGGGACGCAACTCAGAGTAATGGGGGAGTGACAGGTGTGTTACACATGTGGCTAGGGAGGTGGGTGGCCCTGGGACCGGAGTGCCAGGTGATCAGCCCAGTGGACGTTGGAGGGGTGTTGTATCCACATCTGTGACAGGAGGGCAGGGGGTCGGAGACACGAGGGGTAGGATGAGGCAGGGGGAACGAAGGATGGGGAACGGAGGGTGGGGAGGGGGTGGGAACAGGGAGGGTGCTGGCCTGGATTTGGTCATGGTGGCACCATGCCACAGTTTGCGCACAACAGGAGGTAGGTGCCCGGAATGCGTTAACACATAGGGGAGGGTCGCATGTACAGAACAGACGAAGGGGAGGTGAGACAGGAGAGGTTGCCAGCTGGCCAGAACCTGTTGTTTGGAGGCGCCAATGGCTGATGGTCAGGACAGGGGCATGCATCTACTGTGTGGATGGTCAGCATTGGAGCAGGTTGTGTGCCAGGCCTGCTCAGCGGAGCGGGCACATGAACGCAAATAGCGGGTAACTTGAGAGAGGCATGGCTGTGTGGTGAACGCCTAACAGGGCACAGGATGTGGGGAGCAGGAGGCGCCACAGCAGCGGTGGGTACAGCCGTTAAGGGGGCCACAGACTCAGCAGTGGAATTGGTGGACGTAGTGGATGAGGGGGTGTGGACATAGTGGGGGAGAGAGCTGGAGGGTCAGTGGCAGGGGGGTCACTCATAAGAGTAGTGGATCCCGTGCGTGGCTGATATTGGGGATGGGGAGTGATGAGGCCTAACAGGTGGTTGTCGGGTATAAGGGGAACAGAGTCAGACCGGTTGGGGGGTGAACAGTTAGAGGTGACAGGCAGCACAGGGCTATGACCCTGCTGGTGTGTTGGTGCAGTGGGTGAGAGCAGGGGGCTATATGGGGGTAGCAGGGGGGGTTGCGAACAATGGGGGTAGAGGCGTCCGCAACATGAATTTTCATGTCACCATGACTGCGGGTGGGATGGGCGTGGAGGGTTGAGAGACATTACTCACTATCTGAGAGGATGGTGGGTCTGGAGGTGTTGTTGGGACGGTGGACACCAGCTACTCGGGGTATTGTTTGTGTGGAGCAGCGGCTCAGATGGAATCTGACATAGTGTGAGGGGAGAGTTAGGGGTGGGAGGGGAGACTGTATGTGACCCGTATGAGACAGAGGGGGCCCACTGCCCCTGCCATGGCCAGAGGACCGGTGAGTGCGGGGGACCTGGAGGCCCCCCTTGAACAGTGTGGCTGTGGAAACATTTTCCACAGGCAGGGGCCAGGTCTCAGCTGAGTTGAGAGGTGAGGGGAGCGTGATTCAAACGGTCATGTACAAAGGTGACTTCATCTGTACCTGTGTGACCATTCCAGGGGCCAGGGGGGGCATGCATGGTGGGGTGGGGTATGTGGATGGGGTTTAAGGGATTGTGGTAGGCCCAGTTCCAAAATGAGAGGTCCGTTAGGGGTGGGTGGTTGCCCCCACAGAGTGAGAGTTTGGGTTTGGGGGCCAGTAATGAGGGTGACGTAGCTCATGTTAGCCACGTTACACTTCGGCCACACCATTTGATAGGTGGGGGCAGAGACATACCAAGGGAGTGGGGGGTGGGGGGGAGCAGCAGTGGAAGGTGCGGTGGGGGGTGAAGGAGAGGGTGCACAGGCTTACATACGTACCTGCCCGGGGATGGGCGGTGTCCAGGGCCTCTGGAAGGCCATGCAGGTAGATTGGCCCGAGTCTGTCTGCCAGCTCCTGCTCCAAGGGGGTGAGGGTTGGGGTGAAGGGGCTACCCCCACCAGTACCCATGGCATGTTGCCTCTCTGCAGTCATGTGTGCTCGCACCCCACGCTTGATGTCATTAAATCTCTTTCGGAGGCTGTCCAGGTCCCTTGGTGGCCCCCCTAACTCACACGGCCACCCACACCTCCTCCCACACCTCTATCCGTGTGGCAATTGTGGTGCTGTTGCTGAGCTGCCCATACAGAACATCATAGTGTTCAAGGACACAGGCCAGCAGGGTGTGGTTCTCTTGGGGGCTGAAATGCACTGCCCTCTTCCGGGCAGCAACAGGCACAGGGATCCTCCTTCTCTTGGCAGTGGGGGGCCCCTGTGTGGGCTGTGACCCACCTGATGTGCCCGCCTCCCCCCCTCCCTGCCCACCGCTCCTTCCCACATGAGCAGGTGGCCGCCCCACCTCCCGACCAGCAATGTGCTGGTGCTCAGGCACCCTACGGGGCCCCCTCCCCCTCCCGATCAGCCATCTCTTCCCCCACCCACAGGGCTTCCTCCCACACCTACCCACCACCCCCCTCCCCCTGTTGGCCCCCTCTTCCCTCTGCTGTCTCTCACACCTGCTGCTCAACGCCCCTCCTCTATCTCTCCTCTGCTGTCTCACTACCCTTTGCACCTGCCTCTGGCCCCTGCAACTCCTCTCCAACTGCCGCTCACTCTCTACACCAACACTACTCCGCCAAACACTAACCAATACCACACTCCTTCTCTCTCTCTCTCTCTTTGTCTCTTTCTCCTACACAAAACCCTCGCAGTGGCCTAGGTATGCAGAGAGGGAGAGTCCACGTAATGCGCGTTGCGTACGCGTGCAACAGCCGCGCCGTCTCAGCGCATGCGTAACACGTGTAACGGCCGCGCCCATGTAACAGCACATGCGCAATGCGCGCAGCATACCACTACCCTTTAAATTCAGCTGCACATCTGGGACACATTGATGGGATTGTGTTGGAGAGAGACAGAGTTGGTGACGTGTTTGTGGAGGTTGACGAGTGTTGGAGGACGGTTCTTTGTGTGTAGTGGCTGTGTTTGTGAGTGTTGTTTGGCCTGTGTGTGTGTCTGTGTGTCCTGGCCAGTGAGGTGGGTGTCATTGTCTGCGTGTCATTGTGCGTTTGGACAGGTTGTGCGTTTGCTGTGGTTGTGGTTGCTGTTGAGGAGGGGCTGCGGTTGCCTGATGGGGGAGATGGTGTCGATGGGGCTGCGGCACAGGACATGGGTGTGGACCCGCTTCAACTCAGGCCTGCAGCTGTGTGGGCGGGCCGGGCAGGGGCTGTACCCACACGGGGCAGGAGACGTGCAGGGGTGCAGGCTCACCGGCCTCGCCTCTACAGGCCCAGGGCCCAGCTCCAGGGCATGCGTGAAGACCAGGTCATCTCCCCCTACTGCCTGAGCATGGGAGCTATTCTGGAGCTGTACGAGGATCTCAGACCTGACCTGGTCGGTCACATGCCATACCGGGTTTGGTCAAGCTCCTTGGTGCCCTATATTTCTTTGCCTCCGGCTGTTTCCAGTCTTCGGTGGCTGCAGTGGGTGGCATGAGCCGCCCCACCTTCTCACGCTGTCTCCACCAGGTACTGCATGCCATGGTCAGCCGGGTGGGGGATTACATAGCCCTTCCCCACACTAGGCAACAGTGGGGGACCCTGAACCAAGCCTTTGAGGCGTTAGCTGGAATACCACACGTGATGGGAGCTATTGATTGCACACATGTTGCCCTGGTCCTGCCCAGAGACAGGGAGGTAATGTTCCGCAACCGCAAACACTATCATTCCCTGAATGTTCAGGTTGTCTGTGATGCACATCAGCATATTCTGAATGTGGTTCCCAGGTTTGCAAGGTCCACCCATGACTCCTATATCCTGCAGAACTCGGCACTGTTCACTCAGTTTGAGGCTGGACAGTATGGGGACTGTGTATTGCTGGGTGTGTATTTCTCATTTCTTACGTGCACATGTTGTTCATGTTGCTAACCGTATGTGCAGATGTCTGACTTGTTGTGTGGGTATGTCAACTGTATGTGACTTAATAGGGGTAGCCTCACAGTCCACCTTGCTATGGAGCTTTGTCGTAATAGTTGAATGGCTGCATAGCATATGTGCCATGGTTACTGATTCCAATCCGTGCACCTAGCCCTGTGTGTCTGCCCTCGCACACATAGCTGTGCTGTCCCATCATGTGTTGTGATATGTGTATGTCAAATTGTGGTATGCATTTGTTTAGCACATATGTACCTGTGTCAATGTGAGGGAACATGCGCTCCTCCTTTAATATTACACATTCCTCTTTTTGCAGGTGATGCAGGATATGGGTGTCGCCCCTGGTTGCTGACCCCTGTGCGTCATCCAGGGACACGTGCAGAGTGGAGGAACAATGAGGCCCATGCCAACCAGCTGCCCATCATAGAGCGCACCTTTGGCATATTAAAGAGTCGCTTCAGGTGTCTGGATAGGACAGGTGGTGCCTTACAATACCGTCCACAGACCGTGGCAGAGATCATCTTAGCCTGTTGCATCCTGCACAACATTGCTCTCAGGCACCGTATCCCTGTCGACATTAATGAGGATCTAGAGGATGACCCTGTGTGCCCCCCAGCACGTGCCTGTAGTCACACACGCGAGGGGACAGCAGTCAGGAGGCAGCTGATTACGGAGCTCTTCACATGTACATACTTAATTTGTTACCACCTACATTTGTTTTAATATGTGTGTACAGCTACTACCAGTGTCCATTTGTATCACAGTATCAGTGATATGCAGCACTGCACGGACATGTAACTTACGGTGGCTAGCCATGCCAGCATCATATATACTTATGCCTGATGCACAGTAACTGTGGGCGGGGTACAGCAGCAGGTGGAGGTGGTATGTGTGTGTGTGTGTGTGTTGCTTTAGGTTTGTGGGAGGTGTCTGCCTGACATACCTGGTTTGTGGGTAATGTGATAGGGGCTGCTGTGCAGACACACGTTGTTGGTTTCGATAAATGGTTTGCAGCGGGGTGACAGGCATATGGTATGACTTTCACAGTGGGAGAAGAGCATGGCTGGGCCAGTTGTCTAGATGTGTGTGCTTATCAGTATGACCTCTAAGCTGTTTGTGAGGTTGGTATGCTCCAAGTTGCAGGGTCCATGTGTGTGCTGTGTTTGTATGGCACTCCTTTTGCTATGTTGTGGTACCTTCGTGATCTGTGGTATGTGGAATACAGTTCTGTGTGGTCCGTAATGGAGATTACGGAGACACTACAGTGTGCCTGACTGTGTAGGGTATCACGTAGTCGTGACTTGGATGCTGTGGCGGATAGGGGCCCCGTGCGTTGTCCAGCCAGGGGGGGGATTGTTGCCCAATTTATGGGGTTTTGAATAGCCGGGACTTGCAGTGTTGCCTAGTTACACACAGACAGAGGCGAACCAGGCAGGAGCAACATTTGGATACAACAGGGTATTTACAGTTGGGCAGGGGTTGGGGGTACAGGAGAGGTGGATAGTCAGCATACACCTTCTGGTACACCTCTCCTGTACCACCAACCTCTGCCCAACTGTGAGTACCCTGTTGTATCCAACTGTGCATACACTGTTATTTCAATATGACATGTGATTGGTTTCCCCAGTTCTCCCCAGTTCAACCTCTATTCTCTGTAGACGCACTGTTATGTCGCATTGTAGAGGTTTTCTGTTCATTGTGAACCACATTGATTTTAATAGGGCGGGATATAGGAGATGTACATGAATAAATTATAGCATCAGTACACATGTGTTAATGTTAGCTACGGTGTGGGCTATCCACAGCACGAATATGGGTATGCACAGGGGATACGGGGGTTGACCCTACATATTTCCTTGTGTTACTGGGCATGACAGCAGAGTAGGGAAGGACATTGAGACAGCAATACACACAGTGATGGAGCATAGGGAGCAGTTTGGAAGGGCCAGGATATAACAGCAACCCTGGCGTGACACAACACAGTGGGGAGCAAACACCTTTGTCCACCACTCTGTACAGCAGCTGGGAAGTGAGGGAAGGGACAGACAGCATACGGATCCCTGTAGTTTGCCAGGGAAACATCAATGATGACCGTCACATGGGTGTGATCTGTGCAGTGTGATGGTGAACAGACAGTCTGTTCAGGTTTTGGTGGGTCTGCACGCTGGTTATGGGAAGGTGCGGTGCGGGTTGCACAGCTAGGGCGTAACAGATGTATTTTGCCCTTGTGTATCCCAATGCACAGGACATAGTTGGTGGAACTCCGGGTGCTGTGGAGCTTTGGCTGGTGACTGTGCGTCGACCAGTGGTCAGGGGTAGGTGGATCTACGGCTGCCCTGTCTGTGTCAGCAAACAGGGGGTACAGATGTCCTCCGTGATATGTCATATCGCCCTGTTTTTGAAATTGACCACTTTTCCCTGCACCTCCATACCCCAGATCATTCTATGCGCCCATGTGTTCCTGCACAGTAGGTCTTCAGCAACACTGTCTCTGGGATATGGCCAACAGAGCTGCATGTGTGTGTGGGTCCAGGGGATTTGGTGGTGGGCTTCACCTGCACCCTTTGCCAACATTGTACCATCAGCTAAAAGAGTGTATCATTGTATTTCACATGGCGTGTATGTCAACCACTATCCACTTATGCACGTCGAGGCCATCTCCTACTGCTGGCACTCTGCCCTTAACATTCTTTGTGAATCTTTTTTCTGTGGTTGGCTGTGTGATACAGTGTGCAGGCATTTCACATTCGCATGTGTTGAGTGGCTAGACACCTGGGTGGCGGGGGTGAGTGTGCTATCTATACCGCACTGATGTTTACCATCTGAACATTGTGAGCATGTGTTGCGTGTTGGGGGCAGACCTATGTCCTGTGTTCTGACTGACCACTGTTGACCAGCTGTTTTGTATCACAGATAGCTTCATCACGTGGACATACACCAACAGTGGCATAACATGGTGACTTGGCGATTCTACACATTTTTGCGACAATGCCTCCCATCACTTGGACCTGCTCTGGGGATCCAGGACATACACCTGATGCAAGCACAAGGTAGTTTGCACCATAGTTTGCTCGGTGCTGACATTAGCCTTTACATGTTGGTGCTTTACTGTTTGTCATATACATATTTGGCGTGATCTCTGTTCACGGGCACTGATGCACATAGGGTGGAGCAGTGTGACACCTGTGTGACACGGGCATGGACATGTCCATATCCATGTGACACCTGTCTGCTGTTCCAGTTCGGGATGTCACCCACATGCGGTGTTTTATGTGTTGTGATAATGTCATGTTTGCCGGTGCGTCCCTTTCCTATGTCTTTCTCAATGTCAGACTCTCTGCAATTTGTGCTGCTTTTAACAGCAGCATACCAATACAATGTGTTTCTTCCTCTGACACAGGGCGGGGGACATACAGGACACATCTATTACAATGCATCTGGCGTCTCCATCAGCCACCTGTTGGGGTACCCAACACCATGGAGACTTTCCTGGAATTTTGTGCCATAGGATGTTCGACCTCTGCGAGTGGGACACATGCCTCGGATGGACATTATTCTTGTTGACTTGCTACTTTGGACATGACAAACCTGTCCAACACAACGCTGCTGCCGTGCTCTGGCTGGGAGTCATGATCATTGCAGGATACACACATGAACCTTCACGGACTGCAGCATGTGGGATGTGGCACTAGACTATGCATGCCCAGTGTTGCGGGGACAGTATTTAGGTTACGTGTGGGATAGCAGATACGCTTTGTACTTTGGACACTGTATACCGGTCCCCACGTGTGCAGCAAGGGCTGCCATTGTCAACGTATGTTGTACAGTCCTTCACAATTGTGTTGTTTGTGTTTCAGCCATGTGTGTGACATGGGACACAGGATACACGTATCTGTTTGTTCCAACACAAACATACAGCCATGCATGTGGCATAGAGGGAGCAATGGAGAGGTCATGTTGTCTATGTCCACACACTCTCCACCTGGACATGATGCAGGTTTTGCCACGACACTGCTTTCATACACACCATCATCCTGAATTGATGTTTTCAATCACCAAGGGTGTTTCCCTGCATGTGTGGTATCACTGTATCATGTTGAAATGTGGATGGGGCATGTGCATATGGCTGACTATGTTGGGGAAACACAGCACGAGGCAATATGGTTTCTGTGTGTTTCCCTGAAACATGTTTGCCCTTACTTTCCATCTCTATATACTAGTTGTTGTGTATGTTTACTGTACAGACATGGCGATAAAAATTGATTTAGAAACCTTGAATTGCATGTCTGGACATTCCTAGGTATGCCCTGAGGTACCTACACTCTCATTGGCACATTATATTTGGTGTGTGACACTGTGAGTGTCTGTCTTCCTTCACTTGTGCATTCCATGTACCGTGATATTCCTGTTCGCATATCCTCAACGTGCATTAGCTTATTGTTTACGGTTACATTGTAGCATCTTGGATTCCTATGTCAGGGATTATGTGGGTACTGTAACATGAGGTTTCATCTTTTTTTTTAAAATGACAACGTTTCAACACATGCTGTTTCCATTTGTGTGCCTCCTGTGTTGCAAGATATATATGTTTGTGGACACAAATCATGATTGATGTGTGTTGGGCCCTCATCATGCATGCCCTACTGTCTACGTGCCCTCATATGTGGGTGGCACATTGGAGAGGTACAACAGTAGGGGGGGGGCCAGGGCCTAATGCACACTGCACACCATGCACCTGATGCACATTGTGTCTTCTGCCCCTCATTTGTGGGTGGGCCAGTGGCCTTTCTGTGGGATGTGGGTAGCTACCCTGCTAAATGTGTTCCCGTCTTTCACCAGGGGTCCCCTCACATTGATAGTATGATGGCCTTATCCACACTATCTGTCATGCTTCTCCAAATGAACATATGTGTTTTACAGACATTTGTCTCTGCTGCTGCTTGGTCATGGTGACAAACATGCATTGCCCCATGTGTGCCTTTGTGTCAGTCCAGACTCATTGTTACCCAGAGACCCCAAGGTTTTCTTGGCAGTGTCACTGGAGGTGGTTTGCCAGGAATGTCTTCCAAGGTGCTGGCAGGTGACGTGACTTGCCCAGGGCCACAAGGGGTGATAGTTTTATTTATTTATTTATTTATTTAACATTTCTTTTATACCGCGCTATTACAATCAGTGCGGTGTACATTGAACAAGAACATACTACAATGCATACAAGTAACATTGAGTTTACAATGAACAGGGAAATTTAACAGAGGACAACCGGGGGAACTATGTACAGATTAACTTAATGCTATATACAGTAATATAAAACTCGTTTGGATGTTGCATGTGCTTTTTGGGTGGTTCGCCAATAGGACTAGAGAGAAGGTTGAACAACTAGCCCTTTTCTAGTTGTATTGAGGTGCTAGTTTTGCTAATGTCTAGGTTGTCTTCTGGGTAGCATTTTGTGAACAAATGGTATTTCAATGCTTTCCTGAATAGGATTAGGCTTTTGATAGCACGGATTTCATGGGGAAGCGCATTCCAGTTTAGAGGTGCAAATAAGGAGAAGGCCCTGTTGGAGGTGGCCTTCGTGCACTTCGTTATTATTTTCGGGACTATTAAGGTGTTCATTGATGTAGGTCTCCTTTTTCTGTTTTCCAGGGTGCCATGGATAAGCTTGCTGATTGGCGTAGGGGGGTAGTTATTTAGGGCCTTGAAAGTAAGGACTAAAGACTTATATTGGATTCTGGCATGTAAAGATAACCAATGCAGTTCTTTCATGATGGGTGTTATATGGTCAGATCTTGATGAGCCGGAGAGGACTCTGGCAGCTGTATTCATGGCTAGGCGGAGCGGATTTAGAGTTGATTGAGGGAGACCATGGAGGATGATGTTGGCAAAATCCAGGTGTGGGAGGACTAATGCCTGGAAGGTTGTTCGGAAGTCTGTGGGATCTAGTAGGGGGCGGAGGTGACGTAAGGATTTGATCTTATAATATATGGTTTTTGTGACATTCTTCACATGTGTTGTCATATCCAGGTGCTGGTCCAATGTGATGCCGAGGTAACGGATTGTAGCTTTTGATTTCAACTCTACGTTGTTGACGAGTAGTGATGGAGGAGGTATGAACTTACGGTTCCTCGTGACGAAAAGAACGTCAGTTTTGTTATGGTTAATCCGAAGGTTTTGTGATAGCAACCATTCGGCTACAGCTTCAAAGCAGTTGATTATTGGGGAGAATACTGGATTGTCAATTGTGAATGGCATATATAGGAGGATGTCATCTGCGTAAGCGAGGCATTGTACGTTAAAGGATCTGATCAGGTCACATATCGGCTGCATTTATTTATTTATTTTATTTTATTTATTTAACGTTCTTATATACCGCACTTTTATCATCAGCGCGGTTTACAGTAAACATAAAATACTCACCGATAGCAACAGGCTGTCGTGAGTTTACATATAACAGGAAATCTAATTGGATGTAGATATTAAACATCAGTGCCGATAAGAACGATCCTTGGGGTACTCCCTGTGATTGCAGGAATGGTTCTGAGGATGCGTGGCCTGTTTTTACTTGTTGCCACCTGTTAGATAGGTAGGATTTACACCATTCTAGTGCTGTGCTTTGAATCCCCTTATCTTTCAAGCGTTGTAGGAGTATGTCATGACTCACAGAGTCGAAAGCGGCGGAGATGTCCAGGAAGATGAGGACGAATCCCTGTTGTATGTTATTTATTCCTGTTACCAGAACATTGAATAGGGTTGTAAGGACTGTGTCGACTCCATGTGCTTCTCTGAAGCCGTATTGAGATGGATCTAGTGGTGCTTCAGTGTCGATATGATGTTGGATTTGTTGTTGGGCGGCTTTCTCAATGATTTTTTCAAGCTGTGGGATGCTCGAGATAGGCCTAAAGGATTCAACCTTGGATGGGTCAAGTCTATTATTCTTCAGTAGGGGCTTGATGGAGGTGTGTTTCAGACTCTGCGAGAATGAGCCTGTTGAGAAGGACTGGTTCAGTATTTTGCTCAATATTTGACTGAGGTCATGTCGCATGTCCTTGATCCAGCTGGCTGGACAGGGGTCATTAGGAGCTGTGCTGGGATTGATAGAGGCAATAATGTTGACAATCTCTCTATTTGATACAGTGGAGAAGTTGTGTAGTGGCATTGCATGGGATGCCTTAGGTGAAGTGGAGGCATTATTGACATTTATGTCTGTGTGTTGGTTTTAATCATCTTTGATTGCAGGTAGCTTGCGTAGTCCTGCGGCTGAGGCATAGGGGGTTGTGCTGAGACCGGTTCTCCTGTTATGGATTTTACTATGCTGAACAGTGCATGAGGTTTATTGATGGAGCGTTTTAATAAGTCTGTGTGGTAAGTTTTCCTGCTCTGTGTTATCTTCGCTCAGTGGGTAGTTAGGTATGAGTTGTATGCAGCCAGTGCCTCAGGGGAGTGAGTTCGTCGCCACTGTCGCTCAAGTTTGCGTAGATGGTGGAGAGATGTACGAAGGTCTGTGGAGAACCATGGAGTATGTTCATGTTTTCGAATTCTCTTTTCGGTGAGTGATGGACAGGAGGCAGCTCTCAGGTTCTCATCCCATTTGGATATGAGATCATCTAAGTCCATGGTTGTGTTAGCCATGAGTGGTCTGAGATTCTCTAGGACTACGCTCTGGTTGAGTGGTCGAAAGCGGGCTGTGTGGGTTCCAGATGTGTTAGACGACTTTCGGCTCTTGCGGGATGTATTAATGGGTATATTGAAACTGAGAAGACTGTGGTCCGACCAGGGCACTGGTGTTACAGACAGTGCAAGAGTTAAGGGTATTGTAGCGTTGGAGAGAGGTGCGAAGATGAGGTCTAGTTTGCCACCCTTAGTGTGGGTGGGGGAATCGACAAGTTGATTGTAACCTAGGTCCTCCAGGGCGTCAAGGAATGCTGCTGAGTGGCTGTCTTGAAGAGATGGGAGGTTGAAGTCACCGATTAACCAACTTGGTGAGCGTGAGGTGGATGTGGTACAAGCCTGCTCAATTATTGTTGGAAGATCATCTGGTGAGGGGGAGGGTGCCCGATAGAAAAGGTTGATTGTGCAGAGCTCATTAGCTATAGTGAGGGAGTCAAGGTGGGTTGAGCTAGAGGAGTTGCACATCTTGAAGTGTAAATCAGCTTTGGCCAGGATGAGGGTCCCGCCTCCTTTCTGACTGGATCTGTGGGATGTGTATATCACAAATCCTGGTGGCAGCATCTGATTCAGTAGTACGTTGTCACAATCGGATAGCCATGTCTCCGTGATCATCAGGATGTCGAGATTATATTGGGGTATCAGGTCAATGGCTGCCGGCCATTTTGATCGTACTGATCTGGCATTTATCAGTGCACATTTTAGTAGGCGTTGGTGATGTTGCTTCTCGTCTTGTATCCTTTGGATGGTTTGGAGAGGAATGCTGAGTAAATGGGAATGGGATGTAAAGTTATTTTTTGCCGTAGTGTGGTGGGGGAATTCGGACCATCTCCTTCCATATGTGCGTAGGGTTGGTATATAATATGTATCATGGTTGAATGCATTTGAGGTGTAAGGGAGACCAAGGGTAAGGAAGGTCATGAATAAGAGCAGAACTTTGTACATTCTCTTGGTTGTAAGTAATAAGAAGGATAATGGTGGAAATGTTGACCACAGTGCAGTGTGATGTAGTATTAGCACTCAGGAGAGATTAATTGCAGCAGTACTGTGAATGCAAGGTGGTGATAGCAATAGTGGTAATAGTACATAAAGATTCAAATTACTGGTATACAGTAAGTTAATTGCAAGAAAAACAGTACAGAGTATGCAAAAACATTATCAATAGGTACAATGGTACAGGGGTATTGTGGCTAGTAGAACTTACAAAACAAAACAACTTCAGGATACCGCTAATGGCTCAAGTGACTGCTGGTTAATAGTCAAGGCAAAGGTTGATTTTTCAAAAACAGTTAGCTGTGAAAGACTTGCCTTTTCTTGGTATTGGTGGCTGGCTCTGGATCAGGTGTGAGTTGTGGCTTCGTTTGTGGCTTGCTGGAGTGCCACCGCCTAAGGGCCACGCCAAAGGGATTTTAACCCTGTTTGGTTGGTGACCCTGACAGTGTTCTCACCACTGGGCTACTCCAACAATCTTTCATCCCACCAACACTTGTATGTAGTATTTCTCTGGTCATGTACATGGCCTACCTGTGTTCACATCCTTGTATGGTGTCAGCTGTCTGTCTGCTAGCCATTTGCAACATCACTGGGTATTACAGGTCCCCATACACACCCTTCCCTTGTGGGGCTATTTCTGCATTGTGCTCTGTGTTCTCATTGTGTTTGTTTGGATTAGTTGTTTACAGCATATGATCTAACACCATTGGTTGCAGGTTTGATCCCCTCATGGTTTTTTTTTGGCTTTTGTGCTAATATGACCACTAATTACCAGCAGGTTCATCACCTCTGCACACACACCTCCATCCTTTCACAGAACACCAAGGTGTGCCCTCTGAGTTGCCTACCCATCACATGTTAGCTGTTACATATGTCTCGTTATTTAAGGTGTGTACATGGCAGTCCGGTTGGGGGTTTCATATTGCTGTGTTTCAGCTGGTGTGTAGTGCACCTGTTTGCAGGTTCACTTCTCTCCTCTCCAGGTACAGTTTCTGCACCTACTCCACAGAGCATCCTCTGCTGCCCTTGGGGATTCTTTTCTTTCCTCTTGCATGCTGTATCCACTGCATGACCTTTCATTGTGTGTGTACATGTGGCCCTATGTGTGTGTGATCCCAGTTACTGACTGTGATCTGCTCTTTACACAGCAGATCTGCATATGCATTTCATCATTGTTACTGTTGGGGCTTTGCCTATCCTGAGGGCCAGCAGGTGTCTTGTGATGCCCTCCAGTACGTTTGTATGCAGCCTTTGCTACTGAGTTGACACTGGTGGTGTGGCCTACAGGTTTGTGCATTGCCATTTGTGCTACTGGTCAGGGGCTTGGCTCCTCTTTGCTCTCTTTCATTTGTCTGCCTGTCCTGCACAACCACCTTTCATCCCTGTAACAGTCATATCTGTGCTGTGAGCACATTGTACCCTCATCACAGTTGTGAGCCATCCTTCTGTCCATCTATGTGTGTCCCAAGAGCGGATGGTTCGGAAGAATGTATCTTTGAAGGATACTACCAAAAGCAGAGAGGTTCCACAAAAGTATAAAGTAGCCCAAATGCCCTCAAGTATGGAACAGACAGAGCTTAAAGATCCCAAATTACCCATGTCTAACAATAGCCAAATTAATACGAATAAAATACATTCTCTAAAATGCTTGTATGCAAATGCTAGAAGTCTAAAAAATAAGATGGGAGAGTTAGAATATATAGCACTAAATGAAAGATTAGATATGATTGGAATATCAGAGACATGGTGGAAGGAGGACAATCAGTGGGACACTGTGATACCTGGGTACAAACTATATTGTAATGATAGAGCTGATCAAATTGGTGGAGGGGTTGCTCTCTATGTTAGAGAGAGCATTGAGTCAGAAAGGATTAAAGTTTTGCAGGAAACAAAATCTGCTGTAGAATCTATATGGATTGAAATTCCATGTAAAAGGGGGAAGGCAATAGCAGTGGGGGTGTACTATCGACCGTCTGGCCAGAATGACCAAATGGATGATGAAATGCTCAAAGAAATCAAGGAAGCTAACAAAAGTTACAGCGCAGTAATAATAATTGGTGATTTCAACTACCCCAGTATCGACTGGGTCAGTGTCACGTCAGGACATGCTAGGGAGATAAAGTTCCTACATGAAATAAATGACTGCTTCTTGGAGCAGCTGGTTCATGAACCGACCAGAGGGGAAGCCATATTAGACCTAATCCTTAGTGGAACACCTAAGGCGGGATCTAGTGCAAGAGATAAGGGTGTTGGGGCCACTTGGCAATAGTGATCATAGCATGATCACCTTTGATTTAATTAGTGGAGGCGGGATAGTAAGGAAATCCACAGTACTACCTTTTAACTTTCGAAAGGGAGACTATGATAAAATGAGGAAAACAGTTAAGAAAAAACTAAAAGGAGCAGTTGCAAAGGTTAAAGACGTACATCAGGCTTGGGTGTTGTTAAAAAATACTATCTTGGAAGCCCAGACCAGCTGTATTCCACGCTTTAAGAAAAGTGGAAGGAAGTCAAAAAAACTGCCAGCATGGTTTAAAGGTGAGGGCAGAGAGGCTGTTGTTGCCAAAAAAGCATCTTTCAGGAAATGGAAAAAAGAGCCAAATGACAAAACCTGGAAACAGCACAAGCACTGGCAAGTCAAATGCAAGGCATTAATAAGGCAAGCAAAGGGAGAATTTGAGAAGAAGCTTGCTGCGGAAGCAAAAACGCGAAGTAAAGACCTTTTCAACTACATTCGTAGCAAAAAACCTGTGAGAGAGTCAGTTGGTCCATTAGATGATAAAGAGGTTAAAGGAGCACTAAGAGGCGACAAGGCGATAGCGGAGAGATTGAATGAATTCTTTGCTTCAGTCTTTACTGAGGAAGATGTAGGGATGTTACCCATGACTGAAGTGGTATTTAAAGGTGTGGAAGAATTGAAGGAAATATCGATACATCGGGAAGATGTATTACAACTATTAGATAAACTGAAGAGTAGCAAATCACCTGGGCCGGATGGTATACATCCAAGGGTGTTGAAAGAACTGAAATACGAGATAGCAGACCTGCTATTAGTAATCTGTGAACTATCATTAAAATCATCTCTAATACCTGAAGATTGGAGGATTGCCAATGTAACACCAATTTTTAAAAAGGGTTCCAGGGGTGATCCAGGAAACTACAGACCGGTGAGCGTGACATCAGTACCGGGAAAAATGGTAGAAACCATCATAAAGAATAAAATTACTCAGCATGTAGATAGTCATGACCTAATGGGAGACAGCCAACATGGCTTTAGACAAGGAAGATCTTGTCTTACTAATCTGTTATGTTTTTTTGAAGGTGTGAATAAACAGGTGGACAAAGGTGAGTCGGTTGATATTGTGTATCTGGACTTTCAGAAAGCCTTTGACAAGGTCCCTCATGAGAGACCTTTGGCAAAACTAAAGAGTCATGAGATAGGAGGCAGTGTACTATTGTGGATCAGGAACTGGTTAAAAGATAGAAAGCAGAGGGTAGGGCTTAATGGCCAATTTTCCCAATGGAGAAAGGTGAATAGTGGTGTACCCCAGGGATCTGTGCTGAGTCCGCTGCTTTTTGACATATTCATAAATGACCTGGAAAGTGGAATAACGAGTGAGGTTATCAAATTTGCAGATGACACAAAACTATTTAAAGTTGTTAAAACCCAAGAGGACTGTGGAAAATTGCAAGAGGATCTTGATAAATTGGAAGACTGGGCATCAAAATGGCAGATGAAATTTAATGTGGACAAGTGCAAGGTTATGCACCTAGGGAAGAGCAACCCAAACTATGGTTACACGATGCAAGGTTCCGTATTAGGAACCACCACCCAGGAAAAAGATTTAGGCGTCGTTGTGGATACCATGTTAAAACCCTTGGCCCAGTGTGCAGCGGCGGCCAAGAGAGCAAATAGAATGCTAGGTATGATAAGGAAAGGAATGGAAAATAAAACAAAAGATGTTATAATGCCTCTATATCGTTCCATGGTGAGACTGCACCTTGAATATTGTGTGCAATTCTGGTTGCCGTATCTTAAAAAGGATATAGCGATTTTAGAAAAGGTTCAGAGAAGAGCCACCAAAATGGTAAAAGGGATGGAAGGATACTCCTAAGAAAGGCTAAAAAGGTTAGGGCTCTTTAACCTGGAAAAGAGACGGCTGAGGGGAGATATGATAGAAGTCTATAAATTAAAGAACGGAGTGGAACGGGTAAGCGTAGATCGATTGTTTACCTTATCAGAATATAGAAAGACTAGGGGACATGCAATGAAGCTACAGGGTAAACTATTTAAGACTAATAAAAGAAAATATTTTTTCACTCAACGTGTAATCAAACTCTGGAATTTGTTACCGGAGGATGTAGTAAAGGCTCTTAGTGTAGCTGGGTTTAAAAAAGTTTTGGACAAGTTCCTGGAGGAAAGGTCCATAAAACATTATTAAGATGGGACCCAGGATATCAATGCTTGAACCAATACAAGCATTGTGGAACCTGTGTCCCTTGGGGAAACTGCTAGGTACATATGACCTATATTGGCCACTGTTGGAAACAGAATACTGGGCTTGATGGATCTTGGTCTGACCCAGTATGGCATATCTTATGTTCTTATGTCTGCCAGCTGTGTGCCGTCCTACCCTGATGTGCATGCTGCTACCCCCACATCCTGCACTCCAATACATTCCTGCATTGTGGCTCTCTCTGGTTGCATCTCCTGTGTGTCCTCTGCATGGCACAGCTACTCCACTGTCATCATGACATTCCTACCACTTCTACCTCTTCAGATGCACACATCTTCCCATCCTCTGCCACACACTGTCATTATTGCATGGTACATTACCATCCCTCTGTGTATCACTGCAGCTGCCCCCGATATGTTTGTGCAGCTTTCAAGCAGCCACATGGGCTGGACGCTGATTCGTCTGGTCCATCAGATCTGCTCTACGTCCTTTCTTTATTTATGCATTGTCTTTCCTTGTTGCTCTGTGTAGTGTTAGGGTTACATGTCTGTTTGCCACATACCTCTCTTGCCCTTCACATTGGGGGACTGTACTGCACTTGGGCAATGTTTTTGGATTCACCTATACATCCTTGGGGCATCTTGCATCACACCGTCAGTTCAATAGCTTCTGGGGTGCCTACTATGGTGCCTTGGGGGTTTGCAACCTTTCAACATGGCCTCTGGGGCACATCATAACCCGTCTTCGCTGACATGGTTGTTTAGAATGTGCCCTCTGGTGCACCCTGAAAAGGTGCATGGTTTTATGGCACTCGGGTTTGGTTATGTTTCTGATGGCAGCACAGATTGATAACAGAAGAGGTAATTTCCTCTATCAGCCTTACTCATTTGGCACACTGGGGACTTGCACTCATACCCCCTGTGCCATCACTCAATGTATTGACCATTGTGCTACAGCACTGTTGCTGTATTTGCAGATGGGGGGGCCCTTCTTAGGCTTACCACACTTTTACATGCACAGTGCTGCCATCAGAAACAATGCTGTACCCTTACCGTGCCTCATTGGACACCCTATAAGGCGCCCTATGGGGGCCTTATAGGAAACCCTATAGGGTGCCTTGGCAGACAGTGCACTTTATACTGTACCCTCTGGCGTGCCTTATTGGGCACCTTATATTACGGCACCTTGAGGGTGTGTTTGCTGGCAGCACAGGTTTAAATTACGACCTCATATGCCTCAGACAGCACTACGTAAAGGTAAGGGGTACTGCCTCAGACTGCAATGGGTAGATGTTGTAGGTACTGCCTCAGCCAGCAGTGGGTAAATGCAATGGGTACAGGCTCAGACAACCTTCTTTAGCAGGCCCACTCGGGAGTCGAACCCATGACCCCTGAACCATCAGTCATTGTATTAACCACCGTGCTACGCTGCTGTTGCTGCTTGCATGTCAGCTCACCTACTTAGGATGACCAGGGGTTACCATGTGCAGTGCTGCCATCCAAAGCAGTGCTGTACCCTTGCAGCGGCTCATAGGGCACCCTATACAGCACCCTCTAGGTGCCCTATAGGCAACAGTTTAGGGTACCTTGGCATACAGTGCACTTTAAAAGGTGCCCTCTGGGGCACCTTGGGAGGCGCCTTCTGCAGCACCTTCTTTTACGGCACTTTGAGGGTGTGTATGCTGGCAGCACAGATTTATTTTAAAAAAGGGGAGGTGCCTCAGCTGACAGTGGGTAGATGCAATGGGTACTGCCTCAGACAGCCTTCTTCTGCAGGCCCACTCGGGAGTCGAACTCATGACCCCTGTACTATCAGTCAGTGTATTGACCATTGTACTACACCTTTTTTGCTCTGTTTGTAGGTCAGTGCACCTACTTGTGCTAACCGCGCGTTGACGTGCGTTACGCACCTTATCGCGCGATAGTGTGCGCAGCACACATTATCGCGCGCTGACGCGTGCTTGCAACATTTAGGCTGGAACGCCCACTCCTTTTATGGCATCCTGCACACTAACGCTGGGCGCACTTTAAGATGGTTTAGTAAACATACCCCTAAGAATTAGACTAGAGGTTTCTACTTCACACACCCATTATATTATATGGTAAGGTTACTTTTGAGACTAGTTTCAACGTTCTACCTCAGAGTCAGATTTTTGGCCTTTCAGAGTGTGAACATTCTATGAGATTTCCTACATTTAGAATAAGACTACAAGTTTCTACTTTTTGACATATTCATAAATGACCTGGAAAAGGGAATAACTAGTGAGGTAATCAAATTTGCAGATGACACAAAACTGTTTAAAGTTGTTAAAACCCAAGAGGATTGTGGAAAACTGCAGGAGGATCTGGATAAATTGGAAGACTGGGCATCCAAATGGCAGATGAAATTTAATGTGGACAAGTGCAAAGTTATGCACCTAGGAAAGAACAACCCACACTATAGTTACAAGATGCAAGGCTCCACATTAGAAACCACCACCCAGGAAAAAGATTTAGGAGTCATCGTGGATAACATGTTAAAACCCTCCGCCCAGTGTGCAGCGGCGGCCAAGAAAGCAAATAGAATGCTAGGTATCCTAAGGAAAGGGATGGAGAATAAAACAAAGGATATTATAATGCCTCTGTATCGCTCCATGGTACGACCGCACCTTGAATATTGTGTGCAATTCTGGTCACCGTATCTTAAAAAGGACATAGAGTTATTAGAAAAAGTACAGAGAAGAGCCACCAAATTGGTGAAGGGGATGGAAGGCTACTCCTATGAAGAGAGGCTAAAAAGGTTAGGGCTCTTTAACCTAGAAAAGAGGCGGCTGAGGGGAGATATGATAGAGGTGTATAAATTAATGAATGGAGTGGAACGGATAAACGTGGATAAATTGTTTACGCTATCAGAATATAGAAGGACTAGGGGGCATGTAATGAAGCTACAGGGTAAACTATTTAAGACAAATAGGAGAAAATATTTCTTCTCTCAACGTGTAATCAAACTCTGGAATCTGTTACCGGAGGATGTAGTAAGGGCTGTTAGTATAGCTGGGTTTAAAAAAGGTTTGGACAAGTTCCTGGAGGAAAGGTCCATAAACCACTATTAAAAAGGGACCCAGGATATCAATGCTTGGCCTAGTACAAGCACTGCAGAACCTGTGTCTTTTGGGGAAACTGCTAGGTACGTATGACCTAGATTGGCCACTGTTGGAAACAGGATACTGGGCTTGATGGACCTCGGTCTGACCCAGTATGGCATTTCTTATGTTCTTATGTTCTTACTTCACACACCCATTCTGTTATATGAGACTACTTTCAACGTTCTATCTCAAAGTCAGATTTTTGGCTTTTCTGAATCTGCACTTTCTATGACATTTCCTACACTAAGGGGTATGTTTACTAAACCGCGGTAATCGTGAATAACGCGCGTAATGTACAGTTAACGATCGTTCGCACGTCCGAACACGCATTCTGACGTGCGAACGATCGTTAACCGTACATTATGCGCGTAAACCGCAGTTAACGATTGTAAAACCCCGCGGCGCGTTAAAACAGCGCGGAAGGTGGAGAGTGGGCGGAGAGAAGGGGTCAATGGGTGGAGAGTGGGCGGGGAGAGGCTCCCCCCACACCAACGCGCTGATTATCTGAGCTGAATCCCAACGCGAATGAAAACCTGCCGTTAAAGGCATATTAAAGGGAAGAGAAACCATTTCCGTCAGCAATATACAGCAAAACCGGGGAAACCGACAAAACGTGAGCAGTGTGATACATGTGCACAGAACAAAATAGCAAATAGAAATGTAAAAAGACCATAACAAAAACCAAAAGAAATTAGAAACCAGCTGGGCAACAGTGATATTAATGGGCAACCATAAAAAACACTCCCTGGAAAGCCTCAAAAAAACAAAAATGATGTTTGGAAGGGTCTACAGAGCGTAGACCCGTCCACAAATCATTCCCTAGTTATTTTTTCCCTGAGCTCTCCTGGGAGTGTCTGCTATGGTTGCTCACTAATATCACCATTGGCCAGTTTGGTTAGGGTCTATCCCCTTTTTCCGAGGTCAATTTCGGGGTTTATGTGCACCTTTGTCTCCATACAAGGTGAATGAGCCGACAGTAAAAATGTGCAGAGCAGGGTTTCTGATTCACTCTGCCAGGTTTTCTATCTCCAGGGACTGCACTGTCTCTGTGGCTACAGTGTGGTGAAGCGGACACAGCCAGTACCTGTAGGACCAGAGGGTCACAGGTTCAAATCCCAGCTGGGGCACCTACCAACCCAGTCCCCATATTTTACCCACCACTAAACAGAGATAGTAAAGACACCCCTTTATTGC